>JBAIZL010000002.1:267293154-267955654 GCA_036971475.1 Prosapia bicincta | reverse complement strand
GGCATTGACATTTCCAACTTCCATTCAAGAGACTAACAAATTGTACCACATTATAGGTTATAACGTATTTTTCTGCCGGTTTTGTGGTGTAATATGATTACAGAACAGTGTATTGTTACAGGGATTAGTCGCGATTAAGAGGAAGGAATGTGTTCTTGGTATAAATGACTGGTATTTACACTGACGTGGAAACCTCGATGAGAGAAATAGATCGAAAATTTAAAGGATTTCTATGAATAGGAAATACATTACTATTATACAAAGCCAGTTCATTTCCATAAAATATAAAACAGAAAAAGTCCTTTCTTTATATAACAAAATGAAGATAAAATGAGCTATAATATCACAAAGGTACTGTACTACCGAAACATTCCTGGGGTGTTTATTACCCCTGTCAACCAACTCTATAATCCTTATTTTTTAAATAGGGTCTAAAAAATGTATTTTCCCCACTCAAATATGTTGATGGCAACTTTTTAACTGAAATAATAACCCTAAATGAAGACAAAGCCGACGTTCTTGTATAAAGTGTTCACACACGATTAGTATCAGTGAATTTAATTTTTCAACAAATTACATTTACATATTTTATGAAACATGTTCAACAGAAAAATCTATAAAATGAAATTATTTGTAGTACAACTCATAATAATTAACTTTACATATGAATATTGACTAGGAGCTTGGTCGGAGGAAGGGTAGGGAGGTATAACTGTCTATAATACCTCTGGTCAGCTGAGCTTCTAACAGAGTATCTGGTTAGGACCCTTTGTCAGGGCTATAGAGAACCACTCAAACGAACTGTCGATTATAATAGCTTACAGCTTCGGTACGGCAGATATGGCGAAAGGAGTGACTTAAGTTCGGGGTGGGTGTATGTTCGGCTACAAAATTTCAGGGACTACTAGAATTAGGGTGTTGCAAAGCTATCAAAATTAGGGTGCTAGTAGATTACTAGAAGAGGAGTGCCACTAAAATTAAGGTGCTACTAGTCTACTAGAAGAAGTGTGCTGCTAGAGAACTATAATTAGGGTGCTACTAGAGAACTAGAAGGAGGGTGCTACTAGAATTAGGGTGCTACCAGACCACTAGAAGGAGAGTGCTACTAGAATTAGGGTGCTATCAGACAACTAGAAGGAGGGTGCTACCAGAATTAGGGAGCTACTAGTCTACTAGGAGAAATGTGGTGTTAGAAAATTATAATTACGGTGTTACTAGAATTAGGGTGATATTTGACTACTATATGGAAGGTGTTACTAGATTAGGGTGCTACTAGTATACTGGAAGAAATGTGCTGCTAGAGAATTACAATTAGGATGTTAGTAGATTAGGGCGTTATCAGACAACTAGAAGGAGGGTGCTTCCAGAATTAGGGAGCTACTAGTCTACTAGGAGAAATGTGGTGTTAGAAAATTATAATTAGGGTGTTACTAGAATTAGGGTGATATTTGACTACTATATGGAAGGTGTTACTAGATTAGGGTGCTACTAGTATACTGGAAGAAATGTGCTGCTAGAGAATTATAATTAGGATGTTACTAGATTAGGGCGTTACCAGACAACTAGAAGGAGGGTGCTACTAGAATTAGGGTGCTATTTGACAACTATAAGGAGGGTGCTACTAGAATTAGGGTGCTATTTGACTACTAGAAGGAGGGTGCTACTAGAATTAGGGAGCTATTTGACTACTAGAAGAAGAGGGCAAAGAGAACTAAGCGACCAATGGATATTAGTTTCCGGGAACGGAATTATTTCCGGTCATCTATGCTCTGACAAGAATAAAAGCATTCAATGATACGTAACCATTGATTTTAGAACAATATATTTAGGTGGTATAAAACTATTGGTTTATTGGTAATGTCCAATGAGTACAATATGAATTATGAATTTATCTCAACATTTATATGCTCTTTGTAGGTTCCATTGCTGGACAACTCAGTAAACCTGTTTGCATCCTGGTTCTATACTTACACAAGTAATTTGGATGATTTTTTATTTCGATTTACCGTTCAAATCATATGAACACGTTATCTAAGATATATAGCTAAGTAATGAATTTTTGCAACAGCTCGTTACTTAATCTTCGGAAACTGAGTTAAACTGGTTTATCGATGTGAAGCGATTCATCATTGGCTGTGCAACTACGTATAAAAGCAGAAAACCACGATGGAATAAAGTTTTGTAGTAAATAAGGTTAGTTACCCTAATCATCATTACTCGTCTCACAAACTCCGAGTTCTAGCAAAGGAGACTATTTTTCAGTATTACGTACACTCGAGAGAAGGTTTACTGGGGAGAAATACTTTGCCAAGCTATACTCATTCTCATTTATACAATTCTAAACTACTTCTGTTTAATGCAATAAATAATCACAAATCATGATATCAAACAAATAAAACATAGCTTATTTTGGTCCAGTCAAATCTGTTTTGGGTTGAATATTTCTGAGATTTTCTCGAAGGCCGTGGACAGAAAATGGTTGATTTCTCAGTCATGCTTTTGTCACCTTTTAAAGTTTTCGCAAACGCAAAGTCAGACATTTTAATAAACCATAATAGTTATACTGACTCCTTTTTACAATTCACGTCAAAGTTCGTTAGACTTTGTATAAAGTGCCATTTTCTGTAACTTAATAATAACTTTCAGAGTTTCTTTGGGGCGTAAAAACGTCTTCTTTAACAAGATCTAAATTCACGTGACTAAAACAAATTTTATTTAAGAAAGCAAATAATAAATCTGTAGCAGTTTTGATATTTTATTTTTGTTTTATAAATATAGGTTATGGAAATGAAATATATTTTATGTTGTTAGAGGTTTTGGTAAATAAAAATTTTAGAACTGAGTATTCATCTCGATACATCCGGCTCCATGGCCACTGAGCACGATTGCATGTAACCCAGTTAAATATGTTAGGATCTGAAATAAAGAAGAACAACCCACTGTTGGTCCAGCGATGGAGGCCATATTTGAGCATTTAATTAAAATTTAGATCTGTGTTCTCACATGTCTCTATATGGATTGTTTATAGAGTGAGTTTAATAATGTATACATTTATACTATATATTATCAAATATTTACTTCTTTCTTAAAAACAAATCATTAATTAATTAACACTGGGCCTTAACACAATATTAATTTTTTGCGTTATTTATATTTGTGTTTTTAAAAAATATGTATTGTGTTTTCAAAATATATAAATATATGATAGATATCCATTTACATATAACTAATACAAATTTAAAATTAAATGTATTTCTTCATTTACAAGCTAACATCCACAAACGTAGAATAGTTCAGAAAGTATGACTCAGAGCATTTCTGATTCTAAATCCAGAGTTAATTCGTTTTGAAACAACATTTAAACAACCTGAATTCCTTATAAAATTGGTATCTTCATAAATCAAAGAACATCATGCTCAACATTTCCTACGCTCTTGGAATAAAAACGTTTAAAGTGGTCTAAAAAAACTAAAAATGTACTTTGAAATATGGTACTAATCAGTAATTATGCTAAAAAGTATATGATCTTTCCATGGTCTCCTGTAGCCGTTTCCATTCCCATTTTGTGAGCCGTCTAGATAGTAATTTAATCAACACTTCCATAGTCATCTGGTAGGTCAATTTCATAGCCACCTTGGGAGGCTAGTTAGTATTTAAAAGGTAAAGGTTTACATAGTCTACATGATTCCCATCGATAAGTGTTTTCACACATCTTTATAGCATACCGTTTACAAAATAAACAGCTTGATTGTTTTTATGGCACATTTTAAAACGTCTTTACTCTTAATTTTGATATAACATTAACTTGATTCTTTAACGACATTATACCTAGAGAAGTTTTTTGTTATAAGAAATTATTTTTAAACAGTCTGATCGATTTTCTATTTAAAGATCAAACGAAAGGTTGGGGCGATAACCTGATTGGCTTTTCACCCACTCTCCAAAACAAAATCGAACGGAATATATTTTATTGTAAAATGTTTTTATATTTAAAGAACATTAGTTTTATAATAAGTTGCACATGTTACAGTTATTAATTACCAAATAGCTTTATCGTTTTATCATAGCTTGCAGTGCCGTATATAAAGGTTTATCAGAATGTATGCACTGCTGCACTCTATGTTTACAGTAGATAAACTGTATTATTATATGCAGATATGAATAATGCAACTTATTCATGCAAGGCCCACCAAACATGTAGGCTATATTGTGTATTTACAGGGTTTTATCAGATAAACCTGCCACGTTTGCGTTTTACTAACAAACTAAATGATTGACGGATGCATAAACAAACCCGGTATATGGAAACGGGTATTTGTATGCTAAAATACTGCCACATAATAAACCACAATTGTTTAATATAAATACAGTATGTATTTCTTCTTTTCGTTGTGTGCGGTCAAGACTGCACGATACACATAAATACAAGCAAATGTGCGAGAATTGAATTTTAATTACATTATAATTTATTTTTATAATTATTGTTATAAATATATGTCTGTATGTGTAATATATATATATATATATATATATATATATATATATATATATATATATATATATATGTATATATATTAAATAATGGTCTGTTATATACAAAACACACACACACACACACATATATATATATATATATATATATATATATATATATATATATATATATATATATATATATATGTTTTCTTGTACAGTAATCAAAACAACTGAGAATAATTAAATAAACGTTTGTATTGAAAATGTTTGTTGTCAAACAGTTTCAACATCATCGGAAATAAATAATGCAATAATGCAAGTTATACAACATATGTTAGATTACAGTCACATCATTGTATCGAATTTTCTTACAATATTGCCTAGGTTATCTCTTTGCCATAATGCTCTGAATATATCTGTATTTATATTAACAACAGCTCTGTAAGCCAACAACTGAAACAGCTCGCTAGAGTGTTTCAAATACACGGACGGTGAACGAATCTTTTGAGAATACCAATACTGTATGTTGCGTTGATGGAAAGCAGCCAGCAAATAGTTTTTTAAAAAATCTTGTAAATAAAACGTACGTTATACAGTGTTTGTTCACTTGATTCTGCTTGTATTTGTATATCCATTTGTCTTACACAATATTTACGTTAGCCTTTAGTAGACTATTGTATGCGAGTGTGTTTACATTTACAAGGATATAAAGAATCGAGATGTTCCCTCAGCCGTGTGCGTTATGTTAACGCGTGTAAAACAACCTTTACTTATTTTTCCCGTCATGAAACCAAAAACTGCTCTATCTACTTGGTTTTACTAATGTTTGCTGTTGTACAGGTGTTTCGAAATGAATGGTCTAATGGTGCAGAATGCATAAAGATGCACTGGGACGCTTCAAGTATCTGGCGGCGTTTGTCTCAAGCATATTGTTCCCCTGACAAAGCAATAACCCGGTGTCAATACATTAACGTGTTATTATGTTCTCAGTGTTGCCAACTTTGCTAAAGACAAGATGCCCCATGTACGTCGGAAATAAGAAATTCCATTAAATCTGCACCGCTTCATCGTTTCTCTGACAATGGCGGTGGAAATAGCTTCTAATCCTGCGACCATTTCGATTTGTTACAATCACACAATTTATTGTAAATATTTACTAACCACATACATACTTTTAGAATAAATTTGAAACTTTTGTTTTAAGAATATTAGAACAGCTGTAGGCAGTCACGCTACTGTATTAAAAAAACTTTTGAAATACGTTACGGTATTATTAACAATAAAAGCAATACGTCTTAGATGCATAACATTCAATACAATACTTTAAACTATATGATATTTAAGAAATACAAGATTTCTTCTCACAAATGGCGTTTTCTTATCGCAACATAAACCTGTGGATAACATCGGGTAAGATGAATTTCTTCAATGTCATACAGTCGCGCTGTATGCCACCGACACCCGCATGATCTCGCCCCCAACTACCTCGGTACGACACTGCATAAACACTGTATATACAGGTGAGGTAAAATAGCCTCCCTGTCGTAAATAAAAACATTGCTCTCCTGAATACAACAGGTTTATTCTTGTAAACTTATTATATTACACGGGAAGTTTTTTCCTATTTGGTTGTAAAAAGGATATCGGAGATGTGGTGGCACTGGTTGTCAATACGAGCGAATTCTGAAGCTCGTATAGACACTCTCCAGCATGGCATGAGGTATGCGCTGGACTTCCCCGTGTATTGCTTGCTTTAGGTCAGGCAGGTTCCTGAGACGATGTTAGAAAACCTCACCCTTCAAGTAATCCCACAGAAAAGACACCGGGGGTTTGGTTAGTGGATCGTGCTGGCCACGCGATGTCTCCTTGTAGAAAAATCAATCAACCAAGAAATATTTCCCTCAAAAATGTTCATTGTTATCTGGGCAGTTTGAGCTGCGGCACCATCCTTCTTACGACTATGCCAACCACGAGGTGACAGCTCTTCATATGGATGTCAATGGAGGTCCATGAGTAGAATTTTACGCACACTACGGTCAGACATTCGAAGAGCAGCTGTACGTTTCGAGATGATCGTTGATAAGACTGCAAAATTGAGTTCCTAATTGCAATGATGTTTTCAGGGGTACGCACACTACGAGTTCTTCTGCAACAGAACCAGTCTCCCGGAAGTTTTTCACCCACAATAAAATATAATTTTGGTTCAATACTGACTCACGAAGAGGAATTTGTAATAGCGTTCAGAACGCACGCTGGGTCGCGACAACTGACTAATTGCTGGGAATAATCACCTCGACGACAATATCTCTTTGCCCATTTGTCCACACCATAATGGCTATTGACCGTGCTTCACGTAAACTTCCCCTCTCCTACGTTGATTGCCGCTATCCCCACCACTCTGTCTCCTACTGCTCACTACAGAGCAACGAAAATCGAGACGTTATTTTGCCGCACCCTTACAAATCGAATTTCAAATATTTCTAGTTATAAATCGAAACGAAATATCCGAATTCTATGATATAGGAGTCTTATTAACTGTGCCATAAGTTAGTTTCAGCCGGGTAGCCAAGGTTCATCCCCCCACTACGATTTTCCTTCAACTTTTCTCCTCCTTGTGAAAGCAAAACAATAAGACAAAATAGTATATTTAATAATTAGTACTTCCCGGATCGGTCAAATTTTATGATCAAGGACTGGGAAAATACTTTAAGAGGACTGTTCAAGGACTAGCACTAGTTATGAACGATACTTCTCATCACTAATAAACTATTAAAGTTTTTTGTATTACTTGCTTCTTCGAATCTTGTAAAATTGTATTAATATATTTATGCAGAGCTGTAATTGTATTTACAGTTACAAACGAGTGTAAACTTTTAAACATTTTGTTTTCTTAAACTTTAATTTTGTACTTTATAATATTACACTACAATATTAACAAATTTACAGTAAGATATGTCTCTAGGGTTGGGTATTGTTGCAAGTAATACAAGAAGTAGAGTTGGGTGGATGAGAAGATGAGCATTTGGTAGAGATCGAAAGAATGGCTCTGTGCGCAGATACGGCGGTGAACAATGCCTGCCCTTCTGAGTAACGACAGCCAATTTACCAGAGCATTGTGCTTCAAATAGGCAACTTCCAGAATGAAAAGGAAACATACTGTTAGCCTAATAACGCCGTTTAGATTTACTCTATCTGTTTTTACAGTAAATACGAAATATCTTTAACAGTAATACTTAAAACTGTCGGCTGTATAATATATGGGTGCAATCACATACGGAACTCTGAGTGGAACACAGTTATTACCCAGTCACTGGCAAATCTTCGATCACAATTTATTCTGTATAATATAAAACGCTACACGAGCGATGATTAGCATCTCGTCCGTAACAACAAAGATTCATGCCTCACCTATATATTAACGCTTTTAGTAAATTCAACTTTCCTTCACATCTTAAAACTCAGAAAACATAATTGAAATTCCTCGTGTTATTATTACCGCCATTACTACAAAGTTTGTTCTCTCCTTCCTTCATTCAATATCTTCTCTTTAAACGACTTTCTACCTCCCTCTTCTCTTCCTCTCAATTTCTCTTAGTTATGTTTCTGTCTCGCTCCCACTCATTGTCTATTACTATAGCATTGCACTAATTGGCTCTTACTATAACCATAAAATCAGCTTTTTTATGAAATCAAATATTATCAAATTGAAGCCAAACGCGACGAAATAATTATTTTACATACCTTGCCCCTTTTGTGCAAACTTTTTCTCCCTAATATAACTGAAATAATTCACTAATTCCTGCACCCATATTCCTATCCGCAGCCATTTTCGGTGACAGACGCTGCAAAGCCTCGTTGGCCACCAAACCCCCGCCTTAACTGACTGACTAACTAAAATTTATTTCATGAAATAATATTTCAAAAAAATGTATAAACTTCAAGTGTCAACCACTACGAGTTTTAAAAAATCTATTTGAACTTGCGTGGGTAAATAACAAGTATTTTATTAACGACTAAAACTTTCAACAGTGTATATATTTAGAGAGAGAGAGAGAGAGAGAGAGAGAGAGAGAGAGAGAGAGAGAGAGAGAAGAGAGAGAGAGAGACAGAGAATGAACTAATAGAAGAAACTGATTTGAAATTAATTGCTAAACATTTTCAAATGCGCCCAACAAACTTTTATTTCAAAAGCTTCGATAAAAATATATAACTGCTTATCATTATACTTAATTAGTTATAGAAGGACTTGCCGAAAATAAATAAATTATTATATTCATTAACTCACCCAAAATATTGAATTATTCTTTTTAAACATAATAATATAATCTACTATAAATAAAGTACATAACCTACATAAAACAAAGGTTTTACTACAAAACCTACAGCATACGGGTATCACTTAGTTTACTTTATCCATTTTTGTACGTTCCTTTAGTGTTCCATTGTGCACCTTAAAGAGCCCAGTCACCCTTCGCCCGAGTTTTTCAGTTTTACATTCGTACAGGTATTTATTCATAGTTTATTGTATTTAAATTTTAAACTTTATTCGAGCATATTTTTACACTTGGTAGTGCATTGGTGGTCAAATTATAAAAAACCGAAGAAATCATTGGTGGTACAAGATGTGGATGTGAGGAATTTTAAATATTTTGTGAGCATCATTAACTCGATACCTGCAAAATATATAACCATATTAAAATATGTATGCTGCACCAGACTATATGTTGCGTCTGGTGGACTATATACTTCATATTTACATATAGAAAAGAAAAGAAAAATATCATACCCCCCCCCCCCATCCCTCTACTAGTCTAACTGTATGGTGATAATATAAGCTCACTAGCTCGGAACAAATTATAATTAGACACTAACTTCCCCTAACTACAACAGAGAATTTTAAATAACCTTATGTGCATTTGATTGTAAAGCGACCCTAATCATAGGCAACAAAAAACGCACCCCAACCCCCTAAATAATGTGCATAAGGTTAGAAAAAATATTGTGGTTGGATTACGTTTCTGTGGTTATAGACGTCAAACCTTTCAATAGCGACGGATCTGTTGTAGATGGGTACCATAAAGAGTAAGACAGACTTACAGATAATCGTCGTCCATCCCTCCATTTTGACATTTGCATCGGTTATTCGTCCGGTGGCAGCCGAAAGCGCGCCTGGTCGGATGAGTAGAATCATACGATATTTTCCTATCTTTAGAAGTGATCTAAGATTAGATACTCAAAGGTCAGGAATTTTCATGATTTACTAGAAAGCAGGTCATTACAGGTTTTTTTTTATCAACATGATAAGGTAACCTTTTTTGCAATACGTAATCAATCCCATATACGATATTAGGGTAGCTGGGGAGGGGATCAGGATTGCTTAGGGCAGCTTGCAGTGATCTCTGAAAGTTTGGGGCGGGTCAAAACGAAACTAGGTACTTAAGACTACTTGTGGTGGCTTGTGGCTACTCCCTCCCAAACGATTATGGTAATTTCGTATCTTTGGCTCTACTTCAGTCTGAGAGTGCGTCACTGTGACAGAGGGGGATTTATGACGCCTAAAGATGTTCTCAGGACACCATTTCATAAAACACAGAATAGTAATTATTGAGTCCTTTTTTACATGAAGATGAATATTTTAATATATCTTATTATCTTATAATATGGATGTATTGTTTTGTTTTTAAGAAATTGAGTGTATTAGAATCACGTAGGTTTTCTGTTACAAAACAAATTCCCTCTAAAGTCGGCCTAAAGCAGAAACCACTTATGTTTGAAGGTGACCAGCAGTTATGAATGTTATCGATTTACAACAAATGGTGTTTATTAATCATATTAAAATAACACCTCATTTATAATGAAAAATAATATAATTATTACAACAACACATTGTCAGACGACAATCAGACTTAGTAAACATATAAACATAATCCGGGATTAAAACTATCCCCTTTTGTGGAATGTATACTCTTTTAGTTTACATTAAGGAAATGGAGGTTAATTTATTTGCTAGTAAGTAGCTTTTCTAGTCAAGAGATGCAACAGTCATTTTAATCGCTACAGAGCTTAGAGCTCGTTCAGTGACAGCTGAGAGGTAAATAAAAAGGGAATCTTGAGCATAGCAGAGCGGAAAGAGCAGCGGCACGTTTAGTGTATGAGATCTAAACTTCATTATTGTTTCAGTCTATGTTTTCTTTATTTTGTATAATATTTGTTTTGAAAAATTAATATGTACGCCTGAGTTATTTAATTTTAAAAAATGTGAATCATTACAACTTTTTAAAAGTTATATATTTTTTTTGAAAAATCTAATTTGTTTGTGAGCATTTTTCTTTTATAAACATACAATTACATATCTTTTCAAATTTTGAAATATTTACCTTACTCTTTATTTAAAATTTACTAATTAAATACATTCACTCTTTGATTACCAACATTACTTTACAGTTTTACATTTGTCCTAGCTATTTCGCCTTACAATCCACTCATTAGGATCTGTGAACTCCGCTTACTTCCTGTAAGCCAAACAATTTTAACATGACTAATTTGCCTCTGAGTACATTATTTCACAACACTATTTGTCTTTACAATTTTTACTCTCATTTAACAAATTTAAGCCTGTACCATTGCCTTATAACCTTTTCTTATCTTATACAATATTCAGTACATCTTACCCCTTTTTGGATTTCAAATCCCGTTCTTTGAAAATCCAATAAATTTATTTTTAAAATTAAATCCCATACTATATTTTAAAATTATATATCTAGTATTTTGACAAAAAAGGAAATTAATTATTCTGTTACACTTAAAAATTTCTATTTTTATCATCTAAACAAATATGAGTAAAATTCTTAATAAGCTCCTAATATTTATAAATAAGATGTAAAATTAAACAAATCCTAGGTTTGCACATTTATACACAATTTGTCATGATGTATAGTCTATTGATACCCAACTGTCATTGAATCAGTGTAGTATTATGTATTTTGCGATTATAGTTCAAGTCAATCTCATGTAGAATGTGAATTTTATACCAAGGTTCACTCTTGACAAACAATGTCCTAAGTGTTGTCTTGTAGGTAAATTCTATAGAAAGATACACTCTAATATTCCTTGTTCGTTTTTTATTTTTTACAAAACCAAGAGTTAGATATTTACAAATTTACCAAAATTTCCAAAAATTTAAATTATTTTAAAATTATTGAAAATTTAGACTGACTTCTGTTTTTTACATGACTTATAACATAAATTATAAAAATGTTAATACTATTAAAATAAACTCATAAAATTATTTCTTATTAAACATTTTTTTAATATAATTATAATTTTCTTTTCATTACAAATTACTATGTAAAGGTTATATTATGTTTAAAAAAATTTTTATTAATCACAAAGTTTTCCTTTTGTTTCAAATTATTTCAATTTAATAAATATTTAAAGTTGTATTAATTTTCTTATTTGTCTGTACTTATAAACAGACCTAGCAAGCATTCAGAAAACCAAAGTAGTATATTCAACTAAATAAACAAGCTATCTCTAAATGTTTAAAACAGTATTTCGGGCTACGCATTACCTTTCTATAAATTTTACAATCTAGCTTCCCTGGGTCATCCATCCCTTGTTCAAACAAAGCATTTCCTGTCTAAAACTAACTACGCGTTATGAACAAAAACTGGTTTATACTTGTAGCTTACTATCCTTTGTTCAAGTTACAACTGCCCGATTCAAATAAACTTTTCTTTTCAATGCCATAAATTATTTTTTTAAAAGTTTTTTTGAACACACAAAACTTACAAATGAATTTCAGCAGAGTGGCGAAATTTATGTAAAGTAATTATTTTAGATAAAAATTCTTAACGAACTTAGATGTTAAATACTGCAGTTATTTATTACATAATTAGTTTTGACCTGCAATGTCAAAATTAAATTTAGTTAAGGAATGGTGCATTTTAAATTTAATTTTACCAACAAATTTCAAATTTTAATAAATCAAGTTTTAATACACAGAATTTCACAAAAATGCAAAGAAAAGAAAACACATTTAAAACGTTTGCACTAATTTTTATATCTGGCTTTATATTATTTTAACAGGTCATGAAGTTAAGCAAACATTGTATTATTATAGAATTTATGGCATTGGTATATGATATCCACAATGAGATTGATTCCATTTAAAATCAAATACATTTCAATTTAGTTTTATTCAACAGTTAAAAAAATTTATATTACATCATACAAATTAATTATCACTTCCCGCATTTTAAAAATATAAATACTTGTAATATTTTGCCGTGACCAGTTAAATTTGAAAGTTAAATTTTCATTTCACATCACTTTATGTTAAAATTGGAACTTATTTGAATTGGAATTGGTACAACATGGTTCCTGGATCAGATCTCGCCATTCAGCATTTGGGATTTGAGTTGATTGATAACCTCGCTTGGTGTTGAATATTAGTGTAGCAACCTTTCTTGAAATAAAATAAAATAATAAATTATACTTTTAGATAATTAAAACTATGAAAACAAAAAAATCCATTTTGCTACGCCCATCTTACGACGTGTGCATGGTTCCACTACCACCCACCAAAGAGAGAGTTTTTAAAGCCTACAAAGCGAATCCTAAACTTCTGCGCAATACTTAGGCGCATCTTTAAATAACAGACTTATGGATTTCATATGTCAATCAGTATAACTTACATTATAATTTAACATTTGTTTAAAATATTTTTAAACTAATATCTCGGTTGGTTTTCTGAAGCTGCTGTAATATGTAACATTTTTTGCCTAAAATAATGTTACAGTATATGCCGATAAGTATTCTTAACAAACTAAATAGAGAAGCAAGGGAGTCTTTACGTACGCGATGATACTTTGAATTTGTCCTCAGTGTGGAAATGTGTCATCGACAGATTTTATCGGCAGAAGGGTGAACAAAAGGAAAGGAATGTGAGTAATTGTTTGGCTCAGGTGTGTGTGGGTTGACGTCAATGTGTGAATTGACGTCAATGGGCTTGGCTTCATTCCTCTATATATAGGAGTAGAGTTATCTGCGCTCTTCAGTCGCCTTTCAACTGTTGTTGGTTTCAACTCGTCAATGCTAGGGGAGATGCTAGCGAAACATCAAAACTGCGATTTTATGCACTACAGAATGAACGGATGAACAGATAATAACTATTTTTCATATATATTACAACTGAAAATGATTATTCATCCTGAGTTATATACTATAACCTGAGTTACTCCACTGAAGATATACTGTGTATCATTCCTGATGATATTGATACTCTTTACCAACGAAAAGCTTTGAATAATAATTAATAAATAATTCTTGTATTTCAATATCCTCAGTTGTTTTTCACTATTACACAAGAAAACATATTTTTATATATGTAAACAGGAAGATGGTCTTGCCATGGGTTCTCCCTTATCGAATATAATATCTGAAATATTGTTACAATATATAGATGATAAAATAAATAAAATTATACAGACATTTGATAAAAACGGTGATTGGTTTAGGTATGTAGATGATGATTTGTATGTATCTAATAATAATGGTATAAACTTAATAACTATTTTAGATAAAATAAATGTGATAAATACAAATATTAATTTTACTTATGAAATGGAGAAAAATAATAAGATCAACTTTCTAGATATAACAATTATAAGATATAATAATGAATTTGAATTTAACATATATCGTAAACCGACACAAACTAACCAAATTATACCTAATAATTCTAACCATCCATATAATCAAAAAATGGCTGCATTATACAATTTATTATATAGATTACATAAAATACCTATGAATAATGGAAACAAAATAAGAGAGAAAAACATTATCTATCAAATTGAAATTGAGAATGGCTATAAAAGAAAACTGTTGATAAACTTAATTATAATATTTTAAAGAAATAAAATAATAATCTAATTTACAAAAATAATGATGAAAATGTCATATGGACTTCATTTACATTTTTTGGTAATGAAGTAAAAAATATCACAAAATTGTTTAAAGGTAGCAACATAAAATTCGCATATAATACTAATAATAAATTAATAAATATAATGAATGATAATAATATTGTCAATATGCATGAAAAAAACGGTGTATATAAATTAGAATGTGATTATTGTAATAAAGTTTATATAGGACAAACTATGAAAAAACTTAAAGATAGATATAAAGAACATTTTAATGCATATAAAAAGCCAGAAATTTATAATTCAAATTTTGCTAGTCATTGTATTAATAATAATCACATATTTCCTAATATAGATAATATGATACTTGTAAAAGAAATTAACAAAGACCTGAGAATGAATACTTATGAAGCTTTAGAAATACATAAATATAATACTAATAATGAGTTGATAAATGAACAAATACAAGTAAAATCTAAATTTGATAATATATTCAGTGTTTATAATGTTAGAGCAGCAAAATAAAAATTTTTAACAACATTGTAATTGATTTGGCATAGCTATTTATTTGATCTAATTTGCACATATGTTAATATTAATTGTTTAATATTCCTGATGATGTTGGTACTGTTAGCCAACGAAACGCTTTGAATTGCAAATTCAATTATAATTCTTGTATTTGTATTTTGACTTAGTTCTTTATATATATATATATATTAATGTTAAATATATAGAAACTTTAATAAAAGCAAGCTAAGAAAAGGTTTATTTATTTTAAAAGGCAACAAAGAAATAAAAGAATTTGATATCTGCAATTAGTTATAGAAATAAGAAATCTTATAAAGGACAGGTGAGGCACTAGGATAGAGTTTTATGTTATGATTTAGAAACAAACAATAAACAGGAGAAATCGGCAAATATGTCACTTTTACCTTAAAGAAAATAACAATTTATAAGCCAGTTTACTTCAAACTCTCACAAAATAACTGCTAATGAAAATGCTCTAACAAACAAATTTCAAATTTGATCGGAAGAAGACAAAATCTCTGTTGATTGACTAGAGATTTTAGCGGGAGGGGAAGTTCGCGCTAGAGATATTTCAGTAAATGTATAGTGGAGGTCACGTTCTTACCAAATAAAAGAAAGTATTTTGGCTATCAGTGTAACTAAAAAGAAATCATAAATAAATTTGCTTAATAAGTCTCGAAATGAGTTGTTTTTTAGGTAGAAATAAAGTGGTTGATAACATAGAAAAAGGTAAAATATTTTAAGGAGTGTTAAGAACAATATGTTTGAACCATAGTGCCGGATACTAGCTTAAATTTAAGTGTAGGGCATATTTAAAGAATACGTAACAAAATTTTTAAAATAAAACAACAAAATACAAAAGAAAGCACAGTTATAACAACGGAAGACGGGTAGGGAAATGTAGAAAGAATGAGGATAGAAAAAACGATAAATGAAGGTATAAGAGTTTTGGGGACAGAAATCTTAAGAGACAAGGTGGATAATAAAGAAACCGCTGTAGGTATATTAGGAGAGAATGCAATTTTGTTAGTAGTATTAAAAATACTAAAGAATCTTAGTGAAAGACCAAGATTTATGTTATATGCCATATGTAAGACAAATGACAATATGAAAAAGACAAGTGATAAAATTGACATAAAATAACAAATATGGATATTAATTTGTAAAATTAAATGGCAATGTAGAAAAGAATAAAGAAGGCGTTACTAAGGAAATAATAAAAGTAGGGAAGAGTTCTTATAAAAAAATTAATGACATTTCGAAGAAAGGTTAAGGGGAAAAACTTAAAGAGATTGATAAAAGTTTAAGGATGCCTGAAAAGGATTTGCGAAAGACAATAGACAAAATAATAATAGAAACAGAGCAAGAAAACACTAATCTTACACCACGAACATAAACAGAAAACGGACAACCTATTAGAATAAAAATACATCTTTATTAAATATTTCATTAAATAATGTAGCGGAATTATTTAATGAAATGATGTCATTATTTTAATCTGTAAAATCAAAAGCACAGTGGTACAATATATCACAATAAAAATATTCTAAACAACCCCAATACCACGAACATAATAAAACATAACTGATAATACAAGTTAGTTAAGATTAAACTTTTATGTCACCGTCATCAAAAGCTCTTATTACAATACAGTATTACAATCTGGGAAACAATAAGGTACAAAGTAGACTGACCTAGGTTTGAAACTGACCTGATTTTGAAATATACAAAAATTTTTTATTATACTTTTACTATTTATTACGAATATATTGTGGTTGAATCAAATAATAAATACACAAAAACCTCTAAACCACAAACATTCTTTATTTTACCCTTATGTACATTTCAGTTACCAAGTAACCATCCTCAGAGGGATAACATACAAAAACTGGTATTTGTATGTTATCCCTCTGAGGATGGTTACTTAGTAGCTGAAATGTACATAAGGCTAAAATAAAGAAATTTTGTGGTTAGGAAGTTTTTGTGTATTTATTACAAAATTACTTTACAAAATTATAAATTCCTTTGAAAACTTTTTAAAACAATAAATCCATTAAGTTTACCCTTCTAAAATGAGTTTATTAGTGCTACCAACTCTTGCAAGACATTACCAACTTGATTTATAAATGACGCTCAATACAATTCCAAATCTCTCAGCCACAAGTTAAGGATGTATCGTGCCATAAACTCAATACGTTACTGTGTGTTTAATCTCCTGCCAATCTGTGACCGCTTGTGGATATGTTTCAGAGTTGCCCAGAGTTCAATGTTTCTCACAGATCCGACAGTGGAAAGATTACACATTACACGTGGCATAGATTTATTTCACTATCATTCAGTTTATAAAATTACTAATTAAAGATCACATCCAAGATAACCAGTTGTTTATTAAAAAGCTTCGGAGGCCAACAATTTAACCACTATCTCTGAAATAGTACTATCTCTGTAGAGTATCATCTCTGAAACTACCACTATAAAGACATTGTCCATAAATTGTTTTTTTCCAAATTTCTATCTCCAAACAATAACGTAAAGGGGTGCAAAGCTGTATCACATAAACGGAGAGTATAACTCCATTCATACGGGACCCTGTATCCCTTCACTATTACAATAATTAGACCTCCATTTACAATACCCTTATCACTCGACTAATATATCCTTTCCCTTAGGGAGAACAATATAAATAACACCTTGCGAGACGCAAGTATTTAAATATCTAATCGATATTTTAGATCGACATATTACTTGGGAACACAAACGTAACTCTTGAAACTGAATATTCTACATCGTTAGATTACAACGTACATTTTACTACAACTACTGGTAGCACTGGCCAAAAAGCTAAGGATGGGCCGAATCCTTTAAACCTTCGATTCTAAAATTTATCTCCTTATTCTCGAATTTTTTTAAAATTATATAGACTTACATTATATACTCTAATAATATAGCCCTACATGATAAAGTCTAACAACGAATTTTGTTAACTTCTCGGTATTGGGAAGAAGCCTTTTTTAAAAGTTCCGTTTTAATAATAGGCTACACAAAACGCTTGACCTTAATTTATGAAAAGGGATTTCTTAAATGTCAAACATAAAATTGAAGTTACAAAAAATATACCAGAAATTCTATCAATCATTTTTGTTATTGTGTCATAAATAATAATAATATTTTCGTAATCTGAAATATGAATTTGCCTTAACCGTTAATTCATTAAAAGCAAGTAATATATAAATAAAGCATAGTTGGTAAATATTTATTTTCCTAATAAATTACACGCCAAGCGTACTTCAATAGTTAAAAAGAAGAATCAGAATCGGCACTTTAATCAATGGAGAATCGAATATCGGCGATTACTCGATATCATTAGAATCGACAAATCCTGGAATCGAGAATCGGAATTGGACTTTCCATACAAAAAAACCACTACTTACTGATATTTTTCAGCAGATCCTATTCGCACTAGAACATTGGAATGTTCTTTGCTTTGAGTCAAGGAAATTACTAAAGAATTCCGTGACTCATAGCACTGAACAAAGCACTGATCTAGTGCTTAACACGTCTGCTGAAAATATCAGACGGTAGTGGTTTTTTGCCAAGTGATACTAGTAGAAGTAATTTGAACAACCTCAATATGTACAAAGCAAAAACTGCAAGTTTTAAATTCCACCATTAAATATCGAGTGATTAGGGATGAAGTTAACTTTCAAACGTACCGGCAAAGGCTGTTGTTTGAGACGCGATAAATCGTATTTTCGTGTTTGAAATGAACAATGAAAATGCAACATTGATTTAAAAATTATTGTCGGCTGTAAAAAACCTCATTGTTGAAAAAACGTTTTTAAATGAGTCATGTATTGTATGGCGTAGTCAGAGATACAAGCCTCCATAGAAATCTCCATTGAAAACGTTTTACGAATCGAGTCCAGTCTCGAACCTGTCTTTTTTTGTTAAAGATCATCTGACCTTTTAAAGCTCTTTTCATTCACTGTAATTACCACCCACATAATGGGGCCATGAAAGCACAGTAGTCTAAACGCCATTTCTATTGTTTCCAATACTAACGTACAAAAATAAGGGAGAAAAATGCAAAACGCTAAATAAATGCGTTCTTTTAGTTCTAATGTAAAATAATACAAAGGAATAACGGAATTTAATGTGTGTATTTCATAGATTTTACTGGGCAACTGTGCTCTCTTCCTTTGTCGTAGTATTTCCGTGTACTCCTCATTACTCTATTTACAAGGTCGTAACTAATAGACTTTATGAACGCGATACAGAATAGGGGAACCTTGCTCACGTCATGCCTAAACACCCCCTAATATACTGTACCAGAGGGAGTTACAACTATATTCTATTTGTATTCGCATCCCTTTTTAATCCTTCCCAACCAAAACACTGGATGACAACCTAACAATACAAAACTAATCATAAAGCTATAGAAACTAATAATTTATTGCAATTTACGTCAAACACCATCAGGTGATATTTTATTTTGATACATCGATGAAGTCTTAGTACACATGTTTACACACATATACGTGTTGGACGCTGAAGTTTTTTCTTCTTTTTAAATAAAATTGTACAGAAAATCCTAATTAATTATATATTTTTAACAAGACAACTCTATCTGAACCTATCGAATTCCGCTTGTTTCAGTCCCCTATAGTAACTATTAATTCTGTCTATTTATACGTAATAATGTAATACGTAAATTTATACTTTTCAAAATTAAATCCATATTGGGCTTTTACTAAGAGGATTTTTTTAATTTTTTTAACCAATTAAATTGGACTCAAACCTCTGGTGTAGAAAAGGTCTACAGAAATCCAACTGTCGAGACGACCTGACGAAGAGCAGAACTAATAAGCTGGTATTTAACAAACGAATTATTTGGAAGTTCAAATACATTTGGGAATTATTATTAGGACATATTATTTGTATTGTAATACATCTTTAGTTGAAATCACAGAGAAACATTCGTCTTATTAAGTAAATATAATGCGCATATTTGTTAACCTTGAAATATAATTGCTCATGGGTTTGTTACAGTTTATGTAAAGATTGTTTACCTTGAGATCCCGTAACATCTCTGATAGGTGCGACTCCAAGGTCCAAGCTGGTTATTACAAGTAATATGTTAGTGATACCATTATAATTTGTGATATAATTTATCATTGGTTTGTTGCAGTTTATGTAAAAATTGTTTGCCCTGTGATCCCGTAACATCTCTGATAGGTGCGACTCAAAAGGACCAAGCTGGTTATTACAGGTAATATGTTAGTGTTACCATTGTAATGTGTAACATAATTGCTCATGGGTTCGCTGCAGTTAATGTAAGGATTGTTTGCCCTGTGATCCCGTAACATCTCTGATAGGTGCGACTCCAAACGACCAAACAGGATATTACGGATAATGTGTTAGTGTTACCATTGTAATGTGTAACATAATTACTCATGAGTTTATTGCAATTTATGTAAAGGTGATTTTCCTGAGATCCATTAATATCCCTAATAGGTCTAACCCGAAGGACCAAGTGGGATATAACAACTAATCTGGTAGTGCTAACATTAATATTTGTAATATAATTACTCAATTGTTTGCTGGATTTTAAGTAAAGGTTGTTTTTCCCCAGATCCCGTAATATCTCTGTTAGGCCCGACTACGAAGAACCAAGCGGGATATTTCAGGTAATGTGTTAGTGTTACTATTATAATATGTAATATAATTTATTTGTTAGGATTTCTAACTCCAACCTCGGCCCTTTGAGGAAGTTGCTAACACTTACATAAGTGGTTTACAAACTTGAACAGATGGATAACATTATATTATAACGATTGCAATTTTGAATAGGATATGTGTAAGGAGAGTGTGGACTAATAGAAGGAATTAAAAGAAGAGTATTAATCGACAAAAATAACTAACTGAAAGAATTTATTTTAAAAAGTATTAAAATTACTGTCTTAAGGAAATGGTTTTAATTTTTTCCACAAAGAATATACCTATTTCTAATTTCTGAATTAAATAATCCTAATGTATGGGTGGATGTACAGTTATTAAAATATACCTCTATTTAGGTGCAAGAAGATGCTCTAAGTATTTTATGTTTCTTTTGACGAAATAATAATTTTATTTCGTTAATTTAGCGGAACTTTCCCACCTCATGTACACCCAACAATGGCCATATTTACTCCGAGCCTCTTTATTTTCCTCACATTTCTAAATAGCTTTTTATAATTTCAACCGATGAATAAAGCTACTTCGAAATCAATTATACGGTGATTGTATTTCTCATGAGGTTGTTTGCCATCCGTGCTGATATCGAATTGGTGGACAAAAAAATCGATCGATCGGAGGTCGTGTTTAATTGGCAATTCAGTACATATGCTTTGATTACCACTCGTTCATTAAAGAACTAGTGGCTGCTTGTAAAATTTACATGTTACTTTAGTGCAATATTTTTATTTTATTTTGAAACAACATTTTTAACGAAAAACATAAATAGCATTAAAAATCTTGGATTTGTTTTTGTAATTGTAATAATACGTATGCTTCTTTTTACTGTTCATTTATAGGAGTGGATATTCGTGGACAAGTTACTAGTTGGTTTGAGTATTATTTGTTGTTTAAAAAGCAAAAGTGATTGCATTCATAAATATTGTGTTCTAATAATAATAAGACAACAACAATACATGATAACAACAATAATATTAGTAATAAACGCAATATCGATGCGACCACTACTAACAAATACAAAATAATACTGTAAAAACACAATTTTTTTAATCAGTTTCTTCTTAGGTCAACAAAGAAAAATATTATTTTAGTTACTTTTTATTACATAATTATAATTAATATAAATAAAGTAACATAATCTATGCGTTAAAACAGCTGTATCTTGCATCTTTTGTAAAAATTGGATTCCCAAATAAAACTTAAATATTTTTTATAATTTTAATTAGACAATTAATATTACAAAAACAAATGTAATAACATCAAGTGTCATTCACTAAACGTTTTGAAAAAATATATTTGAACTAGGGTGGATGAATAAAATGTATTTTACTAATTATTGAAAATTTGAACAAGATAGTTAGGAGTGTGTGAACCAATGAAAAGAATTGAACAAGTAAAGAAGAAACATTTAACATCGGACACAATATTAATATTTACTCGGAACATAAAACCCTTCCACAAACAAAGAACATTATTAAACATAAATTAGAATAATTAGGTTGATACATTAAATTTACCAAAGCGAAACCGCACTTCTACCATTAAGACAGATTCAAGGGGTGTTAAAATCTCAGTGGGGGAGAAATAACAACAACCGCATCTTGAAGTCCCCGTATTTGCTTGTAATATTTTACGACGACATAAAGAGGGAACTTTTTCAGCGACAGTGAAGTTACAAATTACAAAACCAAGGCTACCGATTTTTAAATATGTCCAATTATGTAAATTTTGAATGTATCTTTGGGATGAAATAACTTTGTCGTACAAAACAGAGTTGCCTAGTTTTGAGTAACGTAATCGGGCGATGTGTATGCAGGATCTCGTGCTTGGGCATACGCCCTGTAACTCAACATATAACACGAAATATTCGTATCTTTACTAATTAGTCCCGATATAGGTAAGGCATTTTAATATATATGGTTGATTTTTATTTGTTATTATTTTTCTAAATCAATAGTTCTAATTTTTTCGTTAATTTTTTTGTACACCTTTTTGTACTAGTGATAGTAAAATAAATTGCTTATAATGAAAAATTAAATAAGGCCACAGTAATTAAATTCAAAAAATTAGTTAACAAATAACACTTCTCTTATCTTTTTGTTAGCAAAATATAGGTATGGTATTTGAATATATATCTTCGTTTTATATGTATATTTTAGGATATATATATATCCGTTAGTTTCTTTCTATGAATGTTTGCATTATCACGTTCTCAGCTTGGATTTCGTTAATGTAAGTATTTAGTGATTGTTGGACAGAAAGCCGAGGAATTGCTTAGCTTGACACTATACACGATGTCAGTTATCTATGGACACGTGCTAGCGATCGTTTCTTTCTATGAATGTTTGCATTATCACGTTCTCAGCTTGGATTTCGTTAATGTAAGTATTTAGTGATTGTTGGACAGAAAGCTAACTAACTTTAGGACAAATATATATATATTTGTTCTATAAATGAACCAAGATATAAAATAAGGTAATTAAAATATTGTTGAAAATGCATATCTTTTTCAATACAATTTGAACAGCTGGTTCAGTTTAAAAACATTCAGTTTACAGTTCATATCAATTTCATTTACTCATTGTTTAAATTTTAAAGCCATAGATCACCATCTTGTCTGTCTATCTGTTAATTCAGTAATTTTTTCAATACAATATATATTGTGCACTAATACATTTTCATATAATATTAGTGTTTAATATATAAAATTAAAGATAAAAGACAGCAATAAAATTGTCACCCTACAGGACCGTCCGTAGATGTCATTGCTATTACGTCATCGCGTGGGGAATTATAAAATTTTGACGATAACTGTTTTGGCATTCTACGTATTACGTTTGAAAAATTAATTTATGTTAATATTGTTACAGATCTCTTGTCGCCTGTAAATACTATGACTAAGTCTCATCGAGGTAGAAGAAACAGACAAATGTCTTAATATGAATGACCGGGCGGTAAATAGAAATCATAACTTATTTTCTGTACATCATAAAAACAAATTTATTTGAAAGTTTTAGCTATCTAGTAAGTACTAATTCTTAAAGAATAAATATGGGATAAATAAGCAATTGAATATATTCCATTTTGTTTTTAAATAATAACAAAACAATTATACTATAACTATAACTCTTGTTTCTTTTATCCTACAATTATTTTTATAACTAAATAGGCTTCGTAGTATAATGAAACTTTTACACTTAAGGATTTAAAACATGCAAAAAACTCGATACAAACTACTTTTACTAAGAATTTAAAAAGAATATATTTTAAAACTATTGCTGTTTTAATATTACTATTACCAGTGCTACCAACTCATGGAACATAAATGTACATCTACATACCTGTACATTACTAACCACGTTTATAATTCACGCGCAATAGTATTCAATATCTCTGGCCACAAGTTTAAAGGTTTATTGTGCTGTAAAGTCAGTACGTTGATGAGTAAATAATCTAATGCCAATCTGTGGCCGCTTGTGCTTTTGTTTCATAGATACACAGTCTTGTGTTACTCACAGATCAGCTTTACCGCACTCTGTCACTACTGTTACTAATACTGCTTAAAGTTATAGCGCCCAATAAATGGTTAATTCATCAATTTTCTGTAGTATTTTTAATGTTCATTAAAGAAATCAAGACAGTGTTATAAAAATGTGTGTCTTTTATAAGTGTAACAGAGGTGGAAATTGAAATAGTGTAATTGGATTGGTTTATGCTAAAAACTGTCTTGGATTTTTATAAACACGTAAAAACAATTATAGATCTAACATTTAATCCTATTACCTCAAACAGTTAAGGGAATATGCACATATAACCTAAGGGAGATTTCATTTAAATATGAGTTACATGATTACAAAACACAGATTGTAATTTTTCGTCAAGGTCGAAGTACGTTATGCGCCCTTCTTGGATATGCAAATCAGCCCATTAGCGCACCAACTTCTTGTTTCCTTTCAAGATATAAGGCCTATCTCTAAGGGGAATAAAACACTAATGAGATGTCACACGGAATATATGATCAAGTACTCTTCCAGTATTATCAGTAGGAAGTCCACTGCGATGCCTATTCTGTGCAGATTAAAGATATATTTTTGAAAACCTTTATAAAACAATTTATCGGTATAGCTTATTCTGATATTCCACGGGTTATAAGTGTCAGATACGTAAATCTTAATTATAGTCAGTCAACGCCGACAAAAGCCATTATCTTTCTAACGCCCTTTGCAATTGCGTTAAATTTGTTATCATTTCAAGTTTTCAATCCCCTCCTATCGTTCCAGTCTACAACAGCCGTACTGGCCGATTGTGCAACTGCGTTCTATTTGTCCTCATTCAAGTATTCAATCCTCTCCTATCGTTCCAGCCTACAACAGCCGTACTGGCCGATCGTGCAATTGCGTTCTATTTGTTCTCATTTCAAGTTTTCAATCCTCTCCTATCGTTCAAATCCACAAGAGCCTTACTGGCCAAATGTGCAATTGCGTACTATTTGTCCTCATTTCAAGTTTTCAATCCTGTAATATTGTTCGTGTTTACACCAGCTGTACTTTCCGATCGTGCAATGGCGTTATATATGTCCTCATTTCAAGTTCCCAATCCTCTCCTATCGTTCGAGTCTACAACAGCCGTACTGGCCGAATGTGCAATGACGTTATATATGTTCTCATTTTAAGTTCTCAATCTTGTCCTATCAATCTAGTCTACAACAGTCGTACTTTACGATCGTGCAATGGCGTTATGTATGTCCATTTCAAGTTGTCAATCCTGACTTATCGTTCGCGCCTACAACAGCCATACTGGCTGATCCTCGTAAAACTACCAAAAAGTATTACTTTATAATAACGAAGAAGAAAATCAAGAAAAATAATTGAAATATCAATTAAGAGTATATCGTAGTTGGCTATCTTCAACATCTCTCATACCATTAACATCCTCTTGTCACTTAACAATTATTATATTGTGCTCAACTAGCGCACAGTTTAGCTAAAACATCCGAACACAATTAGTGGTTTCATAGGCTGTCACAGACTAAGCAGAATGCGATCAATGGCGTCACTATGTTGTTACGATCACGCTGTAACAGTACAGTATACTGCGCTCATTTCACCTGCAGACCTGCTGTACTTGTGAAGAGATATATTTAGATATTTCCTAGATAACTTGAGAGACTATCTCGTTTATATAGCTCTACTTGGGCAGAAGTTTCCGAGATGTAATCTGTGTAAGGACAAAAATAGAATGAAATGCCAAATCCTAACCCACACAATAATTTAACATAACTTTTGTCTTAATGTTTTATCGTTTGATAATAATTTAGTTATACTATAACTCTTTTGCTTTCATTTCATCTATTTTACTTGCTCAACTCTTGCTTTCGATAAGCTTTGCTCGCTCCTTATTTACATTATGCATTTTCTAATTTCATGAAGACCCTGTTACTAATCTACAGTTTCTAAAGCTCCATAAACATTCATTCTAATATCTATAATATTATCTATAATATCTAGAAATATATAAATTACATTAATCACAAGTTGACAAATGAGCAGATACAAGTATAATAGAAATTTGATGCTATATGTAGTGTAGGCCTATATAAGGTTAAGGAGGCAAGTTAATAAATTTGACAACATTGTAATAAATTTTACAACACTGTTAGATCTAACTAACACTTGTATGTATGCCATTCCTAATTATTTCTGATGGTGTTGGTATTGTTTTCCAACGAATATCTTTTAATTGTATAATACTCGTACAATAAAATGTATGTTATCGTATTATATATATATATATATATATATATATATATATATATATATATATATATATATATATATATATTACGCCAGGAATCAGTGCCCCTTAAAACAGAAGCCCCGGTTAAGTAAGTCTATCTCCTTCAACTGAGTGTAGCTTACTCATGTATACATCAGCACAATTACCCTGCAATATTAAATGCGTACGAAACGACTGCTTTTTTCGCCTAATACCGTCAAACAGTTTCTATAGACCTATTAACCATAAATGCTCTACTATGTATAAAGGGTCTCTGCTATATGTGATAAGTAATAGATGCACACAGTAAAGCGATTGTGAAGTTTTGTCAAGGTCAGAGGAAGTCATTTCCTTTCTGAATAGTCAAAGCATGTCACCTGCGCAACAGCTTCCTGTGTCGTATATATTATTAGCGCAATTCAGCGGCCCATGGGCATGTGATAAACCTCTCTGTGTCAATAGTAGAACTGAGCACTCCTTCCTTTTCAGTGAATGCGTTCAAACTACCTGTAACTGAAATTACTTTAAAACCCCCTTGTATAAAGTTTTATAATTTCCGTTTTCTTCCATAAAACTGAAAGTACGACGAGCGTATTTACATAGGCAGAAAATTGATTGGTGGTAAAAAAGTTACGTGTTTTTTCCTTTTAATAGTTCACACTATCTCTATAAATGTAAATATCGTGTTCAAATTTTCAATCGTTAAAAAAATTCTTTTTATTCATCCACTCAATTTCAAATACATTTTTTAAACTTGTAGTTGATGACACTTGATGTTAATAAAGCGTTTTCAAATATTAATTAAATAATTAAATTCAATAATTAATTATTTTAGTTTTATATGAAAGAAAAACTATTCACAAAAAGGGCAAAGTAGGAGAAATATTTCTTTCGTCGTATTCGGCTTAAAATAAGTGATAACATATGATTTTATAAAACAGCTGATTTCATATTATGGGCTATATGATAGAACATCTGTTTTAACGCGTAGGTTATGCTACTGGATTTATATTATTTACAATTATTTTAAAAAATATCTAAATTAAAATTTATCTTTGTTGACCTAAGTAGAAGTTGACTTAGAAAATGTTGTGTTTTATTACTTGTTTTTATTACTTAAACACCTAGGTTATTATAATTTACATCCGCTGAAGTACACGATATCAAAATTCGAACTATACAAAGTAGGAAAGGTAACTTTCATGAAGGGTCATCCAGACACAGAGGGCAGGAGTAAACTGATTACAAAGACAGCACTTACACGAGTCTAGACGTGGGTGATTCCACTAACGCAGTTTGCCAACATGAAAGAGAAACCTGCGTGCTACTGGCATACAAAATAGAAACCTATGCTCAGCAAACGACTAGTGGATGCATCGCCAAGACAAAAACTTATATATACCGTCGTACGTTGTGTCATAACAGTTGAATGTTTAACAGGTCAAAATACAAACTTTATATTGCTGGGAAAATAAATATTAGGAAGTAATCTTATTAATAGTACAATATTTTAAAAATTAAAAAACACAAAATATATCTCGAAAAAAAACCCAAATATAATTTATAATTACTAAGAAAAATCCTGTCCAATAACGAAAGCATAATTTTCATAACCTTATTACCCATACAATTTTGAAGTTGACACCCAATTTCGTACTTGGACTCATATTTAACATATTGAAAGTGACAAGTAGTGGGAATTCACATGAAGTTGGAGTACCTTGGGATAGAGTTTAACAAATTATGGTATAAACACAAGCTTTTCAATCATATCATCAACAGAATAATTTTATGGATATAATAAAATTATTAAATTTGTGATTCAAAAGATTTAAGGAGATATACATCATATTTATAAGCATATACAATAATCACATTCCGAATAAATCATTCAAAGAAGGTTGAGTTATCCGCAATGTGTATATCTGAACTAAAAATATGCCGTTACATATTTTGTATCGGACAAAATCTGATATTGTATGGTTTTTTCCGGAAAAAAGACCAAACATTATTGTCGCCCCCCCTACTCCAATAATATCGAACACATGAAATTTTTGTTTCGTGAGAAGACGCTATGGTTTGCTATAATTAATCATGAGAAATCAACCAATCAAAAAGTTTAGGAAATGTTGGAATGGATTTGATGAATTAGCAAACAGTCTACAGGGCATGATAGCTTAGCTGAGTTTAAAATTGTTTGGGCAATAAGCTTATAATAAATTTAGCTTTTGATATTAGCTTTTTTTACTCTTTAGTCAGTAAAACTTATATATTCCGGTTCTTTTTCTTTAAGTCGGTTGTTTTTTTACATTTTTATTTCTTCATTTCTAGAGGTATGGTCTCTAATTCCTAAATACATTATAAACAAATTTCGTTTAATACCATTGATTATGTTGATAAGATTACCAATATTTATACATACAAATGTCCGATGTATACATCCCTCTAATCATATTGCTTAATCGTTGTCCAATTAATCGACACACCTTTGAAGAATACGATAAACATACCAGTTGGTCAGACGAATACATTGAGTAATTTACGTTGGAAATTCCCTTAAGGAATTTTCTTAAAATCATACATATTATTTTACAATTACTCTTTTTCATTTCCAATTAAAAGCGTGTTAATAATCATGTCATTAAAAACCTGAAGAAAATGTACAATAATTCTATCTATAATAATTACTAGGAAAAACGTTTCTTTACACATGAAATTAAAATAAAGTTATATTTAATGAATTTATCTAATGATATTTAGTGAAGTAATGAAGTTTTCACCTGCGAATTATTGAACATCTCATTTATTGTAAATGATCTAAATATAATTTTTAGTGTATGTATTTTGACTCATCTCATTAGAGTTATACCAAGTTATTATCAATAAGGGTAGACCATCAAAAACGTTTTCTTTCATAACGAAAATTCGTTCATCAGAATTCGATGATGCTCGTTCTAAGCGGTTTTCTCAAGAACGAAATAAAAATATTTTTATGAATGTTAGATTACTACATAAAATAAATTCTGTGATTGTTTATTTTACTTATTACGTATTTTATAGTTCATAATTATAATTTTATTTTACTCAAGGTTAAAATAGCGTATTATTATCTCCAAATCAGATGGGTTGGGATGTAACTACAGCCGGACTACCGAGAGTGTTTCCCCAACTATTTCCAACCAAAATCACTTTTATCGATTCCAAAGTATCGTAGAACAAACATTAAAAAAAAAACATACCAGTCAAATACAGAACCTCCCTCTTTTTTGGAGTTGGTTAAAAATTTTGTCACATGATTTTAAAAATATGTGGTTATCACTGTAGTAAAACCATTATGGAGTCCCTCTCTAAATTAAGTAAAAGTCAATGTAGACGATGAAACAAAAAGAATGTTTAAGAGATTCTGATAGATTATCACGTAGAGGAGAGTTTTACTTCTTAGTACATTCCAAAATACTCGAGGCAGGGTGAACTTACCCCATTATCTTCCTCCCGAGAACTCTCATAACTTACCTTCATTGATGTTCACTTTGTGTTTAGAATATTTATTGTTGCCCGTTACTGATTTTCTTGTGAAAACGCGTTCTGTGGAAATATACACAAACAATTTTAATGATGGCAGACAGAAGAAAGGCTTTACTCGAGTAACAGTAATGAAATATTTGTGGCGGCAAGAATCCGTTAGACCCTTCATTAAACTCTCCTTAACATTCTATCTTATCTAGGGGCTTACACCTTCATAGATTTTGCATCTTTAACTAGTTCTAACATATTCTTTGAATAATAGAAAAATAGGAAAGTAGGATTCATAGAGCTATGTGTTCAATATACAAGTAATAATAAAGCTAGAGCAAGCAGAGGTAGGTTTACCTGTTATAATGATACTTTCACTTGGAGAAGTAAAATATTTTGAGTAAGTACTTATTGCGAACATAGATTTTATTTTTATCGTGAAGTGTGTTCGGAAAAATACTGTATCAAAACTCTGTAGATAAGTGGAAAGGCAGAGAAAGAGATATAGAGAGAGGGAGAGACTGATAGATAGATAAAGAGAGTGTGTGTGTGTGTGTGTGAGAGAGAGAGAGAGAGAGACGGTTGTAATAACAAATATATTTCCACACGAAAACATGTACACAAACAATAACCTTAAACAATAACTGAAAAACTGTCGTCCTCTAACTAGAGTATAGACACTTCAGTATCACCTGTCAAAACAATGGGATAAGCTATTCACTTGTTCACGAAGCTGTGTAACAAGTTGAATTGTTATTATCTGTAGATAACAGGTTATCTATTGTACACACAGAATGCGCTAGTGAATTTATTACGATAAGGCTCAATATAACTGTAAAATTATTTATGTAGGGCAAATCCATAAAATCACTTGGCGTTATCTCGTTCCTTATAGGTACGTTCTTTTGCAGCTCGATCGTGTTTTGTAAAGAAAGTAAGACATTTTATTCTACTACTAATTTTGTGTCCTTGATCATGATGTCGACATTGATAATAAAATAAAAAAAATTTTAGTTCATTATTATTATTAAAAAAATGTTTTTTTAATCAAGGTTAAAATATTGTGTTATTTTAAATCAGATGGATTAGGATGTAGCTATAGTGGGACCACCGAAAGGGTTTTTTTCTTTTATTTTTAAGCAAAATCACTTTTATTGGTTTAACACTCGCAGAATTATTGTTTAACAAAACATACGGGTCGTATATAGAACTTCCTGCTATTTTGAAGTCGGTAGGTTAGTTACAAAATATGTTATTTATTTCCCATTGACACGTTTTCGATTGCAGCTAAAAACAATTGTAACAGACAACAAATAAAATCATCAGAAATACGAAAAAAATTATAAAACCTCTCGCTCACGGCATTTTGCAAAATAGAAATTCCCCCTCCCCAGCATACGTAAAAGGTTACTAATTTAACCTGGTCGCTTTACGTTTGTGACGTTATAACTCGCAAAGTGCCTCGAAATGTAATTCAATTTGCTGTTGACTCCCAAAAACTTTAAAAAAGCACCACGTTTAACCTGGCATACAAACCTTATACAATTCGCACACACGTCTTATTTTTTGGCGATAATAAGTTGCAAAAGTACTCAAAAAGACGAATCAATCACTTACATACCCTATTCCACGCACAAGACAGAAAATATTGCATTGAACATTTACACACCTTTTATTTTATCGCCAAAAACGATAGAGCTTAAACCGCGCAAACGTGTTTAATTGAAGAGTTAAAGATATTATCTTCATTTAACTCTTAATTTGTACTTTTTTGCGAGTAGCCAGCAAATTTAATTGCATTTCAAGGAATTTTCTGAGTTACTGCAATCAACAAAATAAAGACAAAACGCTTTGTTTTAGGTATGCCGTGGAGTGGGGGAGGATGTTTTTGCAAAACTTTTAATTCTTTCGGTGAGCGAAAGTTTAAAAAAAATTTTTCTAATTCTTAATGACGTTCTGCATCGCCTGGCATAATTTATCAACAAGTCTGATATTAAAGTGGGAACGGGATATAAATACCCAAATTATTACGATGGCTTTAGATACATTTTACTTTATGTAACTGTTTATCAAGAGAAAGTCTTCACCTTTCCCACAACAAATTTTATATCTGCGCTGAATGTCCAAAGCGATATTAACTTTCAAGCTTCCTATGAACTTTAAAATTTATATGCAACTCCTAGAACCATGGTAAGAAGGTGTCGACCGACGACATAAAAAACAAAAGGGCTGAAGGCCATTAGACACTATTCAAAAGAAGACTTTATCCAGGCATATACAGATTGTTTTCTGATTGTAAGATACCTAATGGAGGATCTGTCTGACTGCTCCAAGAGGTACAGAATACCAGGGGAAGTTTGGGGCTGGTTTCTCTATCTTCACATGTGAACGTTTGGAGGTGCAGAGCGACTTGAAACTTGACAATACCTCCCCAGTAAGGACCAGGCTCATTGTCTTGTTATTTTCTGTGACTCAAGAGCAGCTTTCAAGCTATCGCAGCTCTTTGCTCACCAATGGCATTCGCTTCTGCTCTAACGAAATTCATGGTTAAAATCAGTGTATGTCGACTTGAAGCGTAGAAACGATATGTAAATGATTTACAAAGGTATTTATAACCAACGAATTGAGCGCCGGGAAGAAGGGACAGGGACGCTTGTCCCCGGTAAGAGGAATATGAAGAAGTAGATTGAAAAAAGGTACGATAATATAAGGAAGACAAAAGTCTCCTGCTAGCATTTGAGAACTCAAAAGTGAAAAAGAACAATGAAATTCTTTCACCTATGAGAAGCTTAGGATCGATTGGAAATATTAAACACGTATATGGAATAAATTTTGATCTAAAGAGTTGCAAGCACTGTCGTAGGTCACGAAGGAAAGTGTCTACCCGCTACCTTCCAGTGTAGAAAGTGGAGTATAATAAGAGCGGGTGATATGAAGATAGGATAATATACGGAATAGTTTCTCCTACCATACTACGAAACTGCGGGTGAGTACGCGACGTTCGAATTCTATGTAAACATACTCTTAAAATAAATTACTTAAATTGTGTACTTACACTCTTCTGGAAGCTACTTGTGAAGTGAATTCCTTATTACGTTTCTAAGAACACTGCTTTTAAGAAAAGAGTTTTGTAATTTTATCACGATCAGCCAAGAGAATTCTTTCCCCATACGGATGAGAGGAAGAAATTGTAAGCAAGTATAGGATTAAAGTAGAAATATAAAACCTCTTACGTAGCATGGATGATTGTTTCAGTGAGATTGCAAATTCTGCCCACCCAAGGCAACTCCATAGTGTTGTGTTGCATGGTTGCCACTAATTGACGTAAGTTACGTGCCAGATAACCTTTGCTTTTATCATTCAAGTAGTGCAGTTGCAAAGCCTCAAGGATATGCATGCTTTATTGAAGTGATAAATTCCTTATGCGCGGTGAAGAAAACATGAGATTAAATCATTAATTTCGCGTCACGCTATTTCTGAAACGCATACTTTATAAGCATATACTTTCTAAACGACAACATATGATTTCATTTAACAGCTGATTTTGTGTTTTATGTTATGTTGTAGCACAGCCGTTTTACACGTAGATTAATAATAAATAGTTTTGATGAGTTAATAAATATATTAATTTATTAAATTTTTGATAAATCTCAATAAAAATAATTCAATATAAAGATAATAATAAGTTGTGTATTTTTAATCAAATTTTTGAAAGGAAAATAATTTTAGGCCACTCTTATGCTTTTTAAAGAACTGATTTGAATTGAATTTGGTAAAAGCAAAATTGTATTCAGTAAACATCTAATTAATGTTTTTGTTACCTACATTATTTTATTCTTGAATTTTGTAGTTCATTACGTTCAGCGAATCTTATTAATTACTTAAAGAATAGTTTATTACTACCCGAACTAAAGTTGGGATAGTCATAAACTATTTTTAAGTGATTAATTATTTTAATATTATCTACAACAAATATTAGTGTTTATTAAATACTATTTTAATTATTTCTGAGGTTAAACACTTTACATCTTTTATCCTAATTATCATTTATATAAATCAATATTTATGTTTTTTTTTCTAAATTGTTTACGAGTTATAAATCGGAAAGAAATATTTTGAGTCTATGATGTAGAAGTGTTGTTATCTTCCTGCACCTTGCAATAAGTAAGTTTCACTCAATGGTAATTTTTTCCCTAATCGTTCCTCTTGTGGTTTCATTCTCCTCTTGTGAAAACAAAACGATAGTTATATTGTTAGTGCGGTCTGCGCTAAATTAAATTTTAAATGCCAAGTTTGAATTTTTTCACAAATAAAAGTATGTTAGACTTATCTATCTAAGCAATTGTAAGGTGTAAATCATTTTAAAGATATAACTATCGCGTCCCAACTGTTGTGTCTGTTATTTTTTGTAGCCTATTAAGAGCAATTACAGATTCATGTTTCGATATTTAAATACAATATTTTAAATAGGTATCTTAAAAATACGAAACTGAAAGATTTAACGTTAAAGGTTGTAAGATTATCTCCCATAAGTTACGTATGATCTAACAAAGAGAATGCATCTCCTTTTGGTATTCAATTACAATGATTTTCCTTAAACAATATCGATTTAAAAGAATACAAACGCTAAGATTTAAAGGCTGTACGTCTCTTCCTATTAGTAAATGTCTTATACGATGTAACAAATAACACCTTAGTATGGAACAAGTAATATAAACAAAAAAACATTTCTGATTGACAAAAAAGTCAATTCCTACTTGGTTCAACTAAAGAAAATTGTATTTTATTAACATCGAAAAGGGACGATATCTTAGGGTTTAAAAGTTCTCTCTTAAACGTTCAAAGGCCCTCAGAATATATCCTTGAAGTCGCTATGAGAACCAACACTTCTGCAGCCTCCAAACCTCTGGTCCTTACACATTTCTTACAATTTCCGGTCGAGAGGGAATTTTAGATTTGAACGACATAGGAAATATAATACTTTTATGTTTGTATTAACAACATTATTTTTTTAATATTTTAAACGGAAAGTTTAAAATAAAACTAAATGAAATAAATCAATGTTGTATTGTTTCTACAGTGGAATACTTTTATTAAATTGTTATTCTGAGTGCTAATACTAACTGCAAAAACGTTTTACACTCACACACATATACGCACACACACATACACACACACACACACACACACACACACACACACACACACACACACACACAAACACACGCACAAGCGCACACAAACCCAAAACGCACACTCGCACAATTTTGGAAGTGGGAGGCGGTGGCACGCAGTAGAAAAGACTTTGGAAAGTGCCTGGAGGAGTGTACTCATTGGAAGGGCTGATTGGAAGTAGATTGAGGAGGAACAAGGAGCTAAGCAACGGAGTAGGGCTGTGGAAGTAATCTTGGAGGGTGTTTGCAGTAAGCATTGTCTATATATATCTCTTCCCAGTTGTATAAAAGTAGGGACACTCAAGTTATTAAATGTGACAACAACACTTGGTTTTTATTTATATAATAACTGATGATTGTACGTTTATAAAAAAGGCCATATTATAGTTTTAAAAATGTTTAAACATTTTATGGTATTTATTTGTCGAGATGAATAGAAAGACGTTCATATACATGGATGCAGCAGCTTCTTCTCGCAAACATTATATATATATATATATATATATATATATATATATATATATACATGGATGCAGCAGCTTCTTCTCGCATACATTATATATATATATATATATATATATATATATATATATATATATATATATATATATATATATATATTATATATATATAATATATATATATATATATATATATATGTAAATATATATATATATATATATATATATATATATATATACATGGATGCAGCAGCTTCTTCTCGCATACATTATATATATATATATATAAAGGGTATTACCCAAGCGTTTGTCATAATGTATAAATTATTTCTATTTGGTTCTAATCTAAAACTCTGTTGTACCTAGGTGTTGAGAGTGTACTGGATTCTGCCATTTACTTTGCAATTTCACTGAAAGCACTATTACTTCTGCGTAGTGATATTTTAAATTTATATTAAGCCCCTTGCTGTTGATTAAGACTTTACCTAATCATTAATAATATTTGTTATTAATTATATGCCGTGTGCTCCAAAATAAACAGTAATGAAACTGAATCAGCTTTAGTTACCTTCTCGGTTAGCTGCTTTAGATTGCTTGATTGCTTTTGATTCCACGTATTTTTGTTGCCGTACTCATTTGATATTAGTTTTCCTGATATGGTGCTAACTAGTGCATGAGTTTTATCGTAGGGTTTTATTTTCGCTCATTTGGAATTGGATGAGCCAAGTTTGTCACGCAATGCATTATGTTTTCACAAAAACCCATCTAGTAATGCTGTAGTTATTAGAGTTTTTGAAAATTTCGAAGATCAGATAATGCCTTTCAGGTCACCCAACCACTATCTGCACAAAGGTAAATCACGGATGAGTTTTGCAGCAAATGTTACAGTCACCGAAAAGAAGCCTAAACCAAGCCCTATTCTTTGAAACTAAATCCAAGCAATGATTTGGGAAGATAATGTTCAAAAACATTGGTGGTTTTCCCTACAAGATACAAACTGTGTAATCTTTGAACTGGATAAAACAAAACCGCAAGAGTACAGTACTGCGCTTTGCTGTAGCTATGTGATTTGGAATACTTAAAATGCTGAGTAGAGTATGGTTTTCGGATGAACGTCATGTGTATCTTAGTGGTTTCATAAATAAACATACAAAGCATTTTTAAGGGTTTTCGTTCGTAATGGTTCCTGAAAGATAGTACAACCAGCCAGACAGCCTCCAACAACATTGCTTTCTTTCAAGAAACTTTTAGCAACCGCCTCACCTCCCTTAGCTCATTCTTTCCTTGCTCAACTGTCTCTCCCGATCTTACACCGCCTGGAGAACGAAGAATAAGAAGGTTTTCCGAGATGATCCGCTATAAAATTAATGTAGTCCGGATATTAACTATTCATCATATTTTGCCATCTGTCAAGAAATGCGTTCCAATACATATGAACCTATGCATATATAAGATATTTTGATAGCTTTACACAATACTATTATATCACATGAAACTATTTAATTTAATTAATATCTATTGTATAGGAAATTAATATAACGGTAAGTTCTGTTGACTAGACACAGCATATTTTATTATTTGTCTACTAAGTGTACATCCATAACCAATAAAATAAAACCGTCTGACCCTGTACTCATGTAAAAATAAAAGGATGAAGAAAATATCGATCTCTGGCATTTATGTATTGATATTCACAACCCTTTAAAAGCTTAGGGACGGATGAAGGGTTCTTTTATTAGGTTTAACGTCTGTATTATCTCCTTAGCTGCTTCTATTGAGGTATCTACCCACGTAATCATTATATAGGGATAACTCGTTACTTATAAATACAAGACACAGAACGCGCTTAAAGTTTTCCCACTTTATAGCTTGTTCTGGAAGCAATTCTAAGGAATGCAAAAATACTGGTAGAAAGTTTAGAAGGCTGTGTGGGGGAATTATTCTTCTACTGGAAACGATTGTCTTCATATTTATGTACGTAACGCCACATTTCCTAGAATGCCAACAAATTACAGAGAGGGGGGAGAAACTTTACGAAGGCTTGAATTATAGTTCACTATATTCAATGTATGTAATGTTAAAGCAACCAATTTAACAACACTGTAATAGATTTGACAAGATTGTTTGGTGGATCTAGGTAACACTTGTATGCTTGGTTTTCGTTAATATTCGACGAAAAGTTTTGAAATGTAAAGCTTATGGTAGGCTAATTGATTCAATCAATTATTCTTGTATTTGTATTACTTTGTTTTCATTGTTACAAATGAATACATATTTTGTTATAAAATTATTGATTCTCTACAAAAGTTAAATGTAGAAAGTGAAGATTTAACAGTTAAAACTGTAGTTTGAATAGATTAAATGCATATATTGTAGTACAGATCTAACCCGTAGAGTACTGTAACTTTAACTCTTAATAAAATCATTTTGATGGATTTTATCACCCTACAAAACCTAGGCCCAAACAGAGCCGACGGTAATTCTAGGGTCAAACAGACTCGACGGTAATCCTAGGGCCAAACAGAAGCGACGGTAATCCTAGGGCCAAATAGACGCGACGGTAATCCTAGGGAAAAACAGACGCGACGGTAATATCAAGGAGATGCACTTTGGAATGAGGATGGCTACATTACTTTCTTTGAATACCGAATGAGCCCAATAAACCAGATCTGTCTACACTATGTCACATGCTATGGAAAGGAGACAATATTATTTCCAATTGGGGTTTATTGATTTACTCTGAACAACCTTATACTCAATATATTAAAAGATCGAAGCCCCCCCCCAACTCCTCTCGGTAGAACCTTCCCCAAACACAACTTAGACGCACAAACTGTCTACAAATATCTCTGAGGAGATGGGATGACATATTAGACATTCCATAAACGTTTATTCACTGTCATCCAGACGTTATGCACAAAGAGTAATTATATAACGGTATGTACGACCCTAAGCGCTATATAACTTCATTTAATGTTGATTAAATGTCAGCCTAGGGCAGCGGGTTTGAAGTGGACCGCCAGTCTGTTCGGAATTAATTGCCAACCTAACTTCTACACATATTAATGTTTTAGTATCGACGACGGTTATTTTCGTATACGCTGTAATTTTCCAACGAGAAATACCAATCTAATGCATGGGTTTCCAAAGAGGGGGGAGGGAGCGAGACTAGTTGGAAAATAATAAAATAAATTAAATATAGTTAATATTATAGGAACAAACTTGATGTTGCTAATGACTTGGGTTGTGCCCTTACTTTTGTAACCTCATATAGGCATTGCTAGTGTAACAAAGGCAAGTTAAATCTCATTAACAGATTTTCTTCTAATCAGTTTAAATTTACCTTGATAATTAAAATTTGAATATGGTGGATAGTTATTATCTAGAGTACATCTATTCATTCTACAGTGCATAGAATCTCAGTTCCGACGTTTTGCTAGAATCTCATCTAGCATTAACGAGGTGAACCCAACAACAGTTGACTCGCTCTTCAACTGTTGTTGGATTCACCTCGTCAATGCTCGATGAGATTCTAGCGAAAAGGACGAACTGCGAGTTTATGCACTGCAGAATGAACAGATGTAAGCCAAATAATAACTATTCATCATCATATATATATGATGTTGTTTTGATATATTTATATTTATATTATAACATACCTTCTCTATACGTCCATCAGGATATTTTGACTCTTAGGAAATTATACGGATCTTATAATAGTTGATTTATTCTAATCCTGACTTCAAATATTAGTATTTATAGGTAGTTACATGAGATTAGTTTTAACTAACTCTACTTTTGGCGGCATCCAGACTCTTAGAATTATTATTAAATAACAATACTATTTTAACTGTCTTAATTATTTCAAGGCGTGATAGATTACTGAACCTGGTTGATAAGTTTTATATTTGAATGAATTGTTACTTTTTAAAGAATTAATAAATTTCATAAGATTTCTAATATTTGTTATTTTTGAGATTTAACATAAATTTAAGATAAATTATTACTTATTACTTGCGTGGTTCCTTGTTTCACTTCACTTGACGCAAATTCATTTATTAATATTTTCTTTCAATTTCTCTTTTCTCAATCACTCGAAATGCTTCTTTTTTCATTTCTTTTAGACTATCTCCCGACTTGCCCAAAATCCACATGTGATCAGTATTGTTTTACTGAGTTTGGACTTTTGGCGTATCCGTCTTTTAGCTTCTAAAACACTGTCATTCATAATACTCGGTCATGTTTTCTCTGATTCTTTGTCTTCCAAATCGTCATTACTATCAACCGTTTCATCCGTTGGTACGTGGATAACTTGTGTAATTTCAGAAGAGTTAACCCGAATTTTAGCACTTGCTTTGCTCCCCTGTTCCGAATTATTTGTCCCTGTACCAGGCGCCGACTAGTTCATCATAAAAATTCCTTTCACCATCGGTTTAATTACTGGATACTTGATAGGCTTCTTCTTCCTCCCTCACCTCTACTACTTGCTTTACGTTTTGATTGTATTCATTGATTTGATCAATACATTTACGTATATCTTTAATTAAGTCTTTATTGTTTTTATTCATTTGATCTTTTATTTACATATTTCTTTCGTTGTTTGTATATTTTGTTCCTGAAGATTGGCTGTTATTTGTGCATCTTGTTTAACAAGATATGCATTTAATTGTGTATTTTATCCTGAAAGTTTGCTTTTATTTGTGCAATAATTTGTGTATTTTGTCCTGAAAGTCAGCTTTTATTTGTGAATTTTGTTCCTGAAAGTTGGATTTATTTGTGCATTTAATGCATCTTGTTTAGCAAAGTGTTCATTCATTTTAATTAACATTTGCATTATATGAAGTTCCGAATTCACAACTATTTGCTCCGTTTTTTTTTTTTTTTTTTGTACTTGACTCTTGACCACTCTCTCTCCCGTGTTCATTTCACCATGTTTATTCTTTAATCTTTGGCTACGCCTAAGCATATGCTAGTTATCAACTGGTTTACAATAGCACACGTTTACTAATGAAAATTTTGTTATTAACACAAAATTATTATTATAAATTTTTTATATGGTCAGAGTTTTAAATTAATAATCTAGGCCTAGTTATCTACTAAATAGTTTCTTATTGCTAAGCCAACCTTGTTGAATATAACAATTTAATTTAAGTACTACAAACAACATAGAAAAACAATTTAAATATATGAACGAATTAAAATTCATCAAACCAAAGCCGTTTCGATGGTCCCCAAATTTATATACCATACCTTCTCTAATCGTCCTTCAGGATATTTTCACTTTTAGGAAATCAATTAATACCCAATTACTTGCTTTTAAATTACCTGATTTATTTTAATCCTGACTTCAATCGTTACCATTTATAGGTAGGTACATTAGAATAAATTTGATGGTATTATATCGATGTTAATCTAGTATTCAAACAAATTCATAGAAGTAAACGTCTAATGTGATATTACTGCAGACGCATTACTTGTTCAAGTTTGCGATGAAATACACACTCATTCTTTCTCTCTCCCTCTCTCTCTCTCTCATACACACACACACACACACACAAATCAAACACAGTTACTGACGAACACAATTAATTATCATTAATTGTAAATAATTTTTAACTTTAAAATATAAACTGGCAGCTAAATATGTAGTGTAATTTAAGCATAGCCTATATTTTGTATTCTTGCGTGCGCACAGCTTTTCGAATGATTCATATTACTTCGGATGTTTAAACATTTTCGATGAAATCTTAGCATTTAAGACTAAACATTTGTATAAGAAAATTAATAAACCATTTCATTTTTGTGAAATACATTTAACTAATATTCTATTTTTTTCAAATGATTGCATTCAAGTGTTCTATTTAATCAACCATTTTCCTGTGAGCTAGTAGGATTATAATGGTTAGCAATTTATTGTGAAATCCTTTTCCGAATTACCAATGGATGTGACAGGCTAATTATAGCATTCATACGCTTTATTTATTTAAATAGAACATAATCAAGGAAAATAAAATGTCATCCACTTTTACAGCAAACCATACGGTTAGATTCTTACTCCAATGAGATACATCACTTGGAATGAAATAAATTCCTTGGGGTGGGATTAAAGCACCCGCCGGGTTCAAAATTAAACTGTAACCTACAGTAAAACCACAGATTTTATTTCATTAACACGTAGAAACCAAGATATATGTACTGAAACGGAATATTATATTTTATTAGGAGAAATAAAATAAAGACTTTCAGTAAACGTTGATGCAAATTTTATTGCTAATAAATATGTTAATGCTAGAAGCTACTGAGATTGGATTTCTGTTTAATATAGAGTCTATATTTATTGCAAGCAATATACTTTGTAAGTAGGATCGTAAATAGGGATGTATAAACATCATTTCAGTATTATTTCAATGCTTTCTTTACTTGGATGCAATATACTTCACTAGTTCCTGCCATGAAAGCGCAATAACATTTAATGAACTTGAGGGAGAAGGAGGTGCAGGTGTTTTGTAAAGGTCTGAAATACCGTTTCAATTAAGAAATTAATAATTTCTTATTTTTTAAATAACAATTTTAATATTTAAATAATAAGGTTTTAATTTATGGTATAATAAACATAGCAAAGAGTCAAGATGTCAGTAAAATTTTGAATAAGTATTATTAAGACAATTTAAAAATTATAATAGCCCAAAACTGTAATAACTAACTAAATTTGACGAACGAGAGTGAAGTGAAAAATTTCTAAGTGCCGAAAAATGCTAACTTGAGAACTATCATGGACATTTTGAAATGGCCAGAAAAATCCATAATAAACAGTAGTGAAAACAGAATTTAAAAAACTCAAATAACAAAAACGTTACAGCCATTTAAAAATAATATACATTTTTCAGTGGTATAAAAGAGATAACAAAATTATGCAGGTTAAAACTGATACGTTGTCCAACCCGCACGTACAAGAAACAAGCACGGAGATAGCGACGAGTTTAGAGCGGAGTGGAAGGGTGACACAGCCGCAATAAATACAGGAACTTATGGAACTGTAAGGCAGTCTGTAAAAATTTTTTAATACTAGGGTCTAACGTCCGTTATGTCGGATCGCGTCTAGAACCAGACAAAACCACCACGTTTCCGCCGTCTACTTCCGTCCATGGACGAGGGCTTCAGACTCAGCCTCCGGGACGTAAAAATGGAATAAGAATTCCACCGGCTGACCAGGGATGGCAACTTCCGATGCCCAAGGACCAGGGAATCCAGACGAGAGGACTCCAGGACCGGCAGGGAAATCCTTGGCAAGTCATTTTCTCTATTACATACAAATTAACGTCAAATTTAGTCACTTAAATTTATTAAATTCAAATTACCAGTTAAACTTAAACAATGACTTCATTCTATGTTGAAAAATTAAATAAATCTTAAAAGTAATAAAATAAATTAGTATAACAAAATTGTTGAAAAAATGAATAATAAATATTAAATTTACAAAGTGGCCATAAGCTAATCATTTTCAAGAACACCAGATTTATTGAATCATATAAACTTTAAAATTATTTATAATAAACTATGAATTGACCAATTCAAACCTGAAATAAGAAGATGCAATATTTTGATTATGTTAAATTTGGAAATAGTTTTGGTTAAAAATATGTAAATGTAATTAATGAATTGTATATGAAATGTAGGATTTAAATATGTGAAAAATAACGAACTTTTAATTAATAATTTGTGAAGATAAAGAGAGAGCTAAATATGTTTTATTTGAAAAAGAAATTAGTTTAGTTTAAAATCAGTAATTAAATGCATTATAAAAACTTACATTATTTGAATGTATCCTGTGTTGAACAACCAATAAAATCTTTTAGTTTTTTTCCAACTGATAAATAATGATTATAATGTCAAAGTACAGTTTTAATTAAATTTTATTTATTAATAAATATATAAAATTCAGAATCTAATCAAACTAGTTCTCTCCTGCGAACAATTTTATATAGCTATATAAGAGCCCAGAGACGATGTCTAATAGCAGATCATGTTTAAAGAACACAGGAGCCTCTTAAAATAGGTATCTTAAACATGATCATATTTTGCACCTACCCTTGCTGTGCCTGCAGATCTCATGAAGTGGTAAGATTCTTTGAAAATTTTGTGTGTTCATATAAATGTTGTTTCTTTCCAGCTGACTATTTTACTGACATGTGTGACTAAATACAGACCCAACAAACCTGCCAACCAATTTAGGGGAGGTCATACAAACGTTAAGGTAGAAGTCAGCGGGAATAGGCTTGCATTTGGGCGTAGTACATTATGCGGAAACACAAGACAAAATTTAGGAATCTTAACACGGTACACAAAACGGTGTGAGCAGCAGATATATTAATAAATATAAAATATATTATTCTGCAACAAAACCAAACATCAAAAACGAAACTATGCTGAGCGCGCAACGCGCGAGAGAGGGGGGACGTTACAGTTTGGAGTATAATAATAAATACCAAGAGTGAAATAGATATTTAGAAAGAATATGATAATTGTTGGTAGAGTTAGGAACGAAGAGATCAAGAAACATTTGTTAAATATTGGTACATTAGGGATATAAGAGGGGATTTGGTAGATGCTTGTAGAGTTAAGAATAAAGAGATCTAGAACAATTGTTAAATACTAGTATATAAGGGATATAAGAGGGGATACGGTAAATGTTGGTAGAATTAGGAACGAAGAGATCAAGAAACATTTGTTAAATATAGGTACATTAGGGATATAAGAGGGGATTTGGTAGATGCTTGTAGAGTTAGGAATAACGAGATCAGGAACAATTGTTAAATACTAGTATATAAGCGATATAAGAGGGGATACGGAAAATGTTGGTAGAATTAGAAACGAAGAGATCAAGAAACATTTGTTAAATATAGGTACATTAGGGATATAAGAGGGGATTTGGTAGATGCTTGTAGAGTTAGGAATAAAGAGATCAAGAACAATTGTTAAATACTAGTATATAAGGGATATAGGAGGGGATACGGTAAATGTTGGTAGAATTAGGAACGAAGAGATCAAGAAACATTTGTTAAATATTGGTACATTAGGGATATAAGAGGGGATTTGGTAGATGCTTGTAGAGTTAGGAATAAAGAGATCAAGAACAATTGTTAAATACTAGTATATAAGGAATATAAGAGGGGATACGGTAAATGTTGGTAGAATTAGGAACGAAGAGATCAAGAAATATTTGTTAAATATAGGTACATTAGGGTTATAAGAGGGGATTAGGTAGATGCTTGTAGAGTTAGGAATAACGAGATCAGGAACAATTGTTAAATACTAGTATATAAGGGATATAAGAGGGGATACAGTAAATGTTGGTAGAATTAGGATCGAAGAGATCAAGAAACATTTGTTAAATATAGGTACATTAGGGATATAAGAGGGGATTTGGTAGATGCTTGTAGAGTAAGGAATAAAGAGATCAAGAACAATTGTTAAATACTAGTATATAAAGGATATAAGAGAGGATACGGTAAATGTTGGTAGAATTAGGAGCGAAGAGATCCACTAACATTTGTTAAATATTGGTACATTAGGGATATAAGAGGGGATTTGGTAGATGCTTGTAGAGTTAGGAATAAAGTGATCAAGAACAATTGTTAAATACTAGTATATAAGGGATATAAGAGGGGATACGGTAAATGTTGGTAGAATTAGGAACGAAGAGATCAAGAAACATTTGTTAAATATAGGTACATTAGGGATATAAGAGGGGATTTGGTAGATGCTTGTAGAGTTAGGAATAAAGAGATAAGGAACAATTGTTAAATACTAGTATATAAGCGATATAAGAGGGGATACGGTAGATGTTGGTAGAATTAGGAACGAAGAGATCAAGAAACATTTGTTAAATATAGGTACATTAGGAATATAAGAGAGGATTTGGTAGATGCTTGTAGAGTTAGGAATAAAGAGATCATGAACAATTGTTAAATACTAGTATATAAGGGATATAAGAGGGGATACGGTAAATGTTGGTAGAATTAGGAGAGAAGAGATCCACTAACATTTGTTAAATATTGGTACATTAGGGATATAAGAGGGGATTTGGTAGATGCTTGTAGAGTTAGGAATAAAGTGATCAAGAACAATTGTTAAATACTAGTATATAAGGGATATAAGAGGGGCTACGGTAAATGTTGGTAGAATTAGGAACGAAGAGATCAAGAAACATTTGTTAAATATAGGTACATTAGGGATATAAGAGGGGATTTGGTAGATGCTTGTAGAGTTAGGAATAAAGAGATCAAGAACAATTGTTAAATACTAGTATATAAGGGATATAAGAGAGGATACGGTAAATGTTGGTAGAATTAGGAGCGAAGAGATCCACTAACATTTGTTAAATATTGGTACATTAGTGATATAAGAGGGGATTTGGTAGATGCTTGTAGAGTTAGGAATAAAGTGATCAAGAACAATTGTTAAATACTAGTATATAAGGGATATAAGAGGGGCTACGGTAAATGTTGGTAGAATTAGGAACGAAGAGATCAAGAAACATTTGTTAAATATTGGTACATTAGGGATATAAGAGGGGATTTGGTAGATGCTTGTAGTGTTAGGAATAAAGAGATCTAGAACAATTGTTAAATACTAGTATATAAGGGATATAAGAGGGGATACGGTAAATGTTGGTAGAATTAGGAACGAAGAGATCAAGAAACATTTGTTAAATATAGGTACATTAGGGATATAAGAGGGGATTTGTTAGATGCTTGTAGAGTTAGGAATAAAGAGATAAGGAACCATTGTTAAATACTAGTATATAAGCGATATAAGAGGGGATACGGTAAATGTTGGTAGAATTAGGAACGAAGAGATCAAGAAACATTTGTTAAATATTGGTACATTAGGGATATAAGAGGGGATTTGGTAGATGCTTGTAGTGTTAGGAATAAAGAGATCTAGAACAATTGTTAAATACTAGTATATAAGGGATATAAGAGGGGATACGGTAAATGTTGGTAGAATTAGGAACGAAGAGATCAAGAAACATTTTTTAAATATAGGTACATTAGGAATATAAGATGGGATTTGGTAGATGCTTGTAGAGTTAGGAATAAAGAGATCATGAACAATTGTTAAATACTAGTATATAAGGGATATAAGAGGGGATACGGTAAATGTTGGTAGGGTTAGGAACGAAGAGATCAAGAAATATTTGTTAAATATAGGTACATTAGGAATATAAGATGGGATTTGGTAGATGCTTGTAGAGTTAGGAATAAAGAGATCATGAACAATTGTTAAATACTAGTATATAAGGGATATAAGAGGGGCTACGGTAAATGTTGGTAGAATTAGGAACGAAGAGATCAAGAAACATTTGATAAATATTGGTGCATTAGGGATATAATAGGGGATTTGGTAGATGCTTGTAGTGTTAGGAATAAAGAGATCTAGAACAATTGTTAAATACTAGTATATAAGGGATATAAGAGGGGATACGGTAAATGTTGGTAGGGTTAGGAACGAAGAGATCAAGAAATATTTGTTAAATATAGGTACATTAGTGTTATAAGAGGGGATTAGGTAGATGCTTGTAGAGTTAGGAATAACGAGATCAGGAACAATTGTTAAATACTAGTATATAAGGGATATAAGAGGGGCTACGGTAAATGTTGGTAGAATTAGGAACGAAGAGATCCAGTAACATTTGTTAAATATTGGTACTTTAGGGATATAAGAGGGGATTTGGTAGATGTTGGTAGAATTAGGAACGAAGAGATCCAGTAACATTTGTTAAATATCGGTACATTAGGGATATAAGAGGGGATTTAGTAGATGCTTGTAGAGTTAGGAATAAAGTGATCAAGAACAATTGTTAAATACTAGTATATAAGGGATATAAGAGGGGCTACGGTAAATGTTGGTAGAATTAGGAACGAAGAGATCAAGAAACATTTGTTAAATATAGGTACATTAGGGATATAAGAGGGGATTTGGTAGATGCTTGTAGAATTAGGAATAAAGAGATCAAGAACAATTGTTAAATACTAGTATATAAGGGATATAAGAGGGGATACGGTAAATGTTGGTAGAATTAGGAACGAAGAGATCAAGAAACATTTGTTAAATATTGGTACATTAGGGATATAAGAGGGGATTTGGTAGATGCTTGTAGAGTTAGGAATAAAGTGATCAAGAACAATTGTTAAATACTAGTATATAAGGGATATAAGAGGGGCTACGGTAAATGTTGGTAGAATTAGGAACGAAGAGATCAAGTAACATTTGTTTAATATTGGTACATTAGGGATATAAGTGGGGATTTGGTAGATGATTGTAGAGTTAGGAATAAAGTGATCAAGAACAATTGTAAAATACTAGTATATAAGGGATATAAGAGGGGCTACGGTAAATGTTGGTAGAATTAGGAACGAAGAGATCAAGAAACATTTGTTAAATATAGGTACATTAGGGATATAAGATGTGATTTGGTAGATGCTTGTAGAATTAGGAATAAAGAGATCAAGAACAATTGTTAAATACTAGTATATAAGGGATATAAGAGGGGATACGGTAAATGTTGGTAGAATTAGGAACGAAGAGATCAAGAAACATTTGTTAAATATTGGTACATTAGGGATATAAGAGGGGATTTGGTAGATGTTTGTAGAGTTAGGAATAAAGTGATCAAGAACAATTGTTAAATACTAGTATATGAGGGATATAAGAGGGGCTACGGTAAATGTTGGTAGAATTAGGAACGAAGAGATCAAGAAAGATTTGTTAAATATAGGTACATTAGGGATATAAGAGGGGATTTGGTAGATGCTTGTAGAGTTAAGAATAAAGAGATAAAGAACAATTGTTAAATACTAGTATATAAGGGATATAGGAGGGGATACGGTAAATGTTGGTAGAATTAGGAACGAAGAGATCAAGAAACATTTGTTAAATATTGGTACATTAGGGATATAAGAGGGGATTTGGTAGATGCTTGTAGAGTTAGGAATAAAGAGATCAAGAACAATTGTTAAATACTAGTATATAAGGAATATAAGAGGGGATACGGTAAATGTTGGTAGAATTAGGAACGAAGAGATCAAGAAATATTTGTTAAATATAGGTACATTAGGGTTATAAGAGGGGATTAGGTAGATGCTTGTAGAGTTAGGAATAACGAGATCAGGAACAATTGTTAAATACTAGTATATAAGGGATATAAGAGGGGATACAGTAAATGTTGGTAGAATTAGGATCGAAGAGATCAAGAAACATTTGTTAAATATAGGTACATTAGGGATATAAGAGGGGATTTGGTAGATGCTTGTAGAGTAAGGAATAAAGAGATCAAGAACAATTGTTAAATACTAGTATATAAAGGATATAAGAGAGGATACGGTAAATGTTGGTAGAATTAGGAGCGAAGAGATCCACTAACATTTGTTAAATATTGGTACATTAGGGATATAAGAGGGGATTTGGTAGATGCTTGTAGAGTTAGGAATAAAGTGATCAAGAACAATTGTTAAATACTAGTATATAAGGGATATAAGAGGGGATACGGTAAATTTTGGTAGAATTAGGAACGAAGAGATCAAGAAACATTTGTTAAATATAGGTACATTAGGGATATAAGAGGGGATTTGGTAGATGCTTGTAGAGTTAGGAATAAAGAGATAAGGAACAATTGTTAAATACTAGTATATAAGCGATATAAGAGGGGATACGGTAGATGTTGGTAGAATTAGGAACGAAGAGATCAAGAAACATTTGTTAAATATAGGTACATTAGGAATATAAGATAGGATTTGGTAGATGCTTGTAGAGTTAGGAATAAAGAGATCATGAACAATTGTTAAATACTAGTATATAAGGGATATAAGAGGGGCTACGGTAAATGTTGGTAGAATTAGGAACGAAGAGATCAAGAAACATTTGTTAAATATTGGTACATTAGGGATATAAGAGGGGATTTGGTAGATGCTTGTAGTGTTAGGAATAAAGAGATCTAGAACAATTGTTAAATACTAGTATATAAGGGATATAAGAGGGGATACGGTAAATGTTGGTAGAATTAGGAACGAAGAGATCAAGAAACATTTGTTAAATATAGGTACATTAGGGATATAAGAGGGGATTTGTTAGATGCTTGTAGAGTTAGGAATAAAGAGATAAGGAACCATTGTTAAATACTAGTATATAAGCGATATAAGAGGGGATACGGTAAATGTTGGTAGAATTAGGAACGAAGAGATCAAGAAACATTTGTTAAATATTGGTACATTAGGGATATAAGAGGGGATTTGGTAGATGCTTGTAGTGTTAGGAATAAAGAGATCTAGAACAATTGTTAAATACTAGTATATAAGGGATATAAGAGGGGATACGGTAAATGTTGGTAGAATTAGGAACGAAGAGATCAAGAAACATTTTTTAAATATAGGTACATTAGGAATATAAGATGGGATTTGGTAGATGCTTGTAGAGTTAGGAATAAAGAGATCATGAACAATTGTTAAATACTAGTATATAAGGGATATAAGAGGGGATACGGTAAATGTTGGTAGGGTTAGGAACGAAGAGATCAAGAAATATTTGTTAAATATAGGTACATTAGGAATATAAGATGGGATTTGGTAGATGCTTGTAGAGTTAGGAATAAAGAGATCATGAACAATTGTTAAATACTAGTATATAAGGGATATAAGAGGGGCTACGGTAAATGTTGGTAGAATTAGGAACGAAGAGATCAAGAAACATTTGTTAAATATTGGTGCATTAGGGATATAATAGGGGATTTGGTAGATGCTTGTAGTGTTAGGAATAAAGAGATCTAGAACAATTGTTAAATACTAGTATATAAGGGATATAAGAGGGGATACGGTAAATGTTGGTAGGGTTAGGAACGAAGAGATCAAGAAATATTTGTTAAATATAGGTACATTAGTGTTATAAGAGGGGATTAGGTAGATGCTTGTAGAGTTAGGAATAACGAGATCAGGAACAATTGTTAAATACTAGTATATAAGGGATATAAGAGGGGCTACGGTAAATGTTGGTAGAATTAGGAACGAAGAGATCCAGTAACATTTGTTAAATATTGGTACTTTAGGGATATAAGAGGGGATTTGGTAGATGTTGGTAGAATTAGGAACGAAGAGATCCAGTAACATTTGTTAAATATCGGTACATTAGGGATATAAGAGGGGATTTAGTAGATGCTTGTAGAGTTAGGAATAAAGTGATCAAGAACAATTGTTAAATACTAGTATATAAGGGATATAAGAGGGGCTACGGTAAATGTTGGTAGAATTAGGAACGAAGAGATCAAGAAACATTTGTTAAATATAGGTACATTAGGGATATAAGAGGGGATTTGGTAGATGCTTGTAGAATTAGGAATAAAGAGATCAAGAACAATTGTTAAATACTAGTATATAAGGGATATAAGAGGGGATACGGTAAATGTTGGTAGAATTAGGAACGAAGAGATCAAGAAACATTTGTTAAATATTGGTACATTAGGGATATAAGAGGGGATTTGGTAGATGCTTGTAGAGTTAGGAATAAAGTGATCAAGAACAATTGTTAAATACTAGTATATAAGGGATATAAGAGGGGCTACGGTAAATGTTGGTAGAATTAGGAACGAAGAGATCAAGTAACATTTGTTTAATATTGGTACATTAGGGATATAAGTGGGGATTTGGTAGATGATTGTAGAGTTAGGAATAAAGTGATCAAGAACAATTGTTAAATACTAGTATATAAGGGATATAAGAGGGGCTACGGTAAATGTTGGTAGAATTAGGAACGAAGAGATCAAGAAACATTTGTTAAATATAGGTACATTAGGGATATAAGATGTGATTTGGTAGATGCTTGTAGAATTAGGAATAAAGAGATCAAGAACAATTGTTAAATACTAGTATATAAGGGATATAAGAGGGGATACGGTAAATGTTGGTAGAATTAGGAACGAAGAGATCAAGAAACATTTGTTAAATATTGGTACATTAGGGATATAAGAGGGGATTTGGTAGATGTTTGTAGAGTTAGGAATAAAGTGATCAAGAACAATTGTTAAATACTAGTATATGAGGGATATAAGAGGGGCTACGGTAAATGTTGGTAGAATTAGGAACGAAGAGATCAAGAAAGATTTGTTAAATATAGGTACATTAGGGATATAAGAGGGGATTTGGTAGATGCTTGTAGAGTTAAGAATAAAGAGATAAAGAACAATTGTTAAATACTAGTATATAAGGAATATAAGAGGGGATACGGTAAATGTTGATAGAATTAGGAACGAAGAGATCAAGAAATATTTGTTAAATATAGGTACATTAGGGTTATAAGAGGGGATTAGGTAGATGCTTGTAGAGTTAGGAATAACGAGATCAGGAACAATTGTTAAATACTAGTATATAAGGGATATAAGAGGGGATACAGTAAATGTTGGTAGAATTAGGATCGAAGAGATCAAGAAACATTTGTTAAATATAGGTACATTAGGGATATAAGAGGGGATTTGGTAGATGCTTGTAGAGTAAGGAATAAAGAGATCAAGAACAATTGTTAAATACTAGTATATAAAGGATATAAGAGAGGATACGGTAAATGTTGGTAGAATTAGGAGCGAAGAGATCCACTAACATTTGTTAAATATTGGTACATTAGGGATATAAGAGGGGATTTGGTAGATGCTTGTAGAGTTAGGAATAAAGTGATCAAGAACAATTGTTAAATACTAGTATATAAGGGATATAAGAGGGGATACGGTAAATGTTGGTAGAATTAGGAACGAAGAGATCAAGAAACATTTGTTAAATATAGGTACATTAGGGATATAAGAGGGGATTTGGTAGATGCTTGTAGAGTTAGGAATAAAGAGATAAGGAACAATTGTTAAATACTAGTATATAAGCGATATAAGAGGGGATACGGTAGATGTTGGTAGAATTAGGAACGAAGAGATCAAGAAACATTTGTTAAATATAGGTACATTAGGAATATAAGATAGGATTTGGTAGATGCTTGTAGAGTTAGGAATAAAGAGATCATGAACAATTGTTAAATACTAGTATATAAGGGATATAAGAGGGGATACGGTAAATGTTGGTAGAATTAGGAGAGAAGAGATCCACTAACATTTGTTAAATATTGGTACATTAGGGATATAAGAGGGGATTTGGTAGATGCTTGTAGAGTTAGGAATAAAGTGATCAAGAACAATTGTTAAATACTAGTATATAAGGGATATAAGAGGGGCTACGGTAAATGTTGGTAGAATTAGGAACGAAGAGATCAAGAAACATTTGTTAAATATAGGTACATTAGGGATATAAGAGGGGATTTGGTAGATGCTTGTAGAGTTAGGAATAAAGAGATCAAGAACAATTGTTAAATACTAGTATATAAGGGATATAAGAGAGGATACGGTAAATGTTGGTAGAATTAGGAGCGAAGAGATCCACTAACATTTGTTAAATATTGGTACATTAGTGATATAAGAGGGGATTTGGTAGATGCTTGTAGAGTTAGGAATAAAGTGATCAAGAACAATTGTTAAATACTAGTATATAAGGGATATAAGAGGGGCTACGGTAAATGTTGGTAGAATTAGGAACGAAGAGATCAAGAAACATTTGTTAAATATTGGTACATTAGGGATATAAGAGGGGATTTGGTAGATGCTTGTAGTGTTAGGAATAAAGAGATCTAGAACAATTGTTAAATACTAGTATATAAGGGATATAAGAGGGGATACGGTAAATGTTGGTAGAATTAGGAACGAAGAGATCAAGAAACATTTGTTAAATATAGGTACATTAGGGATATAAGAGGGGATTTGTTAGATGCTTGTAGAGTTAGGAATAAAGAGATAAGGAACCATTGTTAAATACTAGTATATAAGCGATATAAGAGGGGATACGGTAAATGTTGGTAGAATTAGGAACGAAGAGATCAAGAAACATTTGTTAAATATTGGTACATTAGGGATATAAGAGGGGATTTGGTAGATGCTTGTAGTGTTAGGAATAAAGAGATCTAGAACAATTGTTAAATACTAGTATATAAGGGATATAAGAGGGGATACGGTAAATGTTGGTAGAATTAGGAACGAAGAGATCAAGAAACATTTTTTAAATATAGGTACATTAGGAATATAAGATGGGATTTGGTAGATGCTTGTAGAGTTAGGAATAAAGAGATCATGAACAATTGTTAAATACTAGTATATAAGGGATATAAGAGGGGATACGGTAAATGTTGGTAGGGTTAGGAACGAAGAGATCAAGAAATATTTGTTAAATATAGGTACATTAGGAATATAAGATGGGATTTGGTAGATGCTTGTAGAGTTAGGAATAAAGAGATCATGAACAATTGTTAAATACTAGTATATAAGGGATATAAGAGGGGATACGACAAATGTTGGTAGAAATAGGAACGAAGAGATCAAGAAACATTTGTTAAATATAGGTACATTAGGGATATAAGAGGGGATTTGGTAGATGCTTGTAGAGTTAGGAATAAAGTGATCAAGAACAATTGTTAAATACTAGTATATAAGGGATATAAGAGGGGCTACGGTAAATGTTGGTAGAATTAGGAACGAAGAGATCAAGAAACATTTGTTAAATATTGGTGCATTAGGGATATAATAGGGGATTTGGTAGATGCTTGTAGTGTTAGGAATAAAGAGATCTAGAACAATTGTTAAATACTAGTATATAAGGGATATAAGAGGGGATACGGTAAATGTTGGTAGGGTTAGGAACGAAGAGATCAAGAAATATTTGTTAAATATAGGTACATTAGTGTTATAAGAGGGGATTAGGTAGATGCTTGTAGAGTTAGGAATAACGAGATCAGGAACAATTGTTAAATACTAGTATATAAGGGATATAAGAGGGGCTACGGTAAATGTTGGTAGAATTAGGAACGAAGAGATCCAGTAACATTTGTTAAATATTGGTACTTTAGGGATATAAGAGGGGATTTGGTAGATGTTGGTAGAATTAGGAACGAAGAGATCCAGTAACATTTGTTAAATATCGGTACATTAGGGATATAAGAGGGGATTTAGTAGATGCTTGTAGAGTTAGGAATAAAGTGATCAAGAACAATTGTTAAATACTAGTATATAAGGGATATAAGAGGGGCTACGGTAAATGTTGGTAGAATTAGGTACGAAGAGATCAAGAAACATTTGTTAAATATAGGTACATTAGGGATATAAGAGGGGATTTGGTAGATGCTTGTAGAATTAGGAATAAAGAGATCAAGAACAATTGTTAAATACTAGTATATAAGGGATATAAGAGGGGATACGGTAAATGTTGGTAGAATTAGGAACGAAGAGATCAAGAAACATTTGTTAAATATTGGTACATTAGGGATATAAGAGGGGATTTGGTAGATGCTTGTAGAGTTAGGAATAAAGTGATCAAGAACAATTGTTAAATACTAGTATATAAGGGATATAAGAGGGGCTACGGTAAATGTTGGTAGAATTAGGAACGAAGAGATCAAGTAACATTTGTTTAATATTGGTACATTAGGGATATAAGTGGGGATTTGGTAGATGATTGTAGAGTTAGGAATAAAGTGATCAAGAACAATTGTTAAATACTAGTATATAAGGGATATAAGAGGGGCTACGGTAAATGTTGGTAGAATTAGGAACGAAGAGATCAAGAAACATTTGTTAAATATAGGTACATTAGGGATATAAGATGGGATTTGGAGATGCTTGTAGAATTAGGAATAAAGAGATCAAGAACAATTGTTAAATACTAGTATATAAGGGATATAAGAGGGGATACGGTAAATGTTGGTAGAATTAGGAACGAAGAGATCAAGAAACATTTGTTAAATATTGGTACATTAGGGATATAAGAGGGGATTTGGTAGATGTTTGTAGAGTTAGGAATAAAGTGATCAAGAACAATTGTTAAATACTAGTATATAAGGGATATAAGAGGGGCTACGGTAAATGTTGGTAGAATTAGGAACGAAGAGATCAAGAAAGATTTGTTAAATATAGGTACATTAGGGATATAAGAGGGGATTTGGTAGATGCTTGTAGAGTTAAGAATAAAGAGATAAAGAACAATTGTTAAATACTAGTATATATGGGATATAAGAGGGGATACGGTAAATGATGGTAGAATTAGGAACGAAGAGATCAAGAAACATTTGTTAATTATTGGTACATTAGGGATATAAGAGGGGATTTGGTTGATGCTTGTAGAGTTAGGAATAAGGAGATCAAGAACAATTGTTTAATACTAGTATATAAGGGATACAAGAGGGGATACGGTAAATGTTGGTAGAATTAGGAACGAAGAGATCAAGAAACATTTGTTAAATATTGGTACATTAGGGATATAATAGGGGATTTGGTAGATGCTTGTAGAGTTAGGAATAAAGAGATCTAGAACAATTGTTAAATACTTGTATATAAGGGATATAAGAGGGGATACGGTAAATGTTGGTAGAATTAGGAACGAAGAGATCAAGAAACATTTGTTAAATATAGGTACATTAGGGATATAAGAGGGGATTTGGTAGATGCTTGTAGAGTTAGGAATAAAGAGATAAGGAACAATTGTTAAATACTAGTATATAAGCGATATAAGAGGGGATACGGTAAATGTTGGTAGAATTAGGAACGAAGAGATCAAGAAACATTTGTTAAATATAGGTACATTAGGAATATAAGAGGGGATTTGGTAGATGCTTGTAGAGTTAGGAATAAAGAGATCAAGAACAATTGTTAAATACTAGTATATAAGGGATATAAGAGGGGTTACGGTAAATGTTGGTAGGGTTAGGAACGAAGAGATCAAGAAACATTTGTTAAATATAGGTACATTAGGGATATAAGAGGGGATTTGGTATATGCTTGTTAGGAATAAAGAGATCAAGAACAATTGTTAAATACTAGTATATAAGGGTTATAAGAGGGGATACGGTAAATGTTGGTAGAGGAAGGAATGAAAAGATCAAGAACAATTTGTTAAATATTAAGACATTAGGGATATAAGAGGGGATACGGTAAATGTTGGTAGAATTAGGAACGAAGAGATCAAGTAACATTTGTTAAATATTGGTACATTAGGGATATAAGAGGGGATTTGGTAGATGCTTGTAGAGTTAGGAATAAAGTGATCAAGAACAATTGTTAAATACTAGTATATAAGGGATATAAGAGGGGATACGGTAAATGTTGGTAGAATTAGGAACGAAGAGATCAAGTAACATTTGTTAAATATTGGTACATTAGAGATATAAGAGGGGATTTGGTAGATGCTTGTAGAGTTAGGAATAAAACTATCAAGAACAATTGTTAAATACTAGTAGATAAGGGATATAAAAGGGGATACGGTATATGTTGGTAGAATTAGGAACGAAGAGATCAAGAAACATTTGTTAAATATAGGTACATTAGGGATATAAGAGGGGATTTGGTAGATACTTGTAGAGTTAGGAATAAAGAGATCAAGCACAATTGTTAAATACTAGTATATAAGTGGTACAAGAGGGGATACGGTAAATGTTGGTAGAATTAGGAACGAAGAGATCAAGAAACATTTGTTAAATATAGGTACATTAGGGATATAAGAGGGGATTTGGTAGATGCTTGTAGAGTTAGGAATAAAGAGATCATGAACAATTGTTAAATACTAGAATATAAGGGATATAAGAGGGGATACGGTAAATGTTGGTAGGGTTAGGAACGAAGAGATCAAGAAACATTTGTTAAATATATGTACATTAGGGATATAAGAGGGGATTTGGTAGATGCTTGTAGAGTTAGGAATAAAGAGATCATGTACAATTGTTAAATACTAGTATATAAGGGATATAAGAGGGGCTACGGTAAATGTTGGTAGAATTAGGAACGAAGAGATCCAGTAACATTTGTTAAATATTGGTACATTAGGGATATAAGAGGGGATTTGGTAGATGTTGGTAGAATTAGGAACGAAGAGATCCAGTAACATTTGTTAATAATTGGTACATTAGGGATATAAGAGGGGATTTGGTAGATGCTTGTAGAGTTAGGAATAAAGTGATCAAGAACAATTGTTAAATACTAGTATATAAGGGATATAAGAGGGGCTACGGTAAATGTTGGTAGAATTAGGAACGAAGAGATCAAGAAACATTTGTTAAATATAGGTACATTAGGGATATAAGAGGGGATTTGGTAGATGCTTGTAGAGTTAGGAATAAAGAGATCAAGAACAATTGTTAAATACTAGTATATAAGGGATATAAGAGGGGATACGGTAAATGTTGGTAGAATTAGGAACGAAGAGATCAAGAAACATTTGTTAAATATTGGTACATTAGGGATATAAGAGGGGATTTGGTAGATGCTTGTAGAGTTAGGAATAAAGAGATCAAGAACAATTGTTAAATACTAGTATATAAGGGATATAAGAGGATTTACGGTAAATGTTGGTAGAATTAGGAACGAAGAGATCAAGAAACATTTGTTAAATATAGGTACATTAGGGATATAAGAGGGGATTTGGTAGATACTTGTAGAGTTAGGAATAAAGAGATCAAGCACAATTGTTAAATACTAGTATATAAGTGGTACAAGAGGGGATACGGTAAATGTTGGTAGAATTAGGAACGAAGAGATCAAGAAACATTTGTTAAATATAGGTACATTAGGGATATAAGAGGGGATTTGGTAGATGCTTGTAGAGTTAGGAATAAAGTGATCAAGAACAATTGTTAAATACTAGTATATAAGGGATATAAGAGGGGCTACGGTAAATGTTGGTAGAATTAGGAACGAAGAGATCAAGAAACATTTGTTAAATATTGGTGCATTAGGGATATAATAGGGGATTTGGTAGATGCTTGTAGTGTTAGGAATAAAGAGATCTAGAACAATTGTTAAATACTAGTATATAAGGGATATAAGAGGGGATACGGTAAATGTTGGTAGGGTTAGGAACGAAGAGATCAAGAAATATTTGTTAAATATAGGTACATTAGTGTTATAAGAGGGGATTAGGTAGATGCTTGTAGAGTTAGGAATAACGAGATCAGAAACAATTGTTAAATACTAGTATATAAGGGATATATGAGGGGATACGGAAAATGTTGGTAGAATTAGAAACGAAGAGAACAAGAAACATTTGTTAAATATAGGTACATTAGGTATATAAGAGGGGATTTGGTAGATGCTTGTAGAGTTAGGAATAAAGAGATCAAGAACAATTGTTAAATACTAGTATATAAGGGATATAAGAGGGGCTACGGTAAATGTTGGTAGAATTAGGAACGAAGAGATCCAGTAACATTTGTTAAATATTGGTACTTTAGGGATATAAGAGGGGATTTGGTAGATGTTGGTAGAATTAGGAACGAAGAGATCCAGTAACATTTGTTAAATATCGGTACATTAGGGATATAAGAGGGGATTTAGTAGATGCTTGTAGAGTTAGGAATAAAGTGATCAAGAACAATTGTTAAATACTAGTATATAAGGGATATAAGAGGGGCTACGGTAAATGTTGGTAGAATTAGGAACGAAGAGATCAAGAAACATTTGTTAAATATAGGTACATTAGGGATATAAGAGGGGATTTGGTAGATGCTTGTAGAATTAGGAATAAAGAGATCAAGAACAATTGTTAAATACTAGTATATAAGGGATATAAGAGGGGATACGGTAAATGTTGGTAGAATTAGGAACGAAGAGATCAAGAAACATTTGTTAAATATTGGTACATTAGGGATATAAGAGGGGATTTGGTAGATGCTTGTAGAGTTAGGAATAAAGTGATCAAGAACAATTGTTAAATACTAGTATATAAGGGATATAAGAGGGGCTACGGTAAATGTTGGTAGAATTAGGAACGAAGAGATCAAGAAAGATTTGTTAAATATAGGTACATTAGGGATATAAGAGGGGATTTGGTAGATGCTTGTAGAGTTAAGAATAAAGAGATAAAGAACAATTGTTAAATACTAGTATATATGGGATATAAGAGGGGATACGGTAAATGATGGTAGAATTAGGAACGAAGAGATCAAGAAACATTTGTTAATTATTGGTACATTAGGGATATAAGAGGGGATTTGGTTGATGCTTGTAGAGTTAGGAATAAGGAGATCAAGAACAATTGTTTAATACTAGTATATAAGGGATACAAGAGGGGATACGGTAAATGTTGGTAGAATTAGGAACGAAGAGATCAAGAAACATTTGTTAAATATTGGTACATTAGGGATATAATAGGGGATTTGGTAGATGCTTGTAGAGTTAGGAATAAAGAGATCTAGAACAATTGTTAAATACTAGTATATAAGGGATATAAGAGGGGATACGGTAAATGTTGGTAGAATTAGGAACGAAGAGATCAAGAAACATTTGTTAAATATTGGTACATTAGGGATATAAGAGGGGATTTGGTAGATGTTTGTAGAGTTAGGAATAAAGTGATCAAGAACAATTGTTAAATACTAGTATATAAGGGATATAAGAGGGGCTACGGTAAATGTTGGTAGAATTAGGAACGAAGAGATCAAGAAAGATTTGTTAAATATAGGTACATTAGGGATATAAGAGGGGATTTGGTAGATGCTTGTAGAGTTAAGAATAAAGAGATAAAGAACAATTGTTAAATACTAGTATATATGGGATATAAGAGGGGATACGGTAAATGATGGTAGAATTAGGAACGAAGAGATCAAGAAACATTTGTTAATTATTGGTACATTAGGGATATAAGAGGGGATTTGGTTGATGCTTGTAGAGTTAGGAATAAGGAGATCAAGAACAATTGTTTAATACTAGTATATAAGGGATACAAGAGGGGATACGGTAAATGTTGGTAGAATTAGGAACGAAGAGATCAAGAAACATTTGTTAAATATTGGTACATTAGGGATATAATAGGGGATTTGGTAGATGCTTGTAGAGTTAGGAATAAAGAGATCTAGAACAATTGTTAAATACTTGTATATAAGGGATATAAGAGGGGATACGGTAAATGTTGGTAGAATTAGGAACGAAGAGATCAAGAAACATTTGTTAAATATAGGTACATTAGGGATATAAGAGGGGATTTGCTAGATGCTTGTAGAGTTAGGAATAAAGAGATAAGGAACAATTGTTAAATACTAGTATATAAGCGATATAAGAGGGGATACGGTAAATGTTGGTAGAATTAGGAACGAAGAGATCAAGAAACATTTGTTAAATATAGGTACATTAGGAATATAAGAGGGGATTTGGTAGATGCTTGTAGAGTTAGGAATAAAGAGATCAAGAACAATTGTTAAATACTAGTATATAAGGGATATAAGAGGGGTTACGGTAAATGTTGGTAGGGTTAGGAACGAAGAGATCAAGAAACATTTGTTAAATATAGGTACATTAGGGATATAAGAGGGGATTTGGTATATGCTTGTTAGGAATAAAGAGATCAAGAACAATTGTTAAATACTAGTATATAAGGGTTATAAGAGGGGATACGGTAAATGTTGGTAGAGGAAGGAATGAAAAGATCAAGAACAATTTGTTAAATATTAAGACATTAGGGATATAAGAGGGGATACGGTAAATGTTGGTAGAATTAGGAACGAAGAGATCAAGTAACATTTGTTAAATATTGGTACATTAGGGATATAAGAGGGGATTTGGTAGATGCTTGTAGAGTTAGGAATAAAGTGATCAAGAACAATTGTTAAATACTAGTATATAAGGGATATAAGAGGGGATACGGTAAATGTTGGTAGAATTAGGAACGAAGAGATCAAGTAACATTTGTTAAATATTGGTACATTAGGGATATAAGAGGGGATTTGGTAGATGCTTGTAGAGTTAGGAATAAAACTATCAAGAACAATTGTTAAATACTAGTAGATAAGGGATATAAAAGGGGATACGGTATATGTTGGTAGAATTAGGAACGAAGAGATCAAGAAACATTTGTTAAATATAGGTACATTAGGGATATAAGAGGGGATTTGGTAGATACTTATAGAGTTAGGAATAAAGAGATCAAGCACAATTGTTAAATACTAGTATATAAGTGGTACAAGAGGGGATACGGTAAATGTTGGTAGAATTAGGAACGAAGAGATCAAGAAACATTTGTTAAATATAGGTACATTAGGGATATAAGAGGGGATTTGGTAGATGCTTGTAGAGTTAGGAATAAAGAGATCATGAACAATTGTTAAATACTAGAATATAAGGGATATAAGAGGGGATACGGTAAATGTTGGTAGGGTTAGGAACGAAGAGATCAAGAAACATTTGTTAAATATATGTACATTAGGGATATAAGAGGGGATTTGGTAGATGCTTGTAGAGTTAGGAATAAAGAGATCATGTACAATTGTTAAATACTAGTATATAAGGGATATAAGAGGGGCTACGGTAAATGTTGGTAGAATTAGGAACGAAGAGATCCAGTAACATTTGTTAAATATTGGTACATTAGGGATATAAGAGGGGATTTGGTAGATGTTGGTAGAATTAGGAACGAAGAGATCAAGAAACATTTGTTAAATATAGGTACATTAGGGATATAAGAGGGGATTTGGTAGATGCTTGTAGAGTTAGGAATAAAGAGATCAAGAACAATTGTTAAATACTAGTATATAAGGGATATAAGAGGGGATACGGTAAATGTTGGTAGAATTAGGAACGAAGAGATCAAGAAACATTTGTTAAATATTGGTACATTAGGGATATAAGAGGGGATTTGGTAGATGCTTGTAGAGTTAGGAATAAAGAGATCAAGAACAATTGTTAAATACTAGTATATAAGGGATATAAGAGGATTTACGGTAAATGTTGGTAGAATTAGGAACGAAGAGATCAAGAAACATTTGTTAAATATTGGTACATTAGGGATATAAGAGGGGATTTGGTAGATGTTTGTAGAGTTAGGAATAAAGTGATCAAGAACAATTGTTAAATACTAGTATATAAGGGATATAAGAGGGTCTACGGTAAATGTTGGTAGAATTAGGAACGAAGAGATCAAGAAAGATTTGTTAAATATAGGTACATTAGGGATATAAGAGGGGATTTGGTAGATGCTTGTAGAGTTAGGAATAAAGAGATCAAGAACAATTGTTAAATACTAGTATATAAGGGATATAAGAGGGGATACGGTAAATGTTGGTAGAATTAGGAACGAAGAGATCAAGAAACATTTGTTAATTATTGGTACATTAGGGATATAAGAGGGGATTTGGTTGATGCTTGTAGAGTTAGGAATAAGGAGATCAAGAACAATTGTTTAATACTAGTATATAAGGGATACAAGAGGGGATACGGTAAATGTTGGTAGAATTAGAAACGAAGAGATCAAGAAACATTTGTTAAATATTGGTACATTAGGGATATAATAGGGGATTTGGTAGATGCTTGTAGAGTTAGGAATAAAGAGATCTAGAACAATTGTTAAATACTTGTATATAAGGGATATAAGAGGGGATACGGTAAATGTTGGTAGAATTAGGAAAGAAGAGATCAAGAAACATTTGTTAAATATAGGTACATTAGGGATATAAGAGGGGATTTGGTAGATGCTTGTAGAGTTAGGAATAAAGAGATAAGGAACAATTGTTAAATACTAGTATATAAGCGATATAAGAGGGGTTACGGTAAATGTTGGTAGAATTAGGAACGAAGAGATCAAGAAACATTTGTTAAATATAGGTACATTAGGAATATAAGAGGGGATTTGGTAGATGCTTGTAGAGTTAGGAATATAGAGATCAAGAACAATTGTTAAATACTAGTATATAAGGGATATAAGAGGGGTTACGGTAAATGTTGGTAGGGTTAGGAACGAAGAGATCAAGAAACATTTGTTAAATATAGGTACATTAGGGATATAAGAGGGGATTTGGTAGATGCTTGTTAGGAATAAAGAGATCAAGAACAATTGTTAAATACTAGTATATAAGGGTTATAAGAGGGGATACGGTAAATGTTGGTAGAGGAAGGAATGAAAAGATCAAGAACAATTTGTTAAATATTAAGACATTAGGGATATAAGAGGGGATACGGTAAATGTTGGTAGAATTAGGAACGAAGAGATCAAGTAACATTTGTTAAATATTGGTACATTAGGGATATAAGAGGGGATTTGGTAGATGCTTGTAGAGTTAGGAATAAAGTGATCAAGAACAATTGTTAAATACTAGTATATAAGGGATATAAGAGGGGATACGGTAAATGTTGGTAGAATTAGGAACGAAGAGATCAAGTAACATTTGTTAAATATTGGTACATTAGGGATATAAGAGGGGATTTGGTAGATGCTTGTAGAGTTAGGATTAAAACAATCAAGAACAATTGTTAAATACTAGTAGATAAGGGATATAAAAGGGGATACGGTATATGTTGGTAGAATTAGGAACGAAGAGATCAAGAAACATTTGTTAAATATAGGTACATTAGGGATATAAGAGGGGATTTGGTAGATGCTTGTAGAGTTAGGAATAAAGAGATCATGAACAATTGTTAAATACTAGAATATAAGGGATATAAGAGGGGATACGGTAAATGTTGGTAGGGTTAGGAACGAAGAGATCAAGAAATATATGTTAAATATAGGTACATTAGTGTTATAAGAGGGGATTAGGTAGATGCTTGTAGAGTTAGGAATAACGAGATCAGGAACAATTGTTAAATACTAGTATATAAGGGATATATGAGGGGATACGGAAAATGTTGGTAGAAATAGAATCGAAGAGATCAAGAAACATTTGTTAAATATAGGTACATTAGGGATATAAGAGGGGATTTGGTAGATGCTTGTAGAGTTAGGAATAAAGAGATCATGTACAATTGTTAAATACTAGTATATAAGGGATATAAGAGGGGCTACGGTAAATGTTGGTAGAATTAGGAACGAAGAGATCCAGTAACATTTGTTAAATATTGGTACATTAGGGATATAAGAGGGGATTTGGTAGATGCTTGTAGAGTTAGGAATAAAGAGATCAAGAACAATTGTTAAATACTAGTATATAAGGGATATAAGAGGATTTACGGTAAATGTTGGTAGAATTAGGAACGAAGAGATCAAGAAACATTTGTTAAATATTATTACATTAGGGATATAAGAGGGGATTTGGTAGATGCTTGTAGAGTTAGGAATAAAGTGATCAAGAACAATTGATAAATACTAGTATATAAGGGATATAAGAGGGGCTACGGTAAATGTTGGTAGAATTAGGAACGAAGAGATCAAGAAACATTTGTTAAATATAGGTACATTAGGGATATAAGAGGGGATTTGGTAGATGCATGTAGAGTTAGGAATAAAGAGATCAAGAACAATTGTTAAATACTAGTATATAAGGGATATAAGAGGGGATACGGTAAATGTTGGTAGAATTAGGAACGAAGAGATCAAGAAACATTTGTTAAATATTGGTACATTAGGGATATAAGAGGGGATTTGGTAGATGCTTGTAGAGTTAGGAATAAAGTGATCAAGAACAATTGTTAAATACTAGTTTATAAGGGATATAAGAGGGGATACGGTAAATGTTGGTAGAATTAGGAACGAAGAGATCAAGTAACATTTGTTAAATATTGGTACATTAGGGATATAAGAGGGGATTTGGTAGATGCTTGTAGAGTTAGGAATAAAACAATCAAGAACAATTATTAAATACTAGTTGATAAGGGATATAAAAGGGGATACGGTATATGTTGGTAGAATTAGGAACGAAGAGATCAAGAAACATTTGTTAAATATAGGTACATTAGGGATATAAGAGGGGATTTGGTAGATACTTGTAGAGTTAGGAATAAAGAGATCAAGAACAATTGTTAAATACTAGTATATAAGGGGTACAAGAGGGGATACGGTAAATGTTGGTAGAATTAGGAACGAAGAGATCAAGAAACATTTGTTAAATATAGGTACATTAGGGATATAAGAGGGGATTTGGTAGATGCTTGTAGAGTTAGGAATAAAGAGATCATGAACAATTGTTAAATACTAGAATATAAGGGATATAAGAGGGGATACGGAAAATGTTGGTAGAAATAGAAACGAAGAGATCAAGAAACATTTGTTAAATATAGGTACATTAGGGATATAAGAGGGGATTTGGTAGATGCTTGTAGAGTTAGGAATAAAGAGATCATGTACAATTGTTAAATACTAGTATATAAGGGATATAAGAGGGGCTACGGTAAATGTTGGTAGAATTAGGAACGAAGAGATCCAGTAACATTTGTTAAATATTGGTACATTAGGGATATAAGAGGGGATTTGGTAGATGTTGGTAGAATTAGGAACGAAGAGATCCAGTAACATTTGTTAATAATTGGTACATTAGGGATATAAGAGGGGATTTGGTAGATGCTTGTAGAGTTAGGAATAAAGAGATCAAGAACAATTGTTAAATACTAGTATATAAGGGATATAAGAGGGGATACGGTAAATGTTGGTAGAATTAGGAACGAAGAGATCAAGAAACATTTGTTAAATATTGGTACATTAGGGATAAAAGAGGGGATTTGGTAGATGCTTGTAGAGTTAGGAATAAAGAGATCAAGAACAATTGTTAAATACTAGTATATAAGGGATATAAGAGGATTTACGGTAAATGTTGGTAGAATTAGGAACGAAGAGATCTAGAAACATTTGTTAAATATTATTACATTAGGGATATAAGAGGGGATTTGGTAGATGCTTGTAGAGTTAGGAATAAAGTGATCAAGAACAATTGTTAAATACTAGTATATAAGGGATATAAGAGGGGCTACGGTAAATGTTGGTAGAATTAGGAACGAAGAGATCAAGAAACATTTGTTAAATATAGGTACATTAGGGATATAAGAGGGGATTTGGTAGATGCTTGTAGAGTTAGGAATAAAGAGATCAAGAACAATTGTTAAATACTAGTATATAAGGGATATAAAAGGGGATACGGTAAATGTTGGTAGAATTAGGAAGGAAGAGATCAAGAAACATTTGTTAAATATTGGTACATTAGGGATATAAGAGGGGATTTGGTAGATGCTTGTAGAGTTAGTAATAAAGTGATCAAGAACAATTGTTAAATACTAGTATATAAGGGATATAAGAGGGGCTACGGTAAATGTTGGTAGAATTAGGAACGAAGAGATCAAGTAACATTTGTTAAATATTGGTACATTAGGGATATAAGAGGGGATTTGGTAGATGCTTGTAGAGTTAGGAATAAAGTGATCAAGAACAATTGTTAAATACTAGTATATAAGGGATATAAGAGGGGCTAGGGTAAATGTTGGTAGAATTAGGAACGAAGAGATCAAGAAACATTCGTTAAATATAGGTACATTAGGGATATAAGAGGGGATTTGGTAGATGCATGTAGAGTTAGGAATAAAGAGATCAAGAACAATTGTTAAATACTAGTATATAAGGGATACAAGAGGGGATACGGTAAATGTTGGTAGAATTAGGAACGAAGAGATCCAGAAACATTTGTTAAATATTGGTACATTAGGGATATAATAGGGGATTTGGTAGATGCTTGTAGAGTTAGGAATAAAGAGATCTAGAACAATTGTTAAATACTAGTATATAAGGGATATAAGAGGGGATACGGTAAATGTTGGTAGAATTAGGAACGAAGAGATCAAGAAACATTTGTTAAATATAGGTACATTAGGGATATAAGAGGGGATTTGGTAGATGCTTGTAGAGTTAGGAATAAAGAGATAAGGAACAATTGTTAAATACTAGTATATACGCGATATAAGAGGGGATACGGTAAATGTTGGTAGAATTAGGAACGAAGAGATCAAGAAACATTTGTTAAATATAGGTACATTAGGGATATAAGAGGGGATTTGGTAGATGCTTGTAGATTTAGGAATAAAAAGATCAAGAACAATTGTTAAATACTAGTAGATAAGGGATATAAAAGGGGATACGGTAAATGTTGGTAGAGGAAGGAATGAAAAGATCAAGAACAATTTGTTAAATATTAAGACATTAGGGATATAAGAGGGGATACGGTAAATGTTGGTAGAATTAGGAACGAAGAGATCAAGAAACATTTGTTAAATATAGGTACATTAGGGATATAAGAGGGGATTTGGTAGATGCTTGTAGCGTTAGGAATAAAGAGATCAAGAACAATTGTTAAATACTAGTATATAAGGGATATAAGAAGGGATACGGTAAATGTTGGTAGAATTAGGAACGAAGAGATCAAGAAACATTTGTTAAATATAGGTACATTAGGGATATAAGAGAGGATTTGGTAGATGCTTGTAGAGTTAGGAATAAAGAGATAAGGAACAATTGTTAAATACTAGTATATAAGCGATATAAGAGGGGATACGGTAAATGTTGGTAGAATTAGGAACGAAGAGATCAAGAAACATTTGTTAAATATAGGTACATTAGGGATATAAGAGGGGATTTGGTAGATGCTTGTAGAGTTAGGAATAAAAAGATCAAGAACAATTGTTAAATACTAGTAGATAAGGGATAGAAAAGGGGATACGGTATATGTTGGTAGAATTAGGAACGAAGAGCTCAAGAAACTATGTTAAATATTGGTACATTAGGGATATAAGAGGGGATTTGGTAGATACTTGTAGAGTTAGGAATAAAGAGATCAAGAACAATTGTTAAATACTAGTATATAAGGGATACAAGAGGGGATACGGTAAATGTTGGTAGAATTAGGAACGAAGAGATCAAGAAACATTTGTTAAATATAGGTACATTAGGGATATAAGAGGGGATTTGGTAGATACTTGTAGAGTTAGGAATAAAGAGATCAAGAACAATTGTTAAATACTAGTATATAAGGGATACAAGAGGGGATACGGTAAATGTTGCTAGAATTAGGAACGAAGAGATCAAGAAACATTTGTTAAATATTGGTACATTAGGGATATAAGAGGGGATTTGGTAGATGCTTGTAGAGTTAGGAATAAAGTGATCAAGAACAATTGTTAAATACTAGTATATAAGGGATATAAGAGGGGATACGGTAAATGTTGGTAGAATTAGGAACAAAGAGATCAAGTAACATTTGTTAAATATTGGTACATTAGGGATATAAGAGGGGATTTGGTAGATGCTTGTAGAGTTAGGAATAAAGTGATCAAGAACAATTGTTAAATACTAGTATATAAGGGATATAAGAGGGGCTACGGTAAATGTTGGTAGAATTAGGAACGAAGAGATCAAGAAACATTTGTTAAATATAGGTACATTAGGGATATAAGAGGGGATTTGGTAGATGCATGTAGAGTTAGGAATAAAGAGATCAAGAACAATTGTTAAATACTAGTATATAAGGGATATAAGAGGGGATACGGTAAATGTTGGTAGAGTTAGGAACGAAGAGATCAAGAAACATTTGTTAAATATTGGTACATTAGGGATATAAGAGGGGATTTGGTAGATGCTTGTAGAGTTAGGAATAAAGAGATCAAGAACAATTGTTAAATACTAGTATATAAGGGATACAAGAGGGGATACGGTAAATGTTGGTAGAATTAGGAACGAAGAGATCAAGAAACATTTGTTAAATATTGGTACATTAGGGATATAATAGGGGATTTGGTAGATGCTTGTAGAGTTGGGAATAAAGAGATCTAGAACAATTGTTAAATACTAGTATATAAGGGATATAAGAGGGGATACGGTAAATGTTGGTAGAATTAGGAACGAAGAGATCAAGAAACATTTGTTAAATATAGGTACATTAGGGATATAAGAGGGGATTTGGTAGATGCTTGTAGATTTAGGAATAAAAAGATCAAGAACAATTGTTAAATACTAGTAGATAAGGGATATAAAAATTGGATACGGTAAATGTTGGTAGAGGAAGGAATGAAAAGATCAAGAACAATTTGTTAAATATTAAGACATTAGGGATATAAGAGGGGATACGGTAAATGTTGGTAGAATTAGGAACGAAGAGATCAAGAAACATTTGTTAAATATTGGTACATTAGGGATATAAGAGGGGATTTGGTAGATGTTTGTAGAGTTAGGAATAAAGAGATCAAGAACAATTGTTAAATACTAGTATATAAGGGATATAAGAGGGGATACGGTAAATGTTGGTAGAATTAGGAACGAAGAGATCAAGAAACATTTGTTAAATATAGGTACATTAGGGATATAAGAGAGGATTTGGTAGATGCTTGTAGAGTTAGGAATAAAGAGATAAGGAACAATTGTTAAATACTAGTATATAAGCGATATAAGAGGGGATACGGTAAATGTTGGTAGAATTAGGAACGAAGAGATCAAGAAACATTTGTTAAATATAGGTACATTAGGGATATAAGAGGGGATTTGGTAGATGCTTGTAGAGTTAGGAATAAAAAGATCAAGAACAATTGTTAAATACTAGTAGATAAGGGATATAAAAGGGGATACGGTATATGTTGGTAGAATTAGGAACGAAGAGCTCAAGAAACATTTGTTAAATATTGGTACATAGGGATATAAGAGGGGATTTGGTAGATGCTTGTAGAGTTAGGAATAAAGTGATCAAGAACAATTGTAAAATACTAGTATATAAGGGATATAAGAGGGGATACGGTAAATGTTGGTAGAATTAGGAATGAAGAGATCAAGTAACATTTGTTAAATATTGGTACATTAGGGATATAAGAGGGGATTTGGTAGATGCTTGTAGAGTTAGGAATAAAACGATCAAGAACAATTGTTAAATACTAGTAGATAATTGATATAAAAGGGGATACGGTATATGTTGGTAGAATTAGGAACGAAGAGATCAAGAAACATTTGTTAAATATTGGTACATTAGGGATATAAGAGGGGATTTGGTAGATACTTGTAGAGTTAGGAATAAAGAGATCAAGAACAATTGTTAAATACTAGTATATAAGGGATACAAGAGGGGATACGGTAAATGTTGGTAGAATTAGGAACGAAGAAATCAAGAAACATTTGTTAAATATAGGTACATTAGGGATATAAGAAGGGATTTGGTGGATGCTTGTAGAGTTAGGAATAAAGAGATCTAGAACAATTGTTAAATACTAGTATATAAGGGATATAAGAGGGGATACGGAAAATGTTGGTAGAATTAGGAGCGAAGAGATCCAGTAACATTTGTTATATATTGGTACATTAGGGATATAAGAGGGGATTTGGTAGATGCTTGTAGAGTTAAGATTAAAGAGATCAAGAACAATTGTTAAATACTAGTATATAAGGGATATAAGAGGGGATACGGTAAATATTTTTAGAATTAGGAACGAAGAGATCAAGAAACATTTGTTAAATATAGGTACATTAGGGATATAAGAGGGGAATTGGTAGATGCTTGTTAGGAATAAAGAGATCAAGAACAATTGTTAAATACTAGTATATAAGGGTTATAAGAGGGGTTACTGTAAATGTTGGTAGAGGAAGGAATGAAAAGATCAAGAACAATTTGTTAAATATTAAGACATTAGGGATATAAGAGGGGATACGGTAAATGTTGGTAGAATTAGGAACGAAGAGATCAAGAAACATTTGTTAAATATTGGTACATTAGGGATATAAGAGGGGATTTGGTAGATGCTTGTAGAGTTAGGAATAAAGAGATCAAGAACAATTGTTAAATACTAGTATATAAGGGATATAAGAGGGGATACGTTAAATGTTAGTAGAATTAGGAACGAAGAGATCAAGTAACATTTGTTAAATATTGGTACATTAGGGATATAAGAGGGATTTGGTAGATGCTTGTAGAGTTAGGAATAAAAAGATCAAGAACAATTGTTAAATACTAGTAGATAAGGGATATAAAAGGGGATGCGGTATATGTTTTTAGAATTAGGAACGAAGAGATCAAGAAACATTTGTTAAATATAGGTACATTAGGGATATAAGAGGGGATTTGGTAGATGCTTGTTAGGAATAAAGAGATCAAGAACAATTGTTAAATACTAGTATATAAGGGTTATAAGAGGGGTTACGGTAAATGTTGGTAGAGGAAGGAATGAAAAGATCAAGAACAATTTGTTAAATATTAAGACATTAGGGATATAAGAGGGGATACGGTAAATGTTGGTAGAATTAGGAACGAAGAGATCAAGAAACATTTGTTAAATATAGGTACATTAGGGATATAAGAGGGGATTTGGTAGATGCTTGTAGAGTTAGGAATAAAAAGATCAAGAACAATTGTTAAATACTAGTAGATAAGGGATATAAAAGGGGATACGGTATATGTTGGTAGAATTAGGAACGAAGAGATCAAGAAACATTTGTTAAATATTGGTACATTAGGGATATAAAGGGGATTTGGTAGATGCTTGTAGAGTTAGGAATAAAGTGATCAAGAACAATTGTTAAATACTAGTATATAAGGGATATAAGAGGGGATACGGTAAATGTTGGTAGAATTAGGAACGAAGAGATCAAGTAACATTTGTTAAATATTGGTACATTAGGGATATAAGAGGGGATTTGGTAGATGCTTGTAGAGTTAGGAATAAAACGATCAAGAACAATTGTTAAATACTAGTAGATAAGGGATATAAAATTGGATACGGTATATGTTGGTAGAATTAGGAACGAAGAGCTCAAGAAACATTTGTTAAATATTGGTACATTAGGGAAATAAGAGGGGATTTGGTAGATGCTTGTAGAGTTAGGAATAAAAAGATCAAGAACAATTGTTAAATACTAGTAGATAAGGGATATAAAAGGGGATGCGGTATATGTTTTTAGAATTAGGAACGAAGAGATCAAGAAATATTTGTTAAATATAGGTACATTAGGGATATAAGAGGGGATTTGGTAGATGCTTGTTAGGAATAAAGAGATCAAGAACAATTGTTAAATACTAGTATATAAGGGTTATAAGAGGGGTTACGGTAAATGTTGGTAGAGGAAGGAATGAAAAGATCAAGAACAATTTGTTAAATATTAAAACATTAGGGATATAAGAGGGGATACGGTAAATGTTGGTAGAATTAGGAACGAAGAGATCAAGAAACATTTGTTAAATATTGGTACATTAGGGATATAATAGGGGATTTGTTAGATGCTTGTAGAGTTAGGAATAAAGAGATCTAGAACAATTGTTAAATACTAGTATATAAGGGATATAAGAGGGGATACGGTAAATGTTGGTAGAATTAGGAACGAAGAGATCAAGAAACATTTGTTAAATATAGGTACATTAGGGATATAAGAGGGGATTTGGTAGATGCTTGTAGATTTAGGAATAAAGAGATAAGGAACAATTGTTAATAACTAGTATATAAGCGATATAAGAGGGGATACGGTAAATGTTGGTAGAATTAGGAACGAAGAGATCAAGAATCATTTGTTAAATATAGGTACATTAGGGATATAAGAGGGGATTTGGTAGATGCTTGTAGAGTTAGGAATAAAAAGATCAAGAACAATTGTTAAATACTAGTAGATAAGGGATATAAAAGGGGATACGGTATATGTTGGTAGAATTAGGAACGAAGAGATCAAGAAACATTTGTTAAATATTGGTACATTAGGGATATAAGAGGAGATTTGGTAGATGCTTGTAGAGTTAGGAATAAAGTGATCAAGAACAATTGTTAAATACTAGTATATAAGGGATATAAGAGGGGATACGGTAAATGTTGGTAGAATTAGGAACGAAGAGATCAAGTAACATTTGTTAAATATTGGTACATTAGGGATATAAGAGGGGATTTGGTAGATGCTTGTAGAGTTAGGAATAAAACGATCAAGAACAATTGTTAAATACTAGTAGATAAGGGATATAAAAGGGGATACAGTATATGTTGGTAGAATTAGGAACGAAGAGATCAAGAAACATTTGTTAAATACAGGTACATTAGGGATATAAGAGGGGATTTGGTAGATGCTTGTAGAGTTAGGAATAAAGAGATCATGAACAATTGTTAAATACTAGAATATAAGGGATATAAGAGGGGATACGGTAAATGTTGGTAGGGTTAGGAACGAAGAGATCAAGAAATATATGTTAAATATAGGTACATTAGTGTTATAAGAGGGGATTAGGTAGATGCTTGTAGAGTTAGGAATAACGAGATCAGGAACAATTGTTAAATACTAGTATATAAGGGATATATGAGGGGATACGGAAAATGTTGGTAGAAATAGAAACGAAGAGATCAAGAAACATTTGTTAAATATAGGTACATTAGGGATATAAGAGGGGATTTGGTAGATGCTTGTAGAGTTAGGAATAAAGAGATCATGAACAATTGTTAAATACTAGTATATAAGGGATATAAGAGGGGCTACGGTAAATGTTGGTAGAATTAGGAACGAAGAGATCCAGTAACATTTGTTAAATATTGGTACATTAGGGATATAAGAGGGGATTTGGTAGATTTTGGTAGAATTATGGAACGAAGAGATCCAGTAACATTTGTTAAATATTGGTACATTTGGGATATAAGAGGGGATTTGGTAGATGCTTGTAGAGTTAGGAATAAAGTGATCAAGAACAATTGTTAAATACTAGTATATAAGGGATATAAGAGGGGATACGGTAAATGTTGGTAGAATTAGGAACGAAGAGATCAAGAAACATTTGTTAAATATTGGTACATTAGGGATATAAGAGGGGATTTGGTAGATGCTTGTAGAGTTAGGAATAAAGTGATCAAGAACAATTGTTAAATACTAGTATATAAGGGATATAAGAGGGGCTACGGTAAATGTTGGTAGAATTAGGAACGAAGAGATCAAGTAACATTTGTTAAATATTGGTACATTAGGGATATAAGAGGGGATTTGGTAGATGCATGTAGAGTTAGGAATAAAGTGATCAAGAACAATTGTTAAATACTAGTATATAAGGGATATAAGAGGGGCTACGGTAAATGTTGGTAGAATTAGGAACGAAGAGATCAAGAAACATTTGGTAAATATAGGTACATTAGGGATATAAGAGGGGATTTGGTAGATGAATGTAGAGTTAGGAATAAAGAGATCAAGAACAATTGTTAAATACTAGTATATAAGGGATATAAGAGGGGATACGGTAAATGTTGGTAGAGTTAGGAACGAAGAGATCAAGAAACATTTGTTAAATATTGGTACATTAGGGATATAAGAGGGGATTTGGTAGATGCTTGTAGAGTTAGGAATAAAGAGATCAAGAACAATTGTTAAATACTAGTATATAAGGGATACAAGAGGGGATACGGTAAATGTTGGTAGAATTAGGAACGAAGAGATCAAGAAACATTTGTTAAATATTGGTACATTAGGGATATAATAGGGGATTTGGTAGATGCTTGTAGAGTTAGGAATAAAGAGATCAAGAACAATTGTTAAATACTAGTATATAAGGGATATAAGAGGGGATACGGTAAATGTTGGTAGAATTAGGAACGAAGAGATCAAGAAACATTTGTTAAATATAGGTACATTAGGGATATAAAAGTGGATTTGGTAGATGCTTGTAGAGTTAGGAATAAAGAGATAAGGAACAATTGTTAAATACTAGTATATAAGCGATATAAGAAGGGATACGGTAAATGTTGCTAGAATTAGGAACGAAGAGATCAAGATACATTTGTTAAATATAGGTACATTAGGGATATAAGAGAGGATTTGGTAGATGCTTGTAGAGTTAGGAATAAAAAGATCAAGAACAATTGTTAAAAACTAGTAGATAAGGGATATAAAAGGGGATACGGTATATGTTGGTAGAATTAGGAACGAAGAGCTCGAGAAACATTTGTTAAATATTGGTACATTAGGGATATAAGAGGGGATTTGGTAGATGCTTGTAGAGTTACGAATAAAGTGATCAAGAACAATTGTAAAATACTAGTATATAAGGGATATAAGAGGGGATACGGTAAATGTTGGTAGAATTAGGAACGAAGAGATCAAGTAACATTTGTTAAATATTGGTACATTAGGGATATAAGAGGGGATTTGGTAGATGCTTGTAGAGTTAGGAATAAAACGATCAAGAACAATTGTTAAATACTAGTAGATAATTGATATAAAAGGGGATACGGTATATGTTGGTAGAATAAGGAACGAAGAGATCAAGAAACATTTGTTAAATATTGGTACATTAGGGATATAAGAGGGGATTTGGTAGATACTTGTAGAGTTAGGAATAAAGAGATCAAGAACAATTGTTAAATACTAGTATATAAGGGATACAAGAGGGGATACGGTAAATGTTGGTAGAATTAGGAACGAAGAGATCAAGAAACATTTGTTAAATATAGGTACATTAGGGATATAAGAGGGGATTTGGTGGATGCTTGTAGAGTTAGGAATAAAGAGATCTAGAACAATTGTTAAATACTAGTATATAAGGGATATAAGAGGGGATACGGAAAATGTTGGTAGAATTAGGAGCGAAGAGATCCAGTAACATTTGTTATATATTGGTACATTAGGGATTCAAGAGGGGATTTGGTAGATGCTTGTAGAGTTAGGATTAAAGAGATGAAGAACAATTGTTAAATACTAGTATATAAGGGATATAAGCGGGGATACGGTAAATATTGGTAGAATTAGGAACGAAGAGATCAAGAAACATTTGTTAAATATAGGTACATTAGGGATATAAGAGGGGATTTGGTAGATGCTTGTTAGGAATAAAGAGATCAAGAACAATTGTTAAATACTAGTATATAAGGGTTATAAGAGGGGTTACGGTAAATGTTGGTAGAGGAAGGAATGAAAAGATCTAGAACAATTTGTTAAATATTAAGACATTAGGGATATAAGAGGGGATACGGTAAATGTTGGTAGAATTAGGAACGAAGAGATCAAGAAACATTTGTTAAATATTGGTACATTAGGGATATAAGAGGGTATTTGGTAGATGCTTGTAGAGTTAGGAATAAAGAGATCAAGAACAATTGTTAAATACTAGTATATAAGGGATATAAGAGGGGATACGTTAAATGTTGGTAGAATTAGGAACGAAGAGATCAAGTAACATTTGTTAAATATTGGTACATTAGGGATATAAGAGGGATTTGGTAGATGCTTGTAGAGTTAGGAATAAAAAGATCAAGAACAATTGTTAAATACTAGTAGATAAGGGATATAAAAGGGGATACGGTATATGTTTTTAGAATTAGGAACGAAGAGATCAAGAAACATTTGTTAAATATAGGTACATTAGGGATATAAGAGGGGATTTGGTAGATACTTGTAGAGTTAGGAATAAAGAGATCAAGAACAATTGGTAAATACTAGTATATAAGGGATACAAGAGGGGATACGGTAAATGTTGGTAGAATTAGGAACGAAGAGATCAAGAAACATTTGTTAAATATAGGTACATTAGGGATATAAGAGGGGATTTGGTAGATGCTTGTAGAGTTAGTAATAAAGAGATCAAGAGCAATTGTTAAATACTAGTATATAAGGGATATAAGAGGGGATACGGTAAATGTTGGTAGAGTTAGGAATAAAAGTATCATGACGAATTTGGTAAATATTAAGACATTAGGGATGTAAGAGGGATATGGTAAATGTTGGAAGAGTTAGGAATGAAAAGATCAAGAACAATTTGTTATATATTAAGACATTAGGGATATAAGAGGGATATGGTTAATGTTGGTAGAATTAGGAACGAAGAGATCAAGAAACATTTGTTAAATATAGGTACATTAGGGATATAAGAGGAGATTTGGTAGATGCTTGTAGAGTTAGGAATAAAGAGATCAAGAACAATGGTTAAAGGATATAAGGAGTTAGGAATAAAAGTATCAAGACGAATTTGGTAAATATTAGAACATTAGGGATATAAGAGGGATATGGTAACTAACTATTACTAACTATTATTTGTATAACTTCTATTTGAACTGTATTGAGCATTAATCATTCGAGTTTTCAACAGTTTCCTTTCTGTATTTCTCTCCTTAACCCTCCATTCTCCTAAACCTGTTGCATACATCTTGCTGACAACCGAATGTAAGTAGGTTAATTGTAGCTTGATACTTCAAGTGAATTTCCATCTAACTCAATCCAAGATACTGTTTAATACATTTCACGGGTTTGGCCATTTGTATTGAAGCTCAGAATAACTCTTGAGTTTATCCCTGCTAAATTTACAAATTCAAGAAACATGGTTAAGAGCTACGACATTATTATTCTAGAAAATGGATACTACAAGAACATTGTGCCTCATATACCCACTCTTAGTCATTTTGTAATTCATAACTATTTCTAATTTGAATGAATTTTCTTTTAAAACCTTTTAATCATGTATTGTTGATGATAAAAAGAATCATTATTAGTTTATCATATATTAAACTAACAATTGGTAACACTAAAATCATGCTTAGTGCTTCCAAATTCTTTAATTTTATTAGCAAATTACATGGAAGGTTTACTCCCTTGTTTTTTTCTACGAAGTTACAATAATTTATATCTATCCCTTTTCTAGTGGTAGCAGTACTAGTTGTTGCTACTAGTATACCAAATATCAGTTATAACAATTTTTGTTTTTTTTGTTAAGGTGGCACTGTTACATTTCTCACTATTTCTAGTACATTTGTTTCCTCTATATTTATCTCAGGTTGTTTCCCACAGTAAATATTGATGTTACTTATCAGCATTTGTTTCATAGCAGTTTATATTATGGCAGCTAATAAGGCATATATTGTACAAATGACCATCTGCCCTAGAAAAGGTGCATAATCTTATTTATTGTTACGAGCTTTTCTGAATTTTAATAATGATTACGGTTTTGGGCAAACTAATTTGAAAAATGTTTAGTTGGTGCATTTTGCCAACATTTCTGTGATTATCTCAAGGGTCTTTCTTATTAGATCTTAAACAGTCAAATAAGAATAAAACCAGCTGTAGTTCATAACTGCTAGAGGACTGTAGTCCCTGGATCTCTTACATTAGCTGTAGCATCTTCATTAGTTCCAGTCAAATTCAGGACTCTGAAGAGCCCCATGATTTCCGATCCCTTTCCCTAGAAACACAGTTTGATGTAATAGTGTTAATTCTGTTAGTGCATACTAATATTTCACTGATCATTTTTTTTTCAACTTCAATTTGAGTATTTTATTTTTAGCATATTCTTTCTGTCAAGAAAGATCTTTCTTCTATTTTTACTACTTCAAGTGGCATATGATGTGTACCAAATCGTATATTCATTTTAACTGAGAAGAACTACATGATGTCATTGTTTCTTGAAAACGTTTTTGTCCCCATCAATCTGGCCGTTATCAGAAAAGGGACACTTCCACTCAACCACTCATGTCTGAAGCTCTTCCTAAATAAAAAGCATTTCCTCTGCCCTTATCCTCTGAACAACTCACTAAATGCTCAATCTCATTGTACAAGATATATGTAGTGTAAGGCCAGATTTCAGTATATCACAGTAAGACAGCAGCATTTTTAGCAGGGTTAAATATATTTTTATATTATTCAAGTATTTATAATAAAATTAACATAAAGTTATCTGATGTTTAACTGATCTTACCAGCTTCAATTTGATAGTTAGATTGTATTTCTTGATCTAATATAAATGGGGGGAGTGTTGATCTCGTGTCACTGTTATAAAAGAGGGGTGCAGAGCCTGATACATTGAATAAAACACAATAAAATATCACTAAAATCTAAGAATAACAAGATAAATCAATTAAATACTAAAACAGTATAGCATTATAGTCATAACTCACATATAGTAAGAAGGTACAATATGCACAACACACACTAATTTCCTGGATATTGGTTACCTTTACAAGAGGGAGTGATGAGGAAGTGATAATGGAAGGATAAACAAAAGAATTGATCTTCAAGATCCAGAACAGGAAAAAAAATGGAATGAAAGCTTACAAAAACGTAGGCCAACAGTTGTTATAAATTTTACATTACCAAAAGTTTTAACAATGGTGTTCAAAGAGTATTACCATACCGTGCTTGATATCTGAAGGTATAGATCTTGGTATGGTTTAGCCTGTCCTTGCACGATAAGAAAACTAATTATGAAAAATGGATGGAATAAAATTATGTTTTAGTGCAGTAAAAATCACAATGCATTTCCAACAGTTCTCTCTTGGAGGCTTGTGAGTTTGGGGAGGGTTTAGCCCCCCAAAGTTTCTACAATTTCAAAATTGAAAAACCTTTTAGTTTGCATGATAGCAGAAGGTTTTAATATCCCATTGTCAATTACAAAATCAACTTCAGAAATATTTTCTTAAAGGTATGTTTTATGTCAGTTGTGTGTACAGAGCTTAAAATTAACACCCCCAAAATTTTTGCCCGAAAGACCACTTATATCATTATGCATCATAGTGAACCGTATGGTATCGTTATAAACTACCAGATTTTACTTTCCATTTTATAGTTACAAAGCTCAATGACCTTCCTGTTCATTTCTAATTCTCATGAAAACTATATTAAACTTATACCACATTTATGATTGTTCCTCTGTCCAAAAACTTTATTTGAGTACAGTAGTGATTGCGCTCTGTTCAAATAATCTGTAACTACAAGCAAACTCTCAATTTATTCCAACAGCCAGAGATTGTCATTAGGTAAAAAATTGCTTATGCAGCAACGCAATACTAATGCCTAAGCTATTTTTATATTAATATTGGTTAGAGCAGTTAAATATGTCATTATAAAGCAATAAATATAAACGTTTAGTCCCTATGATCAAAAGAAAAGATTTTATTTTTCACCTATAAATATTCTTGTATTGAACAAAGGTACGTTTGATATGTTTGAATACAACTTTTGTTGGTGATCTTCACTATTGAGTTAGCCTAAAAGGAGTTTATGGTAATCAGATTTAATTTTACTGTCATTTCATCCCAGTTGATTCATATAATCTTATCCCTTCTAACCTTTTACATAACATACGTATATTTGTACATTGATGTAAAACACCCATAATGCAAAATCTAAAAAAAATATTATGATTTGATTCACACTGACAAAACACTTTACATTCATGTTTGGCTGATATAAATTGATTATTAGCACACAGAGTTTTGTTTGGAATGTTTCCCGGTAACTGCAAACACGCCGGTGATTCTCTACTTTATATTGAAGATATTTACATCACAGACGATATTCCTGCAGACCCTAAATAATTCGATTGCTATGTACATCCTCTAAATACCGAGTAATTTAATCAGTTTTGCTTTGATGTATTCATACGCACTACACAACGTGTGCCTTATTGATCACATCTGTTTACCTGCACATTAAATGTAATGTCACATTGCTATAATTAATAGATTGCTTTAAGGTAAAACTAATATTTAGATACTATCTGTGATACTAGTTTTGGATTATATAAAGAAACTCAAAACCTCATTGGAGTTTGCAAGAAATATTGATAAAGACAGTGCTTGAGTGTGTACGTAAAAATTACAAGAAAAATTAGATATTGTTACAAAATTGAGGCTGATTCGAGGACAAGTAAAGTAGGGTAAGTCTCCATCTATATCTATCCTCGACAAATTATCCCTTGCATTGTAAACATTAACAAAGTAGGTCTAATAAAAATGGATCCGCCCTTTTAATTCTACAAAACTTCAAGATGATTACTATAAATAATTTAGAAATTCCAGGAGGAAGACTTGAACGCTAGCACGAACGCGCGCGCGTGTGTGTGTGTGTGTGTGTGTGTGTGTGTGTTTGTGTGTGTGTGAGTGTGTGTGTGTGTGTGTGTGTGTGTGTGTTTGTGTGTGTGTGTGTGAGTACATTTTTTATACCACCTTGTGCACCATACATTAAGTCTCGTTTCCTCTTTGTTGTATTGTCACCTTCGCCAAATGTTACTGATATACATGGCTGAGACGGACAATTTATTTAATAATCTCTTGCATAATTGTATTGATTAGTTCTAGAGAAAACTAAAAAATTTAAGAGCCACCGTACTAGTTAGCTCTATACTTGGAACTTCGAGTGTTTAGTTCATACTTTAAACTCCTAAACTCATAGGTTTTTAATTTTTTATTATTTCAGGTGGATTTAGAGGCATCCCATCTTCACGCTACCATATCAAGTCCAAATTATATGTCAAATTAAGCGTATGAAAGTAAAATATCGATAAATTTACTGTATTTAGGTTTTAAGCTAACGTTTGTTTAATTTTTTAAAACGCCTATGCTTTAAGGGATTTTTAAAAGCTTGTCATTTTTAGATGTTGATACCGTTTCTTTAAATTAAACAATAAACTTTAGTTTCACATGATCTTAGAGATTTGTAATCTTACAGAGTCATTGAAGATTGTGAATATTATTAAATTCATCATCTTTAAGATACAATGGATCGTAAATCTTCCAACTGAAGAATGGAAATTAATTCAATTATTCCAAATACGGAATTATTCACAAACAACAGAAACGTCGCAGATATATTTATTTAAATCACTTTTATTAAATTTCGTTGACCGAATCTAGATTATTTTGCCGTAATGAGGAAGCTCTGCATTTTTTAAAACAAAAATTGACTTTTTAAAATTCGACCTCATTATTTGTCGATTGCATTATTATTAACATAAAAATCTCGTTACAGACAAGAATATCTCTTGAGGCCTATCCCTTGAACTCATTATATTAAACCTGCATTATGCCTAAGGCATCTTTATTTTGATTTGACTTCGCTCTTTTGACTGTAAAACCTCTTAAAATATATGTGATTAACAATCGCACTTGCAACGGTAAATGGTGACATTTTCGCCTGTTTCAAAGTGTGTGTGTGTGTGTGTGTGTGTGTACATCTGTTTTCGTAAATACTTAAGATTTAAATATGTTTATCAAATAATAATTCAACAATTGATGTTATTAATATTAGTTATTTTAGAAACAAAATTGTTTGATCCGGCAAAGGATCCTACTATATAAGTAATTTTCACTACTTGAAATATTTCCTATTTACAAATACAGTACTTAGTTTACGTTCCATCGACCATATTTACGTTTATCGACGGAGAGGAATTTGCTTAAAAACAAATAGACGTTTACATTACCTAAATCATTGACTCCTAAAGAAATTGTTACCATATTTTACATAACGTATAAGTAGCTGTATGTAGGTAGAAAAACAACACTTTTAAAATAAATACTTTGAAATGAGTTGATAATCATTACACAATATGATTCCACAAAGTTATTCCAAAGTTCCACAAAGACTAACATAAGATCCTATAAAGTAAAAGAAATGGTTAGCATACCAACGGTCGTCCTCCCTTCAAAACAAGAATAATATTGATACTACTAAAACACGTTTTTTACAGGAAACACGAATAATAAACCATCTGGACTTATTCAATCTCAGTTTACTTTATTACTTTATTTTGTTAGAATTTGTAAATATAATTATTTTATTGTAAGTTTAGTAATGTGTAACATTTTATTAATTTAACCATATTATTTAACATATTATTTGATTTTGTAATATCATTTATCTTTTATTGTTATATTATCTATGTACTATGCTATGTGTTTTATCTATTTTACTATAATTTGTTATGTTTTTTGTATCTGTTTTCGTAAATAAAGCTAAACATATTTAGTCATATTTAAAACTTCCTAAAGTTTATAAATAGCATTTGATAGATGAAAAGCTGAATTCTGTTATTTTGGAAAACTGATTCGAACAGTAAGTTTACCCTACTCCGTTAGAATTACGTCTTTCTTTCTAATTTCCGTATTTCGCCTTTGTTTATATTATATTAGTGAAATTATATATTTAGTAGTTAGGTTACAGTTCAATACAATAAAAAAATATAAATAAATTAAGTGACTTATACATAAAATCAATACACTACTTATGAAGTTAAATATAAAATACCCCTTAAGTAATCCCTACCACAATCAAGATGGGTAATATTTTCTTCTAGACCCACAATATCTTAGGAAGTGATATCTTCATTCTGGAACACTCTAATGTATAATCTTGGTTCTACAGTCGACAGTTGTCAATACATGGTGTTTATAATTTCATAAAAAGGCTTATAATTGCACATATGATAAAATCGGGAGAATTGGGGAAATAAAAACAATCCTCATCTCCAGCACTCTCAGAGGTTTAGTATGTTTGTATTCAATTCTGTAAAAATCTTTACTTAGTTCTAAATTCTAAAAATTATTTTCATAAATTAGGGACATACCTCGAACATAAGCTCTGAATATTTTACTAAGTGGCAAATTATTTAGGATCTTGGGCTTGCAAGAAACTGCTGTGTATACATAAATAGAAATCAGCTGTTTTAGCGATGTAGAGGGCAGCAGCGTGCCATGTAACATTTACTTTTACGGTTATAGCTCCAATAGCAGCACAGTCTAGTCAATTTAGTGGGAATGACGAAAAGATGGCTGTAAAAGAAGATCCGATAAGTTTCTTTATATTCATGTAGCCAGCAAATGTTACGATTTACAAATTAACTAAAAAAATTGAAACCTAAAAAAATAAAACATTTTTACTAAAGATTATACTACTTCCAATGTAAACATTTATTTGAAGAAATGGTTTTTGTTTGAAATTAAAATAATAGTTTGACACAGCGGAAAACAATTTCTTTTCATGATGTTATTTTCGTTACTGGTCCAAGTTTAATGCTGATCTGAAGTTGCCTTCTGAACGCCGTATTTTGTTTGTTTGACGTCTCTTAGAGTAGGTTAAGGTTTCTATTGTGGTGATTTATTTACTACTTATTACTTCTCTAAATGATATAGGTGTTTAGTAAAGTTGAATAACTACTAATTTTAACAGTCATCAAGAACAACTTCTTTGATGCTAAATATACAATATTAACGCTGAAATATTAGGAAATAGTAAAGATCATCCAAATTTGTGACTAAAGTATAATTGTAATTTTATTTTATTATGATTAGCGTTTTTTGCCAACAATCGACAATTAGATATTGTTCTCAATCGACAATGGTTCACATCTTAATTTTAAAGTACATGTTAGTTAATATTTTTAATATCTCACAACAAATATAACTTAACTTCCCAAATGTGAAATGAAATCTAAAATATTTTATAATTTAAAGTTCTGACTTTAAAGTCCGTCACTTTGCTGTAAACGGATATGTGTCTTATAAGATGTATAGAGAGAATAAAGCCGGTGTTATAGAAAAGAAGCGATGGATTCTTGTGGGTAGGAGAAACTATTGTTCACGTGGGCAGCGTCGTTTACCTCAAGTAACCAGCTCGTTTTGGGTTTTCGTTTTTTTTCTTCGGGTAAACCAAGGATTGAGTACAGATTTGATACTTTTAATATCCATAAATAATACAGTTTTCTTTTTCGGCCTGTCCATAACGAACGTTGCCTATTTTTCTCTGCCACCTTTCGGAAAAATTGCACTTATGCTAATACAAACCACGGAGTAAGATGGGAAGCCAAGAATGGAAGATGGGAAGCCAATGTTTGAGTCCCTCTATCTTCCGCTGGACTACTAGTTTATAATATTTCCAGGCAGATGTGTTGAGACCAAGAGATTCTATGAAAAAGCCGCTATTTCTATACTGAAAATAGCTCTAGCTTCTCCTTAGATGTTTCCCTCTATGTCCACGCCTCCGCACCGTACAGAAAATTAAAATAACTCCCAAGCCCTAAGAAGAATAAGAGGTAATAAAAATATTATGTATTTTCTTTTCGTTGAGATTTATGCTCTGAAGAAATAATAGGTAAACGGAATAAAATCGGTTTGGTCAATCTCCAAAAGAACATAGAAATTCCCTTAAACAATATCAATAGCAAATTTTACACCCCCCCCCCCGATATATTAAGATTTAAAATAGCATCTAAAATACACTATAATACTTATAAACTATAGAAGACACAAGCACCGCAAAGAAGGATATAGGTAACATTTGGCAGATGTTTCTGTAAGTGGAATAGATCTACTGTGGGTGGATATATTTTTCTGGAAAATACAATAATAGACATAAGTGCCGAGAAGTAATATGTTTGAAAATAACACTTAAATTTTACCTATTTTGTATACACTTAGTAAAAAAAGTAGTATATCATAAAACAACCCAGAGTCCATTCTGCATTATTTTATTTTACGTAATAAACTCAGCACTAGGTACGCTGAATACATTTGCATTCTTCAAGTGGTTCGCCATAACTATTTTCACGTATCACTCAAATACCCTTTACCTATGCAATCAGTATCCCTTTAACTAACTCTCAACAAATTGCCTGCAAATGTATTTTTGCTTTTAATCTATAGAAATAATTTTCCTCAATTCCACCTTGGGCAATTTAAATTTATGTTCGGAATATTTGAATATAATCTTCTGAATTTTAAATTACTATAGCTATTACTAAAAATATGAAAATCATAACACTAGGACGATAATTATCTCTGAAAAATGGCTAAAATCCGAAATGCGTCAAATACTGAGAATCCTTTACATTTGCGTTCTTGTAATACTCATAAATTCTTTTCCGAAATGGTGAGTATAAAAAGTAGTGATATTCGTGGATTCAAACATCTTATCGAAATAGAAATGATTATACCAATTAGTTTTATCAAGAAACCATTATTTCCAAAAGGGTAAAGTAATGATTTATTTTGGGGTTCTTATTTACATTACTGCCCAGTTATAACGTAATATGCACATTTCTAGATGTCCGTACCTTAGGTCCCCAAGAAGGAGTAGGTTCACAATTTACGTGTGCGAACATATATTCTGTACGTTGTAGAAGATTGATTTGTATTTTAAAGGTTATAACAGGTATACTAAGACAGGTATATCATGACAAGCAGTCAAGAAAATATACAATGTCCTTGTGATATCAAAACTACCAGAAAGATGTAGAAGGAAAAGCAGTCATTAAGATACAGACAATATCCTCGGGATGGCGAAACTTCATGAAACGTGTAGCAAGACAAGCAGTCAGAGAAATGTCGACAATGTCCTCGAAACTACAAGAAAGGTATACCATGATAAGCAGTCAAGAAGAAAGTAGTCGAAGACAATGTCCTCGTGATATCAAAACTAAAAGAATGTTGTAGGAAGACTAGCAGTCATTAAGATATAGACAATAACCTCGAGATGGCGAAACTTCATAAAACGTGTAGCAAGACGTGCAGTCAGGAATATATAGACGATGTCCTAGCGATAGCGAAACTACAAGAATGATGTAGAAGGACTAGCAGTCATTAAGATATAGAAAATATCCTCGAGATGGCGAAACTTCATTAAACATGTAGGAAGACAAGCAGTCAGTAAAATGTCGACAATGTCCTCGCGATAGCGAAACTACAAGAAAGGTATACCATGACAATCAGTCAAGAAGAAAGCAGTAGAGGACAATGTCCTCGTGATTGCAAAACTAAAAGAATGCTGTAGGAAGACTAGCAGTCATTAAGATATAGACAATACCCTCGAGATGGCGAAACTCGTGTAGCAAGACAAGCAGTCAGAAAAATGTCGACAATGTCCTCGCGATAGCGAAACTACAAGAAAGGTATACCATGACAAGCAGTGAAGAAGAAATGTACAATGTCCCAGAATATCATAACCACAAGGAAGGTGTAGAAAGACAAGCAGTCAGAAAAATGTCGACAATGTCCTCGCGATAGCGAAACTACAAGAAAGGTATACCATCACAAGCAGTCAATAAGTAATATACAATGTCCTTATGATATCAAAACTACAAGAACGGTGTAGAAGGACAAGCACTCATTAAGATATAGACAATATCCTCGAGATGGCGAAATTTCATGAAACGTGTAGCAGTCAGGAAGATATAGACGATGTCCTTGCGTTCACAAAGCTTTAAGAAAAGTATAGCAAGACAAACAGTACAAAACATATAAAAAATATCCTTGTGATAGTAAAACTGCAAGGAAGGTATTCCATTACTAGCAGCATGGAAGATATAGACGATGCCCTCGTGATGGCGAAACTGCAAGAAAGATATATCATGACAAGCAGTCAGGAGGATATAGATGATATCCTGGTGATGTCGAAACTACAAGAAGGGTATACCATAAAAAACCGTCAGGAAGATATAGACGATGTTCTCGTGATGGCGAAACTGCAAGAAAGATATATCATGACAAGCAGTCAGGAGGATATAGATGATGTCCTGGTGATGTCGAAACTACAAGAAGGGTATACCATGACAAGCAGTCACGAAGAAGTTTACAATGTCCTGTGATGCCGAAACTTCAGGAAACTTATACCGTGAAAAGCTGTCAGGAGGATGGTGACAATGTTCTCTTGATGGCAAAACTACAAGCAATGTATACCATGACAAGCAGTCACGAAGAAGTTTATAATGTCCTGTGATGCCGAAACTTCAGGAAACTTATACCGTGAACAGCTGTCAGGAGGATGGTGACAATGTTCTCTTGATGGAAAAACTACAAAAAATGTATACCATGACAAGCAGTCACGAAGAAGTTTACAATGTCCTGTGATACCGAAACTTCAGGAAACTTATACCGTGAAAAGCTGTCAGGAGCATGGTGACAATGTTCTCTAGATGGCAAAACTACAAGCAATGTATACCATGACAAGCAGTCACGAAGAAGTTTATAATGTCCTGTGATGCCGAAACTTCAGGAAACTTATACCGTGAAAAGCTGTCAGGAGGATGGTGACAATGTTCTCTTGATGGCAAAACTACAAAAAATGTATACCATGACAAGCAGTCACGAAGAAGTTTACAATGTCCTGTGATACCGAAACTTCAGGAAACTTATACCGTGAAAAGCTGTCAGGAGGATGGTGACAATGTTCTATTGATGGCAAAACTACAAAAAATGTATACCATGACAAGCAGTCACGAAGAAGTTTATAATGTCCTGTGATGCCGAAACTTCAGGAAACTTATACCGTAAAAAGCTGTCAGGAGGATGGTGACAATGTTCTCTTAATGGCAAAACTACAAGAAATGTATACCATGACAAGCACTCTGATTTACCTTCCTACATCGGATTAGGCTAAGGTTGAACAGAAAGAGAGGGAAAACAGGATTCCCCTAATGTGGACATGCATCTATAAGAAAAGTGTAGCAAGAAAAGCAGGCAGGAAGATATAGACTATGCCCTCGTGATGGCCAGGCTACAGAAAAGTTATAACATGACAAGCATTGAGGAAGATGTAAACGATGTCCTCGTAATGTGCTAAACGTCAATAAAAGTGTAGCAATACAAGCATTTAGGAAGATATGAATGCCTTTGTGATGACGAAACTACCAAAAACGTATACCATGACAAGCACTCAGGGAGATACTGACGATGTCCTGGTGCTGGCAAAATTACAAGAAAAATATATCATGACAAGAAGTCAGGAAGATATAGACGATATCCTCTTTATTGCGAAACGTCTAGAGAAGTGTAGTAAGACAAGCAATCAGCAATATATAGACAAATGTCCTCGAGATGGTGAGGGTACGAGACAGGTATACCAAGACAAGCATAGAGGAAGAGGTAGAAAATGTCCTCGTGATAGTGAAACTTCTTAAAAAATGTGACAAAACAAGCAGTCAGGAAGATATAGACGATATCCTCGTGATAGCGAGACTACAAGAAAAGTAGTGAGGCTATACCATGACAAGTTGTCACGAAGATATAGACGATGTCATGGTGAGGGTAAAACTATAAACGATATCATGACAAGCACTCTGATTTATTTTCTTACATCAGATAAGTCTATCGTTCATCAGCAAGAGAGGAAACAGGATTGTCCTAATGTGGACATGCATAGACTGACAGGGCAGTGACGTAACTGTGCATACATAATGCAAGCTGTACACAGGGTTAATTAGTTATCACGGATAATGTTACAATGCTTAGATTATTAAGCAGTGCTGCCAATATTTCGGACTATATTGCTCCAGCGCAGTGCTTACTGTTGTGATTTAACTTCTCATTTGTTTTGAAGGCTTAAAGAACTTACAAGCAATTAAGGTTCACAGATTACAAATATTATTCCGTTATACTGCAACATCTGTGATTAAAGAAATACTTAATTTAGAGGTTTGTTTTTGAATCTCTTGTTTCATTACTACGAAAGTTGTTTATAATTACAGTTGTTCAGTTAGTTTGTGTAGAGCGGTATTGCGGCTCTTTGCTTTCCCAGGGGTAAAGAATTATTGTTGAATAATGTCTACATAAAACAAACAAACTGAAATGTTATAAATTAGACCATGTTTAACTGCAATAAGATTGCGTTAAAGTAGAAAGGAGATGTATATTTAATAACTTCTGGAATGCAAACGTTTTTAATATATCTTAAATGTAAAAGCCTTTAGTAATATACTTATGCGTACGACCAAAAGAGATTTTATATAAAATTAGTTTCATAACATTTTCTTAGGTAAGAATGTATTTTATATAGTAAAATAATATGTGTGTGTTCCCTGTATAGTTATTTAGAAATTTAAAAGTTCCAACTGGACAAAATATATTAAACAATATGGTTGCAGCGGGATATTTTATAATACAAACAGTGAGAGAAATGAAGCTTTAAATTTTCAAAATAAAACTTCGTATGCACAAAAAAAGGGGTACCTGCTTACACGTAAATGGCGGTGACTGAAAGAAAATCCCTGATTAATTCTTCAGTATGCTTTATAAATTCCAGGTAAGTGGAATAGCGAGTTCATTTTGAAATTTGATGGCTTAAACGATAACTTCTCACCAGCATTCGTCTTCAAGATTTAGGCCTACTTTAGTCATTTGCTTTTTATGATTAGCAATGTATTCTATCAAATATTTTTTAACAGGTTTATCAGTGGCAACCCATTTTGTATTTTAATTTTCTTTTCGAAACCTATCCGTATTGGCAGTATAAAGCCAGAATTTCTATTTAGAAATATAATATAAATCCAAACCGCTCCACAGATAGAATACCAGGTTTTTTTAGTAAATACTTAGTTTAAAAGAATCATTCATTTGATATTTTTAAATTAATTTAAATTACACACAAACACACACACGCACGCACATACATACACACACACACACACACACACACATATATATATATATATATATATGTGTGTGTGTGTGTGTGTGTGTGTGTGTGTGTGTGTGTGTGTGTGTGTGTGTGTGTGTGTGTGTGTGTGTGTGTGTGTGTGTGTGATTTATTATATATATTTATTATGATTTAGTTAGGTAATTATTTTCCTGAAGATGCTGGTACTGTTTTATCGGCGAAAAGTTTTGAATAAATATATTCAATAAAAGTATTCTTGTTCTTGATATATTTTTAATTTATTAACTATATTACAAAAAAACATATCACCATATTTAATATATATATATATATATATATATATATATATATATATATATATATGTATATATATATATATATATATATATATATATATATACATGTGTGTGTGTGTGTGTGTGTGTGTGTGTATGTATGTGTTCGTGTGTGTATGTATGTGTTCGTGTGTGTAGGTCTGTGTGTGTTCGAGTGTGTGTGTGCGTCTGCATAAGTTGTATCTACGGACGTTATTTGCATACAAAGTTATTGTTAAGAAGATATAAAAGAAAGTAATAGAACGAAACAAAAGATTTGAACACAGTGTGTAAGCTGGAGAGATATAAAAACACCCTACACACCATTTTGTACAGAATTACGTGTCTCCGTCGACGAACTTAAAACGCTGCCTACAATTAAAATTACCTCTTAGATTTCTTAAATTTCTTTTATTGAAAGCTGTGTGAATCATTTTACTAAGAAATTTAAAGGGCGGAATTGTGATGTTATATTACGATTCAATGCTTTACGTCAATTCGTAAAAGGTCATGAATAATAAAATGATAAGGTAATTGTCAACTACTACAAGCAGACCATCATTAAATAAAACAAGCACACTTCCCTAAACTAAAAATATCACCAGTGTTCCATGTTTCTATTGATCACAGTTAAAAAAATCCTGTATTATCTGTTGTATCTTCATTTTTTGAGATAATTATTGTTTAAGTGAGGCTATTTGTTTATTCAAGTGAAGTGTTTAAATAAAATCGTAGTATAGCATTGACTTAATATCATCATCTTTAGATCCATAAAAACCCATGCTTTCTTTGACCTTAAAAAAATTGAAAGCTTGGGATAGTAGACGTTACTTCAATGATCACAATATAATAGCACATAGCTATCAAAAATTTAAAAAGAAAACCGTAAATAAAAATATTTCCATATTCCTACTATTTGTAAACACTCCACTATATATATATATAATATAACATATATTCTCTAATAGTCCTTCAGGATGATTTGACATTTAGGAAATCATTTAATAAAGCAGCTACTAGCTTTTACAATAACTGATTGATTTTAATCCTGACTTCAAACGTTAGCATTTTTAGGTAGTTACGTAAGATCAAGTTTAACTAACTCTACGTTGCCGGTAGGCATCAACACTGTAATAACTATTATTGAATTAACAATTCTATTTAATACTGTCTTTAATTATCTCAAGGCGTGTATAGGTTCTACACACACACACACACACACACACACACACACACACACACACACACACACACACACACACACACACACACACACAAACACACACACACACACACACACACACACACACACACACACATATATATATATATATATATATATATATATATATATATGCTATTTTAAGGAGCTGGCTTTAAATTTAAGATAAAGTAATACTTACTACTTGCGTGGTTCACTTGACACAAATTCACTTAATAATATTTTCCTTTATAATTTTCCACTTACTATTTAGTTATCTTCCTTATTTATTTTTTCGTACTAATTTTTTATCTCTCTTCGCTTATTATAGCTCATTACTTAATAATCTCTTTTACTTTGATCTCACTTATTGCCTTTAATCTCCCTCCTTTACTTCACTTTCTAATTAATAATCTTCCTTAATAATCAAAATTAAAACCTTATATTGCGACGTTACTTTATTTGATTTTAATATTTCTTTCGAAAAACGTCACATATATATCTCCCACGAGTCCTGCATTTTTGTCTCCTTTGGGTTCTTGAACTTGACCCTATTGAGTCCTAAAAATTGACTGCCTTTCGTGTTTCCTTCTGGATCGTTTCCATACGGGTTTCTTCGCCTTTTCAAATTTGATTGACTTTATTATCAGACTCAAATCTGTTCCAGCCTATCAGAATGACATTACTCTTAGCTTGGGTAGGAAAGTCTAGAACTTTCCCAATGTGCAGGTGTTACGCTGGACGTGATTTTCCTGCATTTTTAGAGATACATCGCCATAAGTCTGCATGGTTCCTCGATGTCCAAGTAAGGCGTCTCTCCAGTGATCGAGTCACGTCTTGGTTTACCTATGACAAAACATTTCGACGTATATTATTATTTGTGGTTTACCCGATGCGTGCAGTAACCGTTTTTTTTCGAAAGATTAACAATAGACTACCCCTTGCTAGGTAGCAACCGTGTACCACGATCTCACAAGTTCAAATATTTAAGAGATAGTTCTTTTAACTTAATGAATTTCGTTATAATATATAATCCGTTTATATATATAAATATATATATATATATATATATATATATATATATATATATATATATATATATGTGTGTATGTATAGTTCTAATTTTGAATCGTTAATAAAATACTTTTTATTCACCCACTCAAGTTCAAATATATTTTTTAAACTCAAAAGTGATTGGCACTTGATGTTACTATAGTTTTCTCAATTAATTATTAATCCATTAAATTTATTGAAATAATTTCAGTTTTATATGAAAGAAAAACTTTTCATAAAAAGAGCAAGGAATGCATTATAGTTATTTCGAGATATGTGACACCATTTTATAAAACTACTGCTTTTATGTTATAGGTTATATGGTAGAACAGCGGCTTTAACGCATACGTTATTTACTTTATACATAACTATTGTAATTATTTATAAATATTATCTAAATTAAATTTGTCTTTGATGATCTAAGTAGGAATTGGTTTAATATTTTTGTCTACTTGTTTTATGACTCCCACCAACAAATGTCATTTGCTACAGCAAGAAATTTCAAACAAAATTTTACATTTCACTTAAATAAAAGATGATCGTAAAGTTGTAGAGATGGTTCTATTTTACTACTGGTAAAATGGTTTTATGCCAACTTTGCACCACTTGGGCTTGCCTTGAACATTTGTATTTACTCATATTACGGAGGTTTGATGACGCAATATTTTGTCTTGAAACTTTCTCTGAACGGTTCCAAACAAGAGCATATATCACAAACTAGCGTCTTGAAGCAAGAAATAAAACATTTTCACATTCTGCAACGGACCAAGCCAGCACCCACACACGGCGCCGTCAACCCTTCCGTCGTTGACCAGCACGCGCGCGCAAGCCCGCCCACCAACGCCCGTTGCAGAGCAAGAATTTTGAAACGAGCCGCTCGCAGCCGAAACCACGAGCGCTGTGCAATGCTAGCCAAAATCTGCCAGAGAACAAGTCACTGGACTTAAAAAAGAAAAAACCTAACTTGCTGCGGATTCTACCCTTAACGGGTAAGTCGTCCCGGGGGATGGGTTCTTTTGAAAGACATCTAAACGGCGAAATGACCATATCAACTGTAGGAGAGTGTAAGAAACTTGTTTAAAATAATGCTCAGTTTGTTTGCAAGTTAGTTAAAAAATCTTTATTTTTTAATTTTAAAAAATTTAAAATTTAATATTACAATGCACAGTCTGCAATTTATTTGACTTAAAAATATCATTTATGTTGGTTCTTAACACAGTTAAGAAACCAACTCTGCTTATTTTAGTGGACATTTAAAATTTAAATTAAGCATTTACGATTTTAATTTTCTTTCAATCGGAGTATGCCAAAGCGTAAAACTTTGCTCTACTTGACGATCAATCTTACTTGTCGAAAATATAACCCTTTACAACTTGTCATAATTTTATTTCATTATCCCAGGTTCTCAACCTTGCGATTTTAAACGTCAATATATGGTTTTGTTTACTTAACTTTTTACTGAAAATTTAATTGTTACAAATTACAAATATTCGTTGATTCAAGCAAAGCCTTACTTTTCAACACACTCCGAAAGATCCCTACTTTTCACATTTTGTTCCATTTATTTAAACTTTCTAAACACACTACTTTATTTTATGGCCATATTTTACATAGCCATTTAAATGATCAAATTTTTTCTATATCTTTATCAATTTAAAATGAGCAATTTAAAATTCAAATTCTATTTACTTTAGCAGGTAAAATTTCAATCAATTTTACCAAACAACCTAAAAACAAATTCATAAAACATATCAAATTATATAAAAACCAATTATGAAGTACATACTGAAACAAAAATTACATATAAAACATATAGCCATATCTCCTACAAGATTATCAAAATATTTACTGAACATCAAATCATAATTTATAAAAATTTTTAAAACATCTGCTGAATAAATCCAAACACCTTCCCATATTGAAATTATAATATTTAAATACATATTTAAATAAAACATTTACTGAAACATATTTAACCTGTTTACCCATATCCTCAATCATTTACAAAATCTACAAATTTATTTATATTCATTTAACCCTTTAATTTGAAAATATTTAACCCTTTCTTCATGAAAATTATAAATACTGAAATTTAATTAAAATTTATTTAAAATTTATCGATGCAATTTCTGAAGGAAATTGATATTTAATAAATTTTGTATACCATTGCTAAATGGCTACAAGCCCATTTGCCTTTATTTTAGAACTTACATTTTTAAACCAATTTGCAAAAATTTCAAATTTCTTTCTAAGTTACCCTACCACCAAGATATTATTTTAAATACACATAAATCATGAAATAAACAATATATATATACTTATAATTCAAAAAAAGAAAACTTATATTAACATATTAAAATTTGTTAGCTAGACCCACTTACAAATTTAATATCTCTTGTTTAACTTAACCCTTTTATTGCACTTTTTAAAATATTTAAAATCTACACATTAAAATCATTTCCCTTTATTTTTACTCAAACCTTGGTTTGATTCAATTTATTTTATACACATATATAATTTCACCCTTTTCTAAATAAAATCAAAGGTTTACATTAAAAAGCTTCAATTTGTTAGAACCCTTGTTTATTTTAAATGAAAACAATTTATGTCAATTTGTTTCATATGGAAAAATGTCGTAATGACTCCTTCTAAATAAATTACCAATTTAGTTTAATTTAATTATATGAAATAACACTCCTGTTTATAGGAGCACCTGAAACTAAAGCATAGCCTTCCAATCAGCTGTTGTAAACAATGGCCTTTTGTCCGCCATCTTGGATATTTACTTTTAGCAAATTATATTTAACTTTATTTCAACACATCTTTTATTTAATTTCTTTACACCTTCATAAGATTTTAAACTCTTTAATTAATTTAACTCCTTTTATTTGATTTGCTTATTTAAAACCCTTTCCCTTTACATAAGTTCTAATCTAAAATTTCTATTTCCCTTACATACATAAAATACAACATAAATTCTGCAGTTATGGCATCGCCATCTTGAAAACCCCCACTCTTTAAAACAAAGCCACCAGCATTTACTTGTAAAATTTAAAGTTTACTGTTAATGATTTGAAAATTTATTTAAATTTTATAACATTTTCCCAATTTAGAAAAAATTCTTCAAAATTAAAATTTTAATTTGCAAAGGGAAAACAATTTAGATCTGACCTGATTCCACACAAAGCATGGCTTGCCTATCTTCTCCCTCTCTTCTCCGTCTCTCCCTTTGTCCTCCAACGGAGTGGGGAAATTCGGCTTGGCTGTTGCTTTGTTCTCACGTAAGAATACTTGGATGCTTCCCACGCGTTGCCGCCATCTTTGAAATCCTCCATCCCTTTGTGTGTCTGCTAGGCCTCAGGTAGATCCGCTCGCTTCACCCTTTGGTTGAAATCCTTCCATCTTCTTTCTTCGATGCTATTCGCACCTCTTTTAAATTTTAACGGTTACCAGTAAAATTTTAGCTTTAAGCCCTTCTTTTAACACAGTTCTTGGGCATTTCTTAACACAGAAAATAAATAGAAAAATCTTTTAAAAACGTTTATCAATTTAGTTAAATTTTGTTTAATTTTGTTAGAAATTTAGACTCACACTTTTAAAACTGTTTGCTAGGTTACACTGTTCACATCGCCTTGCCTTTCTAGTAAGGCTGCAACACACACATTTAACGACGCTCGCACATAATTTGATGGAAATTTATGGGAAACCCCTTTCGCTGCGATCTTGAAATGCTAAAAGGGCCCCATTACGAAACTACAGCGTCACGACATCTCAACGAAACGAACTTTCCCTAGCCACTCATAGTTTTTGAACTATTTACGGTAACAAAACTATTGTTCGTTGTTTTACCGGAGCTACGCCCGACACCGACCTTATCCTTCGAGAGTCCTGGTTTAGCTGGGGCTTCAACAGACGCTAGGCCTGCTCAACCCCCGGGAAAACACCCCCACCTGCAGTCCGTTCCCACGAGTTGACAACCAATAAGGATCTTAACTCGATGTCGCCTGATCGGCGCGCGCACTTCTTTTGTACTAGTGCGTAACGGCTCGCAGAATTGATAGACCGATCGATTTAATCCATTTTTTCGATCAAGCCGTATAACTCTTTAAGGGTGCTTCTGATGGAATTTTATTATTCTTTATTTTTGATTTTTCTCGTCTTGCTTTATCTCTGGAAATGTCGATGGTAATTCTAGGCCAATTTTGACCATCTTCCCCTTGCAAACGGCCTTAAATTTAAGTTTCAAACCCTTCCCACGGTGGCTTGGTTTGTTTTACTTACAAGAACTTTAGACTCTTTATGTTTTACATGTTATCTTTTTGCGGCATGTATTCCTAGAGAATATTGCCCGCCGCAAGATCCCCCTTTAAAATTGAGACAAAAAAAATTTTTTGCAAGTATCTCCAAACAAAAAAAATTTATTTATACAAAAAAAAATTTATTTTTCGAGATTTATCTGTTTTCCTATTTTATTTGTGGGTGCTAGCTAACTCTTAACTACCTTACTTATATATCTATTTGTCCTTGGTCCTCTTCTACTTCTTCTCACTGAAACACTTAAAAAACTTTCACAATATTAATAAGTACAACCCTAAGTATATACATTTTTATAAAACTCACAACTCTCACTGTTCACTCACAGGCTTGATACAATAAATCTGATCTTGTTTTCTCTTTGCTTGATTTTTTTTAAAAGTTAAAAAATTTAAAATTTTTCTTAAATTTTCCATTTCTTAATTCCCCTACATTTATACCCTCGTTAGTGGCTTTATTTTATTTTTTCATTACATACTTATAAACATTTTACATTTCTTATAAATACACTCCAAAATATCTAACCAAGTCCTTAAAATTTATCAGCAGTTACTTACTTACGCTCCTTATCTTGAGTGAGGAACGATGTTCAGGTGTTCCCCTCTCACTCTCAGGCGCTGTCCCTATCAGCTGGCGTTATCTTGCCTACGCATTAGTCGGCCGCTCCACCCAGCTGTGACCTTGTGTAGTAAAGCTACTTCCTTATCTTTTTTGCTTGGGTCAGTGCTCCTACTGTGTATACAACTTTGGATCGATATTTGTTGCACTCCGGCAACATACATTTTTTTGTTTTGACGTCAGGTCAGCTATCAGGCTTCCTTGTTTATTATTAGTCTACGTATAATTTTATATCTTTAACATCGTACCTTCCTGGAGTCTCCGTGAGAATCGATTTATTTTTTTTTCTTGCTGCTGTATTGTACTTAGGTTTCTTACATTGTATACTCGACGTGGTTTCAGTGTTTGGCCATTTTTAAAATTTTTGTGTTTCTTTCTCTTTACTCTACTCTTCCAATTTACAACTCCTAATCTCCTCCTCATCCTGTATCTGGGTCTACTTCTTTTTGCCTTGTCCTGAGTTCTCTTTTCTCCTCCTTTTTCCATCCTATTACGCTTGTTTTTCTTGTCCTCTGGCTCGCTCGCATCCTTGTTTCCTTCCGGGATTTCCGCATGGTCGTAGGAACATTCTGGGCCTCCTTGTCCTCTCTGTACTTCGCCTCCTATTTCTTCCTCTTGTCCTTTATACTTTTTGCGCCTACTTTCGGCTTTCTCGGGCTCTGCCCTTTTTTCCGACCTAGTTCCACGCGTATGACCTTCTTTGCGCCTCCCTTCCGGCACATTTCTGTCTGCCTTGCCATCGGCTCCTCTTCTTTTGCTTAAAGTTGCTGCTCCCTTCTTGCTTTCACTTTGCTCTATTTCTTTTGCCTCCTGGCCTTCTGGTTTTCCCTTTTTCTCCTGTTCACTACCTCTCTGTGTTAATTCTGTATCTTGTTTGTCTTTTGCCACTTCTGCTCCAACATTTCCTTCAGATTGGGATCCATGTCCCAATCCCCCCCCGAGACTCGGCCACTCCGGGTTCTCGATAGGGGTAACGACGTCAGCCTGGTGTTCGGCTGGCGCCAGTACAAGCCCCTCTTCTTCGCTTGTACCAATCCATCCCACCTTGTCGATCTTTGCTCTTCTACTAATCTCTTGGAGCTCTCCTGGATGGTCTTGTGCAGATCTTACATCTTCTCCTTCCTGAGCTTCCAAGTTAGTAATGGATGTGTTTGGATGGTCTTGTTTAGGCCTTATGAAGTCGAGACTGGCCATCTCTCCTTCGACCTCGAAAGTCATGAAGCGTCTCTCCATGTTGATACGGGCTTTCAGTCGATGTAACAGATCGCAACCCATGACAATTTCCGCTCGTAAGCGTTCCACCACCATGAAGCTACTTTCTATTACATGACCTCCCAAACTCAGAGGAATAAAGGCCTGCTTACGGACTCTTATCTGGGGTGTCTTCACCGCCATAATAATGCCCGTATTGCTTACCGGCAATTCCAAGAATTCTTTCCCTTGGCGCTTCAGCTCGTTATACAGGTTGCCCTGTATAACGGACACGTCCGCGCCGGTGTCAATCTCAACACGCACTACCTGTTGCCAGATAGCGCCTATGAGTGCAGGGCATTCCTCAGAATTCTGGGATTGTCGGGGCAACAAACCTTCCTCCTCGAGCAGGTCGTCTCGTATCTCCATATTGAGACCTCCTAACTTCCTTGTTTGTTCCATATCTGGCTGTTGAGCTGTGGCTCTTATCTTTTCTGGCTTTTCATCTCCTTCTTTATTTTCCTGATTCTGGGTTTCTACGAGTTTGCTTGCATTTCCGTTTCCTTCTTGGATCTTGGCTAGGTCACTGGAACTCTTTGGGCCTCCCTGTTTTGCAGCTTCCTGCTGCCTACTATTTTTCTCAATCTCTTCCTTTCTTCCTCCTTTACTGTTATTGGGTAGCTGTTCTACAGCATCCTTGGGCTCAGCCCCACCCATCGCCCTGTTTCCACTCTGTTCCCTTTTGCCTTCTCCTTCCAGCACGTTTTTGCTCGCTTCCCTGTCAGATGTAACTCCTTTTTGTCTCTCTTTTTCTTTTACTATCCTTTTACTCTTCTTTATACTACTAATACTCTTTCTGATTTCTTTGTTCCGGGTCTCGGTTCCTTTTGCTCGCCATTGTCTGTCTCCATGTTGTCTGTTCTCTTCTATTTCGCACGAGACCCTCCCGCCTCGTTTTTTGGACTCCTTGTCCTATTTCTTGGTTCCACGTTCTGCCTTGGAGGTGGTCTGGTCTCTCTCTCCGGCCTGGGGTTCCCATTGGTGTTGTTCCTTGGGTGAGGAGGCCTCATATTTGGAGGTGGCCTCTGTTGGTACCTAGGCGGCACCTCTCTCCCATTTATACCCCGGCTTCCGTTGTCCGTCTCCACGCCGTTCAGGAAATCAATGGCACTAGCCACTGACTCCCTATGAACGCCAAGGCTAGCATTCCGGACCTCCCTTCCGAAATGCGTCATCACCTTGTTCACGAGGTAACGCTCTGGTATCGGCGGGTCCAAATTTCTGGCTTTGTTAACCATTACTACGAAGTATTCGGACTTGCTGTAGGGTCCCATCTCATAATACCTCCCAGTGTCTAACTGCCGCCTTATTTTCTCTTGCGCTTCAAAACCCCAGTATCTGGCTAAAAACTTAGCCTTAAACTGTCCATACTGGTCTCCTGGATTCATAACGGCCTTCCACCAGCCTTCTGCCGTTCCTTTTAAATTTCTGACCACCATCTTCAGTTTGGTCTCTTCTTCCAACATGGGGTCTACTTCATCAAAGAGCTCTTCCATGCTCTTTATAAACGCTACCGGATCTTCGTTATCTTTTCCGTAATATTCGATCCTTTTTGCTCCTGCAAGCTCCTGATAATCCCAGGCCCGTGGTTTTACCCAGCTAACACTTGTAGCTTGTGCTCCTGCACTTCTTACTTTGTCAGCTACTCTTTTAACGCTGGTTTCCACTTTCTGCAGGCCTGTTTGCAGGTCCACTATTTTCTTGTCCTGCTCCAGTTGCTCCTCTTCCTCCTTTTCGATCCTTACTTGTAATTGGTCGACTTTGCTCTCATAAGTCGACACTCTTGCGTCCATGCTCACCATGTGCTGGGCTATGTCGTCCTTATGACTTTTAAACTTTTCCGCCATCCTTTCTTGGAATTGTTTCATTTCTTCTCTATCCCTTTTTTCTTTTTCTTCTCGCTCTTTCTTTTCCTGTTCTTTCTCTTGTTGTTTCTTTTTTCTCCTGCCCTCTTTTTCTTCTGCTTCCCTTATCCTTCTCGCTTCTTCATTTTGCCATCTTAACTCGGCTTGTTCTCTCTCTTTATATCTCCTCATCTCTTCCTGTTCTTCCTTCTTCTCCCTTTCTAACCTCCACCCTTCCTTCTCCCTTTGTCTTTCTAACCTTTCCTGTTCTTCCTTCTTTTGTCTTTTAGCCTCATCTTGCTCTTCCTTCTTTTGCCTTTCTAACCTTTCCTGTTCTTCTTTCTTCTGCCTTTCTACTCTCTTCTTTTCTTTTTCTTCCTGTCTTTCTAATCTCTCCTTTTCTTTTTCCTGCTGTCTTTCTAATTTTTCTTGTTCTTCCTTCTTCTGTCTTTTAGCCTCATCTTGTTCTTTTTCTTTCCTTAGTATCGCCATTAGCTTTTCCATTTCACTTCTTTCCTGCTGCTTTTGTGTTGCCATGGCTTCTGTTTTGTTTATCTCCTTTTTGTTTTTAATCCTTTCCTTCTTTCTAAACCCTAATTCTAAACTTTTCTATAAAATCCTTTACTTTACATAAAAGTGTCGTTGGATGTCGTGCGTGTGTTTCCTATGCGCGCGTTCGTCTATGTGTTTGCTTCTTTCTACTTACTACTATTTACCCCTACTTTATTTTCTTAACTCTTATAATTCTATTTCTCATACTAAACTATTTAACTCTTAATTTCATCTTCTTATCTTATTTTTAAATTAATTTACCAGTGTTTCAACCTAGAACTGCAATCTAACTCTTTTCTTTAACATTTTATTATTTATTTCTTACACTTCCTAGGTCGAATTTCGCCATGTCTTTTTATGATTTTAATAGAGACCGAAATATTTATACGGGAAAGTCCGCAACTTTACCCGTCGGTCCCACTCGTTAGGGCGCCATCTTACTAACTGCAACGGACCAAGCCAGCACCCACACACGGCGCCGTCAACCCTTCCGTCGTTGACCAGCACGCGCGCGCAAGCCCGCCCACCAACGCCCGTTGCAGAGCAAGAATTTTGAAACGAGCCGCTCGCAGCCGAAACCACGAACGCTGTGCAATGCTCGCCAAAATCTGCCAGAGAACAAGTCACTGGACTTAAAAAAGAAAAAACCTAACTTGCTGCGGATTCTACCCTTAACGGGTAAGTCGTCCCGGGGGATGGGTTCTTTTGAAAGACATCTAAACGGCGAAATGACCATATCAACTGTAGGAGAGTGTAAGAAACTTGTTTAAAATAATGCTCAGTTTGTTTGCAAGTTAGTTAAAAAATCTTTATTTTTTAATTTTAAAAAATTTAAAATTTAATATTACAATGCACAGTCTGCAATTTATTTGACTTAAAAATATCATTTATGTTGGTTCTTAACACAGTTAAGAAACCAACTCTGCTTATTTTAGTGAACATTTAAAATTTAAATTAAGCATTTACGATTTTAATTTTCTTTCAATCGGAGTATGCCAAAGCGTAAAACTTTGCTCTACTTGACGATCAATCTTACTTGTCGAAAATATAACCCTTTACAACTTGTCATAATTTTATTTCACTATCCCAGGTTCTCAACCTTGCGATTTTAAACGTCAATATATGGTTTTGTTTACTTAACTTTTTACTGAAAATTTAATTGTTACAAATTACAAATATTCGTTGATTCAAGCAAAGCCTTACTTTTCAACACACTCCGAAAGATCCCTACTTTTCACATTTTGTTCCATTTATTTAAACTTTCTAAACACACTACTTTATTTTATGGCCATATTTTACATAGCCATTTAAATGATCAAATTTTTTCTATATCTTTATCAATTTAAAATGAGCAATTTAAAATTCAAATTCTATTTACTTTAGCAGGTAAAACTTCAATCAATTTTACCAAACAACCTAAAAACAAATTCATAAAACATATCAAATTATATAAAAACCAATTATGAAGTACATACTGAAACAAAAATTACATATAAAACATATAGCCATATCTCCTACAAGATTATCAAAATATTTACTGAACATCAAATCATAATTTATAAAAATTTTTAAAACATCTGCTGAATAAATCCAAACACCTTCCCATATTGAAATTATAATATTTAAATACATATTTAAATAAAACATTTACTGAAACATATTTAACCTGTTTACCCATATCCTCAATCATTTACAAAATCTACAAATTTATTTATATTCATTTAACCCTTTGATTTGAAAATATTTAACCCTTTCTTCATGAAAATTATAAATACTGAAATTTAATTAAAATTTATTTAAAATTTATCGATGCAATTTCTGAAGGAAATTGATATTTAATAAATTTTGTATACCATTGCTAAATGGCTACAAGCCCATTAGCCTTTATTTTAGAACTTACATTTTTAAACCAATTTGCAAAAATTTCAAATTTCTTTCTAAGTTACCCTACCACCAAGATATTATTTTAAATACACATAAATCATGAAATAAACAATATATATATACTTATAATTCAAAAAAAGAAAACTTATATTAACATATTAAAATTTGTTAGCTAGACCCACTTACAAATTTAATATCTCTTGTTTAACTTAACCCTTTTATTGCACTTTTTAAAATATTTAAAATCTACACATTAAAATCATTTCCCTTTATTTTTACTCAAACCTTGGTTTGATTCAATTTATTTTATACACATATATAATTTCACCCTTTTCTAAATAAAATCAAAGGTTTACATTAAAAAGCTTCAATTTGTTAGAACCCTTGTTTATTTTAAATGAAAACAATTTATGTCAATTTGTTTCATATGGAAAAATGTCGTAATGACTCCTTCTAAATAAATTACCAATTTAGTTTAATTTAATTATATGAAATAACACTCCTGTTTATAGGAGCACCTGAAACTAAAGCATAGCCTTCCAATCAGCTGTTGTAAACAATGGCCTTTTGTCCGCCATCTTGGATATTTACTTTTAGCAAATTATATTTAACTTTATTTCAACACATCTTTTATTTAATTTCTTTACACCTTCATAAGATTTTAAACTCTTTAATTAATTTAACTCCTTTTATTTGATTTGCTTATTTAAAACCCTTTCCCTTTACATAAGTTCTAATCTAAAATTTCTATTTCCCTTACATACATAAAATACAACATAAATTCTGCAGTTATGGCATCGCCATCTTGAAAACCCCCACTCTTTAAAACAAAGCCACCAGCATTTACTTGTAAAATTTAAAGTTTACTGTTAATGATTTGAAAATTTATTTAAATTTTATAACATTTTCCCAATTTAGAAAAAATTCTTCAAAATTAAAATTTTAATTTGCAAAGGGAAAACAATTTAGATCTGACCTGATTCCACACAAAGCATGGCTTGCCTATCTTCTCCCTCTCTTCTCCGTCTCTCCCTTTGTCCTCCAACGGAGTGGGGAAATTCGGCTTGGCTGTTGCTTTGTTCTCACGTAAGAATACTTGGATGCTTCCCACGCGTTGCCGCCATCTTTGAAATCCTCCATCCCTTTGTGTGTCTGCTAGGCCTCAGGTAGATCCGCTCGCTTCACCCTTTGGTTGAAATCCTTCCATCTTCTTTCTTCGATGCTATTCGCACCTCTTTTAAATTTTAACGGTTACCAGTAAAATTTTAGCTTTAAGCCCTTCTTTTAACACAGTTCTTGGGCATTTCTTAACACAGAAAATAAATAGAAAAATCTTTTAAAAACGTTTATCAATTTAGTTAAATTTTGTTTAATTTTGTTAGAAATTTAGACTCACACTTTTAAAACTGTTTGCTAGGTTACACTGTTCACATCGCCTTGCCTTTCTAGTAAGGCTGCAACACACACATTTAACGACGCTCGCACATAATTTGATGGAAATTTATGGGAAACCCCTTTCGCTGCGATCTTGAAATGCTAAAAGGGCCCCATTACGAAACTACAGCGTCACGACATCTCAACGAAACGAACTTTCCCTAGCCACTCATAGTTTTTGAACTATTTACGGTAACAAAACTATTGTTCATTGTTTTACCGGAGCTACGCCCGACACCGACCTTATCCTTCGAGAGTCCTGGTTTAGCTGGGGCTTCAACAGACGCTAGGCCTGCTCAACCCCCGGGAAAACACCCCCACCTGCAGTCCGTTCCCACGAGTTGACAACCAATAAGGATCTTAACTCGATGTCGCCTGATCGGCGCGCGCACTTCTTTTGTACTAGTGCGTAACGGCTCGCAGAATTGATAGACCGATCGATTTAATCCATTTTTTCGATCAAGCCGTATAACTCTTTAAGGGTGCTTCTGATGGAATGTTATTATTCTTTATTTTTGATTTTTCTCGTCTTGCTTTATCTCTGGAAATGTCGATGGTAATTCTAGGCCAATTTTGACCATCTTCCCCTTGCAAACGGCCTTAAATTTAAGTTTCAAACCCTTCCCACGGTGGCTTGGTTTGTTTTACTTACAAGAACTTTAGACTCTTTATGTTTTACATGTTATCTTTTTGCGGCATGTATTCCTAGAGAATATTGCCCGCCGCAATTCGTCACTAACACTTGTGTTTGCTACACAGATCCATACATTATTACTTGAGCAGAATACACATAAGTTTTACATTTTTAAATGTAATAGTTTCTATATCCAACGGGTAGTATGAAAAGTTTATACTTTACTCAGAATTTCTTCAGAATCAAAAATATGAAAAACACGATAAATTTAAATATTTTAGAAAGTTGCTTGCAATCATCTTAAATTCACTGATTAAACTATAATTAGGTATTGCGTAACTAAGTGAATACTTTTGAACTTACTTTTGTTTCATTTACGAAACTGGCCCTCTACTTCACTTCAAACATTGACTTAGTTACGCAATAAATACTTTCATTGTTTAATTTACGAAATCCATATGACCAGGAAATATTTGACATAAATTTTACTTAAATGCTGACGCAATGTTTAGTGCAGATATTTCTAAAATTCAGTCATACTACCGTATTTTGGCTTGTATTCATCACTTTACCGTTTTTTTTTCATTTACTCATTACTATTCCACTTTAAAGAAATATAATATAAAATTATCTAGGATGGAAGCATACGTGGAATATGCGATGAGAACTCAATAAGCATTGAATGTTTTATAAGACTAGAGCAAACTAACCGAATGAATCAAATTTTTAAAAATTGTATCTGAAACGGTAAATGTAAGTTCCAAGCGATTAACACAGGTCTACAAAAAAACTTTTAAAAACTTTTTTTTGCTTGTAATAGGTGATTTCCTTTCACCACGGATTTTAAAAAATAAATCCGTTTTTCTCCATCACTTAAGGTTTTCTTACATAATTTGGTACTAACTTATAAATAATTAGCAAAAACACAATTTTTATTAAATTTGATTTATTTCCCTTTAGATAAATATTAAAGTAACACAATTGTACTACATTAGAACACGTTAAAAATTAAGTAAACATAAATGTTATAGACGCAGTTATAGTGTGTAGGCCAGTAAGTCCTTACAGAAACTTTTACGCTTTCCATCAAAACTTCTTTCAGCACTTTTTCTATTGAAAGCTCTGTGGAGATTGTCCCTCATCAAGTCCAACCGTAATCGTATTTCTTGTTTGTGTTCCATGTTCTTCGATTTATCACTTTCTATATCTGGGTAAAATAGCTACCCTTGCTCCTTACTGATAGAACCAAGGTTTATATATACTAGACAATCTGTGAATGGAGAAAGTGGAGTTTTAGGCACATATACTTCAACTGCGTTGAGTTTTTGTTTACATTTCAGCTACAATGGACATGTAGTCGGGTCCTTTTTATTTCCGTAAAAACCGGTTACAAGAAGTGTGAAGGATAACTAAGCTGTCTTCTCATTTACTTTTGTAACAAGTATTGACAAAATTGTTATAATAAATTATGATAAATATTTATTAGCAATGAAGTAAAAAAAACTAGTTCAAAGTCAATTAAATGACCATAAAAAAAGAAAAGATTGTTTCTTTTTATTAAATGCACAGTAAAAGCTACTGTTTAGCTTTTAAACACAAATTTCAAAAAAAACTAATGTTTAGTGAAATGACATTTAAAGTACAAGTTTAACTGTTTCATAGTTCATTAGTTTTTAATTAAAGATCAAAAATTATAATCGATGTTAAAGCGGGTAAACGCCAACGATGCAAAAACATGTACGATCGTAATTAGTAAAGAAACAAAAAAAATGTGAAATCTAAAGTCATGGAATTTAATAAAATTAAACAAATAAAGTTACGCTTGAAGAATAATGGAGCTTAGATTAATGTGAATAATTTAAACGCAACAGGTAAATGTTTAAAACTAAGTACATTTTTGTTTGAATGAAGCAACCATTAAAATTAACATATTTTTTTTAGTCAAGTAAATGTTTAAAAAGACGTTCTGGAGACAAATACTGCACAAAATAGTAGCTCAAAAAGCTAGGAATATAAATTTTTAAACCTATATAGCTAACCAAATTAATTGTTACTGCACATTTTGAATACATAAAAAAATAAAGATTTTAGAAATGGTCAGGAGGTGAACAAATATACTTTAAATATACTTTTTTATCAAATAATTGGCTGCTCTGCTCTAATCAAATGTGGTCAACAAACTATTATCTAATTAATAATAATAATTTTGATTATAAAAAAAATTAATAACCGCTTAAAAATAATTAGAAACAATTTATACTACATTTGTAACAGATATCTAAACAGGTTTCGAATAGCACCGAATGCAGTCAACAGTTCCCTTGCTTGGTATTTTGTTTATAAAATATTAAAGAAAAAAATGTTTTAGAAATTTCAATTTTAAAATCAAAATGTTTCAGCAAATATGAAATTTATTCTGTAAAGTCTTACTAGGGATTTAGCAAATTTAAATTAACATTGTTTTGCAGAAAGAAGTAATAATATTGTATTCTATCATTTCACCAAAATCTACGTGATGATATCCATCGACCGAACCTCCACAAATAAACTCTTAACATTATTCCTTATGCACAATTTGATTTATTAACAGAAGTTTATTTTGTAGTTGGAAGGTTTTACTTATTGAAATAAAACTAAGAGACAGTCGCTTCAAGTTGTTAAGTATAAATATAATAACAGTACATGTGACACAATTAATTTAAAAAAGAATGTTTAAATAGGTTCGTGACAAAGAGATTCACTAAGTGTCAAATTAGTCTCGTTACCAGAAGCAAATCCCAAACTAATAACCCTAGAGCTTTAGCAGCCCCGGGGTGGTAACTGTGTTGTAAAATTTGATGTCCATAACACTAGTCCCACCAACAACCTAACTATAGGTTTAATCAAAGCAAGCTTTTGTAACCGATCGCAGTGAGAGAGAGGTGCAGAGAGAGGTAAAAATAGTTACAGATACATACAAACACACACACACATACACACACACACACACACACACACAAACACACACACACACACACGAACATACACATACATACATGCGCGGGCGCACAAATGCACGAACGCATGGAAACACGCACGCAGGAGCTCGCAAACACACACACACAGACATACATACTCACGCACACTCACACACACACACACACACACACGCACACACACTCACACATAGTTACATTAATATTCCCATTTTGAATTATGTTTTGCTTGATTAAACAAATGACTAATAATTACAATATAACTCCCTTACTTTTTAAAACTTTTATAATAAAAATTTCAACCTAAAAAAGTTCACATCTATTTTGAGACAACTTTAGGTCAATATACATACTCGTTGCATACGTATAGCTTTTGCTGAGTGGATTTCATCAAAATGATATTAGAAACTAGAGAATGATTATACTTTGTCCATACGTAAACTAGCATTCCACAATCGCGAAATAGAAACACTACTCGGCCTATATTAAACATTATTGAATTTGGAGTAAAAAAAGAGAGCTTCTTATGAAGATATACAGAGACATTATCAATAAGTCATTAAATTTTCAAAGTAAATTATCAAACGTTTTAGTGAAGCTTCACTCAGAAAACTATAAATGAATTCATCCCATTTCAGTATTTCTACTATCACCACTCATAAAATTCTCAAACGTGGAAATGCATCCCCACACTTATTCATTCGGGTAAATGCGTTTTATTGGTTACCTAAGATATTCAATATGACTCCCTCCTCAATCTCTGAAGAATAATATTTCCATAACAAATCAACCCGAATTAAATTTAATAATACATAAATAAATATCCATGCAACATGTTTAATTGTTGCCAGTTTTATATTTAGCATGTTACAATATCTTTGTGCATCTATTACATCTTCAATCATGTTAATTGTAAAGTTGTGCGTAGAGTTCGCGTCAACTTTACCTTGCCATTAAATTTGTTTTCTCGAATTATTTGCTGTCTTTCTCTTTGATAGACGTGCTGCTCAACATAAGTTCCACTCTAATAAACACATGTTATCGGAAATTATTTCTACATATTCAGGACCCGATCCGTTTCATAAATAGTTTTGATTGAAGTTTTATCTCAAAGGGTCAGATAAAGAATAATGATATCATTGACTTTTAAAACACGTGGAGGGTCACACATTTAGATGTCCTTTTCATAAATGATTATTAAATCATTAGTGCGATTAACGTAGGGCGCAATTACTGACTGAATAACGTAAAAAGATTATTATAGAAAAATCTTTAAATATCGATTTTCATCAAAGGTATTATAAGTGATATGAACACTATACGTCATCTACGAGAGATTCAATTGAGAACACAAATGTTTATTCAATTGAGAACACAAATGTTTAGAGAACAAATCAAAGGTATTATAAGTGTTATGAACACTATACGTCATCTACGAGAGATTCAATTGAGAACACAAATGTTTAGAGAACAAATTACGCAAAAAAGATCTTACAGGTTTGACCTTGACCATATAGTTGTATACATACTCTTCGCATTGTCATAAAAATAAATGCATTTAAGTGGTTGAATGGAATTTGGAGTTTATAGTCTTGACAAATTTTTATATAAAAACGATTTTGAATATAATAAGACAAACTAAATTATTTCTCGGAAGCAATGAAACTCTATAGTTTCGTTGAACGAACAAAACCCCTTGACTGAAATTACGCTGAAGCCAAAACGTAACGTTTAATCGCATTTGGAGAGGCGTCGGTTCGGGTTCTGTCGTGATTTGATTTATTCAAGGCACTGTAAGTCACAATTTAACAAAACATTCATTTAATCTTCATAAATTTAACAAAGTAATGGAAATATTATGCGAGTTGAAATAAGAGTGATGGAGAGGGTAACAAAATTTACGAGTATAAACTGCTCGAGGAAATGGTCAGAGTTAAGCAAAACATACTTCTTAACTCCGATGAATAAATATTTAGATATTAGTATAAATGTCAATGTACAATCACGGACGGATAAATATTGAACAAGTAATAAAAATAGCTATAAAAAAACTTTAAACCCAGTAAATATAAGCCCTAGGATCTGTGAAATAATGAATCGATAAATAAATCATTAAATAAAAATACATAAGTAAATCACGACAACTAAAATCAAGTAATATTAAAAAAAATTGTACGAAAACTATAAAAAAATAATTATTCTAGAAATAGTTATTGTTGAATCGCCGTTGGCATTGTAATTTGCGTGTAAAATGAAAACAAAACATAATTCCATAAATATAATCAGCATAGCTAAAATTAAACAATGATAGAGAAAAATAATAACTATACAAAATATAACATTCCTCAAATACCTATGACAGAGAATCAAAGATATGAGAAAATACATCTTGCTAGAATATTCTATTCTTGCGAGAATAGAAGTATGTGTGGCACTAAACGGTTACCATTTTAAATCTTGAAAGTTATCATGTACGTTTTTATTCCTAATTTTCCTTGATTGCCATTCATTGTAGCTCTTAAAACATAATAAAATATATCCAAAGTTTCATTATATTACAAATATTCTTAGTAAAAACCTGTCTGTTTTCTTACCGCACTCTGTGTTACGTAGCTTAGGACTTTGATTTATCCATAATTGGAATATTGTTGGATTTAGAAACAGTTCTTTTGTTTAATCTATATTTAGTTCAAACGACAAAATAAACGCTACGTTGAATCAAATTATAAGTATCAGCAACAGAAAAATAGTCAAGGCTGAAAGGATAGGTTCAATATAGGAATTATTTTTATTACGAAAGTTTTAGTTGCGCCTGATTCTACCTTATGAGAAATTTAGATGTTCAGGATTCCCGTGTCGGGACATTCCACATTAAATTGGGATTAACATGGCAAAGCAATTCGATATTTATTATACCTTTGGGACTCATCATCTTCGTCCATGTTCACCTTTCTGTGCAAAGCTTTTGTTTAAATTAGGTGCGCAGAAAAGCCAAAGCTTCTTCTTACATGTTTATTCATTGCTAAAACCTTCCTGGTGGCGGCAATGTAATGACGCAATTTACATATGTGTAGAAGGACTCTTCACGTTAGTGGTTTCATAAGTCTAAATAAACAGCGGCATAATATGTTTCAAATAAAACGCAAGAGCTAAAACAAAATAGTTCTTAAAGTGTAGATAGTAATTAAATTCGTAATAACGCAATTGTAAAATCTAATATGAAAATTATTAGTGAATGATTAAAAATGTACGAGAAATCCCTATTAAAAAGTAACTTTATTCGTAAAAATCTTTGGTAGGTACGTCATTTAAAGTAAGCATAACATATCAGCTGAAATTTATGCTTTCATGTCTTTGTTTTATTTTCATCAGTAACACAAGAATGCTATAAATCTGGAGATACAGATAATGGAATTTATTTAAGTATGCGTCAGCTGCAAATATGTACCTATGTTTGTTGAAACATTGCGCATTAGGTGATTCTATTAATATATGTCTCTAAGCTTGTTGAAACGTTGTGCATTAAGTGAGTTTATAACTATACGTATTTATGCTTATTGAAACTTTGCGCATTGGGTGAGTTTATTAATATACGTCTGTATGCTTGTTGAAACGTTGTGCATTAAGTGAGTTTATAATTATACGTATTTATGCTTATTGAAACTTTGCGCATTAGGTGAGTTTATTAATATGTCTTGCAACGCCCAAAAATGACCGATGTAAGTAGTATGGTAATAGTACAGTATATGTAACTAGGCCAGAGGGCCTAATATTGAAATTATTTTAAATTAATGATATAAAAAATGGTAACGCTAGGGAAAAGAAGTGTAACCAGGTTCACTTGAAACTAAATTGGACATACTGTGAGTAAAGTATAGACAAACATAACTCTAAATAGGCCAAAGCCTAATCGACCAGTTTTGATAAAACAATAATTGTGTAGCCTATAGGACTAGGCCAAAAGGTGTAATATATCAACAATTTTAACCAAATATAACTATGAATAGTGAATATAAAGATATGCAGTTTAGGAGAGTAATTTGTGTCTAGCTAGGGAAAATTGTAATTCTTTAAAGGTAATAATCGTAATTTAAAATGAAATAGGATAGAATTGAGGCTAGGAATAAAATTATTTTTGATTCGGTATCAAAACGTGTAGAGAGATTATTTATAAGATCTTGCGCAAAGGAAACAGCGCTGCCGTCGTAATTTTATATACGAAAAATAACAGTAAATTAAATGAATTACAAGAGAAATAGACAAATAAATTAGTAAAATGAATGTTAAAAATTAAAGTAAAACGTTGCATTAAAGAAAATACTATCGTAAAAATCGAGAAGAAATAAGTTCAGCTAATAGAAGTAGAATGGTTTGGAGATTAAGTATAAACAGTATGGTTACCAGGGTAACGGAATTCCCATTGGTTTAAATATTTAAGTTTGAAGAAAAGACGTAGGATTTTCACGAAGAAAGCGTAACTTTATTCAAGGAACGGGAGTATTTTAAGATCCAGTATGTTGTAACACGACTGTATAAAGTGCTTCGATGTGACAAGGGAAGGTGAGGATATTTAGGCAGGGGCTCAAATAGCCTCATAGCATCATCTCGATCAAGAAAATGCCTAAACGCCGGACTTGGAAAATTTCACAGACACCATGAACGAAGAGAACTGCAAAATTTGGAGTGGTTCACTTTGGAACTTCACCTTTGCAGTACACGGTCATACAAACAATTTAATTTTCTTTTTAATAAATCTTTATTTTTAAATATAATACATTCAAGTAAAAAAAAAACAAAAAACAAAATTGAATTGCTTAAGAGAGAGAAACCTCTCTTAGGTTACCTAAATTAACTTATAAATATTCTAAATTGATTCTCCATGCAACCGCTTGCCTGAAATGGGAATTAACGTATTAAGTTTATTTGATTTCATCAAATATGGCCTTTTTTCTCGTGGCGCGGATAGAAATCCGTTTTTAACCTAGTAGATGAGTATAAATATAGTGAAAGTAAATGAAACTTTTAATAAATGTATAGCTAAGTATAACTAACTAGGGAAACCTAAAAATAAGTAAATGTTAACAAGACTCTGATATTGAATTGGATGAAGTTTGTATTAAAAAGCATAGCCCATCAGAGGTTGGTTCCCCTGAGAAGTTTCTTCCTTTACTTGGTTGCCTGAGGTTGGTTCCCCTGAGAATAATCCATTACTTTCTTGCGGTCGTGGAAAGGTCATCGAGGTGAGGTTTGTACAGGGGTTAGCCGGAGGATGTCTAGCGTAAGGCAGAGTATGGAGGTAAGGTACGTAAGAATATGTATGCTTGTTGCAACGTTACGCATTAAGTGAGTTGAACAATATGGGTCTCTGTAAATGTATAAACATTGCGCATTACTTGAGTTTATTATAAATATGTGCAATAATGCATTTAATAATAAATAACAACTTGATAATGATGATGATAAACATATTAGACAAGCTACCTAGTAAAACCTATATAGATGATGAATTATATTGATAATTTAAATATTATTAGAATGTTGGTTTATCTTACTTTCTGTGCAGTACTGTGCACCATATTCAGTTAAAATGTTTGGATTATATTATATTAAAATTAAATAATATATTAAAAATAATTATAGTAATATAACTTATATCTTTACTATACAATAGTTATCGTATAAATAATTTTCTTGGGAAAATTGTAAATTTATCAAATTTCCCAAATTTTTCGGCAAAATCAGCATGAATCTAGACGTACGGGAGCTAAAGATATGGGTCATTGAATACGGTGATATTTTTATTTTATCCTTTCGCGAATTGAGGCATTTCGCCCTTGTCATATTTAATTTGAGAATTTACTTTAACACCGATTTTTATGAATATATAAGTATGTTGTGTATCGTTGTAAAGAGATAATGCTGAAGTATCGATTTTTAAAAATAAAAAAATATATGTTTTTTTTAAATTTAATGTTTACAGGTCTCTTTGATTTATTCCTTTTATCGCCAACAGAGAGTTTCTGATTGAAAGGTTATAATGTTGACTAATACTTGATTTATGTTGAGTTATAGGTTTTATTGATTTAATATCTGTCTCGAAAATGGACGTCAGATAATGAGAATGTCGAAACGTCGACAGCGTATAGAATAAATTAAATATATAAGTAAACGGTTACAATAGTATCAAGTAGTTCATTAGGAGTCCTGAACGTATATAATATTATATATAAGACGTCTGATTCTTTTCGTTTTAATAATAAATATATACAGCAAAAATAAAATTCTATATAAAATTACTTGTAATTTCGTTACAAAAATGTTATAGAAATATATAGAGAGCATTTAACTAGGCCGTTGAAATTGCGCTATGATTTAATGTTGTTTTATACATAATTATAAAAATACACAACGGCGAATTGTTGCACTTTTAATAATGGAGGTTTTCCAGAAAGCTTTATGCTAAATTATTTTTAAAAGACTGCAGATAAAGAAAAAAAGGTTTTTCACAGCACTGAAGATATCATTAAATAATTTTTCGAATACTTGATACGCTCTAACAAAGACGCTGTTATCACCAGTAAAGAATAACAAATATGTATAAATAAATTAAAACTGTGTATCATACGGGGTCTGTAGAATGTGGGAGGAGCATAGCTAACATCTTCAAAGACAAAGCCACACCTACTCTCTATCGGCGTCAATGTGAGATCTTTCTGCACGTTATTCTCATCTCTCAGAAACGTGTAAAGACGTAGTAAGTAGGCATTTAATATATAAAGCGCGGAAAAAAGTACTTGATATCCTTAGGCCCTGAACGTGAAGAGGAACCACGAGCTCACGTATAAATCCAAACTGCCGATGTCATAGTGTGGCAACCAATATAATGTAATAAGTTAAGAAACATGATTCATCAACTAAATTATTTAAGAGAAAGAATATTTATTCACTTATTTGGTAACAAACAAATAATACATATTATATGAGTACTAATTATTATTATTAAAAACAAGAATGTGTTGTTTGCAGATCTAAATAATGTGTAAAATATTATAGATTAGTTGAATTAAGCTTATTGTCTGTCGTTGTTGGGAAATAATTAATAGTGTTGGAACTCCTGCTACGATTACACGATAGCTTGAACAGTACAATACATGCACATAGTTCTGTTAACGGTTGTACCTGGCACCGTAAATACAGTATGATTTGCCAGAACATGGCGGAATGGCTTGTTAATAGATGTGTCTAATATACCGAGTCGGGAATTCGAATGACATCGATTCAGAGTGCATGGTTTTTAAGTTTAACATTGACAATGTGAGAGAGCCAGAGGGAAAATGTAATTCCACACATCACATCTAAGGTACAAATAAGGGATGGATGTGGGTGTCATATGTAACAACAAACTGTGTTGACTCTTTAATAAATAGCACGGAACAATTTTTAAGCACACTAATAATACCTAACGAACCAGACACATATCGGTTGTAGAGCTACTATCTTCAGAGACAGATGGTATACTGTTGATTAAAATAAATATAATTGGTATAGTGTGCTTTATTTTATCAATTTCCTAGTTTGGCCATTATGATAGTGAGTACATACAGTGTACATTTAAAAATTAAACAATATTATTAGAAATAAAATTATGGGATTTACAAACAGAAGTAAGACGCCGATTCTAAAACAATACATTTTATTACCATAGCCTGGTTTGTAATTGAAAGGTCTACCATCATAATGTAAATACATTATTATTATTATGTAAGTACATTATTATTTACACCATATAACAAAACATATAAGGCCTGAAATAGCCTTTTGTTTTTGTTTAATAAGTTTATTTTTTTTAATACATATTTACTGAATGCATTTCTAAATATTAAGAAATGTCATTTAATTTTACTTTAAAATTGTTTTTATGTTTTTTGCTCCAACGTAAATGATTGTACTGGATTACAATGCGGTTTTCTTTTATCTAAGTTGTTTATTTATATATCCTTATTGTATAGAGCAAATATGATGCAATAAATATACAGACTTTATGCGTTAACGGTTTTCACACTTATTAACAATGAAAGAATAAATCTAACAATCTCAGAAATATTTAGTTATATATATATATATATATATATATATATATATATATATATATATATATTTCAATAAATTTTAAAAGCGTTTTAAATTTAGTAAGTTAAATAATATTTAGATATATTTATGGACACAATAACTTTGTCTATTACTTAAAACAAACACATACAAAAAAAAAATAATCCAGTTTCTAGCGGCTGACAGAAATGATTAGGAGCCCTGCATTTGCTTCCAACAGACGAATTGATTTGCAACGTGAGTGCAATAGTAGCAGTACAAAATAGCCAATGCCAAAGCAAGGTGACTGAAGTCTGATATTTCCCTAGCGACTAGTTGAACCATTGGACGGGTATTCTAAAAATTCTGAGCTGAATATAATTTAGGAAAGTAAACATTTTGCAAATCAGTAGAAAAAGAGATGCAATTTAAGTATCTTAACAGTAGAGACTACATAATGCGCCTGATCTTACGAAGGATAAAGACGCGCCCCAAGAAAGTAAATAGTCGAAGCATGTGGACAGTCGTCGCGAAAGGGTATATATGTATTACCACAAAAGTATTGGGTACAATTCGTTCTTATACTACACTAAGTCAGGTGTTTAAACCAGGCATTTATTTTGGGGTGGATTTTCTTAGTGGGTAGGTGTAAGGGATGACTTTGGAGGAAACAGCAATGGCCGCTTGAACTCCTACATAGTTTTTTGTTCTTAGAAATTATTAAAGTTTGCAATATTATTTCGAATTCTAGGGAATACTCATTATTAGATAAACAGTAGTATCACACGAATGAATCGTGAACTATTACCAAAAGGACCATTGCTTGCAGGCATAGGTTAAATACAGACGCAACATGTACTAATGAAAGAAAATACATTCTTAAACATTCTTCCGTATTAAATGGAAATTTATTGGTAAACAAGAGAATTCAAACACAAAGTAAAACTTTGAACCGACGTGCTCTTTGGCTTCCCAAAAGCAAACCTCTTCTATATATATAATCAATTTGTTTATGTCTTTCGTTTTAAAATTAATAAAATTATGTTGAGATCCTATATTTTGTTTTAATGAAATAAATAAAAAAAATTAGTATAATTTTTGATGTTATCTGTTAGAAAGGCTCATCAGTCGTTGTGATAGATGGTTTTATCTCCGCGTTAGCACACACATGACAGACAAGTTGAAAGATATCTGCGAAGGCTATTCTGTAGTTAAACCGAAAAATTAATGTAAAACCAAACCTGTATTTCAAGAAAATTAGGCTTTGCTATTTTAACGTAGCCGCCGCAAGTTTTAATACACTAACGATGCAAACGACCAACAAGTGCTCTCCAGAGCAGCACCCCCCCCCCGTCGCTAGTCTCCCGCGGGATTTTAACTGGCTTTCCTCTTTTCTTCACCTAAAAAGTATGTATGCAGAACCAGTGCAATTTGTTTACGATAAGGTTTCAAAGTACCATGTAAATGGTAAATTTGAGCTTGAACTTTAAATGTGGGATGGGTCATCTAAATCATCCTGCTATGCCCCAAAGGATGTCATTTAATACAATTACTACATTTAATACAATTGATAAGGAAGTATATAAAAAGAGATTTATTCACAGAGAATAAGCCTATTTATAATAATGTATGATATCACAGTGCTAAATGGATTTTCGTTGCACTCCACAAACTTACTATATACTTATTCTTTGACTTCCTCGTTTTCACTGAACGTTTTTCCACACGATGTTCCTTTGAGTAGACCAAGCAATTAAAAATTAGGTTGAGCCAACACTGGACTGTACGGAGGATGAGGAAGTATCTCCCAACCCATTTTTGGATGGTTTCTTTTATCAGATGATGAGTGTGAGAATGAACATTGTCTTGAAGGAAGCTAACGGAAATTCCTTGTCCGCGACGGTTTTCACTGAATGCTGGTTTATTTTGCTATTAAATATGCCTGAGTAAGCTAAGTAGAAACTACGGATTGCATCTTCCAATCATAAGTACAACTCGCGCATCCTAAACACAGTCAACACGATTTTTACTATTAATGCTCTTGTTTTAAATTCCTTTTTGACATTTGAGCGCAGTGCGTGTCTTTTATATGCTTTTCTTTTTTAAACGGGTGAAAAAACGTGAACCGAAATTTAACAAAGTGGTAAAATCCTAATAGAACGATTACAATCCAGCGTTGTTTTAACTCACTAAACGCTTTGAATCTTGTTTCCGTGTGTTGTTGTGATAATTCTTTCGGGATTCCATTTGCGCTGGTTTTACTGATAGCGTTATCGTCTTAATTAACACTTACTGCAAGTATTTATGTTAAAAGTACTACTGGCATTCTCTAATTTTAAAGAATAATGTTATCAATTAAAGTTTCAAGTGAACTAGTTGACAATATAACTGACCGTCAGACCATTTTTGACCGATTATCCCCATTTTTCGTTTATACGGTTCATACAACTTTCCCCGTACCGTTGTATCATTCGACAAAGATTTTTGCCAGCCCTTCAACTTGAAAAAGTAACTATTTTATCAACACATGCAGTTCGATTAATGTAGAGACCTCAAGTGGAAATCTTATTACTAAATAAAGTTTCGAGTTAATAAACAAAATTATTTTAACATAATTAAATCAGTTGTCAACTGATATTACTGCTGCCAACATAAAATCCTAAAATTACCAAACGCGACCTTCACGGCGTTCAACTGTATCATCACTATAGAACGAACCGAAAGCTATAGGTTTCTCTTACATAAGGCCTGTGATGATTTGAAAAGTATTTTTGAAACGTCGATTAACCCTGAAAGATATTCAATAACAGTACATACTCATATAGGAGTACAAGGCAATTATCGTCTTTGAGGTTCCACAACTGCCGAATGTATGTCTGGAGGCGTCAGCTCCGCTAAAATATTAGAAATAAGACAAAAGAGAGAGATAATCGCAGTCGGTAACGTGACTAAAATTGCAAATGAATAAAATGAAGGCTGGCGGCAGAAACGCCTAATCGACAAATAATAACAGTGTTTATCACTAATTAAGCCTCGGGAAAATAGGCACAAGTTTATGTTAAAAGTATTTGGAACTGATTAACACTTACCCTAAGCTGAACAAAGGGGTTGCATGCACGGGCGGTTTGATGTCTTCTGGACTTCTGCAGCAGGGCCCTGGGTGGAGTGGTGACTGGCAGACGGCTCGTGCTGTAAAACTTAATAAACGGGGTTCAATTCTGATGCTATTCACAGTTAAATAAGTCTTTAAATAAGCGCGAGCGACTCCGTAACGACGGCTTGTAACGGCGAGGTTAAAGGTGCAATCGAACACGGCACTTGGACTAAAATAATCTACACTTTCGCGGTTAAAGAACATATAACGAAGGTACAACTCGAAACACTTAAATTTATACAGGCGCGGGGAGAACTTAAAGTCCACGAGGTTGGCTAATACGGTTGAAACCCGCAACGGACGTGCTGGTCTGTCCACGGCAAGCAAGAAACTGGGTGAGGAAAATGTGCGCTAGGTGGGGGTTAGGCGCGCGACAAGGAAGAACGTTGACTTAAACTATTGACGATAAACCATAGATTGAGCTATCGATTAGACAAGGCACAGTAGATTGAAGTCGATACTGGAGCTGTTTAATCTACCAAAGCTGACTCCAACATTCCGCCCACCAAAACGGATGTTTTTTGATCCGCCCAGGTGGGTAGAGGGCGAAGAACCAGAGAGAACCGGAGACCGAGGGTGCCGAAGATGAAGTGGTCGGGGTACGAAGAAAGCAGAAAGGAGCCGATGAAGCGATTAGCTCCATAAGCTGTGCTGAAGACAATAGACTACCGCCCACCCTGGGTAACCACTGGGTGACGGTGAACGGGGTTGACTGGAAGAAGCGAGGTGCTGAAGATGTAGCGAAGAAATCTATGGCGTTGAAGGTACTTAAAGAAACGAGGTTGGACAAAATTGCTGAAGAGGCGAAGAAGTCGAGTGAGATTAAGAACTCGAGGAAACGCGGTTGTACCACAAAGGTGCTGAAGAAGCGGTCAAGAGATTAAGGTTGTAGCGGAAAGCCTACAAGCTTATGGACAGGTCGCTTTAATTGTCCATGTGAGGTCTTGACGGTGATTACGCGGGTTAGCCGGTCGGGTCCAGGGTGAAGACGTACGATCCGACCCATTGGCCAATGAAGAGGGCTCGGATGTTCTCCAGTGATAAATACAAGCTGACCCTCCTGGAGGGGTGAGGCGTCTTTGTGCCATTTACAGCGTTGAATCTGCGAGTGTAGATATTGGGTAGACCAGGTTTTCCAAAACCGATTGGTCATCTTCTGTAGCATAGTCCATCTGGACTTGAGCGCGGGTTCAAAATGACATTCCTCAGGGAGTGCTAGAAGGGGACGGCCGATGAGAAAGTGTCCGGGCGTAAGGAACGAACACTTCCCGGACACTTGAGACCTCGAAAATGTCAGGCGAGACCTCGAAAATGGGTCGACTGTTGAGAATAGCTTCGATGCGTATAAATAACGTAGCTAACTCCTCGAGGTTCAATAACGTAATGCCAAGAGTACGGCGTAGGAGCCCTTTGACGGATTTAACGGCAGCTTCCCAAAGTCCGCTGAAGTGTGGTGCGGCTGGAGGGTTGAAGTGCCATTCAACCCGTTGTGCGGCGAGCTTGCGTTGGATGATTGACTTGGATTGGTCGAGCATCTTATAGACCTCGTGCAGGCGGTTGGCGGCGCCGACAAAATTGGTGCCATTATCTGAATAAATGTCTGTAGGCAGACCACGTCTTGCGACAAAACGCTGAAGCGCGGCGAGAAAAGCATCAGTAGAGAGGTCTGATACTACTTCCAAATGTACAGCCTTAGTGGCCATACAAACAAATAGGCATAAGTAAGCTTTCAGGATCTTTGCCGTGCGAAGATGGTTGGCCTTAGTGTCGTAAGGTCCAGCAAAGTCAATGCCTACCTTACAGGAAGGTGGCGACGGAGTGACGCGAGAAGACGGTAAAGCTGCCATCATAGGTGGCCGAGGTTTCGACTGTAGTCTAAAGCATCGCATGGAAGCATGAATGCGTTGTCGTAACAACGAACGTAGCGCAACGATCCAGAACTCACCATTGATCATCGCTTGCGTGGTACGCGGTGCAGCATGTAAGGCGAGGCGGTGATAATGATCGCATACAAGATTGACATAATGATGCCGCTTAGGCAATAAAATGGCATGCTTAGCTGCGTATGTTATATCAGTATGATTAGGACGTCCGCCCACCCTAAGTAGCCCCACTGAGTCGATACAGGGCGTTAGGTTGCGAAGTTGAGCACTGATCGGGACGCCGCGGTGTAGGCGTTGCAACGTTTCGCTGAAGGTTAGCTCTTGTATGAGCTTAACGCAAAGATTTCTGGCGTTCCTAAATTCTTGTACTGAAGGTGCAGTGAATGAAATCTTAGCTACGGTGTTCTTGGCTTTGTAGCGAGTGTTGTGACAATGGCTGGTAGACTGCGTCTTGATGCGGCAATTGTTAACGAAACGAAGCACGTAAGCGAAGACATGATGCAGCGTGGTTAGATTGGAATGACGCTCAATAACGTTCAATAAGTGGTTAGGCGCTGGGACAGTCGCGCAGAGCACCTGAGGCTCGGTCTTGAGCTCGGTCGGGTCGCGGTTCGGTCCAGTTGGCTTAGACAAACGCCAAGAGGTAGTACATTGTAACGCCCACGGTGGTCCGTGCCACCACAGTGGATGTGTCGCAAACTGCGCGGGTAGACACCCACGGGAAGCAACGTCCGCGGGGTTGTCAACAGTTGAGACGTGGTACCAATGATTGGTCGAAGTGTTCGAGGTAATTTCAATAACGCGGTTGGCAACGAAAGTTTTCAACAGATGTGGCGGGGTGCTAAGCCAATACAGCACAATTTCTGAGTCGGTGAAGAAAAGCGTAGCGTTGTCGGCCACAAAATTCACAGCAGGCTGAACAGACTTATAGAGCTTGGCCAGTAAGACGGCGCCGCAGAGCTCCATTCGAGGTATAGTGAGTGTTTTGACGGGAGCCACTCTGCTTTTAGCCTTTAGAAGGCTGACGGAAACTAAACCGTTCCATTCAGTTCGCAAGTAGATGGCGGCTGCGTAACCAGCTTCGGACCCATCACAGAAGCCTAATAAATGATGTTTGGCATCACGTGTGCCCACATGTCGAGGTATTTGAATGTCAGCTAACTTAGCGAAGTGGACAATGAAGCTGTCCCAACGACTGCGCAGCGCGGTTGGCAAAGGTTCATCCCATGATAACCTTTCGAGCCACAATTGTTTCAAAAATGACTTGATCCAAAATGTGATAGGCGTAAGGAAGCCCAGTGGGTCGAAGGTGCGAGCGACATAAGAGAGAATGGTGCGTTTCGTAGGCACCGACACAAAGTTTTGAATAGGATAAGAAAACGAGTCATTAACAGGATGCCTTTGGAGTCCCAATATTTTAATAGCGGTAGAGTCGTCTTGGAATAACAACGGGTGCTCCAGGTGAGAGGATGGCAGCGTCGACAGCAGCGCGGGATCGCTGGAAGACCATTTCCTGAGCTCTAGTCCTGCCAGTGCGAAGATGTTAATAAGTTGCCGTATTAATTCCTGGGCGTCCGCGGACGTATCGGCGCCAGTGACGACATCATTTGATGAAGAATGGCGTGCGACGCAGCAGGGTAACAGTCGCCCTCATCTTTGACGAGTTGTTCGAGTGTACGTAGGGCTAAATAAGCAGACGGGGTAAGCCCGTAAGTGACAGTAGCTAGTTTATACTCCATCAGCGGAGAATGAGGAGTCGGTCTGTACAAAATGTGCTGATGACGACGATCATTATTGCGTACGGCAATTTGGCGGTACTTCATTTTAAGATCCGCGCAGACGGCGTGAACAAACAATCGAAACGAGATAATAACGTTGGACAGGTCCCTTTGTAACTTAGGGCCAGCCAGCAATTGCTGGTTTAAAGAATGCGCGTTGCAATCAGGCGCAGAAGCATTGAAAACTACTCGTAATTTAGTAGTAGAGCTATCGGTCTTGAAAACGCAATGATGTGGTATTGAATAATTCGAAGGCTTAACGGCAGGGTACATATGACCTAAAGTCATATATTCTTTCATGAACTGATGATATTGTCGTGCGACATCCGGTTGTCGGCTCAGACGGCGTTCCAGAGCATGTTAACTAGCAAGAGCGACATTACGGTTTGACTTAAGTTCGACGGCGTCAGGTTTAAAAGGCAAAGCTACGACATATCTCCCAGTGGCGTCACGTTCAGTAGTGGTGGCAAATAAATTTTCGCAGAGCTGCTCATCAGGGCTCAACAAGTTAGACTCGTTTACCTCTTCGATTTCCCAAAATCGTCGCATGTTTTCGTCGATAGACTTGAGCGAGGAGATAAACACGCGTGGTTGTTGTGGCGTACTGTAAGGTACAGATCCCATAATGACCCAACCTAAAAGTGTGTTAAGTGCCGATGGTTGGCCATGAATGATGGTACGAGGCCCGTTGATAATTATTTGCGTGAAGACATCGGCGCCCAGTATAATGTCAACAGGGGCAGGTAAGTCGAACTGAGGATCAGCTAACGGTAAGTGCTGATATTGAGCTCTTGAAGCAGAGGATAATTTATCAGCTGGCAGCGGGTCAGTTATATGGTTGAGCACAGCGGCTTCCGTAGTCAGCATGACGCCAGGGTCATGTCGTGAGAATAAAATTAAAGTTACGTATTCGTGAATACGTGTAGACTTGGCAGCGACGCCAATCAAAGACAGGTTCGATCTCCGAGTAGGCAGGCTCAACATATCGCTAGCTTGTTTCGTAATGGCAGATATCTGACTGCCGGGGTTTTAATAGCTCTTAGAAAACGTCCTGTAGGACGACTTGCGCGGTACCCAACAGGGCGAGAGTCGAGGTAATGTTGCATGACAAAGAACGAGGTTGAGCTTTAGTATAGATTTGATGGCTAGCGGTTGGCCTAAGGCGTCGTGGGGCGGCTAGTCACTGCTGCGGCGGTGCGTCGTTGTGCAGCAGTGTGTGATGTGCTTGGCTGCATTGTCTACAACGATGACGAGACTGACACTGAGCTTGATAATGAGAACCGAGACAATTATAACACCGTTGTAATTTTGAAATAGCGTCAATGCGTTCCGCTATGGTAAGAGAAATAAATCGTTGACAATTAATGATGCAGTGACCTTCTCCGCAGTAGTAGCATTTACCTACACGCGTGGTAGGCGCGTTAGACTGATTGAGGTTAAGCGGTGGCGAGCGATTGCGAAATGTTGACGTTCTAGGCGCACTCATAATAGGCAACAAGTTAGGTTGCAGTGGTTGATTAACCGGTTGCATAGTGACGGGCGCAGCACGTTTGGACTGAATAGTACCTTGGGCGTCCTTATTCTGATGGCCATTGTCATTTGACGCCACTGATTGAAATATAGGGCTGTGACCCAAAGTGAGGTTAGGTTCAGACAAGTAATTATTCGGTTCAAGGGCCCCTTGAAACCCGGGTTCATCCATCGATGACACCAACACGCGGGGTCTTTGACCACGGCAGCTGGTTGGCTAAGCATCTCCAGGGCTCTAGCCTGTTCAGTTATAAAGTCGTTCAATAATTTATATGTCGGCATGCGGTTAGTGCCTAGTCGGCTTTCAAAACTTAATCGTGTCTTGGCATCCAGATTATTAATTGCCATAGAGAACAATAAGAAATCCGCTAAGTCTTCGAGAGGTATAGCTCTTAATGCACAGACGGCATTAGAGTGCGCGGTTAAGAAACGATTTAGTTCCGCGGGTGAAGCATTATTGATGCACTGAAAGTCTTTAATTATGTTAAAGTAATGATCTGCGAGACGTCGCGGGTTCGCGTATCGGTTACGCAACGCATTGTAAGCAATGTTGTAATTTGCTTCGGAGATGGAAAGCCCGGTGACGATGGCCAGTGCATCTCCCTTTAAGACGGACTTTAAGTATTGAAAACGTTGGATGTTGCTAAGCGCCTCATTGTTATGTACCATGGAGTCGTACATAGTAATAAAATCTGTCCAGTCGTCGCTCTGGCCCGAAAAGCTTGGCAAAGTTAGACTTGGAAGGTTAGTTGAAGTCGGTGTTGATTTGACAGGCGAGGTCGAGGTAACCTCCGTCTTAACGAGGTTAGGGTATTTTACTATCATGGGCAGATAGGTGTCCTGAAATTGACGTTTTGCTATAAAGACATTCGCGACAAATTCGGAAACTTGACTGTCAAAAGTCTGCTCCGCGCGGTCAGAAGTTTCGATAAAATCGACATGAAGTCGCCTGACTTCCTGCGCTATGCCCTCAGACATTTCACTATCACCGAGCAAGCTGTTTACTTGCTCTAAATCACTGCATATAGCCTTCAACTTATCAAGGCAATATGCGATGTTATTAGCCATCGTGACAAAATTTAATTTAAAAAAACCAAAATTTAAAATAAATTGTAATTATGTTTAAACCAAAACCGATGACTACACAATGGTACATTTAATTACGAAGGAGTGGACTGTATAATAAAGTTAGTATAAGACATAACGTTTTACAAATCATAAGCATTAGATTAGAACAGCTGCAAATTTTCCTTATTGATCAGGATAAATCTACAGTGTAGCTCCACGGATCAATATTGAGCCTAACTTGTTTAGTCAAGTGTTTCCTATCTGAGCAGCTGTCCCATAAATCTGCTGATAGCAGCGGAATGCAGCTGCAAGCTACAGCTTGTGACGTCACTACTGCGCATTGACTTAGACAAAGGAGGGAATGCGGGAAAATACATAGGATTACGTAATGCTTGCAACTTAGCTTATTACTGTGGAATTTAACACAACGCTTCGAAATTGTTCGCACAATAAATAATACTTATAAATCACTAATGAACTTATTTGTAAAGCAAATGCCTTGCTTTTAGGACTGAATAAGTTTCGAGGTTACTGAGAACTTTAACACTTCTTTGCACTTTAAATGTTCATAGGTCGCTAAAATGCAAAATCCGGCCCGGCGGGAACAAAATGGAGGCGTCAGCTCCGCTAAAATATTAGAAATAAGACAAAAGAGAGAGATAATCGCAGTCGGTAACGTGACTAAAATTGCAAATGAATAAAATGAAGGATGGCGGCAGAAACGCCTAATCGACAAATAATAACAGTGCTTATCACTAATTAAGCCTCGGGAAAATAGGCACAAGTTTATGTTAAAAGTATTTGGAACTGATTAACACATACCCTAAGCTGAACAAAGGGGTTGCATGCACGGGCGGTTTGATGTCTTCTTGACTTCTGCAGCAGGACCCTGGGTGGAGTGGTGACTGGCAGACGGCTCGTGCTGTAAAACTTAATAAACGGGGTTCAATTCTGATGCTATTCACAGTTAAATAAGTCTTTAAATAAGCGCGAGCGACTCCGTAACGACGGCTTGTAACGGCGAGGTTAAAGGTGCATTCGAACACGGCACTTGGACTAAAATAATCTACACTTTCGCGGTTAAAGAACATATAACGAAGGTACAACTCGAAACACTTAAATTTATACAGGCGCGGGGCGAACTTAAAGTCCACGAGGTTGGCTAATACGGTTAAAACCCGCAACGGGCGTGCTGGTCTGTCCACGGCAAGCAAGAGACTGGGTGAGGAAAATGTGCGCTAGGTGGGGGTTAGGCGCGCGACAAGGAAGAACGTTGACTTAAACTATTGACGATAAACCATAGATTGAGCTATCGATTAGACAAGGCACAGCTGATTGAAGTAGATACTTGAGCTGTTTAATCTACCAAAGGTGACTCCAACAATATCTTTGCCAAGTCTGATCAAATGTATCGCTGATTTTATTTCCTTCAAATAATGCAATGCTTAGTGCATAGTTTACTATACAGTTAACATCACTGGCTAACTCTAAGATCTGTGAAACCACAAAAGAGTTTGAATATATATATATGTTTGTGTGTAGTGACTTGCACGTGTATCTTTGGTAAGGAAAGAGAGACAGACAAATCTGGCACTTATGAGTTGGTTATTGCCTACAAGTACATTCAGCAATGGCTGAACACACACCTACTAATTGTATTATAATTTTCTACAACTCAAGGCTAGTGTCCATAATAGAGATAATATCTAAAAGAAAATGACTAATTTAAAATCATAAACGTCCTTAATAAAATTAATATTTAGCAACCCTACGAACGACGAGACTTTTAAAATCAGTTCTACTTAGAGAAAACAATTTATAGAATATAGTGAAGAGCCTGAACATACAAAGGTAGATGGAGATATTTATATGGCCTTCATCGGTATCACCGGGGAGCAACCATAAATGCTAACGGCGCATAATTAAGCTGCAGTATAAAGCAAATGTATATTTGCCATGAGCTTTTGGTCACTGTTCCTAAGAGTAAGAGGACCCATAGACCAGCAATAACAGGATATTTGCTCCAACAAGAGAGGGTTCTAGTTAGTTTCTCTTCAACATCAAGTCTGACAAAAACAATTGTCAAAATGTACATACAGTCTTTTGGGAGGACGCAAGAGAAGGAATACGCTCCTCAGCACTCAGTCCAGGAGTGTCCCCGTGGCTACTTTCAGGACATAGCTATCCACTTGCATCGGATCGGACTCAAGAATTTCTTGATATAGCCTTTGTTCAACAATGTAGAAAGAATGGTCGTTCAACTAACTAACAGCATTACTTCTAGTGGCCCATCAGCCAAGGATAGAAGAACAAAATCTACAACAATCCATCCAGGGCAGAGAATTCAATTAAGCACTAAACGTCTGGTACATTTACTAATACAAGACCAATAGTGCATACGTATATACGAGTGTAATGCGAAGATCGTTTGATTGGAGTTGCATAGTGCTAGGATGTAGTCCCGAAGAGGTAAACCAGTTATAGTTATGAATTCAGCAGGGTCTCGTGAAGGCAATAAATTAAAGTAAATCTTCCTACGTCACAGACCCCAATGTAATCATCTTACAGCTTCACAACGCCCAAGCCTGCTGCAAGATGTTGCTAAATGATTGTGAAAGTAGGTTACTGTTGAAGTGGCAGAACATAAAGATAAACTGGTTATATATATATATATATATATATATATATATATATATATATATATATATATATATATATATAATAAAGAACTAAGTCAAAATACAAATACAAGAATTAAAATTGAATTTACAATTCAAAGCTTTTCGTTGGCTAACAGTACCAACATCATCAAGAATATTCGATCATAATATGACAAATATAATACACCATCATTATATAACAAATATATATATGTATAAAAGTTAGTTCCTACTTAGGTCAACGAAGAATAATTAATTTTAGTTACTTCTTAATTATTAATTACAGTTATTATAAATTTGTACGGCCCTATACTTATGACAGAACCACAAAATTATTTAGATTTATATTCAGTTGCAAAATCAATGTGAAATTAGATATTAAAATAATTAAATAATTTATCTATGAATTAATATTTCAACAGTTGTGATAACATTGGGTGTAATCCAATACAAGTTTAAAAAAATATATTTACATGTTGTGAATTACAAATCAATAATTCTATTAAATATGTAATTTCTAGCTGCGTATTTATAAAGCCAGACCTCTATTTAGAATAATGGAATCTACAATAAGAGACATTTGTATCATTTGAGGGAGGAGTGCATTTAAAAAAAATGATAAATATATGCCAAATACGAAACTAGAATATCTAGGTATTTTGTAAGGAAATTCTCCATAACGTCATAACGGATTTCATTATTAAAGGTTTAAGATTTATAAATAGCATTTCTGCTGTTTATTTCGTTAGTAATCGCTTTTTTAAAATTATTTTAACTGAATCTGGTTTTGTGTACCTATTTTTAGCCTTCTTTTAGATATTTTAAACTAAACTATACCTCTAAATGTAATATACTTTTTATATTATATATATGTATGTATGGAGCAACTGTGGTGTATTTTGTATTTTAACTACAATAAATTACAATTTATTCATGCTGTATCTTCCTCTCAAGAAGATTTTTCTGCACATACGTACGGTTTTTAATGAAACCTTTTTGTGGTTGAGGTTTAATTATTTAAAATTCAATATATTTTTAACTGAAATTCCATATTTTTGTTTAAAGAAGTGAAAAAGTCGATACAACGAAAAAGGTTCAAGTTTTACTTCCACTTTTATACACTTTGCACCAACACTGTATAAACAGACTAAACAGGTAAATTCCAGGAATAGTTTAGCAATACAAATACCCTCCATGGTGATTAAGCGCACTAAACATGGAACAATGAGTAAACATGCATTCATCCAGCGCTAGTAACTCGCAAACTTCTCATTCTGCCTGAATTAACTCCCAACTTATCGGACTTTATGCACTAACGCACTCTATGCTCACAGCTGTTTTACGTCATCAGTTATTAACAATTCGAATTGTTTAATACTATCGTTATGGAAATTCAAACGGCGTGCATTTATCTGATATCAAGTTTCGCTTGATAGCACTGATAGGCACATATATGGTCAATAAATTTAAGCTTTAATATTTCTAATTGTATACATAGCTATACGAGTAGCTATTGAGTAGATAACGCCTCATCTTCTTGGGTAGAACAAAATGCCCTTCCTTCGCGTTGTCGTGTTTTCCATTATTTTTAAGGAATCATTTAATCCTTTCCTCAATCCTACAAAGGGTTGTAAAGAGTAGATACGTTTTATGGCTCCGATAAAGAATAGGTCTGGTTTAGTCTCGTGACCCTATACATGGGATAAGCATGATCAACAGTTACCATATAAGAAGGGTTTCATCCCCATGCGTTAATACTCAATACGTTGTAAATATTTTCCACTTTTGCAATCGATAATAGAGTGTTAGATGCTCCCATAAAGCTACAACAAATGCAAGAGTTCTGATAGTTTTGATACTGGCAGTACGCACCAGAGGTCTCAAAGCTAAATTAATGTACAAAATGTACTAACTAAAGTAACTCCTCAATTTTTACAAGTCATACCGAATGCTGGCTTAAAGAGTATCAGGGTTAAACTGGAAATGCCGGGAAAAATAATAGATTCTTATACATGTACCTAGAAGTCATAACTTATTCTTGAAAACTATTTAAATATACTTACACATTACAATAAACTGTGTAAAACATTAAACTCATTTTACCCATTTGTGAACCGCCAGAGCCCGTCCACCTCTCGTCCCACAACCATTAGCACACTGCCTCCGACCCACAACCATTAGCACACTACCTCCGTCCCACAACCATTAGCACACTGCCTCCGTCCCACAACCATTAGCACACTGCCTCCGTCCCACAACCATTAGCACACTGCCTCCGTCCCACAACCATTAACACACTGCCTCCGTCCCACAACCATTAGCACACTGCCTCCGTCCCACAACCATTAGCACACTGCCTCCGTCCCACAACCATTAGCACACTGCCTCCGTCCCACAACCATTAGCACACTGCCTCCGTCTCACATGCACGTGTAGTATAGTATCGCTACCGCGCATGAAATAAACAGCATTGATTGCCTATGTACCAAGCTGGCAAGAGCTTACCATACAAAATCAGGAGATAGAGAAATGAAAATGTACCATAAGTTTCGCGCTAAGAGCGAGATGAATAAATCTGGTAAGAAAGAAACCCAGCCAAGAAAAAACATTCGAGAGATGATGCAAGAACCATGGGGATAGAATATCCTTGTGCTAACTGATAATGAGGGATATTACCTTGGAAATACCTTGTAGTAAAGGTAGTTAGAATGTCATGTAAGACAAAATTAACACTTCCGTTGGGGCTAAGCGGCAACCCTAAAGCCTACCATTCTTCACATAATTGTAAAACAGATTAATATTATATATATATATATATATATATATATATATATATATATATACATATATATATGTGTGTGTGTGTGTGTGTGTGTGTATGTATGTATGTACATTTTATTTATATTTTCATGGTTGGAGTTAGGAGAACAGAAGGGACGTGTTGCTTGATGAAAGGGACTTTCAAGTCAGTGGGAAACAGTGTTTTTATTATACATCGAAGTGCTTTCGTGATTTTTAGCAAAACCTTGTTTTAGAATAGAGTCTGCGTGTGCGTAAGTTACCAGCGTGGCTCTAGACGGGTGAATATGCTTGCACAACATTGATACTTATATAAAGAGTCCGCCTGTAGTAAAACATAAGACACTGTATGTACTATATACTAGCGCATTCTATACTTTGGTCTAAATGCTTTTATTTTCCGTAGTGTTGGATATCAAGCCCAGTAATTTACCTTACATTTTGAGCTTTCTTTGCTTTGAAATAATAATCCAAACTGTCTTTTGTAATAATTTTGAAAAAAACATCAATCATGTTTTCTATTTCCAATTAGCTTGACACTTAAGACAGCAGTAGGGTTAATCGATTTTACTGACTCAAACTATTATTTTACTAAAAAATAATATTTTTAGAATACGTTTACCTAATGTTTTAAGTCGATATTCACTGCTTATGTGCTCATTGAATATGTATATATGTGAGTGTTGTGCTTTTTATAGCAGGTAAAATCTGGTTCGTCAAGACCAATAAAGCTTTACCAGGAAGCTTTTAGTTTTCTTAAAAAAAAACAGTAACTGAAACCGTTCCACAAGTAACGTTTCGCAATTATAAACGTATCAGTTCAATAATTGTAGTTCTATAAAAGTTATTTATCTTTATAATAAGCTATGGCCTTTTCATAAATATAATAACACGAGTAGGAAAATTGGTTTTTAAAAAGCGTAACTGGAACCGATCCAAAAATAACGTTCCGCAATTATAAACGTATCAGTTCAATAAATGTAGTTCTATAGAAGTTATTTATCATTATTAAAAGCTAAAGGCCGTTTCATAGATATCTTAACATGAGTAGGAAAATTGGTTTTTAAAAAGCATAACTGGAACCGTTCCACAAATGTCTTTTATAAATAGTGTAACTTGTTACTAGGAACTGTGTGTAAAAGTTCTACAAATATCATTCTTACGGACTTATATATTGTTTTTGTAACCCCATTACACAAATATTGTAGGACGCGTGCTAAGATTAATTACAACCCCTCATACAGTTCTTTGAGTACCGATACTTATTAGGATAGCTATGAGTAGCTAATAACGTCTCTTCAGTTCTGATGATTATTGCTCAAACATTTATCAAAGCAACGTTGCTCTATTCTAACATTTCATTTTAGTTTTTTGAAACAACAGCAAAAGATGAAATATGTTTACTTATTTAACAATTATTTTACAATACACAATATTATATAAACCATTTTCCGATGCAACAGGAATAAGGGCAAAAATCAAACAGCCAATCAGGTTCTACATTAAGCCACAAGCTACAAGCAACCAACAACATTCCAAATGTCACTGAAATAACGTTTCATTATTACAGTTAGCCTGATCCTGCTTTCAATCCATAAACGTTCTGCACCGAGGCCATTTAGCCAAATTTGTGGCCAGTTGCTAGTATTTATCAGCATTAGTTTCTCCTGAACATATTAGACTCATGGAAGAAATTAGTAGTTAGCATCATCTGTCACCGGATACGAATGTAATAAATATGGGAAAGGTAATAGTAGGGTCACGAGTGTTCGAACGGGTACAACCCGCTTATATCGTGGGAAAGTAAGATTCATGTATTATCTGTGTACCCACTAAAATCTCTTGTAAAGCTATATTTAGGAAATGGAGCTGCATAGTATTGATCTGTGCTATTATAGTAACTTGATAATTTCAAGATGATCTTCTCTGTTATGAAACAGAAATCTCATGCTTGCTAATTATATTTTAAAACATGGGTTAATATAGAAATAAGACTTGGAAATTTTTGCCCAAGTCTAAGATTAGTCGTTCTATTTATAGTTCAACAACTTTTGGAATTAAAATAAATTAAATTACTACAAAACAGAAGTGAACAGTTGCATGAACTCTAGTACAGAACAGAAGTGAACAAGTACATGAAATAAATTACAATACGGAATTAAACAAGTGCATGAAATAAAATACAAAACAGAAGTGAAAAAGTGCATGAAATAAATATATTAGAAAATATATTTAAGAGAAACTATTCCTTATATTAATTAAAACAACCTCTCACCACAAATTCAACAAATTTTATTTTAACCTTTCCTTATTTCCTAAACTATTCCTTATTTAAAATCTGTTATCAAATTGAATTGGAGTGTTTTTAGGAGAAGAGCCTGCTTTTAGGAGTTTGATGTAACTGTGTTGCATGCAATTACCGTACTATAACATCATGTACTGAGAAGGCCTATAAGTACTGTGAGGACTATAGCCTACATTTCTCTCATGAATGAGTTAGCAACATGTTGTAGCCCCCGGTTTCTTGAAGCGGTATTTACCCAATAATAAAACATTTATTTATACGTAAATTATTATTTTTACTTCATAAAAACTTAACGGGTCGATTTCTCTCATAAACAATTTCATCTAACGATTTGACCTAGTCAAACTCGATGTTTAATGAATTCGCTCCTGGTTCTTCTTAAGATGAAAATGACAGACCGCAAGTCGTAGTTTCGAGTCAAGTATAACCCCAGCCTTATTCTTTGTGTTAATTTTTTTTTATTGGTTAACTGTTCAATATGGCTTTCTTCTCAACGATGAATATGTACACATTCAAAATATTTCTTCAAACACATTTTAAGTTCATTAAAATAAAACCAATCCCAATGTAACATACTAAATTTGTGCAATAACGTACTAAATATTTAGCATAACACAATTTTTCCTGTCAAAGTTTTTCCATAGTAATAGAATATTTTATCAATCGATTAAATGTTTCCTCATGAATAACTTTACATTTAGATAATGTTCCGCTTTACAAAAAGTAACTTCCAAAAGATCACAAGATTCTGCTTTATATAAATAGGGTGCAGTTCACATAATAGAGTCACGATTCAGTGCACACTGACCGAGGTGGAAACACGTTACGTTACGAAGTGTATTCAGGTGGTCTAATGATGTGGAAGAAATCACCCGCCCGGTAATGTTAGATGAATTGAACTGTTCAAATCCAAATAAAGAAGTACTAAAAATAGTGTAGAAGTGTACATTCACTTTAGCTCTATCTGTGTGTTTCACAATTGTAACTGGCCCTTTAACCTAATAGAAAGCTCCACTACTGTGCTAGATCACGAGCTAATAACCAGATACTTAAACTTTTCTTGTCATTAAATCTCTACTTTTGTTTGATAAAAGACAACGATGGCATTTGTAATATAAGCATACTGTGATTTGATTATTAAGTATGTCGTAAGTATAGATCTGACCTACACCCCATGGAAGCCATATTAGAACAAGGGAAAACCTACTTAAGTTTATTTATTACCCCTATTCTTGTACAGCCTAGAAGCAATTTAGGTTGGGTCGGCAAGGTTAGGTTAGGTTGTGTTTGGTTAGTTAAATATCTGACCTTACTTCCCATGGAGTCCATTTTAAAACAAGTTGCAACCTTCCTCATTGTTTTTATTCTTCCCTGTTGTTGTACAGCACTGATGAAGACTATATTCGATTAAGTTAGGTTGTAAGGTAAGGTTAAGTTCTGGCCTACTTCTAATGGAATTTATTTTAAAACACGTCACACACCTACCTCATTCCTTTATTCCCCCTTTTGTTGTACAGCACCGAAGCAGGACTAAGTAGGTTAGGTCGGGTAAGAGTAGGTTAGATTAAGTTAGGTTGTTAGGTAAGGTTAAGATCTGGCCTACTTCTAATAGAATTTATTTTAAAACACGTCGCGACCTTCCTCATTCTTTTTCTCCCCCCCCCCCTGTTTTTGTACAGCACCGAAACAAGACAAGTTTAGTTCGGGCAAGGCTAGGTTAGAGTAAGTTAGGTTGTGTTAGGTTAGGTTAAGATTTGGCCTACTCCCATGGATGGCATTTTAGAACAACAGGAAACCTACTTAAGTATATTTATTCCCCGCTGTTCTTGTACCGTGTGAAAGCAAGAGTAGGTTCACGCAAATATATTCTGTGCTTTTATGTTTAATTGTGCATTTATTCTGTGCTTAATAGTTTACTTACATTTGGATACTGGCGAAAGGCTTTCAAAGATATATCCGACTGTACTCCAGTAGCCAGGGCTGTACAGTTAAGTTGTATTCTTGAAATTTAACACAGGATATACATAAAGGTTGATTGCTATTTCGTCAAGTGCTATTTCAGCAAGCAAAAAAATTCCTAGAAAACAGTGCCATTTCGGCAAGCTCGGTTTTACAAATTACCATAAACGTTAATGAGTGCTATCCGTCCAGAAGAAATTTTGACGAGGGTTGAGGCGGTTCAGGTAACTTCTTTAATTTATAGATGGAAAGCATTTCGTGTAAATAAGTAACCATTTTTAAATACTTCCACAAGTGTTTAAATTTAACAGTGTTTTCGCTTTATTCAGGGATCATAAGTTGATGATAATCATCAGTAAACTATCTAAGATGAAGGCGTTTAAATTTAAAAGGTGTTATTTATTTAGAAGTTCAGATAGTCGAAGGTAAATAACCCCCACGCGTACGTGCATAATCATATGCTGTGGGTCCGTTATTTTTTTTTACTAGTATTTATAAACATAAATGAGAATCATATAATAATCTGATTAAAATCTGCTTGTTTTTCTTGTCAATCTCTTACAAACACCGGACGGTCAGCCGTATTCACCACATTTTCCAAGCTATTGGGGAGGTATACATAAAATTACGATCTCTAGTTTATTTATTTATTGTTTGTTTTTAATAAAAACCAATGTCTGTCCAGTGGCGTAACTAATTTTTCTGCCCCCCCCCCCCCGATTTTCGTCTCCTCTACGTGTAAAATGGATATAACTGTATATTAGAGCTAAAGATAAATAACGTCAGTCTAGTATTGTTACAATTTAGCGATTTGGTTATTTAGCTTAATATTTTTAGTGTTAAGGTTCTTGTTTAGGCTATAATGTTTTTTGGTAAAATTTAACCACATCAGTGTAGTGTACAACTTCTATAAGCTAAATGTGTTCAAAGTAAAATATTTTCATAATATAGAGTTCAGTTCCGTATAAGGTCCTTGGCACACCTGTGGATTTAAGACGCGTATGTGGGTTCGCTCGACATGCTTTTCATGTAGGACATACAAGGGACTGCCAAGTACACGGGCCGATTCTCCGCTCAATTTTGTTTGAGATTCCAACTAGGATGACATTACAGTACTTAGAAATTAGTATATCGTTTTGTTTATTTCACTATATTTATTTCAGGCATGTACAGTATTGAATTAAAATTAGCCTGTATAGTGATTATTGTAGTAAAATAAAATACTAAGAGATAACATAGGCCTAATGATATGGTCTACAGTAGTCTAGAAAACTCGACATATAGACTTTAAGAATGCCGAGTATGAAAAATGTCGAGTTTGACAGAATTCAAGTTTAAAATGAATCAATACACAATAGTTATTCTTAAATTGGTTTAAATATTCAAATTAAATTATTTCCAATAATAAAGAGAATCTACTGTGCTGTTTCTTGATGGAATTATGTTATAATATAGGCTAAGGATTGAATAATATTTTAATAAACTTTTTCTTGTTCAAAAAAAATAATCACATTCATTAATGAAGTCATTAATTAATTAATTATTATACTTCGACATTTCTTCTGTTTGTGTTAAAGATACAGAGTTGACATTTTCAGATGTTATTTCTGAAGGTTTTGGCTAACTATGATGAACCAATCATGTTTAAAAATTGGAATGTTTACGTTTTGTACTTTTTGTTTACTTTTTAGCACACATTTTTTAAAGTATTTTTCATTTCCTTATATATGTCGTTGGTTCTATTAATATTTGTTATGCTATGATGATCATGTGGTAATCATGGCAAATGGATATCTAACTGTTCTTGGGAGAGTGATACCTAAGTTTAAAAAAATAAAACTTTTGGTAAACGCAAAAAAACTTAAATCTGTTCACAATTTTATGTAAATTACAATGTCAGAAGCTTCCTGAACAGTAACCACCATCACCACCTTCACGCCCAATAAGTATCTTTCTTTTCTTTGCACTCTGGACTCTTTAGCCATCTCTTGGGCTGCTATGTCTGCTTTTCGTGTCCGTAGGTCATCCTCGTCCGTCAGTACAGCAACTATGTTTACATTAACCCCTAAGCCCGAGGCATTTTAAACGTATAATCTGCCAATTCTCCACCATTAAATCTCAAAAGGTATCTTTAGTTTCTATTTCCATTGAGTTTTTCTACAAATTTGTTTTTGGGAATTCTTGTTCATAAGTGTTGTCGAATTATTCTTTTAGAGTTCGCGTTTTGCCATGTAGACATTTTTGAAGTGAACTGGATGGGCCCAAGCTTGAAATGTAGGTTTTATAGCCTCCATTACTGATTAGCCAACACAATGAAGATATAGTAATAAGAAAACCTTAACAAAACCACAAATATATCCATCCAAGTTAGGCGGGACCAGAATCATGACACAAAAAACCACGGTAAGAGTAAGCCTATTTTCAAAATTAAAAGAAATTTAATTATAACTGTTGGAATTTTAAAAACATTGCATAGAGTTGTTCAGAATGAAATGTACTTTAAAAAAATAAAATAAAAATAGTTATAAAATTTTTTTGCGTTTAGCCTCTATCAAGTTGTAAAATGGTATATAGTCTACTGAAATACTGTACAGTACAAAAATCAATCTATGTAAATAAATTTTATACATAGAAAAGTTTTACAAATGTTACTGTTTTTAAAATGTCTTATTTATAACGTTTTAAAGCATATAACGTAGGCAGCTTTGGATGTATCTTAATTAGGCTACCACCTGATTTGTGAATCTATTTTTTTTATTCTCACTATGTTGTTTACATTATAAGTATTTGATTGTAAAATTTATTTGACTAGCAAACGAGCTACTACAAACATCAACCAATTAGATAGCATTCTACGCATTTATAAGAATGCGTTGAAACGCAATGAATTCAAACAGTTATTGTAGACCTGTCAAAATGTCAAGTATAGATTTTTGACGAAATAGCACCAGTGGGCAGTTAAAGAGTTGCCACTTTTAGTGGAACGGCCAACTACCTGCCCTTTTCGTGGAAATACGGCGAGATAGCACCTTTGCCGAAATGGCACTTGACGAAATGGCGCTACACGAAACATAAAAAAGTCCATTTAAATTTAGAATACGGGGCAACAAATTTTCTCTTTCATGTTGCATTTTCAGAACATCACCCGAACAGTACAATCCTCGGTAATAGAGTGTAGCCACATGTATCTTCCACATCCGACAACATGCATCTCCCACAACCAGCCACATGTATCTCCCACACCAAGCCTCATTTATCTCCCAAAGCCATCAACATGCATCTCCCACAACCAGCCACATGTATTTCCCACACCAAGCCACATGTATCTCCCACAGCCAGCCACATGTATCTCCCTCAACCAGACACCTGTATCTCCCACAGCCAGCCACATGTATCTCCCAAATATACTAATAACGCTTATACTCTCTGAAGACGTACAAGAAGTAACTCAAGCAGTAGCAACCTAGGTGACATAATAGTTGCAGTGCATAACCGCTCTCTATTAGTGGAAATTGTCTTATAACGTCTGTCCTCAACAAACACCACGCATGCTTTGTTAAAACCTTTTGCATATTCTTATTTTGTGTTCTAATTATCACCTTACAGTGCTTAATTACTTTGTCGGATAAAGTACTGAGTATACCACGAATGTAGCAGTGACTTATTTAGAAAATAAGGACATATTTTGGAATTGTGGCCCCCTCCTTTGTTTCGACATTAGAACTTGTTAGAGTATTCACTAATCAGCCTTCGTTAGGTGTTACAGCAAACCTTAACTACTAGTGGGTATGATTAATGGGATCATAACTCAACGCTTCGGTTGTAAGACGTTTACAGTAATTAAAGTTCTGTGATATTAACTTTAGAACTTTGGTTAGTCACTCATTCCTACTTAATACCTCCTCACACTTTCGTGAGGGGGCCCCCCAGCCAGAGAATGTGTCTTAATTTTTCATTCTATCTTGTATTTGCTTAAACCTTGGAGTGAACCGCAACAGCTCAAGTGCGCAGTATCTTTATATTAGAGAGCACATAATCTTTATCAAGGGCACCATTTAATGTCACTATTTTCGGATATTTTCTCTAGATTAGTACTAAGAACATAATGTTATTTCGATAGATGTACAAAAAGTTTTTATAGTAGGTGACAAAACCTTGGCACATGGAATATAGGAAAAACATGATTTACGTGTGAGAATAATCACTTAGACACACATCTCTGAAACAGAAGAGTTTAACTTTCGAGCAGATATAAGTCAAAATGACATTTACCGGAGATTAAAAGGCATTCTTTATCTAATAAATCAGTAAAATAGAAAAGCCACTTTCAGTATTACAAGTAATGGTATAGATGTGGGAGAGGGTTGTTAGCCCTAGCAGAGATGAGAGAGTGCGATGTCTTTACGCGCAAGGTAGAGACTTCGAGTGTTGCTTTAAGTGGTCCAACAGATAGAAAATCTTCAGTGGTAAACGTTTTGGTACGATGATATTGTTAAAAACACGCCTAACCGTCGATATGAATTCTAAAGAGAGATACAGACAGGATAAAAGGGGAATGTGTTTTGTGAAAAATATGAAAAGGGGTAATGATAAGAAACGAATAGGGAATGGTTGAAGCACACAAACTGGAAAGGGTATGAACCTCAGACTCTATTAATCTCATCTTGTGTAAGACTCCTGGTTTGTTAAAAGCAGGAAGTTTTATATTATTCCTGTAGAGTGAGATTTGAAATTAATATTTTAGCGTCAAATAATTTAGTTTCTAATTCAAAATTATTCTTACGTTTATATGTCGGAAATAATTTTTGTCTCAATGGTTTGGGCCGCATGCATATGCTCTGAGCTAACCAGAGTTACAAGAATGACTAAACCGGTGATGTCTTATGGATTGTGAATAGATAACTAAAGAACTGTTTGAACTGAGTATTTTTGCTATTTATAAATATGATTTTATATTTATGTTTTTATTTAGGTTTTATACTTTCGTTTTTATACTTATGTTTTATACCATTGTTGTATGCGTATGTTTGTATACTTTTGTCTCATACTTTTGTTTATAGAAACAAAACCATTGCTAACTGAATAAAATATAATATTTCCGCGTGGAGATAAAACTAAAAATTGTAATTTGAAGAAATAGTACTTAGTGCCGACATCAGGCATTTTGCAAAGGATTTAGAGGAAAATAAACAACAAAATTAAGATTTTGAAAATTTTCAAAAAACGTTTCTAAAAAAAAAAAATAACTTTTTTGAAAAACTTCTAATAATAAATTATACATCAAAAACTAAAATATTTTATAATGAATTATAGCTGAATATAAATAAAGATGCAATGTTAGTATGACATTATCAGTAGCATGAGTTCATGCATAGAATGAAGAATGTCATAATTAGTAAGCTGTTCTCAAAATATCCACGCGTCTTGTCATAGCCAAACCTCGTACTTAGTGGACAATTATTTAGTGGTCCTACATTTCCCAATACCACACGTAAATAAATTTCCCTTTTATCACCCGAATATCGAGGACCATTGTCTTCCTGTTTACTTAGAGTGTACGTCTATCCCGTCTCAGGGACTCGACTTGACGTCGAGACGGAGCAATCAATCCGTCTGACCGCTTGGTGTCCTTATCTTTATCTTACCTCAGTCACCAGTCTTATTGTTCTACCACAGACAATTTACATCTGTGCTAGATCACGAGCTAATAACCAGATACTTAAACGTTTCTTGTCTTTAAATCTCTACTTTTGTTTGATAAAAGACAACGATGGCATTTGTAATACAAGCATACTGTGACTTGATTATTAAGTATATCGTAAGTATAGATCTGGCCTACACCCCATGGAAGCCATATTAGAACAAGTGGAAACCTATTTAAGTTTATTTATTACCCCTATTCTTGTACAGCCTCGAAGCAAGATTAAGTCAGGTCGGCAAGGTTAGGTTAGGTTGTGTTAAGTTAGTTAAATATCTGGTCTTATTTCCCATGGAGTCCATTTCAAACAAGTTGCAATCTTCCTCATTGTTTTTATTCCTCCCTGTTGTTGTACAGCACTGATGAAGACTAGATTCGATTAAGTTAGGTTATAAGGTAAGGTTAAGATCTGGCCTACTTCTCATGGAATGACCTTCCTCATTCCTTTATTCCCCCTTTTGTTGTACAGCACCGAAGCAAGACTAAGTAGGTTAGGTCGGGTAAGAGTAGGTTAGATTAAGTTAGGTTGTTAGGTAAGGTTAAGATCTGGCCTACTTCTAATAGAATTTATTTTAAAACACGGTTCGACCTTCCTCATTCTTTTCTTCCCCCTCCCCCCTATTTTTGTGCAGCACCAAAACAAGACAAGATTAGGTCGGACAAGGCTAGGTTAGAGTAAAGGTTGTGTAAGGTTAGGTTGAGATTTGGCCTACTCCCATGGGTGGCATTTTAGAACAACAGGAAACCTACTTAAGTCTATTTATTCCCCGCTGTTCTTGTACCGTGTGGAAGCAATACTAGGTTAGGTTGGGCCAGGATAGGTAATATTAGGTTAGGTTGTGTTAGGTTAGGTTAAGATCAGGCATACTCAAGTTGGGTGCCATTTTAGAACAACTGGAAACCTACCTATGTCTAATTGTTCCCCGCTGTGCTTGTACCGTGACAAAGCAAGGCTTAGTTAGTTGGGGAAAGGCTAGGATAGATTAAGTTAGGTTGGGTTAGGTTAGGATCTGGCGTACTCTCGTTGGATGGGATTTTAGAACAACTGGAAACCTACTTAAGTCTATATATTCCCCGCAGTACTTGTACCGTCTAAAAGCAAGACTACGTTAGGTCGGGACAGGTTAGGTTACCTTCTTATACACATTGAAGTTGTGCATGGGTAATACTATTCAGACGCACAGTTTACTATGTTATTTACGAATTTACCATTTTTGAAGTATTTTAATTATCTATAAATCAATTTGTTAAATGTATCCTAAATAAACCAAACGCAAAATATCTGGAGAAAATAAAAATCAGTTCCCTCTTGTATGTTATCAGAAGAAATGACGACAACTCGAGGGAGCTGATTGATCAGTCTTGTTGTCATGCAAGGAAATGAGACCTAGCTGTAACTAGTATCTGCCTCTGGGTAGGTGAAAGAGGGAACTTTGACGTGATGTCTTTTTGCGATTAGAATTCAGGAGTATAATGCAGCCAGATTTCCCAATAAATCTTGCTCTATTTATCTTGCTTTCATAGAAATATGCAATGCTTACATAAAATCAATGCCTTTACGGATGAACTCAGTTCGGTAATCTAAGCTACCGCAAGGAAGCTTGAACAGAATCCTTTCATACTTTATTTTTATACTTTATTGTTCAAACTAAATTTGTGAACATTCCAATGCTGCTAAAGCTTTATAAATTTTCCTTGTTAACATCACCGCTTTAAACAATTTGCCATTTCTTCAAGCATACATACCTAACCTCTATGTTTATATATGCCTAATGTAATATAACCCATAGAGCACTTTTATAGATTAAATTAGGACAAAAATCTTTTAAGGATTACAATAACACCATGTGGTATTATCGATTTGAGTTACTCGAAACTAATTTGAAGATAATTGTATCATTGTAAACACCTTTATTATATTTTATACACTAGCGCATTCTGTATTTACAATAGATAAGTTTTTTTGTACAGATTACTGACAATGCAACTTGTTACACAGCTTCGTGAACAAGTGAATAGTTTATATCAATGTTATGACAGGTGTTACTGAAGTTTTTGTGCTGTAGTTCAGAGGGCGACGGAAACAACAATGGATAAGTTATTGTTTAGGTATAGGTTTTTATGGGTAAATATATTGGTTATCTCAGCCAGCAATCTCTCTCTCTCTCTCTCACTCTCTCTCTCTCTCTTTCTCTCTCTCTCTCTCTCTCTCTCTGTCTTTCCCTCTCTCTATCTCTCTTTCTCTGCCAACCCACTAATCTACAGAGTTTTGATACAATATTTTCCTGGATAAAACTTACGCTAAGGATGAGGTTATTGTTTGCGTACATGTTTTCGGGTGGAAACCTATTTGTTATTACAGGCGTATCTCTCTCTCGCTCTCTCTCTCTCTCTCTCTCTCTCTCTCTCTTTGGCATTCCATTTATCTATAAAGTTTTGATACAGTATTTTTTTCGATAAACTTCACGATAAAAATATAATATGAAAGTTAACAAGGAATAAATGTTTTACTTCTTACTAGTCAAAGATGTAAAATCCATTGAGGTTAAAGCCCTAGATAATATAGAGTGTCAAGGAGAGTTTAATGAAGGGTTTGACGGATTCTTGCCACCACAAACATCTCATTACTGTTATTCGCGTAGCTCTCCCAGCCATCATTAAAACTGTTTTGTATATATTTCTATAGAACGTGTTTTCACAAGCAAATCAGTATCGGACAAAATTAAATATTCAAAACATAAAGTGAACGTGAAAGAAGGAAAGTTATGACAGCTCTCGGGAGAAAGATAAGGGAGGTAAGTTCAACCTAACAAGGGAGGAATGTACTAACAAGTAAAAAGCTCCCCTACGTGATTCTTTCTTAAAATGTTAAATTTTTCTTTTTGTTTATTGTCTATATTGACTGTTATGTAATTTAGAGGGACGCTATAAAGGTTTTACGATAGTGATGACTACAGATTTTTAAAACCATGGGGCAATATTTTCAACCAACTTAAAAAATGGGGTAGGTTCTATATTTGACCTGTATGTTTTTTATGTCTGTTCTACTACACTTTTGGAACCAATTATTATGGTTTTGCTTCTCGGTAGTCCCGCTGTAGTTACATCCCAATCCATCTGATTTGGAGACAGAGATACGCTATTTTATCATTGAAAACAAATTTGTAATGCTATTGAACTATGCAATATGTAAAATAACACATTATTCACATTATTTATTTTATGTAGTATTCTACCATTCATAAGAATAATAGAGAAAAGGGTTAGTATAAAACGAATAAGTTTTGTATTTGTTATTGAGAAAACCGCTTAGAACGAGCATAATCGGATTCCAAATACTAATTTTCACTATGAACGAGACTGTTTTCTATGGTCTACCCATATAGATATATAACTTGGTATAACTCGAATGAGACCAGGCGAAATAAATATACTGCAAATACAAATTAGTGCATTTACAATAAATGATATATTCAATAATTCTGAGGTAAAAACCTCATAATTTCACTAAATATCAATAGATAGATTCATTATATATATAACTTTATTTTATAAAGTTTTCCACCGGTTGTTCCAGTGTATAAACAATGCTAGCGCTACGGATAAGGTTATTGTTTGCGTACATGTTTTCGTGTGGAAATATATTTGTTATTACAAGCGTCTCTCTCTCTCTTTTAGACATTCCATTCATCTATGGAGTTTTGATACAGTATTTTTCTTGATAAACTTCACGATAAAAATAAAGTATCAATGTTATCGAGAAGTAATTACTTCAAAATATGTGTTCAAAATGTTTTACTTCTCCAAGTGAAAGTAGCATTACAACGGGTAAACCTAACTCTGCTTGCTCTAGCTTTATTATTACTTGTATATTGAACACAGTGTTCTGTGAATTCTACTTTACTATTTTTTATTAACCAAAGAAGATTTCACACTAGTTAGATATAAAATCCATGGAAGTTAAAGCCCTAGATCAGATAGAGTTGTAAGGAAAGTTTAATGAATGGTTTGACGGATTCTTGCCACCACAAACATCTCATTATGGTTAAACCTGTAGTACCCTGTTACAGTCCGCAATCTTTTAAATTGTTTCCATATATTTTTACAAGAGGTGCTTGAAAGGAACACACGCAAATCATGAAACAAGTTACATTCAATATTGAAATCGTAGAGTAAACATCAAAGAAGGAAAGCTATGAAAGTAATCGGTGCAAAATAAGGGAGGTAAAGCCCCTCATTTCACGGGTATTTCCAATATATAAAAAAGTAAAAGTATTTTTACTTGCTTTCCTTTCTAAGGTATTTTAAACTCTATTTTTCCTCTATTAGGTATAAATATCCTTTTACGAGTTTTAGAGTGAGAAAAACATAACAGACTTGAAAAATTGGGTAACTTGTTTTTCAAAATACAGTATAAAACACAATGCAGTATTAATTCGCATAAATTTCTTATTGACACTATTCAACATTAGTTCTACCTCTTTTAATGGATAGACATCTTCCTATGAACTTGATGGAAATTAGGTTTACTTCATGTCAACATTGAGAATTATATGTTTTATACGATATATAAACAACGGAACACTAAAGGATATGTTGTTCTGTAATGGTGTCTGTCGTCCACGTTTTACGATAACGGCGTTAAAATATTATAAAATAAAAATACCATTTTGTATTGTAAAGGTCGAGCAGGGTAATTATGTGAGATGCAGTTAACGTATCTTGGTCGAAATGCACAGCTCTATACAAAAGGGACAGACCTAATGGGTTGTGTTCCAGATAACCCAAAACTAATAAATAACATTCCTAACAGATTAGGGTAAACGATCTAAATGAAAACCATCCTTTCTCTTAAAACCAATGAACTCTAAAATATTGAATATAGTAATTTTTAAGAAATAATAAAAAAATTAACAATTGTTACTTCGTAAATTAAACTTACTTATAGCAATCGTATATTGAATATATTTAAAGTTATCAATGCCTGTTATATTACAGTTGCAGAAGATCATTTCCATCATTTTTATAAATTGAATATTGCACTTCTACAACACTATATATACAATGTAGTACTCTTACAATGTTGTACTTATACCTATATATGTGGCGCTCAACGTGGGGCCCGTCATTGAAACTGTTCTCAGCTGTTTTTTGTATCTTACTTTCTCCTTGGTAACGTTATTACTAGCACGTATATTTCCATCCTCAACGGACATCTAAATATTTAAGTTAGTTAGTAAGTTATCGTATATTTATAAAGTATAATATATGACCAATGTTATGTACGATGAAACCTTGGTTTATATTCCATTTTCATAAGGAATTACAACTACATTGACATATTATTGCAAATCTGGAAAGGACTAATCAATTTTGTCTAGCATACGAATGGTTCTCCATTGAAAACAAATTCCGTGTTTCGAAATACATTAAAAACGTTGTTATAGGTCATAAACGTTTTATATTCCTAATGGCATTTAATCTTACATGATTATAATACTGTTATCAGATAATACAGGGAAAGGGTTAGTTTCAGATTGTTCCAAATATTTCTTAGACTAATTAAAGTTAGAAAAACAATTTCAAAATTGAAAACTATACTTTAAACGATTTTTTGTAGCGACTAACTAAGATATTGTGATATCCGTTCATTCACGCCACCATCCAGTTTAATTTCTTGTGTTTTTTTAATATTAAGTCTGTCTTAATAGTCAAAACGTCAATAGAAGGGGTAAATATCAGTCTTAAGACCTCCTAATCACGTCATTTTAGTTCAATTATTTGTGATCAAAATCTTTTTGTTTATTAAACAAATCTACATGCTTAGTAATTCTTTATTTCTGAATGCTATTTGGTTATTACTTTAGTTTTCTCAATTTATTCAAGTTTGTAGATATGAATGTGTTACTAGTGTGAGTTTCATGAATATTTTCAGTGCACTATAAACATCGACTTTATTCTATTAACTTCCCAGATGTAGGGAGTAACCTTTCATTATATGTTGTGCCTACCTAAAGTCGTTACGACTATTAACTTGTATTAGATGTTTGGCAAATAGATATAAATGTAGATACAGATAGGCTATAGATAAAGTTAGGAGCATCATGACTTGTGTCACTTCTCCACACCAGACGAGAGCACAAGAGGATTTTAATGCTGTTACTTTTAATCTTCATATTACCGAGAGCTTGTGTAATATACATTGTAAATATAATATACAATATTTAATATCCATTGCAAATATAGTTTTCTTCGTTTCACTACATTTTATAAGTTTTATATCTTATTCTAAAAGTTGCATTTAATTACAGCAAAACTCTCCGAATATTATTCAAGGTAGAAAGTTAAAATTATTTCTTCCATAACTAGAATCGTTAATCCGTAAAATCAAAAGCTTTTCAATTACCTAGAAAACTTGTTTTTTATAGCTTGATGAATAACTGGGAAAATAATATTTTATTGAGAGATATATTCTAGAACATGTTTGATAGCTATATTGGTATCAGATATAACTTATTCGTAATAGTTTAGTTATTTAAAACTAGAACGTTTCTCCGTTTTCATAATAACTCTAAGTACAGCTCCTACTTATTGATGGCCTGCAGTCTCGCAATCTCCACCAACAGCTGGCCGCCATTAATTACCATTCGAGTTCCTATTGAGAATACCTTCGATTTACCTGTACCTGTTGTTTATTATTAGTCCAGAAAAACGTTTATTTAAATAATAATATTTCTTTCTACACAATTTTATATATCACTTCAATTCCCTTACTATCTTTCTATAAACTTTAAAAATGTACACTGAGAATTCAAAACAACTTTACAGTGTTGAAAATTCATATACATCTAATAAATGGCGATATCAGTAGGTTGTTATATTCTATCAAATTACTTCTTGTTTGACTCACGCGGAGCCTTACTGCCTAATCTAAAAATAACGTAACAGTTTGGAAATATATAGAAATTTATAGTTATGAAATTTATTTGAAAGGCAGTTTAACTCAATTTTATAAATTAATATGATATTTCAAAGTTGCAAAATCCTTTTTGATCAAACTGGATCATATATTTGTAGATATTATAAATCAAAGAAACTTTCTGAATAAATTGTTAACTATTATTAATTTTTAAATACACAATCCTTCTCATAAAGCGGTCCCATAAAACAGTTTGAAAATATTCTAACCCAATCGCATTTAAAGTTATTAATATGGAATGATTTACAAATAATAAATAAGGTCATGAATTTTTCTTGGTCAGATCGAAAGTAGACATATTTTCAGACAATGTATTTATCCCCTACTCTCAAATGTAATAGAATACAAAAGGGAGGTGTAAATATGGGATTAGGGAAGGAATATAACTCATCCTAGTTCAGGATATGAAGGTGAATAATCCCTCGTTTATCCGTATCCTAAAAGTAGACGTGACTACACGAGGATGTGTCTACTATATATAGAATGTGTGTACTATACATTGGAGTCACTGTCTACCCACACAATCTGGTGGATTAAATTAAATAAAGGAGGAAATATATTAGGGTAGTGATAAGGCTAGGTAAAAGGCCTTGTTCTTGTGGGACGGGTAATCTAATGCTATTCCTTCTTTGTGTCGTTTATTGTAATTTAGCATTTTTAAAATTACCTTTCACCTACCCGGGCATTTTGCATATTTTCTGAACTTCATACAATATGTTTTGCAAGATGAAATATGTTCCAGCATCGACTCAAGGTACAAATTTAACGGCAATTCTAATCCCTATATATCGAAACCCGTTAAAGATTCGTTAATATATAATGCGGTAAACTTTCTTATTGGTTTCTTCGGAATTTTTAATATTAGACTGTTCACAACTTATCTTAGAACTATAAATAGCATAACATTATATGTTTATGTGTAAAGACTTTTATATATATATACATATGCACGATCAGAGAACATGGAATTAGATTTTTCTAATTCCTGATCGGCACATGGATCTGCTGTTCATAACACAATTCTCGTTTTGATTAAGACGTAAAGTCATATATATATATATATATATATATATATATATATATATATATATATATATATATATATATATATAAAGTGAAGGCGTTGCGTCGTTATTTCCTCACCGGAAGAATGACGTCCTAATATATCCCACCTAAGGCAATAGCTTACTGCAGTGGAAATTTGTTGCAACTTTAGATATACCGTAAATATAACTAATTATTGTTCTATGGTCTATTGACAGACAAGGGAATAATGCAGTGATATTGTAATATTGCACATGAGAGTATGATCACATGTGAGCTATATTACACAGACACATGTGAGGATGTACATTAGTTATGTGAAAAGTGTAAGTAGAAAGAAAGATGACGAGAATAAAGACAGGAAAAAATCATTATCTGCTTCTTACGACTTTTCTCCTTTAAAAAGCACAAGATAGATTATTTTTGGGGAATTTTAAGTCTAGAATATTGAAACCACTACCCCCAGTTATCCAACCTTAAATTCGTGACTCCCGGGAGGGTGACTACAGTCAGACACGACACGGCCCGTGTCACGGACCCTTGATACCAGGATGAACGAGTCTTGTAATCTTACTCTAGAACCAGAACTGTCGACCGGTCTACCCACTCCACCCATGGGACGAGACTAACTCTAATCAGGCAATAGGATTCAACCACTTTTCCGGACCTACTCAGGACCATTAGAATCTATTGAACGGCCAGGTGTTCGTACCTTAATACCCCCTCCACCATATCTATTTAGTTCAATGTAGTTAAAGGAACCAGTCTTTTAAGGCTCCGTTACATATCTCTTTTGGGTCCGAGACAGGGGGGTTGGTCCCTCGACCCGTAATACTAGGACGTAAGAATCTTACAACCTTTTTGTACCACCTCCACTGGTCAATAGACCTTCCCTGGGATGAGACGAATAAGCAGAAGTAATCGGGAGAGGTAGAAACTCTGAGAAAGTTCAGGTTTCCTTAACTTGATACCACCGTAGTTCAATCGCACCTTTATTCAGTTCCAGGTTGCCTTACCTAAGGGCCGGCGGACCCCAATCTAGATACATGGTCCTAGGCGTACACCACCTGATGGACCTTAAAGAGCTGAAACTACGAACAGTCAGGGGTTGACGAAGAATGTTCAAGCAGGGTAGTAGGGAGAAGCAGGTGTAATGGCTGATAGTGACTTTCGCCAAATGGTTCGATCCTTACTTCTATAAGAGACATAGGTCACCGCAGTATTCGGAGAGTAGTTACTCGTGTGATCAGTATAGAACTAATTCCAAAACTTAGCTAACCTTATCCTTCCCAAGGTCAAAATATATGTCCCCGTATATAATCAACTTCTGTATTAGCATATTTGGGCTATTCATATCCTTATAACATATATTTATTTACTATTTATATACTATTGTATCCTGTATTAGGACATGCTGTCGGCGATATGCTTATATACCAAAGGAATATAGAACATCCCAAGATTTATCCCACGTTTAAATTAAAACAAATACTTTACAGAAAAATAAAAGTACTGTATATTACCGTATAAACAAGAGATTTCTGCAAGGTTTTTAAAAATATTTTACATTCAAAATAATGTTTAAAATTGTTTTCATATTTAAATAAAACATGACATGAAACAATGACGTCTTTAAACTTATCATGAAATCCAAAGAAACATTCTACCTTTAGATTTCCCCTGACGCGGATATTGTCAAGGGCAATGGTACGATACGAGAGCAGCACTTACATGATGACAATAATAAACAGCTGCGCGTATGTTGTCCCTGGCGGATAGGTTAGGTTGTATTCAATTTATTAAAAGAAATTTCTTTGTCATCTCTATATTTGCATATTTAACTCTATAAAAATATGCATTCCTGGAACAGGTAAATAGCTGTTTACCTTTACGAAAGGTGAAGAAGAAAACTTAGGTCTTCAAATTGAGAAACGCTAAACATTTAACCCAGCCATGTCATTTGTTAGTAGCAGGAGTGAACTGTCTCTGCCAGGGTCAGAAACGTTAAAGTTTCGTTTGTTCACAAGAGGTCTGGAAAATTGTATTTTTGAAGTGAATTTTTTCTGTATGAGTGTATTTTTTTACATGGGAGAAAAATATTCTCATACTAGTCACACTCATATTTTTATTACTGGACACTCTTCATATTTTAGCTTAAATTAAGTTGAATGAATTAAAAACTCGTTTTGGGTTATTGGTTATGTTGTGGAACATCTGCCTCAACACATTGTACAATATTAAGATAAAATGTTGTTATTCATAATTTTATAATAGTTATTAAATGTATTAATTTTATATTTCAAATAATTTTACAAAAATAATTTCAGCATGATGACAATGAGTTAATATATCTTTATTCCGGTGTATTAATTAAATCTTTCATAGACGCCTTTACAATTTTTTAGGAATTTATTTCAATTATATTCGATAAAAGAAATATTTAGTAAATTTGTAAACATATAATAAAGGAATCCTATAAAGGGTATCATTTTATATTATATACTTTGCCCTACATGGGTTGATTATTCTCATAATATTGGAATTTATTAATAAAACGAACACGATTATATTAAACTTTTCTTAAATATATATTTCTGTCTGTTATAAAAGAAATGTTTTTTCTTTGTAAAACCACGTCAAGTAATGACATTACGGTATCAATTTAATATTTAAAATCTTGTTGTTTTATATTAGGGAGAGAATAGTCATTTGTCTCACACTTCGTACCTGTTTAAGTTTTATTTTTAATTGTTTACTATAAAGTAAATGAAATTCACGCAAAAAAACAAAAGTTGGAAAAAAATATCTCTAAGAGTCAATTTATAGTGTTGCAGTCCCGCGAAACCAATCGTCAGTATAGACATGTGTGTTCGGCAGTAAACGTTTGTGATCCTTGAAATATTACCGTAATCGGTTCCTCGTTTAACACTATACTGTCACCATAGCTGTAAATATTGCCACGAGGGTTGATTTTGACACATTACAAAGCGTTCTGTCTAGAAGGACATGTACTTCTTGTCCGTATGTTGCAGAATGTTTGCCAAAATAACTTTCGTGTTTTAAAAATAATAAAAGAAAATTAGATAATTTTATTTGTTTGAATCAATAGCTACTGTTGATGAATGTTTCTTGTTTTAGTGTCCCGCTACACAACTGTCATCTTTTAGCATTTAGACTTATTTTTTAAAGACTTGTGTCACCATTAATTATAGAACTGTTATGTTATGAGGCGGCTAAGTGGCCTAAATTGCATGACAGAGCATTAGTACTAAACGGTAGTTGCTAGGATAGATTCTTTTTTATTTTGGGTTTGTGTGTATTTTAGATCAACTTACCCTGTTAAAAACATTATCCAAGGTCAAATTTATAGCGATATTGTGCGGGCGAACTTTATTTGCAATGTTTCCTTTCCGAATTACTTTAAGGTATACGTAGGTGTTCTCTACCCTCTAGTTCCTTCACGTCACTCTAATTAGCTAGGTATTTATGGTGACTTATAAAATAGCCACCCTTACACATCCACCTTGCCCCATGCCCATCCTACCAGGACGCTACCGACCAACGTTTGTTTAAATACCGTCAACCGTGGGCCCGTAAATAACTTCATTAGTTTCTCATATCTACACAATGAATCATCTCTAAATAATATCCGTTCAGTTCCCTTACAGATCCACTCTTCCTCGTGTCCATCTTGCCACATCACGTCCTACCCTAGTATGTGTATTTACCGTTATCTTTTAACCGTATACACAATTATTATCCTTTCATCTCAAGTAGTCCTTTACCATACCAAGTTGTAACTATTCTGGCAAGTACTGTCTAAACAGTTAGTGATAAACTATATATATATTTATATTTATATTTATTTATTTATTTATTTATTTGTTTATTTCCTGATGATGTTGGTACTGTTTACCAACGAAAAGCTTTGAATAAAAGTTAATAAATATTCTTGTATTTGAATAATCTTAGTTGATTATAATATATGTATACATATATATATTCATATATTCATTTTCACTTAGAATATTGGATTGCTGATGTTACAAATTTTACCTGTAGTCAATTTTATTAAATTTCCCTAGGTAGTTTTTCGAGAAAATATTTACACAAACACACACACACACACACACACACTTACATACACACTCACATGTATATATATATATATATATATATATATATATATATATATATATATATATATATATATTATAACTTAATTTTTGTTTTAATTATATATTTTTTTTTTAATATTATTTATTTACCTCACCTATCTAATGCCACACCATCAGGTTTATAAAGAATTAACAATCTTACAAATTTTAAAAATCACTTGCATTTATTACTTTACACATTATACCAAATTTATATTAATATTTTGCAGTGACAGGATTAATACCTTAACTAACATTACAATTATAGAGGTGGAGTTTGAGGCTTTAAAATTCTAATAAAATAACATAACAAAGATAATAAATTCAGTATTAAATTTTTATAGTTGCTCTCGGGTCGCTTATACGTGAACTTTGTTTCTTAAATTAGAAATAGTGAAACTACATTAAATTTTATAAATGGTAATGAAATTAAATTTGTATTGAACTAAAATATAGATGTCTCTTGGCTACTCGTATATTCAAATAATATTTATTGTTCTGAAAAGCCCCTGGAATCTTGGTCTTTGTTACCTTGTGGCTTTACCCTTGACACACAAAAAAAAACCTACTTTTATATTTCTACAAAAAAATTTTACGTTGCACTTTTTACAATTTACTTATAAAAATCTCATTACTTAATTTAACAATTTTTTCTTTTTACCACACTCCCATCCTTGTCCCCACCAATCCGTCTGCCTTCTTCTCGAGTTCCCTTCAAATCTTCCTCCACGTCACCCGATCATTTAGTTTTTATTGAAATCCCTAACCTCTCCCACTGCCAATGTGTTCTTTGTAAGTTCCCACAGTTCCCATCTAACGGTACACTGTTATTTTCCCAGGCTATATCGATCAGTGGATTTTCCCGTCCTTATAAGTTAGGTCCCTTCTATTGTTAAATTGCTGGCACACAGTTTATAGCTTTCCCGGAAAAGTATAATGGATGGTACTTGCTTTGTCGGCACTTTACAAAACTATTTGTGTCTTTCTTTGCTACATCATATATATATTTATTTTAGCAACTAACTGAATTTACTCTAAAGCCTCGTACTTTATGCTATAATATATACTAAACAATTAATAGTGTATATTTAAAGCACGCCAACGATACGGCAGTCAATATATAAAAGTGTAAATCATTGTATATAAGAAGGGGTGAGTACGACCGTATATGAGAATCGCTAACTTAACTGTTATAGCAACAAGTTTGGACTATTTCAGAAAGTTGAGAGAAGATATTAGATGCCGTTTCTGCCCTGTAATTAGTGTGGTAAATTACGAAAAGTAGACGTTGGCACAGTCACGTTGGGGAGAGTTGGATCGTCAAGAAACAACATCTCTGCATAACATTGTATGAGGAAATATTAAACCGTCTCTCCGATAGTGGTAAAGGCGATAGATTTATGGGTATTGAATCTCACGGCGTAATGAGCTACCACATTACTCCAGTAGTAGAACGGATTTGTCTTTAATAGCTCACTGGCTTTAATTAAATTCGTTTCAGATTTAATTGCCTCTATTCCGTTCCCGAATGTACCATCACATACAGCAACATTCAATGTATATTTGTACGGGGCGTAGTGTGTGCTGCAGAAAATTCTTTATTTAAATATTTCACCCAAAAAATTCAATTTAATGCAGGTTTAATATGAAGAGAATTGATTTGAAATTAAGTGGATCGCGTATAGCCATGTTTCAATCATAATGTTATTCTATATTTGTAATACAATATTACCGAAAATTAATTGAACGTGCAAATACAAGCACGCCCACACACACACACTCACACAAATACACACGCACATACATAAACACTCACACACACACATACACACACACACACACACACACACACACACACACTACAACGTCCCATCCCCTCCTCTTCCTTTTTATACTTTTTATTTATTGTAACGTTAATGGTGTTATCGAGTTGTTACTTTTTATTCGCTCCTGCTTATCTCCATTCCGCTCTCGGGCTCATGTAACCTTGAGCGTTCTTAAAATTTGTCTTGTGTTCACCCGTTATTTGCCACGCCTAAATGCAAGCCATTGACCGCTGATTTCTACTTTAAAGCTTCTATGGCTGAGTTTGAAGCCCTCGTCCGTGGATTGAATTAAACGTCAGAAACGTGGCGGTTTTGGTTCCATCTGGCCTATGGTGGTTGTCGTAGGCGCGAACCGGCATAGGGACCGTTAGCACCTGTATTAAAACTTTTCACAGTCTGCTTACATGTCCTTACGTTCCTGTATTTATTGCGGTTATGTAACCTTTCCCCACCCGCACTTAGCTCGTCGCTATCTCCATGCTTTTTTCTTGGACAACGTATTTTATTAAACCTGCATAATTTTGTTATCGCTCTCACATACACACACACACACACACAAAGTCGCATACACATACATACCCAAGGAAGAATAAACGCATTCACAGATTGATAAAACGATGAATTAAAATATATGTAAACAAAGTAGAGAGAAAATACAAAGACAGAAATAGAGAGAAAAAAGCAAAGGAGAGAGAGGAAGAGAGAGATAGAGAGAGAGAGTTAAAGCACAATGCTTACTATAGAGGTAGTGACGATTTAGGGAACTTGTGGCTCTTAATAAAACTAATTCATGCATGGTGGAAGTAAAAGAGCAGTTCAGCCATTTCCCGCTCACTGTATCGCCAGCTATTCTAAAATATTCATCAACTTGTCTTTAAGAGTTGAAGTCTTTTATTTTACTCATTTTCATATTTTGGTATTTTTAAAAATAAAACAGAAATAATTTAGGTATCAACGTTTATAAAGTTAAGGCTGATATACTGCTTAAACCTTAGCTCGCTGCTTGTGAAATATACCGGGACTGAGATAGTGTTTGAAAATAAATATCTCGATATTTTTGAAGTTATTTTCAAATAACTTCTTACAAGTATTTAGGCATGAAAATAAAATTTAATTAAATTATAGGTGGTTTAGGCTATATAATTTTATTAACATATTCCTAAATATACATGGCGGAGATCAAAGAAAGCAAAAAAACCCCTGTCTGAATGTTCTGACGATAGCAATTATCTAATGGGGTCCGATGCATCACGCCAACCCTCATGTATAGACTCCATAAGGGCTGTCCGTTACTATGTCAACGAATTGCTATAGGTAAGTGTTGTCAGGTTGTACCATGCCAACATTATCCAGCACTCTGATTTTATTCGAACATAATTAGGAGCAAACAATCAGTCCTACTCTACATTTGTAGCAGGAGGTATTGCAAAAAATTCTCTCAGTTGTTACAATTTGTAAATATGAGATATGGTGTTACAGGTGCGCTAACATTTAACATTCTGTTGGTTGAGCATGGTTGAGAATACGCCCAAAATGTATTTATTCATGTGGTGAAATCACGCCAACGCTTAGATGCAGCGCTGCCTACACATTAAATTAGCGTAGTATGACTTTATCAACGTCAGCTTCCAACCTAACATACTAAGTTTACTTCACTGCGACAACGGGATGACAAAGTTTCTCCCGCATCCTAATAATGTCTCAACCCATCTACATAAAAATACAAGCAAACTTTATATTTTCATTCATTTCCCGTTTTAGTCATGTAAATAACTAAACTTTCTTTGGTATCATTGAAATACAGTTTTTACTTTAAAGCTAAGCCCAGTGCACAGCTCCTAAACTTTCTTTACCGTCTGACCATCAACACTACAACGCATTCCTTCTACATCCTGAGGCACTTCTGCGGCATCTAGTTTACCTCTTGCTTCTGTTAGCGTACTTTAAAAATAAGTAAAACTGTACGCTTTGAAAATGGCATCTATCTATACACTCATTTAGTGAAATAATCTATTAATTGATAATTGAACCAGCATGAGCCATCTCCTCTGTTGTAGTGTTCGATAATAAGTTCTAAAGATTGGGAAAATGTATTAGATTATAACATATATGTTTTGCCCATCGGGCCTTCGGATCTGGGACCCCAGCCCTCGTGGCCGTTATCCTCTTGCAAGTGGAGTTCGTCTCCTATGTTCACCTCTTTCGAGAATCTTAAATTAGGGAATATATTGATATTCAGTTCTAGGGTATAGGGAGTCCTAGGATATACAAATTTGGAGACTTTTTAGACTTGATCGGTTTTTAGATCAATTTCGTATCTTTGATCATTATTAATGAGTCTCAAAATACCACCAAAAATAGGGTGAAAGGTGCAGGAGTACGAATAGGGGCACAACTCCATTTGCACAAGCGAACAATAAATAATCTCTACTTACAGGGATATAAGTAATATATTACAAATAATTATTCAAATAAATTTACAATACGTGGACCCATGTCCATGTGGCAAATTGGAGCGTTGCTTTGTCCGGAGCAGACCTCTTCACTATCGGGGTATCAGGATTTGGTAATCGTTACACTATCCTGGTAGATTAAAGGAAAGTCGATGTAGCTGTGTAAGACTGAAGAAATAACATTTTTTGAGTGCTATGAATATTGGGAAAATATGGCATCGAGTAGGAGGAACAATTTCAGGAATTTGACACGCTCTTACACGAGGTGAGAAGAAGTGTCTTCCAGGTACTAGGCAACCTTGCCCAGTCAAGATATAGATATAGATGGAACGATACAGGCTTCCTTAGATATCTCTTCATAAACTTGCTTACCAGTGCTAATATACAAACCTTGAAAGCAGATTAATAGTACATGGTGATCGGATTTGAACAAGAAACAATTTGAATTGATAATAAATTGATGCCGTGAAACAGCTTTTAGCATAGAGTGTTCTAGTGCATAATGTCCGACAAGTTGGGAGTTAAGTCGGGCAGAATGAAACGTTTACGAGTAACTAGCACTGGATGGATGGAACGACAAGTTACTCATTGTTCCGTGTTTAGTGCGCTTATTCGCCTTAGAACGTATTTGTATTGTAGCTTTGATTAATGTAAAAGCAATAGATTCGTTAACATTCCTTCTTGCTTCGAGCTTACGTTTCATATGCAAAAAAATGCAATGTCATACAAATCGCATATCAACATTTGCAGAGACGTCTCTGCAGCAGCAATATAAATCATTCCTGTCACGTTGTCCCTGCGGAAATACATCCTAGCTCCATAAATAAGTCAGTCTGCGGAGGTGCTAGAGGTTTCTACAACCTTTATCACTACATCCGTTTTCCCAAAACACAGGGCTAGACATAGCTCAGAGATTACGCAAGGTGAAACCCAAATAGAATAAAAAGTTACAGGAAAACAAGAAACTCTTCTGTATTACCTATTAATGCATTGTTTATATTTGTACATTACGCACCTGTTTATATCATTAGGCCTTACCTGGGCTCTAAGTGGGTTTTTTGTAAACTCTCAGTTTTCAGGATTTCTTCATCTTTGTCGGACACGATGAAGTAATAGTGTAATCCTTCCACTTATGCACCTTATTAGTAGAAGGCAGGTAGGACAGCCTCTAAAATATAAATCGAATTGAATGTAACTAAGATAGCACGGACGATCTGAGCCGTTGCAAGTCCACAATGTTTTACATTGTTCTTATCCCAAAACAAGTTTTACATTTTTATTTTAAACTAGCTGTACTCTGCCTCGCTTTGCTGTGGCACATTGTGGTTGAATGGTTTAGAAATGAAGAACAAAACAAAGCCTAAGTCTCATAGAAGTTTATAATTTTGCAATCATTCAGAAGTTAATTCAAGCATACACAAACCAACATAACATTTTTATAAATAAATGTCAAGTATGGGTTAGTCATCCTCTTCCTTGCGGCAGATTTTATGAATGCTGATACACAGCTGGCAGTTGAAAAAGTTTTCTTTTTGCAGTTCTGGGTATACTACTGACGCAAATGTCAGATAAAACAATCTATATAGCGGGTTATTAATATTAGACCTAAGCTACTTCAGAACGTTTTGAGTTTTTGAATAATCTTCAAACCAACTTTAGATTTTTATATATAAAGATTAAGTATGGGTAGTGATAACCTTGCTTGCGGCAGATGTTTTTGAATAGGGCTAGCTTTTTTATTTATCGATCGATCGCGCACCAGTTTATGGGTGATCATTTATACTACATTCTTACATAGGACGTTTGCTGGATGTGTTGGGTAGACGAGATGTAATATAGTACAATGAAAAAATCAGGAAAAACTGTAAAAAGGAAAAACCTATCGCTGTGAACTGAATGTGGAAAATTACTGCTTTTGGATGTATTGAACATATGTTTTGTTACAGGTATATTAGTTTTTAACTACAAAATTGTGAACTAATAAAATAAATAAATTTTTAAGATATAACAGATGAACAGTCATAGATGAACATTGATAAATATATATTAAACAATTAAAAAAGAAGAATAGTGAAAACAAACAGATTCACAGATTATTGTAGCTGATTTCTCCTAATGGAGAATTTAACCCTGTAATGCCTGCTTTACGCTGTCCGACATGCTCTGAACTCCAAATCAAAGTGAAACAATGAAGTGCAAATGTTACAAATATCATTGTATTCTACTTGGAGTATAATAGAGAAATATGTACTTCAAGTAGATACGGTAGGACATTTTTTAAAATTTTTAGTAAGGAAAAATATATGAATGTTGTATTTGTGTAGATAGTTTATTGGATACGTTCATGTTTGAAAAAGGTTATGTCAAGAAGTTTTTATTAGGAAGAAGGTAAAGCTGGCCATGTGAGATGAAAAGTTAATTTCTAATTGGATAAAATAACAATAAAGTCAAAGCTGTTGAAATTCTTGTAATAGAAATTAAGCTTATTGTTTTCTTATTTGAAGTTTTCAAATGTTTTGAATATTTCATCTCGACAACTCTTTTGTTAATGGAAACGTCCCCAAAGCTTGAATAAAGTAACGAAACTAATGTCGGTAAAAGTAGTATAGAGTATAGTTGCTCTTAGCTAACCGTGCACTTGTTCCCTCCAGCTTCCTCGTGTACTACCACTTCTGAAAACATGGTACATACTCAGAATGTTCTATACATCAACAGATTCTGCATCCGATATATCTAGATATATTTCAAGATTGTTAGTTCATTCTGAGGTAATTTATCATAGAACTTATCTTGATATCGACCGTCTGATACAAGTCAATATTTTACTGTTTGTGTCATATTTGTATGAAATCATTTATACTGACTTAACACAGCCCCCAGCTTATTTCCACCTCTCAGAGCTGAATGCACTGTTAAATGGACCCCACTACACTTATAGAAGCTTATATGTTACATAACACAAAACATTATATTATTTTAAAACACGAGATCTATGGATAATTAACAACAAGTATAAGTAAAACTTCTCGAGGTTGTGGATATAATACACAATATCAAGAGCACAGTGGTACAATATATTACAATAAAAATATTGAAAAGAACCCCAATACCACAAAAATAATCAAAAATAACAAACAAGACAAGTTACTTAAGATAAAACCCTTATGTACATTTCGATGACCATGTCATCATCATCAGAGGGTCTTGTTACAAAACACAATCTAGCACACAAGAAGTTACAAACTAGAATGATGAGAAACTTTAGATCATTCTAGTTTGTAACTTCTTGTGTGCTAGATTGTGTTTTGTAACAAGACCCTCTGATGATGATGACATGGTCATCGAAATGTACATAAGGGTTTTATCTTAAGTAACTTGTCTTGTTTGTTATTTTTGATTATTTTTGTGGTATTGGGGTTCTTTTCAATATTTTTATTGTGGATATAAGTTTATTAGTTTGAGTAATATATCTCAAGTTAAAGAAATGTCTGAATTTATTCTGACAGAGGAAATATTTCACATTTTATGACAATGTAAATATAATATATGTAGTACAAATGCATTGGAAGGTATGTTTTTATATGTACTACCCGTAAATGTACTTCGCATTATTGATGTTTCACCTGTTTGAGACAGATACAATAGCCTTTATAAAAACATTAGGCACCACAACGTGTTCGAAAGGATGAATTGAACAATGCAGTTTCCAGTTCAAAATGAGGTTGCTATATGGAAATATTTTATAATTTGTTATATAATAAATAGTAAAGGTATTATAGATCTACCTAAGTTTTCAAAAGGGTTTTTAATGCATTTTATAATTTTGGTGAGACAAAAATCAAATTAATTTTATGTGGAATTTATTTAAAAAATAAGGGAATTTATTCCTAAACTTCTGATTTTGTTTAGCACGCAATAAATTCAACAGAAAAATGTCTAAGTACAATTTGATGTTTTATAATAATGAACATAAAGGTACTTTTCATTATTAGTTATGGTAAATGTAATAATTTATATTATTAATAAATAGTAATATTAAGTTTAATTTGATTTCTAATGGACGGCCTTGAAATCTAATATAAAAATTAAAACTGTCTGAAATAAATAATAAGGAAGAAGAAAATAGACACGACTGGAGGAATAGCTTGATTACGGGGTGCTTATATTACCGATTTGAATTACTTATGTTTTCACATGATATAATGTACGAGTATTAGGATGTCTGGGATAATGGGGATTACCATCGAAAAGGGATTCGATATTTAGCTAAGCTTTACTGTCTCGCTACCTTTGTTCGTTTTATATATATTTTCAGTCTGTCCGCTTTGTTTCAGGTAAGCCCTCAGATACACACATTTTTCCAACAAGTTTATTCTTTGCTAAATATCCACTTGTTGCAGGGCATCTGGAGTAGATTAGAATAAACCTTTCTCGTTACATAAAGTTGTTAAATCTATAAAAGGAGAAAAACGTTTTTGTTTCAAATTAAAAAGAAAAACCAAGAGTGAGAGCCATAAAAATCAGGTTACATGTGTCTAATAAATATATATAACTGCGACTAATGTTATAAAGGAAATATGTACAATAATTATATGCATATGTATTCAAGTACAGGACACAAAATAAAAAGATACAGACCCAAATTTACAATTACCTCGAACAAGGATAGTGAAGAACCAGGAGTCGAAGCCATAAATGTTTAAAAAGAGATGTCGAATACATACAACTAACAACGTCCCAAGGAATTCAAGTGTGAAGTGCATGCCTATCTATTCAAGTAACAGGACTTGAAAAAAAAAAGAAATAGAGGTACGGGATTAAAATTAGCTTTGACCAAGTAGAAATGGATAAATTAGCTTTGACAAGGACCCAAAGTTATAAACTTGCAGTAACAGGTGGATCGGAGTTAATATATTTATGATTTCTATATTTAAATATCTATATTTCAATTTCTCTAGGTGTTCAAGTCATATATGTTTAAAGCATTTGTTGATTTTCTCTAACAGGTAGAGGCTAGTAGTATCAGGAGCCAAAGTCATTAAACTGTGGCAATAGTTTAAGAATTACTAATAATTGCAATGTCCAGTTAATGTCGGTGCTATAATTAAATAATAAATACACACACACACATACACATATAAGATATGTATGTATGCTTATATCTCATATCACTAAACATTACCTCTACATATATCCCCGGGATTTTATTATATCTCAGTCGTCGCGCGTGCGAAAAAACTAAGAGAGCCTTCGGTAAATTGAAACCTGCAAGCAGAGCTTTGCATAAATCTGAGCAATCTGAGCTTTTTAATTATGGTTTTGTATAATTTGAAAGAACTTATGTTCCTGAAACCGGAGAATTTCATTGTTACAAGGAATTATTCAGTATATGATTCAAATATATTTTGTTACCTACCACTTCTTCATCATCTTAAGATCCATCCTTTAGCCTCACTTTAAACCCAAATATCCTTTTTATGACATATATTTAACTTTGTATATAAATTCGTAGCATTGATTATGTATATATAGCAGTAATTAGGCTAGTTTAATGTTTAAGAGCTATTTCTCGCAGTATTAAATATTAAACTGAATTATAATTCCTTTACTATTATATATATCTATAATGATACATAACTATACATATGAAAGTAGTGTCTCTCTCAGTATATATATATATATATATATATATATATATATATATATATATATATATATATATATATATATATATATATATATATATAATTAAACTTCGGCTACAGTAGACAGTTATTTATTTGACATTTTATTAAACAAGTTTAACAGTTTTTTAATAATTTTTTAAAAGCTCCTTTTTTACCTTACTCATACACAGTAGAAGGATGGGTATAATGTACTGGACGGGGCGGCATCTATAGGCCCAACAGCCAAGGAAGGATGTTGGTTAGAAGAAGCCGAAGTCTTTTGTCACTTACCACTGGCACCCTTTTCTAATAGTAATTAGGTTTTATCAGCCGATTAAACACCCCGTTCTGATCCTCCAACGCGTTTTTTAAAATAAAAAATAAATACAACTATTTGCCCACTGTAAAAGACTTCTATTTAACTCGTTTCCAAAGGTGTAAATCTAAATCCTAAACAATCTCTACCTGCGATCTGTGTTAGTTGAATATTTCTATCAGAAATATTTAGGGCGTCGCGTCGGGTGGTTCTAAATGTATCAAGAGCCCTTAGACGTTCCTTTCGCACTGACCACGCCCTTGTTAAGCCGTTCCACTTATTATTTTGTACTGATCGGTCAATCTGACCAGCAAAGACTAGTTACTTTTTTTTAAAGTTCGATTGTTCCTAAACTATATTTGTCTTCCATAATTATGATCTAGCTGACCTGGCGAACATCGTAATGCCCAACAATATATGAATATTTAGTTAACTTTAGCTAAACTTAATTCAGTATTTATGAACATATTAGCTGACCCGACTGACGCTGTTCTGCCTTAACTATATTTATTCAATTCGAACAGGAATAAAAAGTAAAATAAAATTAATAATTTCCAAAGTATAGTGTTTATTATATTCCACAGCAATAATTAATTTATTTTCAATCGAATCTAACCATGCACTTCTCACCATTCGGTATCGTAGTTACTAAATAATTTTCAGTCTATATAATAATAAACACACGTATTTCAATGCGTGAAAATAATAACCTAATATTGTACAGTAAAAATAGTGACATAACCTACGCGATATAACAACTGTCAGATCAACTAACCTAAACACACATAAAACATGTATGAAATCTTACTTTCACTTAATTTTAGTATCAGCTGTTTCTCATAGCGTGAACACCACCATCTTCTGGTTATTATTTACATCTATAATAATAATTCCTAATGTCATTAAAAGTGACAGAATTATCGGCAAAAAATAGGCGGTTCCAATTATATTGTTTTTTTTTTGTTATTGAAAGATATAGACCAAAGCCCCCACAAACAGGGTACCAATCTACCAGAACCTTACCAGGTGTGTATTCAATAACTTGCCCAATTTTCACGTTGATCGAATTAACGGTTTAGGACATGGGCTCTCGATAGAACATGGGGGCGCGCTCCATTTGGGGGGCGTGAAAGCATGTCAGGGGAGGCGCGAGACCAGTTGGAAAATATTATGACGAATTAACATATAGTTAAAATTTAAGTGAACATTTTATCAAAATTAAAAACTAAATTTACACCTCAGCTTTGTTCATAGTTAATTTATTCACCATGATGTTCAGAAAGTTTAAATGAAATGTATGTATTTATAAAAGAAATAAAAGTAAAGGTTGTGCAAATTTTATAAACTTGGAATCAAATCAACATGACATCTTGAAAGGAATAATAGTACAAAAGCGAAACGAATGTTTGACGTTCAATGGTAACAGCGCTACGTAGGGCAAATGTCAATTTTGGATAGTGTCACACACAGCTACTTAAACAAAAATCATTTTCACCACTTGTTGCAATAAAAACAAAATATAGAGACAAACTTGTGGTTGCTAATGTCTTCCGTTGTGCCTTTACTAAAATACAACCTGAAATAGGAATGCAGATTTTCCCCTAATTAGCTACAATTTACAACACAAACACACACTCACAGACATACAGTCACACACACACACACACACACACACACACACACACACACACACACACACACACACACACACAACACCTATACGTGTTTGTGGACACTTGGCCGGACGCAAACTCTACACGCATGTTGTGGGCCCTCTTAGATCTAGTGCAGTAATCAACTTGAAATTTTGTATATATATATCTGTTAGATATTGTTATTAGTAAACGCACAACTTCTCCTTTTATGTAAATTGATATTTTAATTCAAGTTTTAAAAATTCCTTCTGAGGACGCAGTTACAGTCTGCAAACTCACTTGTGGATGGTATGTTGGGGGCTGTCTGCCTGACTATTATCGATCTGAGTCATCACTTCCGTACGTGACCGATGTTTAAGTCTATGATCATAAGAAGTTGAGATAACACCTAGTAGTATGATAAAAAGACGGCTAGATTATTCTGATCTGCAACGCTTACAGATGAAGCCAAAGTAGATTACATGTGTGTGACCCATCGGAAAGTTAGACCATGACATTAAATACTTTTGCTTTCAGGCATTATAAAGATCTGCAATATTCTCAAAAAAATTGACGCATTTAAAAAAATAAATTCATGTTTTCTTCACTCTGCAAATATGATTGAAATTTTGTTCTATATATATTAGAAAATTTTACATTTAACTCGTTAAAAATAGTAACAATAGTAAACCATTAAAAATATTTTTTCTTGATTTATAAACACAAGGAGCTATAAAATTCTGTCAAAATAAATTTTTAGAAAAATGAAGACAATAACTCTTATTATCTGTTAAAGTAATGCAAAATGCCTGCCTCCACGTGGAACATAATATAGATTACTTTGTAGAAAAAAAATCTAAAATCCTATTCCACGGTACCATATATATATATATATATATATATATATATATATATATATATATATATATATATATATATATGAATTTGCGGTTTTTATAAACATATATATCTTGTATGATTGACAAAAATGTAGGCTTCCTATTTCTGACAAATAAAAAACAAAAAATATATTCAGTTTTATCTATCTAAACAAACTTAAAATTCAATTAATAAAAAACCAAGGTTTTACAGAATATTGCAAATTTTATTTATGCCTCCCAAAATATATAGATTGAATGTGTTTGTATGTAAAATAAAACACAAACTCGTTCCTACAAACACGCAAAAGAACAACGGATACTCCAAAGCAAGTTAGGCAAGTGTGAGTGAATAGCCTGGCCTACACAATTTAATCAAAAATAACTTTATAGCTATGTGCTAGTTTTGATAGGTGTAAAATAAATAATTAGTTACAACACCAATTACTTATATCTAAATGAAATATCAGGGTGATTTTTTCTAAATCTTCCGTTTTGTGTTTGAAGCGCGGACAAATAAAGTTAATGTATAAGATTTAGGATTTACAAAACGTATACAAATTCAACACTACGTATAAAAATGTATGAAATTGGCGATGGGAAATTGGATCGTTATGTAAAAGTTTAGATCATCCTTCCTTGAATTGTGTCACTATTCGATTAAGCAACTAAAACATCATTATAACCAGTGTTACATAGGTCTTCATGTTGCACGTTTAAAACGTGGGTGGTCATTTTAGGGTAATTGTGGAAATAGTTGTGATAAGCCTAACTTCGCTACCTTCTTTCATAAGCTGGGTATGACTCTGGACATACCGTAGTATTAGTTAACTCACAGCAATTGAAAACGTGATGTAAATCCCGTGGTAACATAAACTCCCCAGAATCTTACTTTTATGTTTTCCGAAACCATTATAAATTTGTTGAATCGAATATTTACTTTTATGACCTAATTCTAAACATGGAAACAATGATACTCCAAGCGGATTTTCCGAACCTAGAAACAGATCCAGTAATTTATATTTGTATTAATTTATTATTTACATGTATTCACCGATTATTATTAAAATAATATATATAATTTAATTTTAGGAAAATCTTCGAAGAAAAACTTTTATCTCGATTTAAATTACTCTCGATATTTTATTTATTTGCGTAAAACTCACAATATGACAAGGTCCAATTTTATCCGAGAAGGATGCAAAGATATAAACAATATTTTTCTCTTTTCCGTTTACTGTGAAATATTTCTACACTAGCCTTCGGTTATATAATAACATGATTTCATTTGTTCTCTGGAAGCCATTTGTATAATTTTATTTAAACAATAAGTCAGAGTTTAGCAGCTGATTTCAAGACATTGGCCAAATCTACACGTGCCATTTTCAAGTCTTACGATTTGATAGCTATTATACCACTACTTAGTCGCCATAATTCATCCTTTCATATTTGTAAAATACTGTAGGCATGTGTGGCCCTAGACGTTGTGGGACCATGGGCAATTCATTATTACTTTCTAGTGCTGGGGATTTAATGGGATAAAATGATAGAGTTACTTAATGCTGATTCAGGATTTTACGTATATTCTTGAAATTAATTTAATATGCCTAAACCATTACTGTTTACTAAACCATTCATGTTATAATGGGGTATTTATAAGTTGATGTTTCTTAAAGTGAAGTTCTAAAATAAACACTCTTGTTTAAAACGAAGTGAAACAATATGGAAAATAAACAACCAACTATAAGTATAGCTTTTACTATGGAATTACATTCAATATATTACATAGATAGTTCAACTCGTGTAACATAATGTTACGGTTTCCGGCGTCGCGGAGATACTGATAGAGAATTGTAAGTTAGTTCAGTCTTTTCATACATAAAACTAAAATATTAGGCTATAATTTGATGGCCTAAATTAAAATATATTTTTAAATCATGATTTTGTTTTACGTTTCTATTGATTGTGGTTCAACCTTGCGTCGTTAAACCATAATCCATAATTGGTGGATTAGCGACATTGTATTGAACAGAAGTAAGGAGCTATGGCGCCCACAAAATGCGGTGATCAGGTTCAGGCCTTTATATTGGAGAATAACAATTAGCTTGATATGGTATGATAAACAATAGTGTTCCTTAACATAAATAAATGAAGCCTCTATACCACAAATGACATTTTGCATTTATTTAAAACCTTATGTACATCTCGATTCCATATTAATCATCCTCAAAGGTATTTACAATATATTATTTTTCAATTACCTATATAGATGATTGCTATAAAATCGAAATGTACATAATGAAAGAAAAAAGTCATTTATGGTATAGAAGTTTTATTTATTTATAGTACACATTTCGCTACAGTTGTATTATAAAGTTAATAGAGTCTCTTAAGTTCAATGTAAAATTACTCTGATACTAACAGTAAAAGATTGTTAATTAATGAAAGATAAAACAATCTCTCGAAATTATAATAACCTCTGTTTAGCTAGTTAGACGCTAATAAGATACATACATATATGCATCGGTTTTTGAACCATCCTGAGCCACTGGGGCAGAGCCCTGTTAATAGATCTATTCGAAACCTCAAACGAACCATCCTGGGACTGTGTCAAACAATTCCATAACCTTCTGTTTAGCGGTTTAGGCGTGTTTAACATACATACAGACATACATACATACAAACATTCATTTATATATATATATATATATATATATATATATATATATATATATGTGTGTGTTCGTGTATAAATAAATAAATATATATATATATATATATATATATATATATACTATCTATACAAACATTAATCCTAACTGTATCCAAACTCCAGGATCTACAGAATATTCCAAAATACCTCCCACAAATTCCATTCATCCCAAAATGTATAGATTGAATGTATTTGTAGGTAAATTAAAACACAAACTCTTTTCTACAAACACTGCAAAATAGTAACGGTTACTCCAAAACAAGCTAAGCAAGTGTGGCCGAATAGCCTGGCCTACCCTTTTTTTAAAAATAATAACTTTATAGCTACATACTACTTTTGATAGGTATAAAATGAATAATTGGTTAAAATACCAGTTGCCTACAACTAAAGGAAATGTCAAGTCTATTTCTTCAAAATCTTCCGATTTATGTTTGAAACGCGAACAACTAAAGTTAATCTATAAGATTTAAATCATAATATGATTTGCGTTTAAAACCTTCATACGGTTTAATACATTTTTCAAAACGTATACAATTGTAACACGATGTTTAAAAATGCATGGAATTACCGATTGTATGTATTTAAAAGCTTGGAGCCTCTTTTCTCGAACAGTTTCACTTTCGATTAAAGCTACTAAAACATCATTATAACCCAGAACTTCAAGTAGCTTGTTTAAAAACGTGGGTGGTCATATTCGGGTAATTGTGGAAATAGTTGTGATAAAACTCACTTCGCTACCTTTTTTCATAAACTGGGGATGCCACTGGACATACCGTAATATTAGTTCACTCACAGCAACTGAAAACTCTATTTAATCCCGTGATCAAATAAACACAGAATCTTACTGTTATGTGTTCCGCAATCATTATTAATTTGTTGAGCCTAATTTTGACAATTTGTCATAATCCTAAAAGTGAAAACGATGGTAAGCCAAATGGATTTCGCTAACTTTGAAACAGATCCACCAATATCTATTTGTATTGTTTTATTATTTAAGTGTCTTCACCGATTAATATAAAATAATATGTAAATATATTTTAGGAAAACCTTTGAATAAAAAACTATTACCCTGTTTAAATTACCCTCCATGATTTCTTTGTTATTCTACAGCTCACAATATGACAATGTTGAGTTTTATCTGAGAAGGACGTATAGATATAAACAATATTTTTCTCTTTTCTGTTACTGGGAAATATTTATACAGTAGCCTTGGTTCTGTAAGAAGGGGCTCAGTAAAGTGGTTTTATACTTAGTTGCCACAACTCATCCTTTCATATGTGAAAAATACTCTAAGCATTTGTTCGGCTCTAGATGTTGTGGGTCAATGGGCGATTCATTATTGCTGTCTAGTGCTGAGGATTTAATTAAATTCTATTAACCCTAAACTGTTAAACGTTCATGTTATAATGGGGTATTTATAAGTTTATGTTTCTTATACAAAATTTTTGAAATAATCACTTATTAAAAACGAAGTGAAACAATATGGAAAATCAACAACCAACTATAAATACACCTCTTAGTTTGGAATTACATTCAATATATTACATAGATAGTTCAGCTCATGTAACATTATGTCACGGTTCCCGGCGGCGCGGGGATACTGTTGGAGATTTGTTAGAGTTAGTTCGGTCTTTTTATATATAAACCTAAATATTTACCTATATTTTGATGGCCTAAACTATAATCTATTTTATAAAGCATTACTTTATTTTAATTTTTATTGACTATGGCCTAACCTTGCTGCGTTAAACCATAATCCATAATTTTTGGGTTCGCGATATTATATTGAAGAGAAGTATGACCATTAGTATTTACAATTATGTGATTGTTATGATAACATAAACTGTCAACGCTTCTATATCCAGCCCAACGAATTGGTTTATCGGTGTCAACTATACCTAATCTTTAAATGACTAGAAGCAGTGTCTATGTACTTCGGTCATGTATATAAAGAATAAATAACACAGTCTACCACAACGAATAACGCAGAAGTAAATCTTCGGTTGCATTTTGATAGTGCAATAATACGTCTTGTTTTCAAGAATAGGATGGGATTGTCGACAGTTTTCCATAATCATAAGTTGCAATACTATTGTACTCTGGGGTTACTATGTTGCAATATATAATAGAAACCAATAGTAGCCTATATTGTTACAAAATCGTATCATTGCATTCATGTTACCATTTAATGTGCCCAACGTATGTGTACTAAGTGTTAATTTCTATGCTTACACTAAAGAGATAATTAGATAAAAATATAGGAAATCAGAGGCTGAATTCTATAATAAAAACAAATAATGTTTTCATCTATATATAAATATTTCAATTGGGAGAAATTGGTTATATTCAAAAGTCAAAAATTTAACTATTTTCCTTTACTTGAGAGAAAAGCACATTATATCGGACAAAACTGTTGGTGTTGTTTTATTATAAATACAACCTTTACAAATCTTTTGTAGGGTTATTCAATACCCACTGCCCTTAGTGATTCACGTTTAACCTACGAATCGAAAACAGACGAAAATGCTTGAATGCAGGAAGCTAGATCTGCGTCATGCGCAATGAGAATACTTTTAACATGGTGCTCATCGCCCGTAGAATATATTGTAGACACATTTATACCAACATTGGGCTGTGGTGCCCACAAAATGCCATGATCAGGTTAGGGCTTTCATCTTGGAGAGGCTTAGACTTTAGTTTATTTAAAACAATTCGCTTGATATGGTCTCATAAAAAATATTGTACATTACGTTCAATGTAAAATTACTTGATACTAACTATAAAAGATTGTGTTAATTGATAAAAAATCAGTTAATAAAAAAAATACACAAATAAAAAAATTGAAAAACTTACAAAACAGTCAACACCTTTTGCATCTTATTTTGCACTAACAATAAGATCGACATCTCTATTTTTTATCAGTAGTCTGTATACATAGTATGCTTTTTTATGGCGATTTTTTTTAACTGCTTCTATCTACAATTTCCAGTTTTATCATTTTTACAAACCGTCAATTTCTTCATACAATTATCTGTAGAATATTTATTTACGCATTATTATTTCTATTGAAATTCTATTCTTCCCATCAATTACGACTTGTTAAGAAACCAAAACTCTTTTTAAAATATCAAAAGGAACGAAATTGTGTAGCCCGTGTACAATGAATAATTATTTTACAATCCTAAAGTTTAGTTTACTTTAAACATTAACAAATAAAAACAAATAAAGGACATACACTAGACTTACAAATTAAACATTTACAACATTGTTTTTTGAAACATTGACTCAAACGCGTTTCAATGAAAAAGGCATCATCATCTGTGAGTGTTGTTACTACAAACTGTAACTTACAACTTGTAATATCTTACTCATATTAAAAAATCAAACAAATTCTTTAATTTATTTCCGTGTTCGGGTCAGGGCTGTTAACGTTTATTTATAACGTTTTTATACCACTTAGAATAATGACCACTTCTTCAATATATACACGAAGCCAGGCCACATTTATTTGTCACTTTAATTTTGTTTTAGCACCCAAAATGTCTGTCACGTTTCGGAATTTGTGGCCGTTAACTTTCAGACCTTTGTTCGTACGTTTCAAGTAGCCCGGCTGGAATAATGGATAAAGTATTAAGTACATGAATATTGTTAATCACGTTTTAAATTAAATAAAACACACACATTTGGGATTACATTGTGAATAAAACAAATATTATTTGTAAATAGATGAATCATCTTTCATATAGTAAAATATTTTTTTTTAGTTTAAGTTTTGTTTCTAAACAGATGTTTAATGTTTCCAATAATAGAAAGAGAGGAGCCAAATTATATCACTTTTCAAAACATTTCAGTTAACCTTAATGCAAAAATATATATGCAAAGCAATAAAGAAACAAAATTAATCTGAAAAAATATAAGCATAACCTGCATGCAATGATTACAAATAAACATTAAAATTTTAAACTCTAACTACGAGAAATTCAAACAGATTTTAATATTTATATACTACGTGGTAAAAATGTTTGTAACTGGCTAAGACAAATATCTGTAACCTTAAAAATGTAAATAAATAGAAGATATTAGGTCCAAATAATTAATTATATTCAGAAAAAATGTCTAGAGATATATAAAAATATATATTAAAATAATTAGTCTAGTTTTTGTGATTTTATAAAGAATACATTGAATAGACTCTTTGGTACTACACGATTTATGGTTTTAAAACAACTAATTAGTGTAAAGATATTAAAATTCAATAAAATGAAGGAAATCTATGACTGAACGCCAAAGAAGAGGGCTACTAACAAGAAAATTTCATTTGGCTCTATAACACTAGAAAACGCCCTGGATTCTTTATTACGACTTAAAATTCAAAAGACGGCCCGTTTGAAGTTCTTAAGAAGATCAAACGATATCATCTACTACAAAGTTAGACACCGATAACGGAAGCCAAAAATCATGTCTTTATTCGACAAAGTCCTTACAAGGTCAAGACGGCATGCTGAGGATAGCAACTTAAGAGAGACGCACAGGTCGTCATAGCTGTTTAGAACTATATTTTTTCAATAATATATAGCAATTACGTTGACCTAGATGCATGTGTAACCTATGTGATATCATAGAGATATCAGGGATAGTAACAACGGTCTTTCGAAACACGTTTTACCGAAATGCAAACTGGAGCGTCAAGACCACAGCATCGGAATGACTCTGTATCTATAAAATCGTATTGTGCACCACATCTCCTACGTGACGAAAACCTCCATACTAAGTCATACTAGGTCGATCTATCAATTAAACTCTTCGTGAAAGCTTTGCACACCAACTGGAACATCATATTTGGTTAGGAATTGAGAATCTTCTATGGGGAGTGATATGACAAAAGAAATTTCGAAAATCTCTGGTTTGACATGGTATTCTGCAGCTTCAACCCACGGAGCTCCAAGGAAGCACGGAAGACTATGGATATGCCTAGAGTCGCATTTCAAGCTCAGTTAAAAGGAATGACTGTACTGAGACGGAACCGTCTTCAGAATTAGCGATGTAACAAGCAAGGGGTCTTACAATCTTTGCTATAACAAGCTTAAGCGCACACAAAGTACTCGGACTAATAAATGCTAGAGCCTAGTATAGGAAACGCATAATTTTATAAGGGGCATGGCACTTTTAAAGGACACAACAACACCTTCGTTTTAGATCAGTCTAGGAATAAATGGACAGACATTACTTAAAATCTCCTGTCATTTGAAGATATAAAGGTATTGTAAAACGCTAAGTCAATAGTATGTACAATTTATTGACGAGAGAAAGCCTTATTGAAAGAGTGACCGGCAGTGACAGTTTGGTGCGTGCTAAGTGTGCGTAGGCTATTAGAAAATTTGGTAGTTGTTAGTAGATCTTGATAAAACATTGATTTAATGGTTTTATACATGTTAAGTGTGGATAATAGTATTTATGTAAATAAATGTAAGGAAATTTTTAAATAGTTTGTCTAACATTGCCGTAAGTTTTATTAGCCGTTATAGGAACGTAAAAATAAACTTTGTGACTTATTATATAACTCATATACAATTTATCTATTTTAGATGACGATGTCGAAATTCCCCAGTCTCATATATCTACTTTAACACTTCAATATGACCTAACCGAAGAATGTCACTTCTTAGTGGAGGAACAGTTAAAAACTGAAAGTGGTAAGTTTAAACTAAAATTTGACAGTTTACTCCAGTTTATTACTAAATATAGTTATTCTAAGCAATAGTTAGCAAAACGTTCATTACATATGTTTTGTAGGTTTTTTACTATATTTGAAAGCTTCACCGGGATAACTTACACCGGAACAGCCTAACAAAGTATAGGAATTGACAACTAGATATCAAAAGATGTTTGACGTCTAGAGTTATTCTAGAGGGAGAAGTGGTGTTATAAACATCATAGAAACTGAAGACTTCATGCCTATCCGTCAGGAACCCAAAGAGAATATCTATAGTGTAGAATGAAAAATTGGATTCAGTCATTAAAGAGATGGATAGTGACTGTATAACTGAGCCTCCATTCACTCCATTAAACACTCACACGTTGTACTGGTAAATCGCATCGTCCAGATTTTGGGATTATTTCCGATTTTGGAACCACATACTGAACGAAGATAGTAATGCGTTATCCAAGATAGACTGCACCTTAAACATACTGCAGTGGTGTCACGTGTTTTCGACATTATACAATGAGAGCGGATACTGACAGATAGACGACGAAATGAGCCGGCCTTCATTCAAACATGATGTACCTATGTACATTCGTTCCTTAAACTATGCATTTATAACAGGAGATTTGTCCAAGGTTTCGTAACTTTAGATTAAAAAGCTTACTATCCCAAGTTACAGGCTGCAGATTTTATTGACTGAGCATTAAAATTTCCAGGGATAAGATAAAAGAAATCTTTGGATTGTAAAGCTCTAATATAACGACTTTTAAGCGACACGTCGCTTTTTCTCTATCCACGAAAATGCCTACCTGCCTTCAAGAGGACCTCGCGATGATCATTGTACCCACAATGAAGTCAATAAGGCTTTCGTAAATGAAACAAATTAGATACATTGGAGTCAATCATAGCTATCTATAAACCAAAAGAATTACTTTAACCTAGACCATCTTATTAATTGGGGTTTTAAAGTAAACTGAGAAATCATAGAGTGGAAAGCATAGCTAGAGGAAAGCGGCTAATTGGTCGAGATATGTGACGCGTTATTGGAGTCAATGTGTATCTACTGTGATGGATGACTTCCCGTTTTGGGGATAATGGGTGATAGTATATGTGATAGTGACCGACATCAAATAAAAACTAAGCTTTAGGTTAAATAAGATGACAACAAACATATTGAAGTTCCTGTTTTATGGATGTTATAGTGGCCACTTTGGCTTCGATAAAACATTGAAGACAGTGTTCTACTAGGTGAACCTGAAGCAAGATATACAATTTATGAGGGAAATGACGGTATCGCCAGAAGAGGTAAAGCTCCAAAGAGATCGTAAACGTGTATTGAGGATCATTTGTATTATGAGGATTCGATATGAGTACTGTAGCTGCACATAACATGTCTTTCAACATATGAAAATGCAAGGTTTATTTTGACTTTTATAGACTACATGAGTAAGTGGTTGGAGGCTAACGCTTTGGTGAAACCAGATGCTGTAACCATTACGGATACATAGTTTTAAGTCAAATAATAAGTCGTTTTTTTGTTTCCTCGTTGCTGCATTCAGAACTAGAATGTAACTCCGAGTTAACACAATTTTCTAGGACTTTCGCAGCTCTCTTAATTTAAAAAAAAACCAAGGCTAGACAGGCGCCCTCTAGATAGGTGCTGTTTTATAGATAATATTATCTTCCAAGCTGTTTACTATTTGGGAGCAAAGCGGATTTGGATACTGCTGTATTAGGCTACGTAATTAACCGGCGGATTCATTCCGATATCTAGGATTCCTGCAATATAATGAAGAAAAGCTATGATCTGAAGGAGAAAGCAGGGTACTACAAACCAGGAAATCTCATTTGGCTATATAACATTCGAAAACACCATAAACTCTTCAACTTTTTAAAGTAAAGAAATAGCCCGAATGAGGTTTTAAAGATAACATCTACCGGAAAAAGAGAAAACAAAAATAGTAATAAAATATTATGCATTTTTAGCCACCCTCTCATTGGAAAGATATCAATACACCTCAGAAAAACCAGGCGTTTAGGGCATTGCATAAAGAATTTGAGATACTATCATGCTGCAAGGGTGTGACGCCCAGCAGCGGATCGGCCTGTAAGGGAGGAAATACCGGTCGTGAAAGCAATCGACAAAGAATTTTTTTTGGCGAAAACACATGACGATGTCCTGGCACACTGCGAAAGGGAAACCCTAAGAACGTTTTGTGGACCTGAGATTATCATTTTCGGTTTGGGATGAAGAAGCTTGCTATCCTAAGTCTGGTCTGTAGTTTTGATGGATTGAACTTAATATATTCCTACAGGCACAGTGCGAGTCCAGTAAACATGACTGACTATGGTGTCTTTTAATTAAGGGCAGTGAATCGCTGCGATACATTTAGATACTCAGTATGACATTTGTATACAATTGAGCTGTTCCAGACATTGCTAATAACCAGACTAAATTATGTGATCTAGCTCTTGAATTTGACCCGACTATGGACATAGCCCTTATAAAGAGTTTGACCCAACTACAGAAAGCGACAAGTTAAACAAAAAATCACGGTTTACCTTACTATGTTTTACTAAAAATAGTAATTTACTAGTTTATTACTAAAACATTTTAAATGGTTTTAAAAGTTTATTTATCTGCTTTAGATGAACACGATCACAACGCGGAAGAAAAAAAAAAGAACGAGGTAAATTGCAAATTAATGATGTTCGTAGGTTGGAATTGTTAACTAAAATACATAAATAATAGTTCTGAACAAGATATACAAGCTTTTTACAAACATAATATTACCTACTGTGTATTTTGTAAACTATATCTCTCATTGTTTCTATTTTAGTCACTTATAATGGTGGAGTGTTTTTATTTATTTTTTTTAAATACAGGCTGAAACAGAAACTTTCGGACATTATTCAAATTATTTTCACATAGCATTCTGTATTATTGGTAAAATGTGTTGCTAAGTTATTGGCCTTGAAAAATTGTAAGGAATAGGCGATATGTCTCAATAAAATACCTGTTTGTTTGTTACCGAAAGCACCATTCATGATGAGAATTTGCAACAAGATTTTCTTACCGCATTGGTGAATTAACCATATTTATATACCTTAAATATGTAAGTGAATATCCACTGATCACTTAAATTGTAGAAACACTTAGGAAGTTCTTTAAATGAGATATTTTATTAAATCTTTCCATATATTCAGGTTTTTTCTGTACTTTTACTAAGAGTATAATTCTTTACGTAATATTATAGAAAGCCAAACACACACACACACTCACACACAAACACCCATATATATATATATATATATCACTTTCACTTATGTACTTAAACAAGAATCTTACTTGGTATTTATGCAAGTATACATAAATTTGTATGTAAATTCATTCAGTTACTTCATTTATTAATTTAATATTCATATTTGCTGTACATCATTTTTTCATTTTTCAAATTCCTTTTGTTGTAGTGCGTAGGCTACAATTGAGGAGGGAAGAGAGGGACTTTTATATTACACCTTCCCTTGAGACAATTACAGAAGAACATGAAGAGACCCTCAGAGCCTGTAAGAAAAAATATTTATTTTTCTTCCCATTTATAGAAAAAATATTTCCTATATTTGTTACTCATTTTGTAATTCATAAATAATTTGTTTTGTTATGGGTGTACACACAAGAAAATCTCATTTTGCTCTACAACTGTTGAAAAGGCCTTGGATTCTTTATTAATCTTTAAAATTCAAAACATGGGGCGTATGAAGTTCTTAAGATCAATCAATATCATATACTAGAGAGTTAGACATCCAAAACAGAAACCAAAAATCATGCACTTTATTCGACAAAGTCCTTACAGGGTCAAGGTGGCATGCATAGGATAGCAACTTAAGAGAGTCGCACAGGTCGTGATAGCTGTTTAGAACTATTTTTGTTCAATAACATACAGCGATTACGTTGTCCTAGATGACTGTGTAAGATATGTGAAAACGTAGAGATGTCAGGGATAGTAACAACGGTCTTTCGAAGCACGTTTTACTGAGATGCATTTTCATACATTTTACCAATCGATCTTCACACCATTTCCTTTATTAACATATGAAGGTGAAAGGATTGGTGTACACATGTAGGTGGGTGGAGTCTAAATTTATTAAAAAATCAGAGGCTGTAATCATAGCGGAAACATTGTTAAGACAACTTGTAAACCGATTTTGTGATGCATTCAAATCTAGGAAGGGACTTGAGAATCAATACAAATTTCAAAAATGTAGGAAGCTCTTGGGCATCCGAAGAACCAGGATTATACAGGCTTTTTTTATAGAGAATGTTTCTTTCACAACGATATACTATTTGGGATTAAACAGGATGAAGATAATGCAGGGTAAGACTAAGTCGTCAATCTTGGGGAGAAATTGCTCGCAGGATAAGCGTGGTCGTGTTCGTTCCATATCGAGGAGTACTGCTTTATAATGATGAAAAGCTATGAGTTGAAGGCGAAAGAATAAGACTCCAAACCACGAAATTTTTATTGGGAATATAACATCCGAAAAAGCCATGGATTCACTCCCAAGCCGGTAAAGTAATTGGAATTTCCTTATGAGGTTCTATAGGGAATAAATGATATCATCTTCATTATAAGGAGACGTTCAAAGGGCAAACTAATAATCATGCATTTAAAGCAATTCGCAACTCCCAAGGGCATTAATAACTTTGTCCTGAAAAAGAGGAGCAAAGGTCGTGACAGTAGTCTAAAACGATATTTATGCTATTACGATGGCCTAGCCGGCTCTGTGTGTGAACACGTGAAAGTGTCTGGGATAGTGACGACTGACTTTGGAAAGACGTTTTACTGAATTGAAAAACTGGAGGGTCAAGACCAGTGCATCGGAATACCAATGTAACTATAAAATAATGAGCACAATCTTCAATACATGATGAAAAGTTCCATTGTTAGCAAAGACCGATAGATCAAACCCTTCGAGAAAGCTTTGTGCTCCTACGGGAATATCATTTTAGGACGGGGATCAAGTAACTTTCTATCACTAAACTAGAATTGCGGATATGATAGTTTGAACTGTAAAATTGGGAGAAGTATAAGAAAAGAAATCTCCAAAGACTCAGGTGTCGACATTGTGGTCTGCATCTTCAACCCATGGACCTCTAACGAAGATCGAAACACTAAATATATTCCAACAGGCACAATCCGAGCTCTGTAGCAATGAATATCTGTGCTGACATCAAGGGTTTTACGAAGGCCACTAAAACGTTACAAGAAATTTAGATACTCATTATGTAATTCTTAAACAATTTGTCTGTTATAGACACGCATAATGACCCAACTTAAATGTGCGATTTAAATCTGGAATTTAACCTAACTTCAAAAATCGACCTACCTGACGAATTCGACCAAACTACCGAAATAGATAGGTTTAAATACTAGTTTAAGGTTTATTTCTTTTTTCTTTAGTAAATACAGATTTTGTAAACAATAGTTACCAATTAGTATATTACATTTGAAATGTTATTTATAAATTGTTTATCTGTTTGAAATTGCTATATTTAAAATGTCTTATCTTTCTATCAATCTCTATCTTATTTTTACTCTCTCTCTCTCTCTCTCTCTCTCTCTCTCTCTCTCTGTTTCTCTTTTTCTCTCTCTCTCTCTCTCTTTCTCTCTCTCCCTTGTATATATGTATATTTACCTATAGGTAGCAAAATCTTGGACATTTGACTTTTTTGGTTGAAGGAGAAATCCAAAAAGAATGCTGTTATTTTTAGTTTACTGTATGAAAGTGATATTGTACCAAATGATTGAATTTCAGATGTCTCTAATTTTGAATTGTGTTAGAGTATATTGCACCGAAGTGAATTTATCTAATAGCAATTGTGTAAAAATAATAAGTAATAGACAGTTAGGGCGTTAGGTCTAAATAATATATATAAGGCCTACTTAAAGACTTCAATCTCAAAAAATCTTTGTCAGCGATTTATCGAAACACCTAAGTACGCTATTTTGCAATAAATCATTGAAACACTTTCCGACAGACACCCATCACAGAATTCTATGGCTAAGTACTGTATGCACCTGATGAGTCCCAATACGAGACAAAGAGGGTCACCACTTGTCTAACAAGAAAAAATAGTTTAACGATAGGCTAAATAACGTTTTTTGTAAAGAATTTTGATCATGTTTTGTAAAAAATATATAATATTAAAGTTGTTAAAAAATTGCGTTGTGATATAGCTTTTTAACATTTACAACCTAATAAATTTCATATACATCTTGTGCCACAATAAAATAATATAAATACAAATAATTTCAGCCATAAAAATATGGTAAAGTAATAAGCTATAATTAGATCATTCAACGAAATAGTTAGGCTGATTTTAATGACTAGGCTCGTGACCCAACATCGCGAGAACTCGAGCACACTTTCAAAATACACTTCAAGTAACGCAAGTCCTTTTGGGTTGACTAATTATCTGATTAATAATTGGAACATTCATGATTAAATAATGTTTACTTTGGACTTGTGAAGAAGTTGCTTTTCTGAAACTGCATTTTATTTAATCCGTTACTTGAGGTCCCTATTCCTATAAGTCGTGTATCTGGTAGACATTTTCATTACAGCCTTTTCCTGGGAGACGTAATTCCCCTCCTCAAACTATCCAAAGTCTTATATGCATACATCACTTTTATCTTCATCCGACCCCAGCATCACTCAACTTCCACACGGGTATACAATAATCCTTCGTAGCGTAAGTCAGAAAAATATTGCTGACTCATTGGTTTTCTCATTTCTAAAATTACTAAATGCAAGATAGTGAAAGGAAATTTGCCATACATACTACCATACGTAATTAATGAAAATTGCTGACAACAACTTCGGTTTTACGCCTCGTCCATCTCATTTTGCAACTCGACTCAAGATATTTTTGACAATTCACTTACAACAAACTGGTCAGCTTTTTCTTCATGAAGGGGGGGCATTTTTTGTTCAATTTTTTTAAATTAGTAGTTTTCGAGATAAAATAAGTTTTCGAGTTTTATAATAAAATATTCTATAAACAATTTTACTTTACATTATATTCCCTAATCAATATTTTATTAAGGGTCTGTATTTTATAAAGTATATTTTCATATATATGTATATATATATATATATATATATATATATATATATATATATATATATATATATATATATATATATTTCCATAGCAACATTTTTTTCCGTTTATTTCCCACAATATCAAGTTTTTAAATTACAATGGCCGAGTTAATTATATCCCATTGTTCAAGTTATTTGCCATACGTTGGTTTTCATAGTTAGGTTAGACATGAATAAAGATCTATTTGATGGTAATCGAAAAAGGAAGTCCAAAATGCTAAAGAACGGAAGATAAAGTTTTTGCTATAATGTCTCAATATGTTGTATTTGTAAACAACTACTTAAAGCAACTGTGGCGTAAATGTTTATATTAATTAAAACAACCTCTCACCACAAATTCAACAAATTTTATTTTAACCTTATGTACATTTCGACTACAAAGTAATTATCTTCAGAGGTATTTTTACAAATAAGTACATTGTAAATAAGTTATTTGTAAAAATACCTCTGAAGATGATTACTTTGTAGTCGAAATGTACATAAGGTTAAAATAAAATTTTTTGAATTTGTGGTGAGAGGTTGTTTTAATTAATATGTTGTATTTGTAGTTTATACCTATACTGAAGTTCTTGGTCGAAATTTAAAATATTTTAAAATATAACTTTTATAAAATAAATATTAATGCAATTAAAACACAAATATATTAGGTATTTATTAAAATAAATATATCTTTTATAAATATACTGTTATAAAACTTCTATAGATAAATGTACTGTTGTATATAGATATTTTATGACCAGCATGTAAATTATAACACCACTGTAAACAGTAACTTACTGACAACATACACTATAACAGAACACTATATACTGTCTTTGTTCTTTTCTTAGTTTTTTGTCGGATAAAAACGTCGTTTATATTGTCCTTAGTTCTGACATTGTTTCATGATCATTGTTGTTTAATGCCATTGTGTTCCATGCTTTAAACTTCCTCACACCCTTCTTTTTAACTCGTCCTTTTTGCTGTATTTGATAAAACTGTAATGTTCCAAAGCAGGACTAGGTATTGTGAGCCCTTAACCGATGCGTTTCCTAGCTTTATTAGAGAACTGATCTGACCCAAAATACTACCTTCTTTATCAATAAAGAAAATTTGATTGTGAAAATAATCAATCCACGCAGAAAGAAAAAAACATTTACGAGTAAGCAACAATAGTTGTCGCTATCATTCTTCAACAGAATTTTGCTTTGAACAATTGCCCCCCCCCCTTCACCTCTCTTGCAACATAGCCAGGTAGTATTAGCTACACACATATTAGAATCCAAAACTAGATGTGAAAATTTCGATTATATTTTTAACACGATATATGTCCTCTCCTATGGGTTGCATGACCTTGATCTGGTGGAGAGGCTTAATCCGGGCGTGGGGGACGGGTGGAGCGGAGCTGTACGTATGTGGCTCCCTATAAACGGGAAGTCCAGGCATTTGTGTGAGTGTATGAAGGCGGCTCAAAAAAAGGGGCCAGTCCTAGCACCTGAAGGGTTGTTATCTGCCCGGTTCTCGCCCTGCCCTTCTCTTGCGGGCAACCAAGAAGCACCCCTCATCCAGGTTGGTGGTCAGGATGGGCACTTACACCCCCGATCTGAAGGTGTTATGCGATCCGTGCCGATGTAGATTCGTGGCCCTCGGGGTAAGGAGGGTCTTTAACGGAGCCTCAGGGGCACCTGGCGCCACCCCTGAGTACCTAAGTCGCCTTAGCGCCGTAAGCGGGGCTCTGCGGCGGCGGACCTTTATTTCCCTAGGTGCTCGTGGGAACACACATGGCAGAGATAGAAAAAATAAATTTAACTGGTCAGGGCTTAGAACCTACCGACAAACCTGTTCCTATGGAGGTGGCTTCGGCCCCCGTAGAGACAGATGGAAATCCAGCTGCGAAGGCAACAGGAAGAATGAGTGGTGCACAAAGGAGGAAAGCACTCTGGTTTTCCTACCATGAGGAAGCAAAGAAGGCGGAGGCGGAGGGCAGAGAACCACCGCCACCCCCTTTGAGGAAACACCGATCCGGGGAGCGGAAGGGTTTGACGGAGGCTGGGGCTAGAACCCGCCCTGTCGTCCCGGAAGCCAGTGGATCAGGTAGGACTTTAGTACGACAAAAGAGAGAGAGGAAAAGGAAGGAAAGGAGCACTTCTAATCCTACTCCAGAGTCGGAGGTCAAGAGGTCTAGGCCTGCTTGGTCGGGAGGGCCGTCTTTCTAGGCGATCTCCGCCAACCTTCCAAGGGTTCTTGTGACCTTTGAGGATAGTGTAGGCGTGAGGATGGAGATGGCGGCGTTCGACCACCTTAAGGGCACCGTCATGAACCGGATTCTGGACACTCGTAGTGGAGGTTTTGTTCCGCGGTTCAGAGACAATCACCTAAGGGATGGAGTCGCAGCATTTATTTGTGCTGAGGAGGAATCGGCAAAATGGCTGAGAGAAGTGGTACCGTCAGTGAAGCTCGAGGACGGGACTCAGGCAAGGCTAGTACTGCCTGATGAACTGATCAAAAGGGGGAAAGTGACGGTGCTAGTACCACCACCAAAAAGGGAGGCCACTCAGCTGGTCAAGTTCATCGGGATGCAAAACCCAGAAATTGACACTTCGAAGTGGAAGATCCTACAGTGCATTGAGCGGGGACCTGCAAGCCTCCTCTGCCTAGGATCGGATGAGGCATCGGCCAGATTATTAAAGGCAAGAGAAGGGAAAGCCTTCCTGGGGACTGCAGAGGTCACTTTTAAGTGGAACTCTAAGGACCTGGAAGAGAAGGGCGAGAGAGAGAATCAGGAGAAGGCGTAGGGGTCAGTTGGAGATTGCTGACCCTCGAGCAATGATCCTGCAAATCAACTTGCATCACAGTAAAAGCGCCTCGGTGGTCCTAACCAGGTGCTTAAATGTGAGGCACACATTACCAGCGCTTGCGCTGGTGCAAGAACCGTGGCTAGTCGGGAACCGTATAAGGGGTCTGACTGCAGCTGGGCGCACCTACGCAAGTGGGGAACATGAGGGGCACAGAGCATGTGTGATAGTCAGAGGACTAGAAGCCACGCTGATTCAAGAATTCTCAACTAAAGACCTTGCGGTGGTTAGAATTCGAGGCAATGGCGAGGTAAGTGGGAGTAGGGAGTTCATCGTGGCCTCCACTTACTGCGCCCACAATAGAGAATCGCCCCTGCAGAATTACGTAAGTTAGTTCGGTACTGCAGGGAGAGGAATATAGGAATCTTAGTGGGCTGTGATGCCTATGCTCATAATGAGGTGTGGGGCAGCACAGACACAAATGAGCGAGGTGAGGAGCTCCTAGCCTTCTTGATTGAAGAAAACCTTGTGGTTTTAAACACATGTGCCGAGCCAACATTTGTCACTTCAAACAGAAGGGAGGTTCTAGATATCACCTTCTGTAATAGACAAATGGTAAGGTGGGTGCATGACTGGCAGGTTTCCGATGAGCCCTCCATGTCTGATCACCGGATCATCACTGCTACGATGAGGGGAGTTGTTCCCCATGTGGTGTGGTTTAGGAACCCGAGAAGAACAAACTGGGAAGGTCGGTTTAAGTCCTCGGTGAGGAGGCGGATGTCTGGATTCCGTGGTAGATATGGTACATCAAACCAACTGGAAAATACTGAGGCCTACATTAGGACAGCAATTTCAAGATCGTTTGAGGAAAATTGCCCTCTCTCGCGGATAAACACTGGGCGTGGTAAGCTTAAGTGGAACAGCAAGTTAGAGGCAAGACGGAAAGAAACTAGAAGGCTCTTTAATAGGGCAAAGAAGAAGAAAACGGCGGAGACCTGGCAGGTATATAAAGACAGCCATGGTCTCTATAAAAATCTTATTAAAGAGGTTAAACGTGCTTCTTGGGAAAAGTGGTGCTCAGAGACAAGCACACTGAGTGACATTGCTAGACTGTTTAAGGTGTTACCAGGTGGACCGAGGGGAGAGCTTAAGTTTGTCAAGAAGACTGATGGTAGCTTTACTGACACCCCGGAGGAAACACTGCGTCTGCTTATGAGGAACAGTTTTCCCGATATTAGACCGGTAGGGGACGGTGCTCAAAACCTCCGACATACTGGGCTAAGGGCGGACTGGAATATTGCTGGGCAGGTGATCTCAGCGCAAAAGGTGAGAGAGGCGATTCTGTCTTTTGAGCCTTTTAAAGCGCCTGGATTAGATGACATTACTCCAGCACTACTACAAAATTGCTTGGAGGAAATAATAGGGCCGCTGACAGGATTACTCAGAGGCTGTGTTGCCTTGGGTTACACGCCTGGGCAGTGGCTCAAAACGAAGGTTATCTTTATCCCCAAACCGGGGAGGAAAGATTACACAGAGGTAAAGGCCTTCAGACCTATCAGCCTTACATCTTTCTTGTTAAAGACATTGGAAAGGCTGGTGGACTACTATTTGAAGGAGGGACCTTTGAAGCAGTATCCGCTTCATCAGGACCAACAGGCCTACCTACTGTCTTTGTTCTTTTCTTTGTTTTTTGTCGGATAAAAACGTCGTTTATATTGTCCTTAGTTCTGACATTGTTTCATGATCATTGTTGCCATTGTGTTCCATGCTTTAAATTTCCTCATACCCTTCTTTTTAACTCGTCCTTTTTGCTGTATTTGATAAAACTGTAATGTTCCAAAGCAGGACTAGGTATTGGGAGCCCTTAACCGATGCGTTTCCTAGCCTATTAGAGAACTGATCTGACCCAAAATCCTACCTTCTTTATCAATTACGAAAATTTGATTGTCAAAATAATCAATCCACGCAGAAAGAAAAAAACATTTACGAGTAAGCAACAATAGTTGTCACTATCATTCTTCAACAGAATTTTGCTTTGAACAATCCCCCCCCCCTTCACCTCTCTTGCAACATAGCCAGGTAGTATTAGCTACACACATATTAGAATCCAAAACTAGATGTGAAAATTTCGAATATATTTTTATCACGATATATGTGATGTTGAGCAATTCAAGTATAACGTTTTATTGTACAACCAAAAAAAGAAAAAAACAAAACATATTTGTCTGTAAAAGCAAACATGATTTATAAAAACAAAAAAATACGCTATGTCTAGAAGCCAGAAAGCAAATGACGCCAGAGGCTTTTCGTATAGATATGAGTACTAATAATACCGATCAGGAAACACGAAACTGCCGTAAGCAATATGTGGAGTAACCGTTAGCTATGTGTTATTGTAAATAAATTGTAAGTGTGTATTTGTATTCAGAATTAATATAGAAATACTGCTGAGGTAGTAAATGGCACTTCTATCCATCACTAACAAAATGCTCATTAATTTATTTCTGCCACCCCGTCACAGAAACAATTATCAGTATTAGACGATGTAATATTGACCACTCAAATCCTAAGCCTAACTGCGATTGGTAAAGTGATATTACCATTCGAATTGGGTTTTACTTACTAACACGCATCAGTTTTGCACGCAAGATACTAGCACGTATCTTCCTTTCATCGTATTCTAGTTGTGTTTCTTTTATCTTTCTTGTTTTTCTAACTACTTTTTCTTATTTCTTTTCTCTATTCTTCTAGTTTTCTTCTTTCCTTAGCATCATTTCCTCACCATCTTCCTTGTTTTTGTAACTCCTTTTCTTTCTTTTTTCTCTATTTCTTGTGGTTTTTTTAATCTTTCTTGTTTATTTTTCTTGCTTGTTTTTCTTGTTTATTTTCTTGGTTTTTCACAAAACTTATAATTTATCGATCTTGGACTTCGACATTGTTATATTTTGTTTATATGCAATTATTTTGACTTATATTTATCTTATTTTTCTAAAGGAGATTTTGTTTTACAGATTTTAACCAAGATACTGAGGACTGTTGCCCGTCATCCTCCGAATTCCCCGGCTAATCCTTTATTTTCTATTATTTTTTTAATAATTTTTTTAAATTTTTCTTCAATTTTTATCCATTTTTTATTTTTTTCATAATTTTTATTACTTTTTTTTATTTATTTTCTATTACTTTTCCCTCATTTTTTTATTATTTACCCTTTATTAAACTATTTCTTATGTATGTATTTATTTATGTATTATTTTTACTATCCTTGACTCTATTTGTTCAAAACCTATCTACAACATTTTAAATATAATTAGTAAAACACATTTAGTTATGCCTCGTTCTTATAGATTTTTATTTTTTTTCAATTTGCTTTTACTTTTCTCGCCTTAGCCCTCCTTTGTTTGACTGAATATTTGCCTAATTCTTTGGAGAACAAAATTTACTTTCTCTAATTTCTTAGCATGAAGTTCATGCATATATATATATATATATATATATATATATATATATATATATATATATATATATATATATATATACCATTATTTAAAGTCCTTTCACATTGCTCGTTAATAAACAAAATAATTCATAAAATAACTAATACAAAACAACATAATATTACAAGATATATATTTTTTTGTTTACAAGTATCCTGGGAAAAGTAGATGAACCAACTTCCATGTGATTTCAATAGAGTTTATAATTGTGTTCCTAAATATAAATTCACATTTACTTAGGCTATTTTCACAAAACCCAATTCCCACTAATTTCAACTCTACCTTAGTTTCACCATGATTCCTGGATATATTTTATATGGACACAAAATTTATGGTATAGTTCTAAATACTCACTAAATATATATATATATATATATATATATATATATATATATATATATATGTTCATTTCCTTTATTATGGTTTCTATTATTTAAAAATATAATTTAAAGAATTTTTCTATTTTGACCTAAGACAAAAGTTACGTAAAGACCTATATCAAAGCATAACCTATCACAATAGCTCCGTGAAGACAGCTGCCAATGCATACCCAATCACAATAGCTCCGTAAAGACGGCTACCAATGCATGACCTAAAGCAATAGCTAGGTATAGACATCTACCAATTCATGACCTAAGACAATAATTACGTAAAGTCCTATATCAATGCATAACCTATCACCATAGCTCCGTGAATACAGCTACCAATGCATACCCTATCACAATATCTACGTAAAACAGCTATCAAAGCCTGTCCTTTCCCAATACGTTAAGACAGCAATCAATGCATAGCGTATCACAATAGCTCCGTAAAGACAGCTACCAATGTATACCTCATCATAATAGCTAATATAGCTACGTAAAAACGGTTCCCAATCGATGACCTAAGTATATAATTACGTAAAGACTTCTATCAACGCATGACCAAAGGCAATAGCTACGTATAGACATCTACCAATGCACGACCTTATCACAGTAGCTCCGTAAAGACAGCTACCAATGCATACGCCATCACAATAGCTACGTAGCAACGTTTATCGACCCATGACCTAAGACAATAGTTACGTAAAGACCTCAATCAATGCACTAACGAAATAGCTCCGTAATGACATCTACGAATGCATGACCTAAAACAATATATACGTAAAAACGGCTACTTACGAATGACCTAGGATAATAGGTACGTAAATACCTCCCACCAGCATTCCCTGTTTCATATGAGAACTGAAGTGCTGATGGGTTTTATAGAGAGATATTGAAAGAGTGTTTTTAATGAGTTTTTGCGCGAAACTAAATAGTTTTTAAAAGCAAGGAATTTGCCACGGAAGGGTATTTTACTGTTAGACAAAGCACTGCCGCATCCCGTTGAAGACCAAATATGCTCTGATGATATCCTCGCTTTATATCTTCCCGCAATATTACAAACCTAACCCAGCCGATGGATCCTCATGTTCTGATATATATATATATATATATATATATATATATATATATATATATATATATAATAAAAATGCTACCCTTTTACAAACACTCTTGTAAACTTTCTAAAAAATTACAGTCAAGCGAGTTGTGTACTGTATACTGAGTCAGACTGTATAATCCTGAGTCGTAATAAAACTGTTGGCTTTGTTATTCATCCACAAATAGAAACATTTTCGACATTTCTTATCAAGAAACTCCCAGGTTATGAAAACTCCGACGTGTACAAGTTGAGATAACAGATGTTACGATTATTGAAATGGTACAAACAACTACTGAAGACAGTGATGACGATAATGAAGATGATGATTCGACCGAGTCAGTACAAAAGAAGAGAAAATCACTCAACGTGAAGAAACGACTGCCTTGGAAACTGCATTACTCTATATTGAACAATAGACACCACGCTAACAGATGCACTTCTGCTAAGACGACTAAGCGATACCGAAGCACGAAAACAATCAGATTAGCAAACGCAGAAGACACATAATAACCTTTCCAAAACAGTTTAGCAACCGTGATGAACAAAGTATTCCAAAGCAACATTATTTTATGTAAGTACTGTAATCAATAAAGTTTTATAAACCGAGATTTTTGGTTTTCGATTCGACTTGGTCCCACCTACCACGAATTATCGAGGCTCTACTGTATTGGTTTCCGTACCAATTATCACCGTACTTGAAACAGTTTTTATGCAACTCTATTGACTATGCGACTCTATGCATTACCATAGACGTTAAAGTTACTCTAGGTTTAGAATATCGTAATATAAGATCAACGTGCCATATGAATCAACAAAAGAGTAGAGGAAATATGTTTACCTGTCATAGAAGTAGTCGGAGGGATCAGAATTTCTATTTTAACGGATTGTTGAAAGTCATTTTACTGTCACCGCTAACGATACCATCCTTTTTTAAAGAACAAAACAACTTAACGCGAAAAGAGAAGAAAACGGAAGAAATGAATTACATTAAGAAGAATGAAAAAATAAATAACAATCGTTTTGATACGGAAAAAAGAAAAGAAAATCTATGACAATTAAGTTGACAAAATACAAATTTAAAGAAAAAAAATCATTTTTGCATAAATATCAAACTGGAACTGAAGGTAACTTACACATTAAACTCGGGACCTTCGAAAACCTTCGTAACCATTTATGGGTAATATTTTAGATTCTGGTAAGTTTCACTTTAGTTAAACCACGACAACACCCGCAATCCCAACCCTAGAGTGTGCCTGGTCAACTTTGGCGCTAGGGTTAAACTCAGAAATCCCTAAATTACCCCGAGTGATAATTTTATAGCGATCTCTAAAACTCTAACATTCACTCTAAAATTCTCTCTTTGATACTTCTGTAGAGACACATCCGTGCAATCTCGTTGACATTCGATGACGGCATAGAACCCAGAACGCTCAGAAACTACCCAGTGATAATTTTCTAGCGGTGTTATTTGCTTCTGACATATTTGATTCTCAAAGCACAAATATGTCGACGCCATAGAGCCATACTGGCTTGCATCACCGGACTTTCGATTGTGATTGTAGGCTATAATCGCTTTAAAACGCCCAAACAATCATTTCCTAGCGATTCTTTGACTTCCTATATTTTATACCACAATTCAAAAAATTGTTACTCCTGTAGAGCCACACCTGTGCACCCCCGTTGACCTTTAAGGACTGCATTAGACTTAGATATCTCTAAATCCGCCGAATGATCATTTACTAGAAAATTTCATAGCTTCTGGCATTTTTCACTTCAATTTACCTCTTTGCTATCCCCATAGAGCCAAGCAAGTGCATATCCGTTGACTTTCGATTACTCAGTACCCTCAAAACACCCCCTGTGAACATTTTCAGCCGATGATTTAGCTTTAGTCATTTTTAAAAACATTCACCCTTTTGGTACATAAGTAGAGTCACTCCAGTGCAACCCCAGTGACATGGGATTTGGCACACTTAAAAAGTTTCAATTGTTCATTTTCAAACTATTTTATAGATTTAGATATTTTTAATCCAAGTAGTCGCGTAGGGCCACATCTATCCATGTCTCCCGATGACAACATTGGACTCAGCGACCTTAAAAACCCCGAGTGGTAGGTTTTCAGTCCATTTCTTCACTTCTGACACCCATTTGGCACTCACGTAAGACTACATCCATCCATACCCGCTGACTTCCGATGACATCATTGGATTCAGCCTCCTCAAAAACCCCCATTTTTCAACGTTCTTTGGCATCAGACTTTTTTACCCCGATTCATCATTTAGGTACCTCCCCGCATTTGACGTCACCAGTATATCCCTGGAGGTTTTCAATGATCAAATTCAAATCAGTTTCCTCGAAAACCCGCGAGTGGTTATTTTCCAGCAATTTTTTGGCACCTGATATTTTCGCCCCCAATTATACCTTTAGTATTCGCGTAGTACCACAGAAGTGCATCTCACTTTCGGTGACGACATTGGATTCAGCAATTTCGAAAACCCCCAAGTGGTACTTTTCCAGCCATTTTTTGACTCCTGACATTTCTGACCCCAAATCATCCCTTTGGAACTCTTGTAGATTCATAGTTTTGAAATGTACAGTAAATTTATATACACGAGGGGAAAATATATATACCTGGCGGAAATGTACATATACGGATTCTCAGTTTGAATGTAAAATGACTTATGTATGATCTACTTATTGTTTATATATATTTGTGTGTGTGTATGTGTGTATGTGTGTATGTGTGTGTGTATGTGTGTGTGTGTGTGTGTGTGTGTGTGTGTGTGTGTGTGTGTGTGTGTGTGTGTGTGTGTGTGTGTGTGTGTGTGTGTGTGTGTGTGTGTGTTTCTCTCTCTCTCTCTCCGTACGTATGTGTATTTATTCATTTAGTATTATTACTGTTTTTGTTTATCACTATCACTCTTATAGAATCTGAGTAAAATAGAGAATCCTTGAATTATTGAAGAGGGAAATTATCCGAGCCCGAAAGTTTGTTTCCCACTATTATTTGCTACGTGCGAGAGGTAAACCTCGTCGTATTCAGGATTTTTAATAGACTATTCAGGACCCCCCCCCCCCCCAGTCCGGGAATCGTCTTGTAAATTACTAAAGTGGCACTTAGTCACTATTCGACAACGTTTTTGAAGTGAATAATATAAACATTAAATTTATTTAACAGAACCTAGAATATTATAAAAAAATACGTTTTAAACTTAAGCACTTTTCAATGGCAATATCATAAATACTGGATAAAACTAAGACAATTAGTCGTAATAGAAACATAACCTCTTTATTTTAAATTCACTATTTGCTTTAGTAATTCTTCAGGAATTGGGCATTATCTATACATGTAAATATACCTTCAAAATATTCCGTCAGAACAGATTTGGTTTTAAAACAATAAAAATAAAGTAGGTATACATTATATTAGTTGATTAGTACAAAATCAAATACTGTTTTATAAAACAGCATTCGGTTTATACACTGTGATGTACTTGTATATTCTAGTTAGTATTTTTAAAATAAATGTATAAATATATATGGTTTAAATACATACATACATATATAAATATATATAGTTTAAATACACACATACACACTGTAACACTCTTAGAAATAAGGTGTTACATATAAATTCATTTATATATTTGATTTTTATTTAATAATTATATCGTTCCAATATAAAAGACAATTTTTGTTTTATTGGTTTACATTGTGAAGCTAGCATAGATAGTAGCGCCCCTAGCGGGTAAAAATGTAAAATATCGTACGAGTGAGTAACTTGGGCCAATTACCACATCACCCCATGTGACGTAAGCATGGTCTGATATCGTCTGATCTAATGCACTAATCCAAAAATTCGAAATAATCACCAAGGGTGGGAAATCCCGTTGGCCTGCCCTTGCAGAAGCCCCATTTCTTGAGAGGTTCTTGAACAGAACAGACGTGATGGCATTTTCGGACGTAACCTAGAAATTTATAAGCTTCCAGTATTCAAAATTTAAGATGTCAAGCCCGGTACCAAATTTTATTACCGAGCTAAAGAAGAAGTCAGAAGCGATTATTAATGTATTTCAAATGAGTAAAAGTTAATAACATTTTTGTTTAAGTGCGCTGATTTGCAAGAGCGATGTGTTAAGTGATTAGTGATTCCAAAAGCCATGGACAATGTTTAATATGTTTTAAAGTGTTTTATAAGTGATGTGCACAATCAGGTACGTTTTAGATAATGATAAAGAAAATGTATTTTAATGTTAACTAAGTTGAAGAATTTTTAATTGATAAACGGTTAACACATGAACGGTAGAAATTGTCTTTTGAATATTCATTTCTAAAAATTTAATTGAAAAAACTCAAGTTACTATCTTCTCGATATATATAAAGGTTAATAAGTAATTAAAATGTATGGAATAATTAGCAGTAATTAAAAGATAATTACTTGACACATTGCTGTCTTTTGTTCTACAGTAATTTGACACTGATTAATAAATTGTATGACTTTGTATTTTAAAAATTTAAATTCTTATTTCACAAGTAAACTAGAACGTTACAAACTTTCAATTTTCATTTCAAGTAACCTAGTTCTATCTTCCGAAGATATCAGAAGATCGATATCAGAAAGATCGTTTTCAGCCGTTTGGCTGAAAACGGAAAACTAGGAGCCCCTGGTAAGTAGGGTTAATTAATTTGTTAATTAGTAATTAACACACATTTTTAATAAAGCCCTGATAAATACTTACCCCTGGAAAAAAAGGCTCAACTGTTACAACACACACACACACACACACACACACACACACACACACACACACACACACACACACACTCACACACAAATACACACACACACAATCACTCTCTCTCTCTCTCTCTCTCTCTCTCTCACACACACACACACACACACAGACGCGCACATGCTTTTTTTATTAGTAATATTAACATCGTCACTTGGCAAATATTTATACTTTATTTTTGTTTCGTTTTTTTTTTTGGTTTATTCTTTTCATCAATTCGTTTGTTGTCCCTACCTATGTATACCCTACCTCGTTGATCTCTACCTACATTGTCCCTACATATGTGTAGATAATACCATTATTATATTATATTTGTCTTATATTTGTATTTAATATTGTATGACGTTTTATTTTATATTTTACTGTATTTGTTAAATGTGGAAATACAAATTGTAAAATGCAAATTTAAAACCAAAATATACAAGCGAATTCTTATGCATATTTAATGCACCATGAAACCAGTTAAGATTCAAATAGGGTTAATATTGAAAAGGGTAAATGCTTTACATTTATGATGCAACTAAATGAAATTTACAACACAGCTCACTTTGTATGATTACCTCTTATATCTCCTATTGTAGCACTCACCCGTCTTCTTTGCTATTTCCATGCAACGAAAACTCTCACAAAGCAAAACGTCATTACGCAAAGCGGCCGCTTTTATCTGGTTTCGAGCCCAGTCTTCAAGGTCACGTAAACGATCAAGAATTGTAAAGTTTCTACTTCTGTACCGCTATCAGCAATTGTTACACTGTTAGTGAACACTCTAGTTTGGCTGCTATTCGAGCTAAAAACAGAACATTAATAAGGCCGTATTGAGAAAACAAAGGTCGGCTGGAATCAACAGCTGCCACAGTGTTTGTTTCCAGTTGGTAACAAATCATATTTTATATTTTACAGGGGATGTGTTTGGCCCGTCTTAATCAACTAAACTTTATAATGTTTAAACACTCTAACCGTTATTATGGGTTGTTATACTTTGGCTAATATTTGACCAATCACTCAGCTTCGTTTACTCTTGCTAAAAGAGAAAATTTTTTAAGTAATTGTTTTTCCAAATTATTAAAAGGGAATATAGGCTTACTTTAGAATGGTCAAGTGAGCTGGACAACCAAGTAAAAACATTCCATTAAAGGAGTAAGAAACTGTTGATCGCCAATGAGATGAAGTGGGGTTATTTCAAGAAACTATATAACTGTTGCTTGCCCCGCAATTCTGCAGTGCCTTTCCAAGTTTATCTTCTTGAGTCGGCCCTGCGGCCTCTTCAGGATAAGTAAACTAATGCAATGTCTGACATGGTGGTGGCAGTTAGGCCTAATGTATTGAAAACCAAATTGAGAGTTTTGTAGTAGAACACTCATGTTTTTATTCTTCCCTAGTGATTTCATAATATCAAGAGATGTTCAAAAAAATTTCAAAAAGCGTAGTTTCTGGAACGCGATCTTGCCTGATTCATCAACCGTTCATCCACTTTTATTGTACAGCCGTTAACTTGGCGTTGGATAAATCATGCGACGCCAATATTCGCCTTTAATTCTTTAAAGGCCTTCTAACTAACCTGACCGCGTTTGGCAGTACTGACTAGAAGCGCCATTTTTTTCCGCCATCTTTGTTTTGGAGTTTGTTTACTATGTGGTTTCGATAAGCATGAACGTAAAACCTAACCTAAACGGACGGATTGTTAGCTTTTCGGGATTTGTTTATATACATATTCTCAACACTCCCAACTGTAGTCTACATTATGTTCGGCTACCTTTTTGTTTACAAATAGAGTCGACTCATGTATTGAGAACACGTTGTTCATCTCTGGCACGCCGTGAATCTTTACAATCGTCGCTGCATTATTGTCATACATATTATGGTCATCAGGTATACTTATAAATAAAGGAGTTCTGACAATATGACTAATCAATACAAACAAAACATGTTACATGACTAAACAAAAATTTTCTTTTATATTGGAACGATATAATTATTAAATAAAAATCAAATATATAAATGAATTTATATGTAACACCTTATTTTTAAGAGTGTGTGTATGTGTGTATTCAAACTATATATATTTATATATGTATGTATGTATTCAAACCATATATATTTATACATTTATTTTAAAAATACTAACTAGAATATACAAGTACATCACAGTGTATAAACCGAATGCTGTTTTATAAAACAGTATTTGATTTTGTACTAATCAACTATTATAATGTATATCTACTTTATTTTTATTGTTTTAAAACCATATCTGTTCTGACGGAATATTTTGAAGGTATATTTTTACATGTATAGATAATGCCCAATTCCTGAAGAATTACTAAAGCAAATAGTGAATTTAAAATAAAGAGGTTATGTTTCTATTACGACTAATTGTCTTAGTTTTATCCAGTATTTATGATATTGCCATTGAAAAGTGCTTAAGTTTAAAACGTATTTTTTTATAATATTCTAGGTTCGGTTAAATAAATTTAATGTTTATATTATTCACTTCAAAAACGTTGTCGAATAGTGACTAAGTGCCACTTTAGTAATTTACAAGACGATTCCCGGACTGGGGAGGGGGGTGTCCTGATTAGTCTATTAAAAATCCTGAATACGACGAGGTTTACCTCTTGCACGTAGCAAATAATAGTGGGAAACAAACTTTCGGGCTCGGATAATTTCCTTCTTCAATAGTTCAAGGATTCTCTATTTTACTCAGATTCTATAAGAGTGATAGTGATTTACAAAAACAGTAATAATACTAAATGAATAAAAACACATACGTACCAAGAGAGAGAGAGAGAGAGAGAGAAACACACACACACACACACACACACACACACTCACACACGCACACACACACACACACACACACACACACACACACACACACACACACACACACATACACACACACACACACACACACATACACACACACAAATATATATAAACAATAAGTAGATCATACATAAGTCATTTTACATTCAAACTGAGAATCCGTATATGTACATTTCCGCCAGGTATATATATTTTCCCCTCGCGTATATAAATTTACTGTACATTTCAAAACTATGAATCTACAAGAGTTCCAAAGGGATGATTTGGGGTCAGAAATGTCAGGAGTCAAAATATGGCTGGAAAAGTACCACTTGGGGGTTTTCGAAATTGCTGAATCCAATGAGGTCACCGAAAGTGAGATGCACTTCTGTGGTACTACGCGAATACTAAAGGTATAATTGGGGGCGAAAATATCAGGTGCCAAAAAATTGCTGGAAAATAACCACTCGCGGATTTTCGAGGAAACTGATTTCAATTTGATCATTGAAAATCACCAGGGATATACTGGTGACCTTAAATGCGGGGAGGTACCTAAATGATGAATCGGGGTAAAAAAGTCTGATGCCAAAGAACGTTGGAAAATGGGGGTTTTTGAGGAGGCTGAATCCAATGATGTCATCGGAAGTCAGCGGGTATGGATGGATGTAGTCTTACGTGAGTGCCAAATGGGTGTCAGAAGTCAAGAAATGGACTGAAAACTTACCACTCGGGGTTTTTAAGGTCGCTGAGTCCAATGTTGTCATCGGGACACATGGATAGATGTGGCTTCTCGCGACTACTTGGATTAAAAATATCTAAATCTATAAAATAGTTTGAAAATGAACAATTGAAACTTTTTAAGTTTGCCAAAACCCATGTCACTGGGGTGCACTGGAGTGACTCTACTTATGTACCAAAAGGGTGAATGTTTTTAAAAATGACTAAAGCTAAATCATCGGCTGAAAATGTTCACAGGGGGTGTTTTGAGGGTATTGAGTAATCGAAAGTCAACGGATATGCACTTGCTTGGCTCTATGGGGATAGCAAAGAGGTAAATTGAAGTGAAAATTGCCAGAAGCTATGAAATTTTCTAGTAAATGATCATTCGGCGGATTTAGAGATATCTAAGTCTAATGCAGTCATTAAAGGTCAACGGGGGTGCACAGGTGGGGCTCTACAGGAGTAACAATTTGTTGAATTGTGGTATAAAATATAGGAAGTCAAAGAATCCCTAGGAAATGATTGTTTGGGCGTTTTAGAGCGATTATAGCCTACAATCACAATCGAAAGTCCGGTGATGCAAACCAGTATGGCTCTATGGCGTCGAAATGTTTGTGCTTTGAGAATCAGATATGTCAGAAGCAAATAACACCGCTAGAAAATTATCACTCGGTAGTTTCTGAGCGTTCTGAGTTCTATTCCGTCATCGAATGTCAACGAGATTGCACGGATGTATCTCTACAGGAGTAGCAAAGAGAGAATTTTAGAATGAATGTTAGAGTTTAAGAGATCGCTATAAAATTATCACTCGGGGTAATTTAGGGATTTCTGAGTTTAACCATAGCGCCAAAGTTGACCAGGCACACTCTAGGGTTGGGATTGCGGGTGTTGTCGTGGTTTAACTAAAGTGAAACTTACCAGAATCTAAAATATTACCCATAAATGGTTTCGAAGGTTTTCGAAGGTCCCGAGTTTAATGTGTAAGTTACCTTCAGTTCCAGTTTGATATTTATGCAAAAATGATTTTTTTTCTTTAAATTTGTATTTTGTCAACCTAATTGTCATAGATTTTCTTTTCATTTTTCCGTATCAAAACGATTATTTATTTTTTCATTCTTCTTAAAGTAATTCATTTCTTCCGTTTTCTTCTCTTTTCGGGTTAAGTTGTTTTGTTCTTTAAAAAAGGATGGTATCGTTGGCGGTGACAGTAAAATGACTTTCAACAATCCGTTAAAATAGAAATTCTGATCCCTCCGACTACTTCTATGACAGGTGAACATATTTCCTCTACTCTTTTGTTGATTCATATGGCACGTTGATCTTAGGTTACGATATTCTAAACCAAGAGTAACTTCAACGTCTATGGTAATGCATAGAGTCGCATAGTCAATAGAGTTGCATAAAAACTGTTTCAAGTATGGTGATAATTGGTACGGAAACAAATACAATAGACCCTTGACAATTCGTGGTAGGTGGGACCAAGGCGAATCGAAAACCAAAAAACTCGGTTTATAAAACTTTTTTGATTACAGTACTTACATAAAATAATGTTGCTTTGGAATACATTGTTCTTCACGGTTGCTAAACTGTTTTGGAAAGGTTGTTATGTGTCTTCTGCGTTTGCTAATCTGATTGTTTTCGTGTTACGGTATCGCTTAGTCGTCTTAGCAGAAGTGCATCTGTTAGCGTGGTGTCTATTGTTCAATATAGAGTAATGCAGTTTCCAAGGCAGTCGTTTCTTCACGTTGAGTGATTTTCTCTTCTTTTGTACTGACTCGGTCGAATCATCATCTTCATTATCATCATCACTGTCTTCAGTAGTTGTTTGTACCATTTCAATAATCGTAACATCTGTTATCTCAACTTGTACACGTCGGAGTTTTCATAACCTGGGAGTTTATTGATAAGAAATGTCGAAAATGTTTCTATTTGTGGATGAATAACACAGCCAACAGTTTTATTACGACTCAGGATTATACAGTCTGACTCAGTATACAGTACACAACTCGCTTGACTGTAATTTTTTAGAAAGCTTACAAGAGTGTTTGTAAAAGGGTGGCTTTTTTATTACATATATATATATATATATATATATATATATATATATATATATATATATATATATATATATATCAGAACATGAGGATCCATCGGCTGGGTTAGGTTTGTAATATTGCGGGAAGATATAAAGCTAGGATATCATCAGAGCATATTTGATCTTCAACGGGATGCGGCGGTGCTATGTCTAACAGTAAAATACCCTTCCGTGACAAATTCCTTGCTTTTAAAAACTATTCAGTTTCGCGCACAAACTCATTAAAATCACTCTTTCAATATCTCTCTATAAAACCCATCAGCACTTCAGTTCTCATATGAAACAGGGAATGCTGGTGGGAGGTATTTACGTACCTATTATCCTAGGTCATTCGTAAGTAGCCGTTTTTACGTATATATTGTTTTAGGACATGCATTCGTAGATGTCATTACGGAGCTATTTCGTTAGTTCATTGATTGAGGTCTTTACGTAGCTATTGTCTTAGGTCATGGGTCGATAAACGTTGCTACGTAGCTATTGTGATGGCGTATGCATAGGTTGCTGTCTTTACGGAGCTACTGTGATAAGGTATGCATTGGTAGCTGTCTTTACGGAGCTACTGTGATAACGTATGCATTGGTAGCTGCCTTTACGTAGCTATTGTGATAGGGTATGAATTGGTACCGGTCTTCACGGAGTTATTGTGATAGGGTATGAATTGGTACCGGTCTTCACGGAGTTATTGTGATAGGGTATGGATTAATATAGGTCTTTTCTCTAACTACTGCCTTAGGTCATGCATTGGTAGATGTCTGTACGTAGCTATTGCCTTTGGTCGTGGATTGATAGAAGTCTTTACGTAATTATATACTTAGGTCATCGATTGGGAACCGTTTTTACGTAGCTATATTAGCTATTATGATGAGGTATACATTGGTAGCTGTCTTTACGGAGTTATTGTGATACGCTATGCATTGGTTGCTGTCTTAACGTATTGGGACAGGGCAGGCTTTGATAGCTGTTTTACGTAGATATTGTGATAGGGTATGCATTGGTAGATGTATTCACGGAGCTATGGTGATAGGTTATGCATTGATATAGGACTTTACGAAATTATTGTCTTAGGTCATGAATTGGTAGATGTCTATACCTAGCTATTGCTTTAGGTCATGCATTGGTAGCCGTCTTTACGGAGCTATTGTGATTGGGTATGCATTGGCAGCTGTCTTCACGGAGCTATTGTGATATGTTATGCTTTGATATAGGTCTTTACGTAACTTTTGTCTTAGGTCAAAATAAAAAAATTCTTTAAATTATATTTTTAAATAATAAAAACCATAATAAAGGAAATCAATATATATATATATATATATATATATATATATATATATATATATATATATATATATATATATATATATATATATATATATATATATATATTAGTGAGTATTTAGAACTATACCATAAATTTTGTGTTCATATAAAATATATCCAGGAATCATGGTGAAACTAAGGTAGAGTTGAAATTAGTGGGAATTGGGTTTTGTGAAAATAGCCTAAGTAAATGTGAATTTATATTTAGTAACACAATTATAAACTCTATTGAAATCACATGGAAGTTTGTTCATCTACTTTTCCCAGGATACTTGTAAACAAAAAAATATATATCTTGTAATATTATGTGGTTTTGTATTAGTTATTTTATTAATTATTTTGTTTATTAACGAGCAATGTGAAAGGACTTTAAATAATGGTATATAAATATATATATATATATATATATATATATATATATATATATATATGCATGAACTTCATGCTAAGAAATTAGAGAAAGTAAATTTTGTTCTCCATAGAATTAGGCAAATATTCAGTCAAACAAAGGAGGGCTAAGGCGAGAAAAGTAAAAGCAAATTGAAAAAAAATAAAAATCTATAAGAACGAGGCATAACTAAATGTGTTTTACTAATAATATTTAAAATGTTGTAGATAGGTTCTGAACAAAGAGAGTCAAGGATAATAAATATAATACATAAATAAATACATAAATAAGAAATAGTTTAATAATGGGTACATAATAAAAAAATAAGGGAAAAGTAATAGAAAATAAATCAAAAAAGTAATAAAAATAATGAAAAAAATAGAAAAGGGTTAAAAATAGATGAAAAATAAAAAAAATTAATAAAAAAAATAATAGAAAATAAAGGATTAGCCGGGGAATTCGGAGGATGACGGGCAACAGTCCTCAGTATCTTGGTTAAAATCTGAAAAACAAAATCTCCTTTAGAAAAATAAGATTAATATAAGTCAAAATAATTGCGTATAAACAAAATATAACAATGTCGAAGTCCAAGATCGATAAATTATAAGTTTTGTGAAAAACCAATTAAGAAAAATAAACAAGAAAGATTAAAAAAAACACAAGAAATAGAGAAAAAAGAAAGAAAAGGAGTTACAAAAACAAGGAAGATGGTTAGGAAATTATGCTAAGGAAAGAAGAAAACTAGAAGAATAGAGAAAAGAAATAACAAAAAGTAGTTAGAAAAACAAGAAAGATAAAAGAAACACAACTAGAATACGATGAAAGGAAGAACGATACGTGCTAGTATCTTGCGTGCAAAACTGATGCGTGTTAGTACGTAAAACCCAATTCGAATGGTAATTTCACTTTACCAATCGCAGTTAGGCTTAGGATTTGAGTGGTCAAAATTACGTCGTCTAATACTGATAATTGTTTCTGTGACGGGGTGGCAGAAATAAATGTATGAGCATTTTGTTAGTGAAGGATAGAAGCGCCATTTACTACCTCAGCAGTATTTCAATATTAATTCTGAATACAAATACACACTTACAATTTATTTACAATAACACATAGCTAACGGTTACTCCACATATTGCTTACGGCAGTTTCGTGTTTCCTGATCGGTATTATTAGTACTCATATCTATACGAAAAGCCTCTGACGTCATTTGCTTTCTGGGTTCTAGACATAGCGTATTTTTTGTTTTTATAAATAGTGTTTGCTTTTACAGACAAATATGTTTTGTTTTTTCTTTTTTTGGTTGTACAATAAAACGTTATACTTGAATTGCTCAACATCACATATATCGGGATAAAAATATATTCGAAATTTTCACATCTAGTTTTGGATTCTAATATGTGTGTAGCTAATACTACCTGGCTACAGCAACAGCAAGAGAGGTGAAGGGGGGGGCAATTGTACAAAGCAAAATTCTGTTGAAGAATGATAGTGACAACTATTGTTGCTTACTCGAAAATGTTTTTTTCTTTCTGCGTGGATTGATTATTTTGACAATCAAATTTTCGTTATTAATAAAGAAGGTAGTATTTTGGGTCAGATCAGTTCTCTAATCAAGCTAGGAAACGCATCGGTTAAGGGCTCCCAATACCTAGTCCTGCTTTGGAACATTACAGTTTTATCAAATACAGCAAAAAGGACGAGTTAAAAAGAAGGGTGTGAGGAAGTTTAAAGCTTGGAACACAATGGCACTAAAAAAAATGATCATGAAACAATGTCAGAACTAAGGACAATATAAACGACGTTTTTATCCGACAAAAAACTAAGAAAAGAACAAAGACAGTATATAGTGTTCTGTTATAGTGTATGTTGTCAGTAAGTTACTGTTTACAGTGGTGTTATAATTTACATGCTAGTCATAAAATATATATAGACAACCGTACATTTATTTATAGAAGTTTTATAACAGTTTATTTATAAAAGATATATTTATTTTAATAAATACCTAATATATTTGTGTTTTAATTGCATTAATATTTATTTTATAAAAGTTATATTTTAAAATATTTTAAATTTCGACCAAGAACTTCAGTATAGGTATAAACTACAAATACAACATATTAATTAAAACAACCTCTCACCACAAATTCAACAAATTTTATTTTAACCTTATGTACATTTCGACTACAAAGTAATCATCATCAGAGGTATTTTTACAAATAACTTATTTACAATGTACTTATTTGTAAAAATACCTCAGAAGATGATTACTTTGTAGTCGACATGTACATAATAAGGTTAAAATAAAATTTGTTGAATTTGTGGTGAGAGGTTGTTTTAATTAATTTAAACATTCACGCCACAGTTGCTTTAAGTAGTTGTTTACAAATACAACATATTGAGACATTATAGCAAAAACTTTATCTTCCGTTCTTTAGCGTTTTGGGCTTCCTTTTTCGCTTACTATCAAATAGATCTTTATTCATGTCTAACCTAACTATGAAAACCAACGTATGGCAAATATCTTGAACAATGGGATATAATTAACTCAGCCATTGTAATTTAAAAACTTGATATTGTGGGAAATAAACGGAAAAATTTGTTGCTATGGAAAAAAAAAAAAATATATATATATATATATATATATATATATATATATATATATATATATATATATGAAAATATACTTTATAAAATACAGACCCTTAATAAAATATTGATTAGGGAATAAAATGTAAAGTAATATTGTTTATAGAATATTTTATTATAAAATATTGATCTCGGAAACTATTAATTTAAAAAAATTGAACAAAAAATGCCCCCCCCCTTCATGAAGGAAAAGCTGACCTGTTTGTCGTAGGTGAATTGTCAAAAATATCTTGAGTTGAGTTGCAAAATGAGATGGACGAGGCGTAAAACCAAAGTTGTTGTCAGCAATTTTCATTAATTACGTATGGTAGTATGTATGGGAAATTTTCTTTCACTATCTTGCATTTAGTAATTTTAGAAATGAGAAAACCAATGAGTCAGCAATATTTTTCTGACTTACGCTACGAAGGATTATTGTATACCCGTGTGGAAGCTGAGTGATTTTGGGGTCGGATGAGGATAAAAGTAATGTATGCATATAAGACTTTGGATAGTTTGAGGAGGGGAATTACGTCTCCCAGGAAAAGGCTGTAATGAAAATGTCTACCAGATACACGACTTATAGGAATAGGGACCTCAAGTAACGGATTAAATAAAATGCAGTTTCAGAAAAGCAACTTCTTCACAAGTCCAAAGTAAACATTATTTAATCATGAATGTTCCCATTATTAATCAGGTAATTATTCGACCCAAGAGGACTTGGGTTACTTGAAGTGTATTTTGAAAGTGTGCTCGAGTTCTCGCGATGTTGAGTCACGAGCCTAGTCATTAAAATCAGCCTAACTATTTTGTTGAATGATCTAATTATAGCTTATTACTTTACCATATTTTTATGGCTGAAATTATTTGTATTTATATTATTTTATTGAGGCACAAGATGTATATGAAATTTATTAGGTTGTAAATGTTAAAAAGCTATATTACAACGCAATTTTTAACAACTTTAATATTATATATTTTTTACAAAACATGATCAAAATTCTTTACAAAACACATTATTTAGCCTATCGTTAAACTATTTTTTCTTGTTAGACAAGTGGTGACCCTCTTTGTCTCGTATTGGGACTCATCAGGTGCATACAGTACTTAGCCATAGAATTCTGTGATGGGTGTCTGTCGGAAAGTGTTTCAATGATTTATTGCAAAATAGCGTACTTAGATGTTTCGATAAATCGCTGACAAAGATTTTTTGAGATTGAAGTCTTTAAGTAGGCCTTATATATATTATTTAGACCTAACGTCCTATCTGTCTATTACTTATTATTTTTACACAATTGCTATTAGATAAATTCACTTCGGTGCAATAAACTCTAACACAATTCAAAATTAGACACATCTGAAATTCAATCATTTAGTACAATATCACTTTCATACAGTAAACTAAAAATAACAGCATCCTTTTTGGATTTCTCCTTCAACCAAAAAAGTCAAATTTCCAAGATTTTGCTACCTATAGGTAAATATACATATATACAAGGGAGAGAGAGAGAGAGAGAGAGAGAGAGAGAGAGAGAGAGAGAGAGAAAGAAAGAGAGAGAGAGAGAGAGAGAGAGAGAGAGTTAAAATAAGATAGAGATTGATAGAAAGATAAGACAGTTTAAGCAATGCGATATAGCAATTTCAAACAGATAAACAATTTATAAATAACATTTCAAATGTAATATACTAATTGGTATTTATTGCTTACAAAATCTGTATTTACTAAAGAAAAAAGAAATAAACCTTAAACTAGTATTTAAACCTATCTATTTCGGTAGTTTGGTCGAATTCGTCAGGTAGGTCGATTTTTGAAGTTAGGTTAAATTCCAGATTTAAATCGCACATTTAAGTTGGGTCATTATGCGTGTCTATAACAGACAAATTGTTTAAGAATTACATAATGAGTATCTAAATTTCTTGTAACGTTTTAGTGGCCTTCTTAAAACCCTTGATGTCAGCACAGATATTCATTGCTACAGAGCTCGGATTGTGCCTGTTGGAATATATTTAGTGTTTCGATCTTAGAGGTCCATGGGTTGAAGATGCAGACCACAATGTCGACACCTGAGTCTTTGGAGATTTCTTTTCTTATACTTCTCCCAATTTTACAGTTCAAACTATCATATCCGCAATTCTAGTTTAGTGATAGAAAGTTACTTGATCCCCGTCCTAAAATGATATTCCCGTAGGAGCACAAAGCTTTCTCGAAGGGTTTGATCTATCGGTCTTTGCTAACAATGGAACTTTTCATCATGTATTGAAGATTGTGCTCATTATTTTATAGTTACATTGGTATTCCGATGCACTGGTCTTGACCCTCCAGTTTTTCAATTCAGTAAAACGTCTTTCAAAAGTCCGTCGTCACTATCCCAGACACTTTCACGTGTTCACACACAGAGCCGGCTAGGCCATCGTAATCGCAAAAATATCGTTTTAGACTACTGTCACGACCTTTGCTCCTCTTTTTCAGGACAAAGTTATTAATCCCCTTGGGAGTTGCGAATTGCTTTAAATCCATGATTATTAGTTTGCCCTTTGAACGTCTCCTTATCATGAAGATGATATCATTTATTCCCTATAGAACCTCATAAGGAAATTCCAATTACTTTACCGGCTTGGGAGTGAATCCATGGCTTTTTCGGATGTTATATACCCAATAAAAATTTCGTGGTTTGGAGTCTTATTCTTTCGCCTTCAACTCATAGCTTTTCATCATTATAAAGCAGTACTCCTCGATATGGAACGAACACGACCACGCTTATCCTGCGAGCAATTTCTCCCCAAGATTGACGACTTAGTCTTACCCTGCATTATCTTCATCCTGTTTAATCCCAAATAGTATATCGTTGTGAAAGAAACATTCTCTATAAAAAAGCCTGTATAATCCTGGTTCTTCGGATGCCCAAGCGTTTCGTACATTTTTGAAATTTGTATTGATTCTCAAGTCCCTTCCTAGACGTGAATGCATCACAAAATCGGTTTACAAGTTGTCTTAACAATGTTTCCGCTATGATTACAGCCTCTGATTTTTTAATAAATTTAGACTCCACCCACCTACATGTGTACACCAATCCTGTCACCTTCATATGTTAATAAAGGAAATGGTGTGAAGATCGATTGGTAGAATGTATGAAAATGCATCTCAGTAAAACGTGCTTCGAAAGACCGTTGTTACTATCCCTGACATCTCTACGTTTTCACATATCTTACACAGTCATCTAGAACAACGTAATCGCTGTATGTTATTGAACAAAACCTGTTCTAAACAGCTATCACGACCCGTGCGACTCTCTTAAGTTGCTATCCTATGCATGCCACCTTGGCCTTGTAAGGACTTTGTCGAATAAAGTGCATGATTTTTGGTTTCCGTTTTGAATGTCTAACTCTCTAGTATATGATATTGATTGATCTTAAGAACTTCATACGCCCCATGTTTTGAATTTTAAAGCTTAATAAAGAATCCAAGGCCTTTTCAACAGTTGTAGAGCAAAATGAGATTTTCTTGTGTGTACACCCATAACAAAACAAATTATTTATGAATTACAAAATGAGTAACAAATGTAGGAAATATTTTTTCTATAAATGGGAAGAAAAATAAATATTTTTTCTTACAGGCTCTGAGGGTCTCTTCAGGTTCTTCTGTAATTGTCTCAAGGGAAGGTGTAATATAAAAGTCCCTCTCTTCCCTCCTCAATTGTAGCCTACGCACTACAACAAAAGGAATTTGAAAAATGAAAAAATGATGTACAGCAAATATGAATATTAAATTAATAAATGAAGTAACTGAATGAATTTACATACAAATTTATATATACTTGGATAAATACCAAGTAAGATTCTTGTTTAAGTACATAAGTGAAAATGTTATATATATATATATATATATATATATATATATATATATATATATATATATGGGTGTTTGTGTGTGTGTGTGTGTGTGTGTGTGTGTGTTTGGCTTTCTATAATATTACGTAAAGAATTATACTCTTAGTAAAAGTACAGAAAAAACCTGAATATATGGAAAGATTTAATAAAATATCTCATTTAAAGAACTTCCTAAGTGTTTCTACAATTTAAGTGATCAGTGAATATTCACTTATATATTTAAGGTATATAAATATGGTTAACTCACCAATGCGGTAAGAAACTCTTGTTGCAAATTCTCATCATGAATGGTGCTTTCAGTAACAAACAAACAGGTATTTTATTGAGACATATCGCCTATTCCTTACAATTTTTTAAGGCCAATAACTTAGCAACACATTTTACCAATAATACAGAATGCTATATGAAAATAATTTGAATAATGTCCGAAACATTCTGTTTCAGCCTGTATTTAAAAAAAATAAATAAAAACACTCCACCATTATAAGTGACTAAAATAGAAACAATGAGAGATATAGTTTACAAAATACACAGTAGGTAATATTATGTTTGTAAAAAGCTTGTATATCTTGTTCAGAACTATTATGTATGTATTTTAGTTAACAATTCCAACCTACGAACATTATTAATTTGCAATTTACCTCGTTCTTTTTTCTTTTCTTCCGCTGTGTGATCGTGTTCATCTAAAGCAGATAAATAAACTTTTAAACCCATTTAAAATGTTTTAGTAATAAACTAGTAAATAACTATTTTTAGTAAAACATAGTAAAGTAAACCGTGATTTTTTGTTTAACTTGTCGCTTTCTGTAGTTGGGTCAAACTCTTTATAAGGGCTATGTCCATAGTCGGGTCAAATTCAAGACCCAGATCACATAATTTAGTCTGGTTATTAGCAGTGTCTGGAACAGCTCAATTGTATACAAATGTCATACTGAGTATCTAAATGTATCGCAGCGATTCACTGCCCTTAATTAAAAGACACCATAGTCAGTCATGTTTACTGGACTCGCACTGTGCCTGTAGGAATATATTAAGTTCAATCCATCAAAACTACAGACCAGACTTAGGATAGCAAGCTTCTTCATCCCAAACCGAAAATGATAATCTCAGGTCCACAAAACGTTCTTAGGGTTTCCCTTTCGCAGTGTGCCAGGACATCGTCATGTGTTTTCGCCAAAAAAAATTCTTTGTCGATTGCTTTCACGACCGGTATTTCCTCTCTTACAGGCCGATCCGCTGCTGGGCGTCACACCCTTGCAGCATGATAGTATCTCAAATTCTTTATGCAATGCCCTAAACGCCTGGTTTTTCTGAGGTGTATTGATATTTTTCCAATGAAAATGATGCTAAAAATGCATAATATTTTATTACTATTTTTGTTTTCTCTTTTTCCTGTAGATGATATATTTAAAACCTCATTCGGACTATTTCTTTACTTTAGAAAGTTGAAGAGTTTATGGTGTTTTCGAATGTTATATAGCCAAATGAGATTTCCTGGTTTGTAGTACCCTGCTTTCTCCTTCAGATCATAGCTTTTCTTCATTATATTGCTGGAATCCTAGATATCGGAATGAATCCGCTGGTTAATTACGTAGCCTAATACAGCAGTATCCAAATCCGATTTGATCCCAAATAGTAAATAGCTTGGAAGATAATATTATCTATAAAACAGCACCTATCTAGAGGGCGCCTGTCTAGCCTTGGTATTTTTTAAAATTAAGAGAGCTGTGAAAGTCCTAGAAAATTGTGTTAACTCGGAGTTACATTCTAGTTCTGAATGCAGCAACGAGGAAACAAAAAAACGACTTATTATTTGACTTAAAACTATGTATCCGTAATGGTTACAGCATCTGGTTTCACCAAAGCGTTAGCCTCCAACCACTTACTCATGTAGTCTATAAAAGTCAAAATAAACCTTGCATTTTCATATGTTGAAAGACATGTTATGTGCAGCTGCAGTACTCATATCAGATCCTCATAATACAAATGATTCTCAATACACGTTTACGATCTCTTTGGAGCTTTTCCTCTTCTGGCGATACCGTCATTACCCTCATAAATTGTATATCTTGCTTCAGGTTCACCTAGTAGAACACTGTCTTCAATGTTTTATCGAAGCCAAAGTGGCAACTATAACATCCATAAAACAGGAACTTCAATATGTTTGTTGTCATCTTATTTAACCTAAAGCTTAGTTTTTATTTGATGTCGGTCACTATCACATATACTATCACCCATTATCCCCAAAACGGGAAGTCATCCATCACAGTAGATACACATTGACTCCAATAACGCGTCACATATCTCGACCAATTAGCCGCTTTCCTCTAGCTATGCTTTCCATTTTTTGATTTCTCAGTTTACTTTAAAACTCCAATTAATAAGATGGTCTAGGTTAAAGTAATTCTTTTGGTTTATAGATAGCTATGATTGACTCCAATGTATCTAATTTGTTTCATTTACGAAAGCCTTATTGACTTCATTGTGGGTACAATGATCATCGCGAGGTCCTCTTGAAGGCAGGTAGGCATTTTCTTGGTTAGAGAAAAAGCGACGTGTCGCTTAAAAGTCGTAATATTAGAGCTTTACAATCCAAGGATTTCTTTTATCTTATCCCTGGAAATTTTAATGCTCAGTCAATAAAATCTGCAGCCTGTAACTTGGGATAGTAAGCTTTTTGATCTAAAGTTACGAAACCTTGGACAAATCTCCTGTTATAAATGCATAGTTTAAGTAACGAATGTACATAGGTACATCATGTTAGAATGAAGGCCGGCTCATTTCGTCGTCCATCTGTCAGTATCCGCCCTCATGGTATAGTGTTGAAAACACGTGACACCACTGCACTATGTTTAAGGTGCAGTCTATCTTGGATAACGCATTACTATCTTCGTTCAGTATGTGGTTCCAAAATCGGAAATAATGCCAAAATCTGGACGATACGATTTACCAGTACAACGTGTGAGTGTCTAATGGAGTGAATGGAGGCTCAAATATACAGTCACTATCCATCTCTTTAATGACTGAATCCAATTTTTCATTCTACGCTATAGATATTCTCTTTGGGTTCCTGACGGATAGGCATTAAGTCTTCAGTTTCTATGCTGTTTATAACACCACCTCTCTCTCTAGATTAACTCTGGACGTCAAAAATCTCTTGATATCTAGTTGTCAATTCCGATACATTGTTAGGCTGTTCCGGTGTAAGTTATCCCGGTGAAGCTTTCAAATATAGTAAAAAACTTACAAAACAAAAGTAATGAACGTTTTGCTAACTATTGCTTAGAATAACTATATTTAGTAATAAACTAGAGTAAACTGTCAAATTTTAGTTTAAACTTACCACTTTCAGTTTTTAACTGTTCCTCGACTAATAAGTGGCATTCTTCGGTTAGGTCATATTGAAGTGTTAAAGTAGATATATGAGACTGGGAAATTTCAATATCGTCATCTAAAATAGATATAATGTATATGAGTTATATAATAAATCACAAAATTTATTTATACGTTATTATAATGGCTAAATAAAACTTATGGCAATGTTAGACAAACTATTTAATAATTTCCTTACATTTATTTACATACATACTATTATCTACACTTAACATGTATAAAAGCATTAAATCAATGTTTTATCTAGGTCTACCAACAACTTCTAAATTTTGTAATAGCCTACGCACACTTAGCACTCACCAAACTCCCTAATAGCCTACGTACACTTAGCACGCAACAAACTCCCTAATAGCCTACGTACACTTAGCACGCAGCAAACTCCCTAAGAGCCTAAGTACACTTAGCACGTACCAAACTCTCTTAATAGCCTACGTACACTTATCACGCAGCAAACTCCCTGATAGGCTACGTACACGTAGCACGAACCAAACTCCCTAATAGCCTACGTACAATTAGCACGCACCAAACTGTCACTGTCTGTCACTCTGTCAATACAGTATTTCTCTCGTCGTTAACTTGTACATACTATTTATTGTCTTAGCGTTTTACAATACCTTTACATCTTGATATTACAGGAGATTTCAAGTATTGTCTGTTCTTTTATTCCAAGAATGATCTAAAATGAAGGTGATGTTTTGTCCTTTAAAATGTGCCATGCCCCTTATAATATTATGCGTTCCCTATACTAGGCACTAGAATTTATTAGTCGGAGTACTTTGTGCGCGTTTAAGCTTGAAAGTATGTTCGCTTTACGCTTTATTGCAAAGATTACTGGACCTTGCCTGTTGCATTGCCCCTTCTGAAGACGGTTCCGTCTCCATACAGTCATTCCTTTTAACTAAATTTTAAATGTGACTCTAAGCATATCCATAGTCTTCCGTTCTTGCTAGGAGCTCTGAGGGTTGAAGCTGCAGACCCCATGTCAAACCAGAGATTTTGGAAATTTCTTGTGACACATCTCTCCCCATAGAAGATTCTTGATTCCTAACAAAAAATGATGTTCCCGTTGGTGTAGAAAGCTTTCCCGAAGAGTTTGATAGATCGGTCTTTACTAAGAATGGAGGTTTTCGTCACGTAGGAGATATGGAGCACAATACTATTTTATAGATACAGAGGCACTCCGATGCTGTGATCTTGACCCTCCAGTTATGCATCTCGGTAAAACGTGTTTCGAAAGACCGTTGTTACTATCCCTGACATCTCTACGTTTTCACATTGCTGACACAGTCTTCTAGGTCAACGTAATCGCTATATGTTATGGATAATATATAGTTCTAAACAGCTATCACAACCTGTGCGTCTCTCTTAATTTGCTATTATCTGCATGCCGTATTGACCTTGTAAGGACTTTGTCGAATAAAGTGGATGCTCATTGGTTTCCGTTTTGGGTGTCTAACTTTCTATTAGATGATATCGTTTGATCTTCTTAAGAACTTCATACTTATGAATTTTAACGCTCATTAAAGGATCCAAGGCGTTTTCAAGTGTATTAGAGCCAAATGAGATTTTCTTGTTAGTAGCCCTCTTCCCAGGCGTTCAGGTCATAGAATTCCTTCATTTTTTTGTAGGACTTTTCGACATTGGAAAAAACAGATTATTCATACTTCGCTTGAGATAACCTCTAATGGTTGTGCCGGGTAGGCATGGAGTCTTTATTGAATTTTCCAAAGTTTTAAATGATTGTAATGGGTGCAATAGTATTCTGAGTGAAATAAATATAATGCAATATTGTTTTCATGTTTAATATGGACAACGAACTTGTGTCGAACCGAAGTATTATTAAAATACATTTGTTTGGCTCAATGACAACCGTTTTATCATTTATTTAAAACTTAATGCCAGGCCTTTCAATAAAAATAAATAGCGTCTTCAGTTTCTACAGTTCTGTCTCGAAGAGCACTCTCAATGTCATACAAGTCTTGATATCAATTCCTTTACACCATTACGCTGTTTCGGTGTAGTTGTTTTACTGAAATCCTTCCTGCTCTTCTGAAACCTTCTTTTTTCAGAAGGCCTTGCACGTTTTAACGTTGGCTCTTTACCCATTGAACCCGTTTATAGTTATTAAATCGCTGAGCAAGCTCCCATTGTACTACCCTTAATTTAACGAGGTACCCACCACTCAGATTCGTCAGACGAGTAATAGGTTTTCTTCTAGTACTAATACATTCTTGCTACAGGGACACCGTTGTCGAGGCTCTAGTCATTCTTTTTCGGTTCTAGTAGCACGGTTTCACACGGTTTCATTCATACCTTGTCATTGTTCATCAAATTCTTGGGCAGTTTTCTTGGCATTTTGATTCAGGTATTTCAACTGAGAGATGCAACAGCTCTAGATGATGTCGGTCAATTGTTATCTCCAATCGTTTTATCCGGTTCATTGTAATGCATCCTCTCATTCCCTGGAACTGTCTGCAGGACACCCAGTGTATCTCCACATGGCGGCAATCTTTATCCCCAATCGTTTTAACCGGTTCATAGTAATGCATCCTCTCACTCCCTGGAACTATCTGCAGGACATCCAGGTTATCTCCACTTGGCGGCATACAGTGTATCTTCACATAGCGGCAATCGTTATCTCCAATCGTTTTATCAGTATGATTGTATCCATCCTCTCATTTCCATGGAACTGTCTGCAGGATATCCAGTGTATCTCCACATTGTGGCATACACAACAAGTCGACCTTCTTTACCCTTGAGAAATTATTATTCAAATCCGATGTCTCAAACAGCGTATTTTCTGCTTTCCTAATGGATCTTTCTATTGAATTATACCTCACTGCCCAGTCGATATAACCACGGGTGCCGATTTATATCTGCTTTGGTCCCCCTTATATTGGGTTCTAGCGATTGAAAGGCTCTAGGTTCAGGGAAAAGCAAACACTCTTCCATACCCCGCGGTGATTTTTCCATTCTATATTCTAAACTGGCAGACACCAAGATTTTCTTATCATAGACTGTGAATAGCTGCTAGATTTTCCCCTCGTTCTTTAAAGGGCGCAATCAATTTTAAAAATATCGTTTTTACATAGCTTCTAATAATCCTGTATCCTGTCTGATAGATTGTTCTCAAAAACAGTTGAGTTCTAAATGATTTTATTCCTAAAAGAACTAGAATATTTCAAGAGAAATATCTTTCGAATAACTAGTAAATGACCAAGTTCATTGCTACCGCAAAATAAATCAAATAGCTTTTTTACCACACTTTCTATTGCTTCCACTAAAACATCTTAAAGTTGCCGTTTATTATTGTATTATCAGACAAAATATTTAAGCATGTCCACAAGTTTCTTTTTATAATATACTTTAATATAAATTTCCAGCTTAAAAACAAAATTAACTTACCCGGTCCTGGTATATCCCAGTTCTCATCGTCTGGCATGTCTGAAACAGGTAAATGATTTTAAAATTATATTTAAAAAGTAATACCCGTTTTGGTAACTATAATTGAATTGATTTTTTTTAAAATCGTACTAAAGTAAATTGGCAATTTTTAATTAAAATATTCCACGCTCGTTGCCTAGGCCAGCATTCAGTAGTTGCGTCGTAATCCTTATCAAAAACAAATAGCTTATTGTATATGGTTGTTTTTTTTTTTTGTTTCTCCGTTTACTTTAAAAACTCCAATTATTAAGATGGTCTAGGTTAGAGTAACTCTTTTTTTATTTTATAGATAAATATGTTTGATTCCAATTGATCAATTTGGTTTATGATTGATTCCAATAGATCTAAGTTGTTTCATTTACGAAAGCTTTATTGACTTCATTGTGGGCACAATGATCATCGCAAGGTCCTCTTGAAGTCTAGTCAGCATTATAGTAATTAGAGAAAGATTTCTTTTATCATATCCCTGAAAATTTTAATGCTCTGTCAATAAAATCTGCAGCCTAGACTTGAGATAGTAAGCAATTTTGTCTAAAGTTACGAAACCTTGGACAAATCCACTGTAATAAATGTATAGTTTAAGGATCGAATGTACATAGGCACATTATGTTTGAATGAAGGCCGGCTCATTTCGTCGTCCATCTGTCTTTATCCGCTCTCATAGTATAGTGGCGAAAACACGTGACACCACTGCAGTATGTTTAAGGTGCAATCTATTTTGGATAACGCAATACTATCTTCATTAAGTATGTGGTTACAAATTCGGAAATAATCCCAGAATATGGACGATACGATTTACCAGTACAACGTGTGAGTTTTTATTGGGGTAAATGGCGGTTCAAATATACAGTCACCATCCATTCTTTAATGACTGAATCCAATTTTTCTTTCTACGCTATAGATATTCTCTTTGGGTTCCTGACGGATAGGCATGAAATCTTCAGTTTCTATGCTGTTTATAACACCACTTCTCCCTCTAGAATAACTCTAGACGTCAAACATCTTTTGATATCTAGTTGTCAATTCCTATACATTGTTAAGCTGTTCCGGTACTAGTTATCCCAGTGAAGCTTTCAAATACAGTAAAAAACCTACAATACAAATGTAATGAACGTTTTGCTAACTATTGCTTAGAATTACTATATTTAGTAATAAACTATAGTAAACTGTCAAATTTTAGTTTAAACTTACCCCTTTCAGTTTTTAAATGTTCCTCCACTAATAAGTGACATTCCTTGTTGAGGTTATATTCAAGTGTTAAAGTAGATATATGAGGCTGAGGAATTTCGATATCGTCATCTGAAATAGATAAATTGTATAAGAGTTATATAATAAGTCACAAAATTGAATTTGAAGTCTCAAAAAAACTTACGGCAATGTTAGACAAACTATTTAACAATTTCCTTACATTTATTTACATAAATACTATTATCTACACTTAACATGTATAAAAGCATTAAATCAATGTTTTATCAAAGTCTACTAACAAATTCCAAATTTTCTAATAGCCTACGTACCTCTAGGACGCAGCAACCTCCCTAATAGCCTATGTACACTTAGTAAGCACCAAGTTCCCTAAGAGCCTGCATACACTTAGCTATCACCATACTCAAAGAAGACGAGAGAGAAGCGTAAGTAGCTAAGACACGGCGAGATAACCTACGACGGAGATAGAAAGTCCCTTATACTTGAGTTAATGAAAGAATGTAAAAATTTTTGAGAAGAAGCTTACGTAGTTAAGACAGAGCGACAGAAATCACGACGGAGAGCGATAGTCCCATATAATAGAATTAATGAGAGAATGTAACAGTATTTGTAGAAGAAGACGGGAGAGAAGCGTACGTAGTTAAGACACAGGGAGAGAAGCCACGACGGTGAGCGATAGTACCATATACTAGAGTTAATGAGAAAATGTAACAATATTTGAAGAAGCAGACGAGAGAGAAGCGTTCGTAGTTAAGACAGAGGGAGAGGAGCCACGACGGAGTGCGATAGCCCCATATACTAGAGTTAATGAGATAATGTTACAGTATTTGTAGAAGAATACGAGAGAGAAGCGTACGTAGCTAAGACACGGCGAGATAACCAACGACGAAGATTGAAAGTCCCTTATACTTTAGTTAATGAAAGAATGTAACAATATTTTAGAAGAAGCTTACGTAGTTAAGACTCACCGAGAGAAGTCACGACAGAGAGCTCTAGTGCCATATACTAGAGTAAGGGATGAAATGGAACAATATATCTAGAAGACGAGAGAGAAGCGTACGTAGTTAGGACTCAGGAAGAGAAGCCACGACGGAGAGCGTTAGTCCCATATACTAGAGTTATTGAGAGAATGTAACAGTATTTGTAGAAGAAGATGAGAAAGCGTACGTAGTAAAGTCCCAGGGAGAGAAGCCACGAAGGAGACCGATAGTCCCTTATACAAGATTTAATGAGAGAATGTAACAATATTTGTAGAAGAAGACGAGAGAGAGGCGTACGTAGTTAAGACACAGGGAGAGTAGTCACGACCCTCCGACATGCTTTCACGCCCCCCAATAGGAGCGCGCCCCCAATATGGAGCCCATGTCCTAAACCGTTAATTCGATCAACGTGAAAATTTTGCAAGTTATTGAATACACACCTGGTAAGGTTCTGGTAGATTTGTACTCTGTTTGTGGGTGCTTTGGTCTATATTTATCAATAAGTAAAAACACAATAAAATTGGAACCTCCTACTTTTTGCCGATAAATCAGTCACTTATATTGACATTAAGAATTAATATTATAGATGTAAATAATAACCAGGAGATGGTGGAATTCACGCTATGACAAACAGCTGATACTTAAATTAAGTGAAAGTAAGATTTCATACAAGTTTTATGTGTGTTTAGGTTAGTTGATATAACAGTTGTTTTATCGCGTAGGATATGTCACTATTTTTACTGTACAATATTAGGTTATTATTCTCACGCATTGAAATACGTGTGTTTATTATATATAGACTGAAATTTATTTAGTAACTACGATATTGAATGATTTCATATAGATTGGGCGGTGGATATAGTTGTTTTTCAATAACCAGAAGTGCATGGTTGGATTCGATTGAAAATAAATTAATTATTGTTGTGCAATATAATAAACACTATACCTTGGATATTATTAATTTTATTTTACTTTTTATTCCTGTTCGAATTGAAAAATGTAGTTAAGGCAGAACAGCGTCAGTCGGGTCAGCTAATATGTTCATAAATACTGAATTAAGTTTAGCTAAAGTTAACTAAACATTCATATATTGTTAGGCGTTACGATGTTCGCCAGGTCGGCAAGATCATAATTATGGAAGACAAATATAGTTTAGGAACAACTGAACTTAAAAAAAAAATAGTCTTTGCTGGTCAGATTGACCGATCATTAGAAAATAATAAGTGGAACGGCTTAACAAGGGCGTGGTCAGTGCGGAAGGAACGTCTAAGGGCTCTTAATACATTTAGAACCACCCGACGCGACGCCCTAAATATTTCTGATAGAAATATTCAACTAACACAGATCGCAGGTAGAGATTGTTTAGGATTTAGATTTACACCTTTGGAAACGAGTTAAATAAAAATATTTTACAGTGGGCAAATAGGAATTTTATTTATTTTTTTATTTTAAATGAAAACTCATAAAACCTAATTACTATTAGAAAAGGATGCCCATGGTAAGTGACAAAAAACGTCTGCTTCTTCTAACCAACATCCAACCTTGGCTGTTTTGCCTCTAGATGCCGACCCGTCCAGTACGCCATACCCATCCTTCTACTGTGTATTCCTTCTTCAGAGTTTAGCAAAGACCCAGAAAGTCAGTCGTTTCCTCATGAGGGATAAAGGTAAAATAAAGCTTTAAAAACATTATTAGAAAAGTGTTTAACTTACTTAATAAAATTTCAACTAAATAACTGTCTACTGTAGCCGAAGTTTAATTATATATATATATATATATATATATATATATATATATATATATATATATATATATATATATTATAGTAAAGGAATATTATTTCAGTTAAATATTTACTATAGTTACTTAACAAATACTAATTTATTATTACGATTATTAACAACTATTAATCGGGATTAATACTGTAAACTGGAAATCTATTCTGACCACAAATGTTTAGAAATCAAACCACATTACTGCGAGAAATAGCTCTTAACCATTAAAATAGCCTAATTACGGCTACATATACATAATCAATGCTACGAATTTATATACAAAGTTAAATATATGTCATAAAAAGGATATTTTTGCTTGCAATGAGGCTAAAGGATGGATCTTAAGATGATGAAGAAGTGTTGGGTAACAAAATATAGTTGAATCTGAATCATATATTGAATAATTCATTGTAACAATGAAATTCTCCGGTTTCAGGAACATATGTTCTTTGAAATTATACAAAACCATAATTAAAAGCGTAGTGTATAATCGCATTAACAGGCGTAAGCTCAGGTTGCGCGGTTGTGTTATAGGTTGGTTTATGCAAAGGTTTCAATTTACCGAAGGCTCTGTTAGTTATTTCGCTTGAGCGACGACTGAGATATAATAAAATCCCGGGGCTATATATAGAGGTAATGTTTAGTGATATGAGATATAAGCATTTATACATATCTTATATATATATATATATATATATATATATATATATATATATATATATATGTGTGTGTGTGTGTGTGTGTGTGCGTGTGTGTGTGTGTGTATTTATTATATAATTATAGCACCGACATTAACTGGACATTGTAATTATTAGTAATTCTTAAACTATTGCCACAGTTTAAAGACTTTAGCTCCTGATACTACTAGCCTCTACTTGTTAGAGAAAATCAACAAATCATTTAAACATATATGACTTGAACACCTAGAGAAATTTAAATATAGATATTTAAATATAGAAATATTAAATATATTAACTCCGATCCACCTGCTACTGCAAGTTAATAACTTTGGCTCTTTGTGGAAGCTAATTTTAATCCCGTACCTTTATTTCTTTTTTTTTCAAGTCCTATTACTTTAATAGATATTTTTAAATTTGAAACAAAAACGTTTTTCTCCTTCTATAGATTTAACAACTTTATGTAACGAGAAAGGTTTATACTAATCTACTCCAGATGCATTGCAACAAGAGGATATTTAGCAAAGAATAAACTTGTTGGAAAAATTTGTGTATCTGAGGGCTTACCTTAAACAAAGCGGACAGACTGAAAAAACATATAAAACGAACAAAGGTAGCGAGACAGTAAAGCTTAGCTAAATATCGAATCCCTTCTCGATGGAAATCCCCACTGTCCCAGACAACCTAATACTCGTACAATTGTATCATGTGAAAACATAAGTAAATCAAATCGGTAATATAAGCACCCCGTAATCAAGCTATTCCTCCACTCGTGTCTATTGATTCATTATTATTATTTATTTCAGATAATTTTAATTTTGATATTAGATATCAAGGCCGTCTATTAGAAGTCAAATTAAACTTAATATTACAATTTATTAATGATATAAATTATTACATTTACCATAACTAATAATGAAAATTACCTTTATGTTCATTATTATAAAACATAAAACTTTTTCTGTTAAATTTATTGCGTGCTAAACAAAATCAGAAGTTTAGGAAAAAATTCCCTTATTTTTTAAATAAATTCCACATAAATTTAATTCGATTTTTGTCTTACCAAAATTATAAAATGCATTAAAAAACTTTTGAAAACTTAGGTAGATCTATAATACCTTTACTATACATTATATAACAAATTATAAAATATTTCCATATAGCAAACTCATTTTGAACAGGAAACTGCATTGTTCAATTTATCTTCTCGAACACGTTGTGGTGCCTAATCTTTTCATGAAGACTATTGTATCGGTCTCAAACAGGTGAAATATCAATAATGCGAAGTACATTTACGGGTAGTACATATAAAAACATACCTCCCAATGCATGTGTACTACATATATTCTATTTACATTGTCAACAACTTTATAAAATGTGAAATATTTCTTCTGTCAGAATAAGTTTAGGCATGTCTTTAACTTTAAATTTTTTACTAAAGCTAATAAACTTATATCCACAAACTCGAGAAGTTTTACTTATACTTGTTGTTAATTATCCATAGATCTCGTGTTTTAAAAAACCTTATCCGCTTTTAAAAAATAACAATTACGATTTCTTAAACTTTTGATCACTTCTAATTCTTGACTATTTCTGGTTCCATTCTTCTTTAATTTTATATTTTCAGCAATCTTCATCTTGCAAACGTTCCTGACGTAGTTTTTATCTATTGCGTTTAAAAACCTTATACCACTCTCAATATTACCTATTAGCTCCTCAATACCTTTCCCATTATTATTACGGAATGAAAATTTCAATCCCTTATTAAATATTTCCATTTCCGATTTGGTGAATTTTATATTTGTTTCATTTTTGACCAAAATATTATTATTATTTTGGTTATTAGGTTTATCTGATGTAGTTCTCATCAACATGCTTAATTGCTTTTCTAATTTTTCCACTTTTTTCAAATATTTATGTTAATTAACTACATAAACTTGTTTACAAAATGTGTCCCAATCTTCTTTATTTTCTTTTGCTAATTTTAAATGTAAATTATATAACTCCAATTCCACTGTATTTAATTTACCATAAAGGTATTTTATTTCTAAACTTGACCATTTCTCCTTAGCGAATTGTAAAACTTTCTCTGTTCTATAATTTTTAACTTTTATATTAATTCCTTCAATAAATTTAGGAGTTAAGTTCTTCTTTTTACATGTTTTAAGAAATTTTATATCCGCTAATATAAATTTAACTTGTAAATTTAATTTTTGGAATCTGTTATGCTCTCTTGACCGAGAAGTCATATTTATAACTGTTTGAAGCAACTGTGGCGTAATGTTAATTTTTAAATAAATAAAACCTCTAAACCACAAATAACATTTATTTAAATCTTATGTACATTTCGATTGCCCATCAATCATCTTCAGAGGTATTTAAAAAATACAACTAACTTTAAACAACATAATACAAGGAAAGGTATTGAGGAGCTAATAGGTAATATTGAGAGTGGTATAAGGTTTTTAAACGAAACAGATAAAAACTACGTCAGGAAAGTTTGCAAGACGAAGATTGCTGAAAATATAAAATTAAAGAAGAATGGAACCGGTGATAGTCAAGAATTAGAAGTGATCAAAAGTTTATGAAATCGTAATTGTTATTTTTTAAAAGCGGATAAGGGAAATACTATTGTAATTTTAAATAAAGAAGATTATGTTAATCGAGTTAATAATCTGTTAAAAGAAGAAATGTTCATGATATTAAAAAAGAATCCAATAAACAAATTTGTAAAAGAAACGGTAAATATTATTAGAAGTTGTAATGTAGTTATTCCAAAAAATGAAATTTATAAATTTAATGTTTCAAATGCAGTTATACCTAGGTTATATTGCCTCCCAGAGATACACAAAGAAGGTAATTTGATGAGACCCATAGTTTCGGGGATTGTCTCACATACTTATCTTTTGTCAAAATGGTTAAATAAAGTTTTTAGAAATTTTAAATTTAATATAGAATCCAGCTCAATAAAAAATACAGGAGAGTTTATAAATAAATTGAAAAATATTGAATTGACCAAAGATGAAATATTTGTATCGTTTGACGTTTGTTCACTATTCCCCAGCATATCAGTTGCTGAAACATTAATTTTGTTAAAGAATTTTTAATAGAAAATAACATAGAGATTAATGAAGTTAACGAATATGTAAAATTAACTAAATGTTGTATGACTCAGAATTATTTTTCATTTAACAATGTATTTTACCGACAAAAAGATGGTACAGCTATGGGGAATAGTTTATCATCTTTCATAGCCGAACTTTTTATGAAAGATTTTGAAAAGGAATTAAGAAACAAACTCCCGTATTTTCCTAGAGTATGGATTAGATATGTAGATGATGTTTTCGCAATTTTTAATACCAAAGAGTTTAGCGTAGAACATTTTTTTAGCATTAATTAACAATGAACATAAAAACATTAAATTTACTTTTGAAATAGAGCATAATAAATGTTTACCGTTTCTTGATGTATTATGTTTTAGAAATAATAATAAAATTGAATTTGTTATATATAGGAAACATACAAATAATGACAGATTTATCCCGGAAGATTTTAACCATTGCAAATCCCATAAATTAGCAGCGTTTAATACTATGGTTAATAGATTAATTACTATTCCATTGCATAAAAATAGATTTAAATATGAGTTGGCCAAAATTAAAGAAATCGCCAAGTTCAATGGATATGATCCTAAAATAATAGATAATATTTTGAGGAAACAAAAATTTAAAAAGTTTAGAAACGATTCTACTACCTTAATAACACAAAAAGAAAATATTAAAAATCAATTCATTAGCCTACCATTCGATATGAATTTAACAAAAGGTCTAGAAAAAGTTTTTAAACAGGTAAATTTAAAGTAGCTTACAAAAGCTGAAATAGCTTAAAAAATCTATTAGGTAACCCAAAAGATAAAATAAAGATGATAGATAAATCTGGGATTTATAAAATAAATTGTAATTCATGTAGTAAAAATTATATTAGAAAAACCAAAAGGAAAATATTAACCAGATTTAATGAACATATTAGCCATATAAAATTTCAAAGACCTGAAAAATCTAGTGTTGCAGAACATATTCTAAACACTAAACACACTTTAGAATTAAATGATCTAAAATTATTGAAAATTGATAATTCAAAAGGTCATTTGAATAGGTTTGAAAGTTTGTACATTCACAAATATGAAGAAAATAATTTATTAAATTGTGATAAAGAGCCTATCCCTAAATCTCAGTTATATTCATTAATTTGGAGATAGTTATAACCTTGTTAAGAAATAATATTATTGTTTTTTAGTAAAATTGAAATAGTTGTAACGGTATCTCTTCACCACGAGAGTTGGAAGACCGGACCAAGTTGTAGAGGGGGAATTTACTGCAACGTGATTGGTTGTACTAGTTTATTTAAAAATAAGAAAACAATAAGCTCAATTTCTATTATAAGAATTTCAACAGCTTTGACTTTATTTTTATTTTGTCCAATTAGAAATTACCTTTGCATCTCACATGGGCAGCTTTACCTTCTTCCTAATAAAAATGTCTAGACATAACCTTTTTCAAACATGAACGTGTCCAATAAACTTTCTACACAAATACAACATTTATATATTTTTCCTTACTAAAGATTTTAAAAAATGTCCAAACGTATCTAATTGAAGTTCATATTTCTCTATTATACTCCAAGTAGAATACAATGATATTTGTAACATTTGCACTTCATTGTTTCACTTTGATTTTGAGTTCAGAGCATGTCGGACAGCGTAAAGCAGGCATTACAGGGTTAAATTCTCCATTAGGAGAAAGCAGCTACAATAATCTGTGAATCTGTTTGTTTTCACTATTCTTCTTTTTTAATTGTTTAATATATATTTATCAATGTTCATCTATGACTGTTCATCTGTTATATCTTAAAAATTTATTTATTTTATTAGTTCACAATTTTGTAGTTAAAAACTAATATACCTGTAACAAAACATATGTTCAATACATCCAAAAGCAGTAATTTTCCACATTCAGTTCACAGCGACTCTCACCTGGGTGTCCCCACTGGCTTCAAGATCAGCCAGACCCCGGTGGACAGTATAAACGACATGATCCGCGATCTAGAAGCGGTTGATCGGAGCCTTCTTGCACCCTGGCAAAAGTTAGAGGTGGTCAGGATGTTCATCCTGCCACGTCTGGAGTTTATACTCAGGGGCGCCAGGGTTGAGAAGGACCCATTGACTAAACTGGATAAGGCGGTGAGGCGCATGGCCAAGTCATGGATGCACCTGCCTCGAAGAGCGAGCGCGGAGCTCGTTTATTTGGACCCGTTGGAGGGTGGAGCTGGTCTCCTTCCTCTGGCGGACCAGGTTGACGTTGCGGCCGTCGTTCGTGCCTTTCGACTGGTCACCTGTCGAGATCCAGTTGTGAAGGACTTGGCAAAGTCCATCTTATGCGGTGTAGTCCGTACGAGAATCGGGCAGCAACCCACCGAAGAAGATCTTGCTGGCTACCTGTCGGGGAGACTTGACGGGCAGTTTGGCAGAGACGGTGGGGATATTGCGTCAGTTTGGACTGTCGCAAGGAATGCTGCGCGACGGCTGCACCGTCGAATTCGGGTCACGTGGCGTTGGAGCTCGGTGTTGCGGGAGTTTCAAGTAATAGTACCTGCACCCATGCTCCAATAGACCCCGTCATCGTTCCGGAGAACGCGCGCCAGGTCCTCACGAGAAGACTGCGGGCGGCTGTTAGGTCTGGGTACCGTAGAAGACTGATAGGGAAGGCGGACCAGGGGAAGGTGGTCGATGTGTCGGTTCGGTGCGACACTTCAAATCATTTTATTCGCACCGGACGTTACGCACGATTCGCCGACTGGAGGTTCGTCTTTAGAGCCCGGCTCGGAACGGTGCCACTTAACGGCTGCCGGCGGTTCGGAACGGGAGACAGGCGGTGTCGGCGATGTGGTTATGCGTCCGAAACGCTGCCGCATGTGCTGAATCACTGTCTCAAGCACAGCGCGGCCTTGCAGGGTCGCCACAACACGATTTTAAATAGATTATCAAAGGCGGTACCGCGGCGGACTGGTGATGTTCGCGTTAATCAAACGGTGCCAGGTGTGAGTTCCAACTTAAGGCCGGACCTGGTGGTGGTGAATGAGGAAACTAAAGAAGTTTCAATTGTTGATGTAGCGGTCCCCTTCGAGAACCGCTATCAGTCTCTGGCCGAATCACGACAAGCCAAGATTGATAAATACTCGCACCTGGCTGAGGAGCTCCGATCTCAGGGTTATGTAGTGACCCTTAATGCCTTAGTGGTAGGAGCCCTCGGTTCCTGGGACCGTCGTAACGAGGAGATCATCCGGTTGTTGAGGATATCTCCACGTTATGCTAAAGTTATGAAAAGGCTAATGGTTTCGGATGCCATTAGATGGTCACGGGACATTTATATTACCCACCGGTCAGCAACAATGGTAGCAGCTGGGGCAGGTTGCGGTTGGACGAGTTTGCTAATGTCTTGGGAAGGGAGCACCAGCCACATTAAATTTAAACCTGTATTTGTTTTTGGTTTGCGTGGCTGGTGCTGTTAGTGGGAGTTAAGTACATCCTGTTATTGTATATGTTTTACTTAAGTGTACTTAACTATTAGCGTTTAAGAGCTCGGAGTTAATCCGATAATATGTATTTTTTTTACTGTGCTAATTTTGTAAAAAAGCAAGTGCCATTGAACACTAAAGAATTGCATATGAATATTCAGTGTGGTGCAGGACAGTATATTTACTCTAGATGTTGTTAACTTTTTTATGAACTTTAATTTAAATTGCTGCACCGATATACAAATTTGATTTAAAAGAAATATGTATGTATTAAAGTATTATTGATAATAAATGATCACTCGAAAACCGGTGCGCGATCGATCAATACAAAAAAAAAGCTAGCCCTATTCAAAAACATCTGCCGCAAGCAAGGTTATCACTACCCATACTTAATCTTTATATATACAAATCGAAAGTTGGTTTGAAGATTATTCAAAAACTCAAAACGTTCTGCAGCAGCTTAGGTCAAATATGTACAACCCGCTATATAGATTGTTTTATCTGATATTTGCGTCAGTAGTATACACAGAACTGAAAAAAGAAAGCTTTTTTAACTGCCAGCTGTGTATCAGCAATCATAAAATCTGCCACAAGGAAGAGGATGACTAACCCATACTTGATATTTATTTATAAAAATGTTATGTTGGTTTGTGTATGCTTGCAATAACTTCTGAATGATTACAAAATTATAAACTTCTATGAGACTTAGGCTTTGTTTTGTTCTTCATTTCTAATCCATTCAACCACAATGAGCCACAGCAAAGCGAGGCAGGGTACAGCTAGTTTAAAATAAAATGTAAAACATGTTTTGAGATAAGAACAAAGTGAAACATTTTGAACTTGCAACGGCTAAGATCGTCCGTGCTATCTTAGTTACATTCATTTCAATCCGATATTTTGGAGGCTGCCCTACCTGCCTTCTCTTAATAAGGTGCATAAGTGGAAGGATTACACTATTACTTCATCGCGTCCGATAAAGATCAAGAAATCCTGAAAACTGAGAGTATACAAAAAACCCACTTAGAGCCCAGGTAAGGCCTAATGATATAAACAGATGCATAATGTACAAATATAAACAATGCATTATTAGGTAATAAAGAAAAGTTTCTTGTTTTCTTGTAACTTTTTATTCTATTTGGGTTTAACCTTGCGTTGTCTCTCAGCCATGTCTAGCCCTGCGTTTTAGAAAAGCGGATGTAGTGATAGAGGTTGTAGAAACCTCTAGCACCTCCGCAGACTGACTTATTTATAGAGCAAGGATGTATTTCCGCAGGGACAACGTGACAGGAATGATTTATATTGCTGTTGCAGAGACGTCTCCGCAAATGTTGATATGCGATTTGTACGACATTGTATTTTTTTGCATATAAAACGTAAGCTCGAAGCAAGAAGGAATGTTAACGAATCTATTGCTTTTACATTCACCAAAGTTACAATACAAATACGTTCTAAGCGCCACTAAATACGGAACAATGAGTAACTTGTCGCTCCATCCATCCAGTGCTAGTTACTCGCAAACGTCTCATTCTGCCCGAATTAACTCCCAACTTGTCGGACTTTATGCACTAGAACACTCTATGCTCAAAGCTGTTTCATGGCATCAATTTATTACCAATTAAAATTGTTTGAATCCGATCACCATGTATTATTATTCTGCTTTCAAGGTTTGTATATTAGCACTGGTAAGCAAGTTTATGAAGAGATATTTAAGGAAGCCTGTATCGTTCCACCTATATCTATATCTCGACTGGACAAGGTTGCCTAGTTACTGGAAGACACTTCTTCTCACCTTGTGTAAGAGCGTGTGAAATTCCTGAAAGTATTCCTCCCACTCGATGCCATATTTTTCCAATATTCATAGCACACAAAAAATGTTATTTCTTCAGTCTTACACAACTACATCGACTTTCCTTTAATCTACCAGGATAGTGTAACGATTACCAAATCCTGATACCCCGATAGAGAAGAGGTCTGCTCCGGACAAAGCAACGCTCCAATTTGCCACATGGACATGGGTCCACGTATTGTAAATTTATTTGAATAATTATTTGTAATATAACACTTATATCCCTGTAAGTAGAGATTATGTATTGTTCGCTTGTGCAAATGGATTTGTGCCCCTATTCGTACTCCTGCACCTTTGACCCTATTTCTGGTGTTATATTGAGACTCTGTAATAATGATCAAAGATACGAAATTGATCTAAAAACCGAAATCTGTAAAGTCTCCAAACTTGTATATCCTAGGACTCCCTATACCCTAGGACTGAATATAAATAAATTCCCTAATTTAAGATTCTCGAAAGAGGTGAACATTGGAGACGAACAAGAGGATAACAAGAGGAGACGAACATTCTTGCCAGAGGATTACGGCCACGAGGACTGGGGTCCCAGATTCGAAGGCCCGATGGGCAAAACATATACTTTATAATCTAATACATTTTCCCAATCTTTAGAACTTATTATCGAACACTACAACAAAGGAGATGGCTCATGCTGGTCTTAACCGGCTCAATTATCAATTAATAGATTATTTCACTAAATGAGTGTATAAATAGATGTTATTTTCAAAACGTACAGTTTTACTTATTTTTAAAGTACGCTAACAGAGGCAAGAGGTAAACTAGATGAGTAACATTACGTCATCAGAGGACAGTCCGCAGAAGTGTCTCAGGATGTAGAAGGAATGCGTTGTAGTGGTGATGGTGAAACGGTAAAGAAAGTTTAGGAGCTGTGCACTGGGCTTAGCTTTAAAGTAAAAACTGTATTTCAATGTATACCAAAGAAAGTTTAGTTATTTACATGATTAAAACGGGAAATGAATTAAAATATAAAGTTTGCTTGTATTTTTATGTATATGGGTTGAGAAATTATTAGGATGTGGGAGAAACTTTGTCATCCCGTTGTCGCAGGGAAGTAAACTTAATATATAAGGTTGGAAGCTGACGTTGATAAAGTCATACTACGCTAATTTAATGTGTAGGCAGTAATTAATGAGACCGATGCTACAAAAGGCAATACAAGCGGCAGGAGACCTTACCAAGAACCAGCATGGATCTAGGGAAGGGCATTCCACAGTAACGGCGATCCAACAGGTGATAGAGGCCAGGAAATCGGGAGATCTTGTGTGTCATTTTGCCAGACCGATTGTTATGCTGGTAACGTTAGATGTGAAGAACGCATTTAACTCTGTACGATGGTCGACCATAATGGAGGCGCTGGAACGGAAATTCTTGGTTCCAAGGTATCTGTTGGCCGTGATCAGAGACTACCTGAGGGATCTGGACTGGTGACGGAAAACAGTGGACAAAGGAAATCACAGCTGGAGCAGCCCAAGGATCGGTACTGGGACCAGACCTGTGGAATGTGGCATATGAAGGTCTTCTGATATTGGAAATGCCAGAGGATGCATATCTGGTGGGCTACGCCGATGATGTTGCTGCTGTCATTACAGCTCGCAGCACAGAGTTGGTCATGCGTAGGATTAACCTATGGATGGCAGAACACGGTCTACAGCTGGCCGTTTCCAAGACTGAGATAGTTTTATTATCTGGAAGGAGGATGCCGATGGTGGTACCAATGGTTGTGAGACAGGAGACGCTCTTCACTAAGAGAGCGGTGAAGTACTTAGGAGTCAAGCTGGACAACAAGCTGACGTACGGGGAACATCTTCGCATGATCTGTGATAAGGCTGCGGCTGTGACCTCGTCACTCGCAAGATTGATGGCTAACGTCGGTGGCCCAAGGGCAAGCAGGAGACGACTCTTATGGTCTACGGTGCAATCCATCATGCTCTACGGTGCTGAAATCTGGTCCGACACTCTGAAGGTACAGAAGTACCGTCCCAGACTCGATACGATTCAACGAATGGGAGCGCTAAGAATAGCGAGCGCCTACCGTACTGTTGCGTCGGCAGCTGTGCTGGTTGTGGCAGGTGTTGTGCCAATCGACCTATTGGCTCAAGAGAGAAAATTTGTATTTAATAACAGTAGAGCGATAGGCAAGATAGAGGCGGTCAAGCGAGCCAGAGCACAAACCATGAACCAGTGGGAGTAACGATGGAATCATGAACGGTCAGGTAGATGGACGTTCCTTCTGATAAGCAGCTTAAAGGAATTGACAGAACGCAGGCACGGGGAAGTGAACTTCTATATCACACAGTTCCTGACAGGCCACGGGTACTTTAGGGCATACCTGTTTAAGATGGGAAAAGTTCTGTCCCAGAACTGTCGGATATGTAGCGATAAACTGGATGACTCAAGGCACACCTTCTTTGAGTGCGCCAGATTCGTAGACCAGAGGAGTCGATTGATGACACATACCACAAGCCTCTCCCCAGAGAGCTTTGTGTGGTCGATGCTTGCATCGGAAGCCAACTGGAATATGGCATCGAAATACATCGAATACATTCTACGATGTAAAAAAGAAGAAGGATGGCTAGATCCGTAATATATTGGAGGAAGTTTGAGAGGCACCACCCTGAAGTAATGCTTCGGCGGTTCCGGGGTGGAAATTTGCCTGGAGGGTGACGAGTTTAGTGGGTAAACTTTCAGATGTAGAGCCTAGTGCAGTGTCGAGAGGAATCCCACACTCTGTGCATAAAGCATTCTCGTCGTTAAAAAAAAAAAAAAAAAAAAAAAAATGTGTAGGCAGCGCTGCATCTAAGCGTTGGCGTGATTTCATCACACGAATAAATACACTTTAAGCATTCAACCAACTGAATGTTAAATGTTAGCGCACCTGTAACACCATATCTCATATTTACAAATTGTAACAACTGAGTGAAGTTTTTGCAATACCTCCTGCTACAAATGTAGAGTAGGACTGAATGTTTGCACCTAATTATGTTCGAAAAAAATCAGAGTGCTGGATAATGTTGGCATGGTACAACCTGACACCACTTACCTATAGCAATTCGTTGACATAGTAACGGACAGCCCTTATGGAGTCTATACATGAGGGTTGGCGTGATACATCGGACCCCATTAGATAATTGCTATCGTCAGTACATTCAGACAGGGGTTTTTGCATTCTTTGATCTCCGTCCTGTATATTTAGGAATCTGTTAATAAAATTATATAGCCTAAACCACCTATAACTTATTTAAATTTTATTTTCATGCCTAAATACTTGTAAGAATTTATTTTAAAATAACTTCAAAAATATCGAGATATTTATTTTCAAACACTATCTCCGTCCCGGCATATTTCCCAAGCAGCGAGCTAAGGTTTAAGCAGTATATCAGCCTTAACTTTATAAACGTTGATACCTAAATTATTTCTGTTTTATTTTTAAAAATACCAAAATATGAAAATGAGTAAAATATAAGACTTCAACTCTTAAAGACAAGTTGATGAATATTTTAGAATAGCTAGCGATACAGTGAGCGGGAAACTGGCGCTAAATGGCTGAACTGCTCTTTTACTTCCACCATGCATGAATTAATTGTATTAAGAGCAACAAGTTCCCTAAATCGTCACTACCTCTATAGTAAACATTGTGCTTTAACTCTTTCTCTCTCTCTCTCTCTCTCTTCCTCTCTCTCCCTTGCTTCTGTCTTTGTATCTCCTCTCTGCTTTATTTACCTATATTTTAATTCATCGTTTTATCAATCTGTGAATGCGTTTATTCTTCCTTGGGTATGTATGTATATGCGAGTTTATGTGTGTATGTGAGTGCGTGTGCGTGCGTGTGAGTGTGTGTGTGTGTGTGTGTGTGTGTGTGTGTGTTTCAACGGTCAAAATGGTCGTACGAAATGAGAGATAATAATTTCAAGTTTTTTAATAACAAATTTAATAATTAAATAATAAGGTTTTAATTTGTTGTGTAATGAAACTTTGTAAAGAGTGAAGAAGCCAGTAAAATCTCGAATAATTATTATTAAGACAAATTAAAAATTAAAATAAAATAAAACTGTATTAACTAACTAAATTTGACAAACGGGAGTGCAGTGAACATTTTCTAAGTGCTGAAAAATACTAACTTGAGAACTAGGCCACGTAGAACTACCACTGACATTTTGGAACGACCAGCAAAATCCAAAAAGAACAATAGTGAAAACCAAATCTAAAAAACTCAAATAACAAAAAAATTACAGTTATTTTAAAGAAATAGACATTTTTCAGTATTCCGAAACCGATAACAAAATTATGCAGGTTTAATCGAATACGTTGTCCAAGAAAAAAGCACGGAGATAACGACGAGCTAAGAGCGGGTGGGGAAAGGTTAAATAGCCGTAATAAATACAGGAACTTAAGGACCTGTAAGGCAGTCTGTAAAAATTTTAATACAAGTGCTAACGGTCACTATGCCGGTTCGCGCCTAGCACAACCACCATAAACCAGATGGAACCAGAACCGCCACGTTTCTGACGTTTAATACGATCCACGGATGAGGGCTTCAGACTCAGCCTCCGGGACGAGAAAATCAGGAGAATGGAGAATGACTTCCATCGACTTACCAGGGATGGCTACTTCCAGTCTCCAGGGACCCGGAATCAAGTCGAGAGGACTCTAGGACCGGCAGGGAAATTCTTGGCAAGTCATTTTCTCTATTATATTAAATAACGTCAAATTTAGTAAGTTAAAAATATTAAATTCAAAATTATCAATAAAAATTAAACAATGACTTCACTCTATGTTGAATTTTTAAATAAATGCAAAATGCAGTAAAATTAATTTGTATAATAAAAATGCTTAAGTAATGAATAATAAATATTAGCCAATCATTTTTAAGAAGACCAGATTTATAGAATTTATAGAATTATAAAAATATTAAAATTATTTGTTATAAAATGTAAAATATACCAATTCAATGTTAAAGTCAAAGGATCAAAATTTTATTATGTTAAATTAGGAAAGATTTTTTGTTTAAATATGTAATGTATTTAATGGATTATTTATAAAATGTAGAAATTAAATATATAAAATATAAGGACAAGTTAAACAATTATTTGTGATTATAAGGAAGACTAAGAAATAGTAAAGAGAGAGTCAAATGTAATTTCGTTGAAAATATATTTATTTTTATTTTTAAAAACAAGTAATAAAATGTGTTATAAAAACTTTTGGTATTTAAATTTATCCTGTGTTAAACAAAATATAAAACTTTTATTTTTTTCCAAATAATAAATAATGATTATTATACCAAATCACAATTTTAATTAAATTTCATTAATTAATAAATATATATAAAATTTAGAGCCTAATGTTTCTTCACACGAGTTCTCTCCTGAGAACAAATTTATTGAGCAATTCTAAAAATTAGTTGGTTTTTTGAAATGAAGTGAAGAGATGAGATCTACTGGCAGATCATGTTTAAAGAACACGGGTGCCTTTAAAGAAGGTAACTTAAACATGATCATATTATGCACGTCCCCTTGCTATGCCTGCAGATCTTCTAGATAGTAAGATTGTTTTGAAATTATGTGTGTTCATATTAATATTGTTTCTTTCCAGCTGATACTTTACCGACAAGTATGACAATTTAAAGACCCGACAAACAGGTTAACCATTTTGGGGGGGGGGGGGGGTCATACAAGGTTTAAGGTAGAAATCAGCGGGTAGTGGCTTGCGTTCAGGCGTGGCAAATAACCGGTAAACACAAGACAAATTTTAAGAACGTTTGAGGTTACATGAGCCCGAGAGCGGAATGGAGATAAGCAGGAGCGAATAAAAACTAACAACTCCATGACACCATTAACGCTACGATAAATAAAAAGTAGAAAAAGGAAGAGGAGGGGAGGGGACGTTGTAGTGTGTGTGTGTGTGTGTGTGTGTGAGTGTGTGTGTGTGTGTGTGTGTGTGTTTGTGTGTGTGTGTGTGTGTGAGCGTGCTTGCATTTGCAGGTTCAATTAATTTTCGGTAATATTGTATTACATATATAGAATAACATTATGATTGAACCATGGCTATAAGCGATCCACTTAATTTCAAATCCCTTCTCTTCATATTAAACTTGAATTAAATTGAATTTTTTGAGTGAAATATTTAAATAAAGAATTTTCTGCAGCACACACTACGCTCCGTACAAATGTACATTGAATGATGCTGTATGTGATGATACAGTCGGGAACGGAATAGAGGCAATTAAATCTGAAACGAATTTAATTAAAGCCAGTGAGCTATTAAAGACAAATCCGTTCTACTACTGGAGTAATGTGTAGCTCATTAAGCCGTGAGACTCAATGCCCATAAATCTTTCGCCTTTACCACTATCGTAGACACGGTTTAATATTTTCTCATACAATGTTATGCAGAGATGTTGTTTCTTGACGTTTTTGTAACAATTGAATAGTAAACGATCCAACTCTCCCCAAAGTGTCAACGTCTACTTTTCGTAATTTAACACACTAATTACAGGGTAGAAACGTCAGTTACTATCTTGTCTCCACTTTCTGAAATAGTCCAAACTTGTTGTTATAACAGTCAAGTTAGCGATTCTCATATACGGTCGTACTCACCCCTTCTTATATACAATGGTTTACACTTTTATATATTGACTGCCGTATCATTGGCGGTCTTTAAATATACACTATTAATTGTGTAGTATATATTATAGTATAAAGTACGAGGCTTTAGAGTAAATTCAGTTAGTTGCTTAAATAAATATCTATAGGATTTAGCAAAGAAAGACATAAATAGTTTTGTAAAATCCTTACAAAGCATGTACCATCCATTATTCTTTTCCGGGAAAGCTATAAACTGTGTGCCGGCAATTTGACAATAGAAGGGTCCAAACTAATTAGGACGGGAAAATCCACTGATCGATATAGCCTGGGATAATAACCGTGTACCGTTAGATGGGAACTGTGGGAACTTACAAAGAACACATTGGCAGTGGGAGAGGTTAGGGATTTCAATAAAAACTAAATGATCGGGAGACGTGGGGGAAGTTTTGAAGGGAACTCGAGAAGAAGGCAGACGGATTGGTGGGGACAAGAATGGGAGTGTGGTAAAAAGAATAAATTGTTAAATTAAGTAATTAGATTTTTATAAGTAAATTTTAAAAAGTGCAACGTAAATTTTTTTTTAGAAATATAAAAGTAAGTTTTTTTTTGTGTGTCAATGGTAAAGGCAGAAGGTAACAAAGGCCAAGATTCCAGGCGCTTTTCAGAACAATAAATATTATTTGAATATAGGTGTAGCCAACAGACATCTATATTTTAGTTCTAAACAAATTTAATTTCATTACCATTTATAAAATTTAATATAGTTTCACTATTTCTAATTTAAGAAACAAAGTTCACGTATAAGCGACCCGAGAGCAACTATACAATTTTAATACTGAATTTATTATCTTTGTTATGTTATTTTATTAGAATTCTAAAGCCTCAAACTCCACCTATATAATTGTTATGTTAGTTAAGGTATTAATCCTGTCACTGCAAAATATTAATATAACTTTAGTATAATGTGTAAAGAAATAAATGCAAGTGATTTTTAAAATTTATAATATTGTTAATTCTTTATAAAACTGATGGTGTGACATTAGATAGGTGAGGTAAATAAATAACATTAAAAAAAAATTATAATTAAAACACAAAAATTAGGTTATAATATATATATATATATATATATATATATATATATATATATATATATATATATATATATATAGTTTATATCTAACTGTATAGACAGTACTTGCCAGAATAGTTACAATTTGGTATGGTAAAGGACTACTTGAGATGAGAGGATGATAATTGTTTATACGGTTAAAAGGTAACGGTAAAATACAAAGTAGGGTAGGACGTGATGTGGCAAGTAGGACACGAGGAAGAGTGGATCTGTAAGGAAACTGAAGGGACATTATTTAGAGATGATTTATTGTGTAGATATGAGAAACTAATGAGAATATTAACGGGTCCACGGTTGACAGTATTTAAACAAACGTATGGTCAGTAGCGTCCTGGTAAGATGGACATGGGGCAAGGTGGATGTGTAAGGGTGGATGTTTCATAAGTCACCATAAATACCTAGCTAATTTGAGTGACGTGAAGGTACTAGAGGGTAGAGAACACCTACGTATACCTTAAAGTAATTAGGAAAGGAGCATTGCAAATAAAGTTTGCCTGCAAAATATCGCTGTAAATGTGACCTTGGATAATGTTTTTAACAGGGTAAGTTGATCTAAAATACACAAAAACCCAAAATAAAAATGAATCTATCCTAGCAACTACCGTTTAGTACTCATGCACGGTCCTGCAATTTAGACCACTTAGCCGCCTCATAACATAACAGTTCTATAATTAATGGTGATACAAGTCTTTAAAAAATAAGTCTAAATGCTAAAAGATGACAGTTGTGTAGCGGGACACTAAAACAAGAAACATTCATCAACAGTAGATATCGATTCAAACAAATAAAATTATCTAATTTTCTTTTGTTATTTTTAAAACACGAAAGTTATTTTGGCAAACATTCTGCAACATACGGACAAGAAGTAAATCTGCTTCTAGACAGAACGCTTTGTAATGTGTCAAAATCAACCCTCGTGGCAATATTTACAGCTATGGTGACAGTGTAGTGTGAAACGAGGAACCGATTACGGCAATATTTCAAGGATCACAAACGTTTACAGCCGAACACACATGTCTATACTGACGATTGGTTTCGCGGGACTGCAACACGATAAATTGACGCTTAGAAATATTTTTTTCCAACTTTTGTTTTATGCGTGAATTTCATTTACTTTATATTAAACAATTAAAAATGAATCTTAAACAGGTACGAAGTGTGTGACAAATGACTATTCTCTCCCTAATATAAAACAACAAGATTTTAAATATTAAAGTGATACCGTAATATAATTACTTGACGTTGTTTTAAAAAAAGAAAAACATTTCTTTTATAACAGACAGATATGTATATTTAAGAAAGGTTTAATGTAATCGTGTTCTTTTTATTAATAAATTCCAATATTATGAGGATAATCAACCCATGTAGGGCAAAGTATATAATAATAAAATGATACACTTTAGAGGATTCCTTTATTATATGTTTACAAATTTACTGAATATTTCCTTTATCGAATATAATTGAAATTAATTCTTAAAAAATTGTAAAGGCGTCTATGAAAGATTTAATTAATACACCGGAATAAAGATATTAACTCATTGTCATCATGCTGAAATTAGTTTTGTAAAATTATTTGAAATATAAAATTAATACATTTAACTATTATAAAATTGTGAATAACAACATTTTATCCTCTTTCTTAATAAATTTCTTTTAATAAATTGAATACAACCTAACCTATCCGCCATGGACAACATACGCACAGCTGTTTATTATTGTCATCATGCAAGTGCTGCTCTCGTATCGTACCATTGTACTTGACAGTATCCGCGTCAGGGGAAATCTAAAGGTATAATGTTTCTTTGGGTTTCACGATAAGTTTAAAGAGGTCATTGTTTCATGTCATTTTTTATTTAAATATGAAAAAAATTTTAAACATTATTTTGAATGTAAAATATTTTTAAAAACCTTGCAAAAATCTCTTGTTTATACGGTAATATACAGTACTTGTATTTTTCTGTAAAGTATTTGTTTTAATTTAAACGTGGGATAAACCTTGGGATGTTCTATATTCCTTTGGTATATAAGCATATCGCCGACAGCATGTCCTAATACAGGATACAATAGTATATAAATAGTAAATAAATATATGTTATAGGGATATGAATAGCCCAAATATGCTAATACAGAAGTTGATTATATACGGGGACATATATTTTGACCTTGGGAAGGATAAGGTTAGCTAAGTTTTGGAATTAGTTCTATACTGATCACACGAGTAACTACTCTCCCAATACTGCGGTGACCGATGTCTCTTATAGAAGTAAGGATCGAACCATTTGGCGAAAGTCACTATCAGCCATTTCACCTGCTTCTCCCTACTACCCTGCGTGAACATTCGTCGTCAACCCCTGACTGTTCATAGTTTCAGCTCTTCAAGGTCCATCAGGTGGTGTACGCCTAGGACCAAGTATCTAGATTGGGGTCCGCCGGCCTTTAGGTAAGGCAACCTGGAACTGAATAAATGTGCGATTGAACTACGGTGGTATCAAGTTACGGAAACCTGAACTTTCGGACAGTTTCTACCTCTCCCGATTACTTCTCCTTATTCGTCTCATCCCAGGGGCGGTCTATTCACCAGTGGAGGTTGTGCAAAAAGGTTGTAAGATTCTTACGTACTGGTATTACGGGTCGAGGGACAAAGCCCCTTGTCTCGGGCCCAAAAGAGATATATTAAAAGACCGGTTCCTCTACCTACACTGAACTAAATAGATATGGTGGAGGGGGTAATAAGGTACGAACACCTGGCGGTTCAATAGATTCTAATGGTCCTGAGTAGTTACGGAAAAGTGGTTGAATCCTATTGCCTGATTAGAGTTAGTCTCGTCCCATGGCTGGAGTGGGTGGACCAGTCGCCAATCCAGGCTCTAGAGTAAGATTACAAGACTCGTGCATCCTGGTATCAAGGGTCCGTGACACGGGCCGTCACTCTCCCGGGAGTCACGAATTTAAGGTTGGATAGTAGGGGGTAGCGGTTTCAATATTCTAGACCTAAAATTCTCCACAAATAATCTATCTTGTGATTTTTTACAAAGAGAAAAGTCGTAAGAAGCAGATAATGCTTTTTTCCTGTCTTTCCTCTCGTCATCTTTCTTTCTACTTTCACTTTTCACATAGCTAATGTACATCCTCACAAGTGGCTGTGTAAAATAGCTCATATGTGACCATACTCTTATGTGCAATATTACAATATCACTGCATTATTCCCTTGTCTGTCAATATACCGTGGAACAATAATTAGTTATGTTTACGGTATACCTAAGGCTGCAACAAATTTTCACAGCAGTAAGCAATTGCCTTAGGTGGGATATATTGGGACGTCATTCTTCCGGTAAGGAAATAACGACGCAACGCCTTCACTTTATATATATGACTTTAGTCAAGAAAGTCTTTACACATAAACATATAATGTTATACTATTTATTGTTCTAAGATAAGTTGTGAACAGTCTAATATTAAAAATTCCGAAGAAACCAATAAGAAAGTTTACCGCATTTTATATTAACGAATCTTTAAGGGGTTTCGATATATAAGGATTAGAATTGCCGTTCAATTTGTACCTTGAGTCGATGCTGGAACATATTTCATCTTGCAAAACATATTGTATGAAGTTCAGAAATTATGCAAAGTGCGCGGGTAGGTGAAAGGTAATTTTAAAAATGCTAAACTACAATAAACGACACAAAGAAAGAATAGCATCAGGTTACCCGTCCCACAAGAACAAGGCCCCTTACCTAGCCATATCACTACCCTAGATATTTCCTCCTTTATTTAATTTAATCCACCAGATTGTGTGGGTAGACAGTGACTCCAATGTATAGTACACACATTCTATATATATATTAGACACATCATGGTGTAGTCACGTCTACTTTAGGGATACGGATAAACGAGGGATTGTTCACCTTCATATCCTGAACTAGGATGAGTTATATTCCTTCCCTAATCCCATATTTACACCATCCTTTTGTATTCTATTACATTTGAGAGTAGGGGATAAATACATTGTCTGAAAATATGTCTACTTTCTACCAGACCAAGACAAAATCATGACCTTATTTATTATTTTTAAATCATTTCATATTAATAACTTTAAATGCGATTGGGGTAGAATATTTTCAAACTTTTTTATGGGTCCTCATCATGAGAAGGATTGTGTATTTAAAAATTAATAATAGTTAACAATTTATTCAGACAATTTTTTTGATTTTTAATATCTACAAATATATGATCCAGTCTGATCAAAAAGGATTTTGCAACTTTGGTTTATCATATTAATATATAAAATTGAGTTAAATGCCTTTCAAATAATTTTCATAAATATAAATTTCTATATATTTCCAAACTGTTACGTTATTTTTAGATTAGGTAGTAAGGCTCCGCGTGAGTCAAACAAGAAGTATTTTGATAGAAGATAACAACCTACTGATATCGCCATTTATTAGATGTATATGAATTTTCAACACTGTAAAGTTGTTTTGAATTCTCAGTGTACATTTTTAAAGTTTATAGAAAGATAGTAAGGGAATTGAAGTGATATACAAAATTGTGTAGAAAGAGTTATTATTATTTAAATAAACGTTTTTCTGGACTAATAACAAACAACAGGTACAGGTAAATCGAAGGTATTCTCAATAGGAACTCTAATGGTAATTAATGGCGGCCAGCTGTTGGTGGAGATTGCGAGACTGCAGGCCATCAATAAGGAGGAGCTGTAATTAGAGTTATTATGACAACGGAGAAACGTTCTAGTTTTAAATAACTAAACTCTTTCGAATAAGTTTTATCTGATACCAATATAGCTATCAAACAGTCTCTAGAATATATCCCTCAATAAAATATTATTTTCCCAGTTATTCATCAAGCTATAAAAAACAAGTTTTCTAGGTATTTGAAAATCTTTTGGTTTTACTGATTAACGATTTTAGTTATGAAAGAAATAATTTTGCCTTTCTACCTTGAATAATATTCGGAGAGTTTTGCTGTAATTAAAAACAACTTTTAGAATAACATATAAAAATAATAAAATGTTGTGAAACGAAGAAAACAATATTTGCAATGGATATTAAATATTGTATATTAAATTTACAATGTATATTACACAAGCTCTCATTAATATGAATGAATCCTCTTGTGCTCTCGTCTGGTGTGGAGAAGTGACACAAGTCATGATGCTCCTAACTTTATCTATAGCCTGTCTGTATCTACATCTATATCTATTTGCCAAACATCTAATACAAGTTAATAGTCGTAGCGACTCTAGGTAGGCACAACATATAATGAAAGGTTACTCCCTACATCTGGGAAGTTAATAGAATAAAGTCGATGTTTATAGTGCACTGAAAATATTCATGAAACTCACACTAGTAACACATTCATATCTACAAACTTGAATAAATTGAGAAAACTATAGTAATAACCAAATAGCATTTAGAAATAAAGAATTACTAAACATGTAGATTTGTTAAATAAACTAAAAGATTTTTATCACAAATAATTGAACTAAAATGACGTAATAAGGGGGTCTTAAGACTGATATTTACCCCTTCTATTGACGTTTTGACTATTAAGACAGACTTAATATTAAAAAAACACAAGAAATTAAACTGGATGGTGGCGTGAATGAACGGATATCCCAATATTTTAGTTAATCGCTACAAACATTCGTTTAAAGTATAGTTTTCAATTTTGAAATTGTTTTCTAACTTTAATAAATCTAAGAAGTATTTGGAACAATCTGAAACTAACCCTTTTCCTGTATTATCTGATAACAGTATTATAATCATGTAAGATTAAATATCATTAGGAACATAAAACGTTTATGACCTAAAAAACGTTTATAATGTATTTCAAAACACGGAGTTCGTTTTCAATGAAGAACCATTCGTATGCTAGACAAAATTGATTAGTCCTTTCCACATTTGCAATAATATGTCAATGTAGTTGTAATTCCTTATGATAATGGAATGTAAACAATGGTTTCATCGTACATAATATTGGCCATATATTATACTCTATAAATATACGATAACTTACTAACTAAATACTAACTTAAATATTAAATATCCGTTGAGAATGGAAATATAAGTGCTAGTAATAACGTTACCAAGGAGAAGGTAAGACACAAAAAACAGCTGAGGACGGTTTCAATGACGGGCCCCAGGTTGAGCGCCACATATATATGTATAAGTACAACATTGTATAAGTACTACATTGTATATATGGTGTTGTAGAAGTGCAATATTCAATTCATAAAAATGATGGAAATGATCTTCTGCAACTGTAACTGGCATTGATAACTTTAAAAATATTCAATATACGATTGCTATAAGTAAGTTTAATTTATGAAGTAACAATTGTTAATTTTTTATTATTTCTTAAAAAGTACTATATTAAATATTTTAGAGTTCATTGGTTTTAAGAGAAAGGAGGGTTTTCATTTAGAGCGTTTACCCTAAACTGTTAGGCATGATATTTATTAGTTTTGGGTTATACGTTAACTGCATCTCACATAATTACCCTTCTCGACCTTTACAATACAAAATGGTATTTTTATTTTATAATATTTTAACGCCGTTATCGTAAAACGTGGAAGACAGACACCATTACAGAACAACATATCATTTAGTGTTCCGTTGTTTATATGTCGTATAAGACATAGAATTCTCAATGTGACATGAAGTAAACCTAATTTCCATCAAGTTCATAGGAAAATGTCTATCCATTAAAAGAGGTAGAGCTAATGTTGAATAGCGTAAATAAGAAATTTATGAGAATTGTGACTGCATTGTGTTTTATACCGTATTTTGAAAACACAAGTTACCCAATTTTTCAAGACTGTTATGTTTTTCTCACTCTAAAACTCGTAAAAGGGAATTCATACCTAATAAAGAAAAAATAGAGTTTAAAATACCTTAGAAAGGAAAGCACGTAAAAACACTTTTACTCTTTTATATATTGCAAATACCCGTGGAATGAGGGACTTTACCTCCCTTATTTTGCATCCGATTACTTTCATAGCTTTCCTTCTTTGATGTTTACTCTACGCTTTCAATATTTAAGGTAACTTGTTTCATGGTTTGCTTGTGCGGCTTTCTAATACTTCCTGTAAAAATATATGGAAACAATTTATAAGATTGCTGACAGTAACAGGGTACTACAGGTGTAACCATAATGAGATGTTTGTGGTGGCAAGAATCCGTCAAACCCTTCATTATACTCTCCTTGAAATTTTATTTTATCTAGGGCTTCAACTTCCATGGATTTTATATCTTTACCTAGTGTGAAATATTCTTTGATTAATAGAAAAATAGGAAAAAGGATTCATAGAACACTGCGTTCAATATACAAGTAATAATAAAACTAGAGCGAGCAGAGGTTGGTTTACCCGTTGTAATGCTACTTTAACTTGGAGAAGTAAAACATTTTGAGCAATTACTTCTCGATAACTTTGATACTCTATTTTTAACGTGAAGTTTACCAAGAAAAATACTGTATCAAAACTTTATAGATAAATGGAATGGCAAAAAGAGAGAGTGATACGGCTGTAATAACTAATATATTTCCACACGAAAACATATACGCAAACAATAACCTTATCCGTAGCGCTAGCATCGTTTATACACTGGAACAACCTGTGGAAAACATTATAAAATAAAGTTATATTTAATGAATCTATCTATTGATATTTAGTGAAGTAATGAGGTTTTTACCTCAGAATTATTAAATATTTCATTTATTGTAAATTAACTAATTTGTATTTTCAGTATATTTATTTCGCCTGGTCTCATTCGAGTTATACCAAGTTATATATCTATATGGGTAGACCATAGAAAACAGTCTCCTTCATAGTGAAAATTCGTAATTGGAATCCGATGATGCTCGTTCTAAGCGGTTTTCTCAATAAGAAATAAGAAAAGTTATTCGTTTTATACTAACCCTTTTCTCTATTATTCTTATGAATCGTAAAATACTACATAAAATAAATAATGTGAATAATGTGTTATTTTACATATTGCATAGTTTAATAGCATTACAAATTTGTTTTCAAGGATAACATAGTGTAGCACTGTCTCCAAATCAGATGGATTGGGATGTAACTACAGCGGGACTACCGAGAAGCAAAACCACATTAATTTGTTCCAAAAGTATAGCAGAACAAACATAAAAAACATACAGGTCAAATATAGAACCTACCCTATTTTTTAAGTTGGTTGAAAATATTGCCCCATGGTTTTAAAAATCTGTAGGGGAGCTGAGGGGGTGTAGGAATCACGTAGGGGAGCTTTTTACTTGTTAGTACATTCCTCCCTTGTTAGGTTGAACTTACCTCCCTTATCTTTCTCCCGAGAACTGTTATAACTTTCCTACTTTGATGTTCACTTTGTGTTTTGAATATTTAATTTTGTCGGATACCGATTTGCTTGTGAAAACACGTTCTGTAGAAATATATACAAAACAGTTTTAATGATGGCTGGGAGTAACAAGGAGCTACGCGAGTAACAGTAATGAGATGTTTGGGATGGCAAGAATCCGTCAAACCCTTCATTAAACTCTCCTTGACACTTTATCTTATCTAGGGCTTTAACCTCAATGGATTTTACATCTTTGGCGAGGTTGAAGTAAAATATTTTGAGTAAGTATTCCTTGTTAACTTTGATATTTTATTTTTATCGTGAAGTTTATCGAGAAAAATACTGTATAAAAACTTTATAGATATATGGAATGGCAAAAGAGAGAGAGAGAGAGAGAGAGAGAGAGAGAGAGAGAGAGAAAGAGAGAGAGAGAGATACGGTTGTAATAACTAATAGATTTCCACCCGAAAATATGTAGGCCTACGCAAACAATAACCACATCTTTAGCGTAAGTTGTATCCAGGAAAATATTGTATCAAAACTCTGTAGATTAGTGGGATGTCAGAGAAAGAGAGATAGAGAGAGGGAAAAGAGAGAGAGAGAGAAAGAGAGAGAGAGAGAGAGAGGGGGTGACTGAGATAATCTAAATATACACACATGAAAACCTATACGTAAACAGAAACTTATCCATTGTTGTTTGTACAATGGAAAGACCGTCGCCCTCTGAACTACAGTACAAAAACTTCAGTATCCCCTGTCATAACATTGATATAAACTATTCACTATTTCGTGAAGCTGTGTAACAAGTTGCATTGTTAGTAATCTGTTAATAAAAACTTATCTATTGTGAAAACAGAATGCGCTAGTGTATAAAATATAATAAAGGTGTTTACAATGATAAAACTATCTTGAAATTACTTTCGAGTAACGCAAATCGATAATACCACATGGTGTTATTGTAATCCTTAAAAGATTATTGTACTAATTTAAACTATAAAAGTGCTCTATTTTTTATCTTACATTAGGCATATATAAACAAAGAGGTTAGGTATGTATGTTTTAAAGAATGGCAAATTTGTTAAAGCGGTGATGTTAACAAAGAACATTTATAAAGCTTTAGCAGCATTAGAATATTCACAAATTTAGTTTGAACAATAAAGTATAAAAATTAAGTATGAAAGGATTCTGTTCAAGCTATATGTGGTAGCTTAGACTACCGAACTGAGTTCATCCCTAAAGGCATTGATTTTATGTAACCATTGCATATTTGTATGGAAGGTTATCAGCTGGTTTTGTTGTTAAATAGAGCAAGAGATATTGGGAAATCTGGCTGCATTATACTCCTGAAATATAATCGCAAAAAGACATCACGTCAAAGTTCCCTCCTTCACCTACCTAGAGGCAGATACTAGTTACAGCTAGGTCTCATTTCCTTGCATGACAACAAGATTGATCAATCAGCTTCCTCGAGGTGTCGTCATTGCTTCTGATAACATACAAGAGGGAACTGATATTTAAGTTCTCCAGAAATATTGCGTTTGGTTTATTAAAGATACATTTAACAAATTGATTTATAGATAATTAAAATACTTAAAAAATGGTAAATTCGTAAATAAAATAGAAAACTGTGCGTCTGAATAGTATTACTCATGCACAACTACAATGTGTATAAGAAGGTAACCTAACCTAACCTGTGTCCCGACATAACCTAGTCTTGCTTCCACACGGTACAAATACAGTGGGGAATATATAGATTTAAGTAGGTTTCCAGTTGTTATAAAATGGCATCCATCCATATCCTAACCTAACCCAACCTAACTTAATCTATCCTAGCCTTTCCCTAACTAACCAAGTCTTGCTTTGTCAAGGTACAAGCGCAGCGGGGAATAAATAGACTTGGGAAGATGTCCAGATGTTCTAAAATGGCATCCAACTAGAGTATTCCAGATCTTAACCTAACCTAACACAACCTAACTTAATATAACCTATCCTGGCCTTACCTAACCTAGGCTTGCTTCCACACGGCACAAGAACAGCGGGGAATAAATAGGCTCAAGTAGATTTCCTGTTGTTCTAAAATGCCATCCATGGGGTGTAGGCCAGATCTATACTTACGACATATTTATTAATCAAACCACAGTATGCTTATATTACAAATGCCATCGTTGTTTTTTATCAAACAAAAGTAGAGATTTAAAGACAAGAAACGTTTAAGTATCTGGTTATTAGCTCGTGATCTAGCACAGATTTAAATGGTGTGTGATAGAGCAATAACATTGGTGACTGGGTAAGGTAAAGGTACCCGGCAAGCTGGCCTGAGCAACCGGGCGGGTCCACAGGTGGCGGATAGTGGGACGGCCTACAGAAATGTAGGTTACCTGTGAATAAGGATTCCGGAAGGTTTCTGAATATGCAGGCCTGGACTAAGGCTATGGTTCAAAGGTGAGGAATTATCCCTCCTCGTCAGTCAACCGGTTGGGCTTGGTAGAAATAACCGAGTGCTCTGACCGGGGAGACTGGGGTAGTTGGGAATTAAGTCCTCACAATGCTACTCTCACCTCCCGGGTGAACCAAGGGCAATGCGACAGTGAAGTAGGGGCGGGAAACTGCCCAAACGACACAGTTGTAAAAAAGAGAGTAAAGCAGGCTGTTCATCTGAGCAGTTAATAATGTCCTGAACTTGGGGTGTGCTTCAAGGTCAGTGACTGAATACCCAATCCAAGGTGGAAGGCATCGTGCCGAAGGATGAATGGCTGCAGGGTATAAAATGCAGTCCCAAACGATCCCCTTGAGGAACCAGACAAAACCTCATTGTATGTTGTCTTGCCAGGGCAGTGGGGGCTCTGCTCTGGTCGACCGTTATTTCCCCCATACTCGTGGGACTTTAATGGACCAAGTAAGTATAAGAATTAATTTCGAGACTGCACAGACAGTGGGAGCCAATGAGACGGCAAACCGTGAGTCTGTAGCAGATGTGTCAACGGCAACCATCACTGGGGGTGCGGGGGCGGCTGTCAAGCTGCCGACTGCAGAAACCGGTGAAGTGGCTGTAGAGTTGAGCACGATGTCTAGTCCTAGGGCTGCTCTGCGGACCCAGGCGACTGCAAATTAAGCAGAACAATGATCAAGATCCTCCAAGTGAACCTACAGCATAGCAGGGCGGCGAGTGCTGTCGTGTGTAGGATGCTGGACAGGGGAGAGGTGGACTTGGTGCTCATCCAGGAACCATGGATTTCTGGAGGAAAAATATGCGGGCTGGCGACATCTGGAGGTAAGTTGTTGTATGATAAGGACTCCGGTGTTCCCAGGACGTGTATCCTGGTTAGGAGGGGGTTGTGTGCTTTTGTACTAACGAACTTCTGTTGCAGGGATTTGTTAGCAGTGACGGTGGAGCTGCGGGCGGAGGGGGGGATGAAGAGGCTGAACCTGGCCACGGCATATCTCCCCTTTGACTGCGCGGGGGCTCTGCCAACACAAGAGCTGAGGAGCCTGGTCGAGCACTGCGAGGCTGTGGATGAGGAGCTGCTGGTGGGGATGGATGCTAACTCCCATCACACTTCGTGGGGTAGTACAGGTACAAACACCAGAGGTGAGGAACTTTTAGCTTATCTTAGCTCTAAGAATCTACTAGTCCTAAATCAGGGGGAAGAGCCGACGTTTGTCACTAGGGCCAGACAGGAGGTCCTGGACATTACGGTGGCATCGAACCAGATGGCTAGGTATGTACTAAATTGGCATGTGTCGGATGAACCATCTTCTTCTGATCACAGACATATTAGGTATGATATCTCTCTAAATCCAGCCATGCTTCGCCCAACCAGGGATCCAAGAAGAACAGACTGGGACTCCTACAGGAGGGACCTGGGTGTTCGGATTGAGGAGGCTGGATTGGAGTATGGTGGGAGGAGAGAGCTAGAAGACTCTGCCACATTGGTTGGCGAGGCTATAATAGAATCCTTTACCGATAACTGCCCTCTCAGTGAGGGGAGGAAAGTAGGGGATCCGTCATGGTGGAAGAAGAAGCTAGCCAAACTTCGGAAGACCACCAGGAGACTCTTTAATAGAGCAAAAAAGAACGGGGAGTGGGACCTGTATAGGAAAACACTAACCGAATACAACAGGGCAATTAGAGAAGCGCGCAGGAAGTCCTGGAAGGAGTTTTGTCATGAGATTGACAAAACTCGGGAAGGGGCACGACTGTATAAAGTGCTCTCTAAGGACCCAGTTAACCCGGTGGGGATGCTAAGAACCCCACTGGGAAATATAACAAAAACGGCAGGGGAAACTGTGGAAGAATTAATCAGGACACATTTCCCTTCCAGTACCCTGAGGAAACTTGGGGGAGCAGACACTGAACCGGTTACCAAACTCTCCACAAGACGTGGTAAGAGGGAGGACTGGGAAGTGGCAAGGAGGATAGTAACTCCACAAAGGGTAAGATGGGCTATTGGCACTTTTAAACCCTACAAATCTCCAGGTCCAGATGGGATCTATCCTGTGCTGCTGCAGCAGGGAATGGATATGCTGGTGCTGGTACTTACTAGATTATACAGGCTAAGCATTGCTCTAGGGCATGTGCCGGCAGCCTGGAAATCTAGTAAGGTGGTCTTTATACCTAAGCCCACCGGTAACCAATCGGAAGGGAAAGGATACAGACCTATCACACTCATGTCCTTTGTTCTCAAGGGACTTGAAAAACTGGTTGATAGGCATATTAGGGGGGGGTGCTTTGACTATCAAACCACTGCATTGGAACCAGTATGCTTACCAACCGGGGAAATCTTGCGAGGGAGCTCTCCATCAAGTGGTTGGTAGGATTGAGCAAATGATCGCTAAGAAAGGTTGTGCCATAGGTGCCTTCCTCGACATTGAAGGGGCTTTCAATAACCCCTCAGTGGAGACGATGGTAAGTGGTGCAAGACGTCATGGAGTGGATGCGACCACTTGTGGTTGGATAAGTTCCATGTTAACAAACAGAAGCATTTCTGTAGAGGTGGCAGGGGAGGTCAGAAGGGCGGAGACAAGTCTGGGCTGTGCACAGGGGGGGGTTCTCTCTAATCTGTTGTGGTGCCTAGTGGTTGACAACCTTATTGAACTCCTGAATGAACAGGGGTACTTCTGTCTAGGATATGCGGACGACATAGTTGTCCTGATCCTGGGCAGATTCCCTGATACAGTCCTTGAGGTAATCAGGAATCCTCTACGACTGATTGAAGAGTGGTGTAAAAAGGAGAACCTTAGGGTAAATCCAAAAAAGACTGCTCTCATTAACTTCACCAGACAGCGAAAAGATCTGACGACCAGGATGCCCCGCTTGTTTGGTGAATACCTTGAGTTTGTGGGGGAGGTGAAGTACCTGGGAGTTACTCTGGACAGGAAACTCACCTGGAATCCACATCTTGAGAGGACAGTTAACAGGGCCAAAAGGGCACTGATGACTGTGAGAAGAATGGTGGGTAAGAAATGGGGACTGAAGCCATCAATGATGCACTGGATGTATCTGAGGGTGATAAGACCTATGATTACCTATGGAGCTCTGGTGTGGTGGACAAAGGCCAACCAGGCACAGACAAGAGCTAAACTGAGCTCTATCCAGAGATTGGCCTGTCTGTGCACACTGGGAGCGATGTCAACTACACCAGGTGCAGCAATGGAAGTAATGCTTAACCTCCCTCCCCTTGAGCTTGTCCTTAGGGGAGAGGCGAGGCTAGCGGCATGGAGATTGCGCAACTCGAGCAACTGGGCTAACCTCCCAGATGTCTCGGGACATATGAGTATCGAGTGCGTGGTCAAAGAACCCGTCTTGGAAATGGGCAGCGACCACGTTACTCGAATGTTTGCACCTGACCAGGTCCACCAAACTGTGATGGAATGGTCAGGGACATTAACATCGGGAGCTCAGATCTGGTACACAGATGGCTCCAAGATGGACTTCGGCACTGGAGCGGGGGTGTATTGTAAAAACCCAAGGGTAGAACTAGTTTTTTCCTTGGGGAGGCATACCTCTGTCTTTCAGGCCGAAGTATATGCTATAAATGCCTGTCTGGGAGAGATAGCGAGAAGGGAAACACATGGGGCCCGGATTGCTATTTTCTCCGACAGTCAGGCAGCAATTAAGGCACTAAACGGACACGTGGTCACCTCGGCCATAGTCAGGGAGTGCCTAATTAACCTACAAGCTCTGGCAAGGCACAATCAAGTCAAGATTGGTTGGGTGCCAGGGCATAGGGGAATACTTGGAAATGAAGCCGCAGATGCGCTGGCCAGGGAGGGGTCCTCGACTCCCCTGATTGGACCGGAACCTGCGGTGGGTATTTCCAAATCCATGGTCAGGATGACAGTGCGAAGGTGGATGGCTGAAAGACACTGTGAGCACTGGATCAGGGCCGAAGGGATGAGACACAGTAAGCTAACCCTTAGGAGACCTTCCTTGGGGCTGCAGAAGAGTCTCATCTATCTGTCTAGCAGGAATTAAGGATAGCCACAGGACTACTCACGGGACACTGTGGACTAAGGAAACATTTGCATAAAATGGGTATCTACAAGGATGAACCAGTGTGCAGATTGTGCGGGCAGGAACAGGAGACTGCCACACACATCATTTACAGATGTGGAGTACTTGCTGAGAGGCGCTTCAACCTCTTTGGTGATGGAACGGCTTTGGTGGATGCTGAAGGTAAAACTCTAGTCAGGAAACTCCTAAACCTGGTAAGAGGGAAGGGGTTATTTGACTAGATCAGGGAGGTAAGTACAATATACCTTAAGGTAGCAGTGCTTCGGGCAATTCAAACCCGCCCCCAAGTTAAAAAAAAAAAAAAAAAAAAAAAGGTAAAGGTAAAGACACCAAGGGGTCAGAAAAATTGATTGCTTCGTCGGGACGTCAAGTCGAGTCCCTGAGACGGGATAGACGTACACTCTAAGTAATCAGGAAGACAATGGTACTCGATATTCGGGCGATAAAAAAAAAAATTATTTACGTGTGGTATTGGGAAATGTAGGATCACTAAATAATTTTCCACTAAGTACGAGGTTTGGCTGTGTCAAGACGCGGGGATATTTTGAGAACAGTTTGCTAATGATGACATTGTGTATTCTATTCATAGCCCATGCTACTATTAATGTCATACTAACATCGCATCTTTATTTATATTCTGATAAAATTCATTATAAAATATTTTTGATTTTTGATGGATAATTTATTATGAGAAGTTTTTCAAAAAAGTTATTTTTTGTATAAAACGTTATTTGAAAATTTTCAAAATCTTGATTTTATTGTTTATTTTGCCCTAAATCCTTTGCCAAAATGCCTGATGTCGGCGGCACTAAGTACTATTTCTTCAAATTACAATTTTTATTTTTATCTCCACGAGGAAATATTATATTTTATTCAGTTAGCAATGGTTTTGTTTCTATAAACAAAAGTATGAGACAAAAGTAGACAAACATACGCATACAACAATGGTATAAAACATAAGAATAAAAACGAAAATAATAAAACCTAAATAAAAACATAAATATAAAATCATATTTATAAACAGCAAAAAAACTCATTTCAAACAGTTCTTTAGTTATCTATTCACAATCCATAAGACATCACCGGTTTAGTCATTCTTGTAACTCTGGTTAGCTCAGAGCATCTGCATGCGGCCCAAACCATTGAGACAAAAATTATTTCCGAACATATAAACGTAAGAATAATTTTTAATTAGAAACTAAATTATTTGACGCTAAAATATTAATTTCAAATCTCTCTCTACAGGATTAATATAGAACTTCCTGCTTTTAACAAACCAGAAGTTTTACACAAGATGAAAATAATAGAGTCTGAGGTTCATACCCTTTCCAGTGTGTGTGCTTCAACCATTCCCTATTCTTTTCTTATCATTACCCCCTTTCATATTTTTCACAAAACACATTCACTTTTATGCTGGCTGTATCTCTCTTTAGAATTCATATTGACGGCTAGGCGTGTTTTTAACACCAATATCATCGTACCAAACAGTTTGCAGCACTCGAAGTCTCTACATTGCGCGTAAAGTCTTCGCACTCTCTAATCTCTGCTAGGGCTAACAACCATCTCCCACATCTATACCATTACTTGTAATACTGAAAGTTGCGTTTCTACTTTACTGATTTATTAGATAAAGAATGCTTTTTAATCTCCGGTAAATGTCATTTTGACCTATATCTGCTCGAAAGTAAACTCCTCTCTTTCAGAGATAATGTGTGCCTAAGTGATTATTCTCACACGTAAGTCATGTTTTTCCCATTTATCCCTGTGCCAAGGTTTTGTCACCTACTATAAAACCTTTTTGTACATCTAAATAACATTATGTTCTTAGTACTAATCTAGAGAAAATATCCGAAAATATCCACTAGAGCTATTTCGTCAGAAACCTATACTAGACAGTTTGACAGGTCTACAATAACTGTTTGAATTCAATGCCTTTCAACGGGTTCTTATAAATGGGTAGAATGTTATCTAATTTGTTGATGTTTGTAGTAGAGTATGTGGCTCGTTTGCCAGTAAAATAAATTTTACAATTAAATACTTATAATGTAAACAACATAGTGAGAATAAAAAAAATATTCTCACAAACCAGGTGATAGCCTAATTAAGATACATCCAAAGCGGCCTACATTATATGCTTCAAAACGTTATAAATAAGACATTTTAAAAACAATAACCGTTGTAAAATTTTTCTATCTATAAAATTTATTTACAGGTTGATTTTTGTACTGTACAATATTTCAGTAGACTATATACAATTTTACAACTTGAGGGAGGCTAAACGTAAAAAAAAATTCTATATCAATTTTTATTTTTTTAAAGTACATTTCATTCTGAACAACTCTATTTAATGTTTTTTAAAATTCTAAAAGTTATAATTATATTTCTTTTAATTTTGAAAATTACCTACTTTTACCGTGAAAGGCCTACTTTTACCGTGGTTTTTTGTGTCATGATTCTGGTCCCGCCAACTTGGATGGATATATTTGAGTTTTGTTAAGGTTTTCTTATTACTATATCTTCATTGTGTTGGCTAATCAGTAATGAAGGCTAAAAAACCTACATTTCAAGCTTCGGCCCTTCCAGGCCACTCCAAAAATGTCTACATGGTAAAACGCGAACTGTAAAAAAATGGTTCGAGAACGTTTGCGAACAAGTACTCCCAAAAACAAATTTGTAGAAAAACTCTTGGAAATAGAAACTAAAGATACCTTTTGAGATTTAATGGTGGAGAATTGGCAGATTATAAGTTTAAATGGCCTAGGGCTTAGTGGTTAATGTGAACATAGTTGCTGTACTGAAGGATGAGGATGACTACGGACACGAAAAGCAGACATAGCAGCCCAAGAGATGGCTAAAGAGTCCAGAGTGCAAAGAAAAGAAAGATACTTATTGGGCGTGAAGGTGGTGATGTTGAGGACTGTTCAGGAAGCTTCTGACATTGTAATTTACATAAAATTGTGAACAGATTTAAATTTTTTTGCGTTTACCAAAAGTTTTATTTTTTTAAACTTTAGGTATCACTCTTCCAAGAACCGTTAGATATCCATTTGACATGTTTACCACATGATCATCATGCCATAACAAATATTAATAGAACCAACGACATATATAAGGAAATGAAAAATACTTTAAAAAATGTGTGCTAAAAATTAAAAAAAAGTACAAAACGTAAACATTCCAATTTTTTAATATGATTGGCTCATCATAGTTAGCCAAAACCTTCAGAAATAACATCTGAAAATGTCAACTCTGTACCTATAACACAAGCAGAAGAAAAGTCGACCTATAGTAATTAATTAATTAATGGCATCATTAATGAATGTGACTTTTTTTCGAACAAGAAAAGGTTTAGTAAAATATTATTCACTCCTTAGCCTATATTATAACACCATTGCACCAAGAATCAGCACAGTGGGTTCTCTTTGTCATTGTAAATAATTTAATTTGCAAATTTAAACCAATTTAAGAAAAACGATTGTGTATTGATTCATTTAAAACTTGAATTCTTTCAAACTCGACATTCTTCATACTCGGCACCCTTAAAGTCCATATGTCGAGTTTTCGAGACTACTGTAGACCATATCATTAGGCCTATGTTATCTCTTAGTATTTTATTTTACTAAAATATTAACTATACAGACTAATTTTAATTCAATACTGTACATGCCTGAAATAAATATAGTGAAATAAACAAAAGGATATACTAATTTCTAAGTACTGTAATGTCATCCTAGTTGGAATCTCAAACAAAATTGAGCGAAGAATCGGCCCGTGTACTTGGCAGTCCCTTGTAAGTCCTACATGAGAAGCATGTCGCGCGAACCCGGATACGCGTCTTAAATCGACCAGTGTGCCAAGGGCCTTATACGGAACTAAACTCTATATTATGAAAATATTTTACTTTGAACACATTTAGCTTATAGAAGTTTTACACTACACTGATGTGGTTAAAGTTTACCAAAAAACATTATAGCCTAAACAAGAACCTTAACACTAAAAATATTAAGCTAAATAACCAAATCGCTAAATTGTAACAATACTAGACTGACGTTATTTATCTTTAGCTCTAATATACAGTTATATCCATTTTACACGTAGAGGAGACGAAAATCGGGGGGGGGGCAGACAAATTAGTTACGCCACTGGACAGACATACATTGGTTTTTATTAAAAATAAACAATAAATAAATAAACTAGAGATCGTAATTTTATGTATACCCCCCCAATAGCTTGGAAAATGTGGTGACTACGGCTGACCGTCCGGTGTTTGTAAGAGATTGACAAGAAAAACAAGCAGATTTTAAATAGATTATTATATGATTCACATTTATGTTTATAAATACTAGTAAAAAAAAATAACGGACCCACAGCATATGATTATGCACGTACGCGTGGGGGTTATTTACCTTCGACTATCTGAACTTCTAAATAAATAACACTTTTTAAATTTAAACGCTTTCATCTTAGATAGTTTACTGATGATTATCATCAACTTATGATCGGTGAATAAAGCGAAAACACTGTTAAATTTAAACACTTGTGGAATTATTCAAAAATGGCTACTTATTTACACGAAATGCTTTCCATCTATAAATTAAAGAAGTTACCTGAACTGCCTCAACCTTCGTCAACATTTCTTCTGGACGAGATAGCACTCATTAACGTTTATGGTAATTTGTAAAACCGAGCTTGCCGAAATGGCACTGTTTTCTAGGAATTTTGTTGCTTGCTGAAATAGCACTTGACGAAATAGCAATCAACCTTTATGTATATCCTGTGTTATATTTCAAGAATAAAACTTAACTGTACAGCTCTGGCTACTGGAGTACAGTCGGATGTATCTCCGAAAGCGTTTCGCCAGTATCCAAATGTAAGTAAACTATTAAGCACAGAGTAAGTGCACAGTTAAACATAAAAGCACAGAATATATTTGCGTGAACCTACTCTTGCTTTCACACGGTACAAGAACAGCGGGGAATAAATATACTTAAGTAGGTTTCCTGTTGTTCTAAAATGCCATCCATGGGAGTAGGCCAAATCTTAACCTAACCTAACACAACCTAACTTACTCTAACCTAGACTTGCCAACCTAACTAAACTTGTCTTGTTTCGGTGCTGTACAAAAACAGGGGAGGGGGGAGAAAAAGAATGAGGAAGGTCGCGACGTGTTTTAAAATAAATTCTATTAGAAGTAAGTAGGCCAGATCTTAACCTTACCTAACAACCTAACTTAATCTAACCTACTCTTACCCGACCTAACCTACTTAGTTTAGCTTCGGTGCTGTACAACAAAAGGGGGAATAAAGGAATGAGGAAGGTGTGTGACGTGTTTTAAAATAAATTCCATGAGAAGTAGGCGAGAACTTAACCTTACCTTACAACCTAACTTAATCGATTCTAGCCTTCATCAGTGCTCTACAACAACAGGGACGAATAAAAACAATGAGGAAGGTTGCAACTTGTTTTAAAATGGACTCCATGGGAAGTAAGGCCAGATATTTAACTAACCTAACACAACCTAACCTAACCTTGCCGACCTAACCTAATTTGCTTCGAGGCTGTACAAGAATAGGGGTAATAAATAAACTTAAGTAGGTTTTCCCTTGTTCTAATATGCCTTCCATGGGGTGTAGGTCAGATCTATACTTACGACATACTTAATAATCAAATCACTGTATGCTTATATTACAAATGCCATCGTTGTCTTTTATCAAACAAAAGTAGAGATTTAATGAGTATCTGGTTATTAGCTCGTGATCTAGCACAGTAGTGGAGCTTTCTATTAGGTTAAAGGGTAAGTTGCAATGTGAAACACACAGATAGAGCTAAAGTGAATGTACACTTCTACACTATGATCAGTACTTCTTTATTTGGATTTGAACAGTTCAATTCATCTAACATTACCGGGCGGGTGATTTCTTCCACATCATTAGACCACCTGAATACACTTCGTAACGTAACGTGTTTCCACCTCGGTCAGTGTGCAGTGAATCGTGACTCTATTATGTGAACTGCACCCTATTTATATAAAGCAGAATCTTGTGATCTTTTGGAAGTTACTTTTTGTAAAGCGGAACATTATCTAAATGTAAAGTTATTCATGAGGAAACATTTAATCGATTGATAAAATATTCTATTACTATGGAAAAACTTTGACAGGAAAAATTGTGTTATGCTAAATATTTTTCGCCACAAATTTAGTATGTTAAATTGGGATTGGTTTTATTTTAATGAACTTAAAATGTGTTTGAAGAAATATTTTGAATGTGTACATATACATCGTTGAGAAGGAAGCCATATTGAACAGTTAACCAATAAAAAAAAATTATCACAAAGAATAAGGCTGGGGTTATACTTGACTCGAAACTACGACTTGCGGTCTGTCATTTTCATCTTAAGAAGTACCAGGAGCGAATTCATTAAACATCGAGTTTGACTAGGTCAAATCGTTAGATGAAATTGTTTATGAGAGAAATCGACCCGTTGAGTTTTTATGAAGTAAAAATAGTAATTTACTTATAAATAAATGTTTTATTATTGGGTAAATACCGCTTCAAGAAACCGGGGGCTACAACATGTTGCTAACTCATTCATGAGAGAAATGTAGGCTATAGTCCTCACAGTACTTAGAGGCCCTCTCAGTACATGATGTTATAGTACGGTAATTGCATGCAACACAGTTACATCAAACTCCTAAAAGCAGGCTCTTCTCCTAAGAACACTCAAATTCAATTTGATAACAGATTTTAAATAAGGAATAGTTTAGGAAATAAGGAAAGGTTAAAATAAAATTTGTTGAATTTGTGGTGAGAGGTTGTTTTAATTAATATAAGGAATAGTTTCTCTTAAATATAAATTCTAATATGTCCTATATAGGCTTCACTGAAATAAAGGTTAAAACGCGTTATAGGAAAATTGTCTGACATTAAAGTTCACCGTTAGTTATAATACTAAATCACTGGTTAAGCTTGCTCTAGCATTTAGACCCTCAGGACTAGAGCTCGGTGTAATCACCAAAGTCATCCTTTATAATCATCCTAACAAACATCCCTCTGTAGTACTCACTTATTGGATGTCCTTAAATGCAGAAGGCGTAGAGTAGTAAGCCATTCCATGCAAATGGTCCACATATTTACACATTTTTTTTATTTCATGGACTTGAACACTTCTGTATTGTAATTTATTTCATGCACTTGTTCACTTCTGTTTAGTGTTTTATTTCATGAACTTGTTCATTTCTGTTTTGTGCTTTATTTCATGTACTTGTTCACTTCTGTTTTTTTATTTAATTTCATGCACTTGTTTACTTCTGCATTGTAATTTATTTCATATACTTGTTCACTTCCGTATTGTAATTTATTTCATGCACTTTTTCAGTTCTGTTTTGTACTTTATTTCATGCACTTGTTCACATCTTTTTTGTACCTAATTTCATGCACCAGTTCACTTCTGTGTTGCAATTTATTTCATGCACTTGTTCACTTCTGTTTTGTAATTTATTTCGTGCTCTTGTTCACTTCAGATTGTACTTATTACATGAACTTGTTCATTTCTGTTTTGTGCTTTATTTCATGCACTTTTCACTTCTGTTTTGTATTTTATTTCATGCACTTGTTTAATTCCGTATTGTAATTTATTTCATGTACTTGTTCACTTCTGTTCTGTACTTGATTTCATGCAACTGTTCACTTCTGTTTTGTAGTAATTTAATTTTTTTTAATTCCAAAAGTTGTTGAACTATAAATAGAACGACTAATCTTAGACTTGGGAAAAAATTTCCAAATCTTATTTCTATATTAACCCATGTTTTAAAATATAATTAGCAAGCATGAGATTTCTGTTTCATAACAGAGAAGATCATCTTGAAAATATCAAGGTACTATAATAGCACAGATCAATACTATGCAGCTCCATTTCCTAAATATAACTTTACAAGAGATTTTAGTGGGTACACAGATAATACATGAATCTTACATTCATACGATATAAGCGGGTTGTATCCCGTTCGAACACTCGTGACCCTACTATTACCTTTCCCATATTTATTACATTCGTATCCGGTGACAGATGATGCTAACTACTAATTTCTTCCATGAGTCTAATATGTTCAGGAGAGACTATTGCTGATAAATACTAGCAACTGGCCACAAATTCGGCTAAATGGCCTCGGTGCAGAACGTTTATGGAATGAAAGCAGGATCAGGCTAACTGTAGTGATGAAACGTTATTAAAGTAACATTTTGGAATGTTGTTGGTTGCTTGTAGCTTATGGCTAAATGACCTCGGTACAGAACGTTTATGGAACGAAAGCAGGACCAGGCTAATTGTAATAATGAAACGTTATTTCAGTGACATGTTGGAATGTTGTTGGTTGCTTGTAGCTTGTGGCTTAATGTAGAACCTGATTGGGTGTTTGATTTTTGCCCTTATTCCTATTGCATCGGAAAATTGTTTATATAATATTGTGTATTGGAAAATAATTGTTAAATAAGTAAACATATTTCATCTTTTACTGTTGTTTCAAAAAACTAAAATGAAATGTTAGAATAGAGCAACGTTGCTTTGATAAATGTTTGAGCAATAATCATCAGAACTGAAGAGACTTTATTAGCTACTCATAGCTATCCTAATAAGTATCGGTACTCAAAGAACTGTATGAGGGGTTGTAATTAATCTTAGCACGCGTCCTACAATATTTGTGTAATGGGGTTACAAAAACAATATATAAGTCCGTAAGAATGATATTTGTAGAACTTTTACACACAGTTCCTAGTAACAAGTTACACTATTTATAAAAGACATTTGTGGAACGGTTCCAGTTACGCTTTTTAAAAACCAATTTTCCTACTCATGTTAGGATATTTATGAAACGGCCTTTAGCTATTAATAATGATAAATAACCTCTATAGAACTACATTTATTGAACTGATACGTTTATAATTGCGGAACGTTATTTGTGGATCGGTTCCAGTTACGCTTTTTAAAAACCAATTTTCCTACTCATGTTAATATATTTATGAAAAGGCCATAGCCTATTATAAAGATAAATAACTTTTATAGAACTACATTTATTGAACTGATACGTTTATAATTGCGAAACGTTACAAGTAACGTTTTTCAAGTAACTGGAACGGTTTCAGTTACTTTTTTTTAAAGAAAACTAAAAGCTTCCTGGTAAAGCTTTATTAGTCTTGACGAACCGGATTTTACCTGCTATAAAAAGCACAACACTCACATATATACATATTCAATGAGCACATAAGCAGTGAATATCGACTTAAAACATTAGGTAAACGTATTCTAAAAATATTATTTTTTAGTAAAATAATAGTTTGAGTCAGTAAAAGCGATTAGGCCTACTGCTGTCTTAAGTGTCAAGCTAATTGGAAATAGAAAATATGATTGATGTTTTTTTCAAAATTATTACAAAAGACAGTTTGGATTATTATTTCAAAGCAAAGAAAGCTCAAAATGTAAGGTAAATTACTGGGCTTGATATCCAACACTACGGAAAATAAAAGCATTTAGACCAAAGTATAGAATGCGCTAGTATATAGTACATACAGTGGCTTATGTTTTACTACAGGCGGTCTCTTTATATAAGTATCAATGTTGTGCAAGCATATTCACCCGTCTAGGGCCACGCAGACTCCATTCTAAAACAAGGTTTTGCTGAAAATCACGAAAGCACTTCGATGTATAATAAAAACACTGTTTCCCACTGACTTGAAAGTCCCTTTCATCAAGCAACACGTCCCTTCTGTTCTCCTAACTCCAACCATGAAAATATAAATAAAATGTACATACATACATACACACGCACACACACACACACACACATATATATATATATATATATATATATATATATATATATATATATATAATATTAATCTGTTTTACAATTATGTGAAGCCTGGTAGGCTTTAGGGTTGCCGCTTAGCCCCAACGGAAGTGTTAATTTTGTCTTACATGCCATTCTAACTACCTTTACTACAAGGTATTTCCAAGATAATATCCCTCATTATCAGTTAGCACAAGGATATTCTAGCCCCATGGTTCTTGCATCATCTCTAGAGTGGTTTTTCTTGGCTGGGTTTCTTTCTTACCAGGTTTTTTCATCTCGCTCTTAGCGCGAAACTTATGGTACATTTTCATTTCACTCTCTCCTGATTTTATATGGAAAGATCTTGTCAGCTTGGTACATAGGCAATCAATCAATGCTGTTTATTTCATGCACGGTAGCGATACTATACTACACGTGCATGTGAGACGGAGGCAGTGTGCTAATGGTTGTGAGACGGAGGCAGTGTGCTAATGGTTGTGGGACGGAGGCAGTGTGCTAATGGTTGTGGGACGGAGGCAGTGTGCTAATGGTTGTGGGACGGAGGCAGTGTGCTAATGGTTGTGGGACGGAGGTAGTGTGCTAATGGTTTTGGGACGGAGGCAGTTTGCTAATGGTTGTGGGACGGAGGCAGTGTGCTAATGGTTGTGGAACAAGAGGTGGACGGGCTCTGGCGGTTCACAAATGGGTAAAATGAGTTTAATGTTTTACACAGTTTATTGTAATGTGTAAGTATATTTAAATAGTTTTCAAGAATAAGTTATGACTTCTAGGTACATGTATAAGAATCTATTATTTTTCCCGGCATTTCCAGTTTAACCCTGATACTCTTTAAGCCAGCATTCGGTATGACTTGTAAAAATTGAGGAGTTACTTTAGTTAGTACATTTTGTACATTAATTTAGCTTTGAGACCTCTGGTGTGTACTGCCAGTATCAAAACTATCAGAACTCTTGCATTTGTTGTAGCTTTATGGGAGCATCTAACACTCTATTATCGAATACAAAAGTGGAAAATATTTACAACGTATTGAGGATTAACGCATGGGCATGAAACCCTTCTTATATGGTAACTGTTGATCATGCTTATCCCATGTATATGGTCACGAGACTAAACCAGACCTATTCTTTATCGGAGCCATAAAACGTATCTGCTCGTTACAACCCTTTGTAGGATTGAGGAAAGGATTAAATGATTCCTTAAAAATAATGGGAAAACACAACAACCCGAAGGAAGGGCATTTTGCTCTACCCAAGAAGATGAGGCTTTATCTACTCAATAGCTACTCGTATAGCTATGTATACAATTAGAAATATTAAAGCTTAAATTTATTGACCATATATGTGCCTATCAGTGCTATCAAGCGAAACTTGAAATCAGATAAATGCACGCCGTTTGAATTTCCATAACGATAGTATTAAACAATTCGAATTGTTAATAACTTGATGACGTAAAACAGCTGTGAGCATAGAGTGCGTTAGTGCATAAAGTCCGATAAGTTGGGAGTTAATACAGGCAGAAGGAGAAGTTTGCGAGTTACTAGCGCTGGATGGATGCATGTTTACTCATTGTGCCATGTTTAGTGAGCTTAATCACCATGGAGCGTATTTGTATTGCTAAACTATTCTTCGAATTTACCTGTTTAGTCTGTTATACAGTGTTGGTGCAAAGTGTATAAAAGTGGAAGTAAAACTTGAACCTTTTTCGTTGTATCGACTTTTTCACTTCTTTAAACAAAAATATGGAATTTCAGTTAAAAGTATATTGAATTTTAAATAATTAAACCTCAACCACAAAAAGGTTTCATTAAAAACCGTACGTATGTGCAGAAAAATCTTCTTGAGAGGAAGATACAGCATGAATAAATTGTAATTTATTGTAGTTAAAATACAAAATACACCACAGTTGCTCCATACATACATATATATAATATAAAAAGTATAATACATTTAGAGGTATAGTTTAGTTTAAAATATCTAAAATGGGCTAAAACTAGGTACAAAAAACCAGATTCAGTTTAAATAATTTTAAAAAATGCGCTTACTAACGAAATAAACAGCAGAAATGCTATTTATAAATCTTAAACCTTTAATAATGAAATCCGTTATGACGTTATGGAGAATTTTCTTACATATTATACATAGATATTCTAGTTTCGTATTTGGCATATTTTTATCATTTTTTTGAAATGCAATCCTCCCTCAAATGATACAAATTTCTCTTATTGTAGATTCCATTATACTCAATAGAGGTCTGGCTTTATAAATACGCAGCTAGAAATTACATATTTAATAGAATCATTGATTTGTAATTCACAACATGTAAATATATTTTTTTAAACTTGTATTGGATTACACCCAATGTTATCACAACTGTTGAAATATTAATTCATAGATAAATTATTTAATTATTTTAATATCTAATTTCGCCTTTATTTTGCAACTGAATATAAATCTAAATAATTCTGTGGTTCTGTCATAAGTATAGGGCCGTACACATTTATAATAACTGTAATTAATAATTAAGAAGTAACTAAAATTAAATTATTCTTCGTTGACCTAAGTAAGAACTAACTTTTATACATATATATATATATATATTAGTTATATTATGATGGAGTATTATATTTGTCATATTATGATCGAAAATTCCTGATGATGTTGGTACTGTTAGCCAACGAAAAGCTTTGAATTGTAAATTCAATTTTAATCTTGTATTTGTATTTTGACTTAGTTCTTTATTATATATATATATATATATATATATATATATATATATATATATATATATAACCAGTTTATCTTTATGTTCTGCCACTTCAACAGTAGCCTACTTTTACAGTCATTTAGCAACATCTTGCAGCAGGCTTGGGCGTTGTGAAGCTGTAAGAGGATTACATTGGGGTCTGTGACGTAGGAAGATTTACTTTAATTTATTGCCTTCACGAGACCCTGCTGAATACATAACTATAACTGGTTTACCTCTTCGGGACTCCTAGCTCTATGCAACTCCAATCAAACGATCTTCGCATTACACTCTTATATACGTATGCACTATAGGTCTTGTATTAGTAAATGTACCAGACGTTTAGTGCTTAATTGAAGTCTGCCCTGGATGGATTGTTGTAGATTTCTTCTTCTATCTAACTCCGTCCTTGGCTGATGGGCCACTAGAAGCAATGCTGTTACACTTGCTGCGACCGGCTCGTCCAGTTCAAACATACAGTTAGTTGAACGACCATTCTTTCTACATTGTTGAACAAAGTCTATATCGAGAAATCCGTGAGTCCGATCCGATGCAAGTGAATAGCTATGTCCTGAAGGTAGCCACGGGGACACTCCTTGACAGAGTGTTGGGGAGCGTATTCCTTCTCTTGCGTCCTCCCAAAAGACTGTATGTACTTTTTGACAATTGTTTTTGTCAGACATGATGTGGAAGAGAAACTAACTAGAACCCTCTCTTGTTGGAGCAAATATCCTGTTGTTGTTGGTCTATGGGTCCTCTTACTCTTGGGAACAGTGACCAAAAGCTCATGGCAAATATACATTTGCTTTATACTGCAGCTTAATTATGCGCCGTTAGCATTTAGGGTTGCTCCCCTGTGATACCGATGAAGGTCATCAAAATATCTCCATCTACCTTTGTATGTTCAGGCGCTTCTTTATATTCTATAAATTTTTTTCTCTAAGTAGAACTGATTTTATAAGTCCCGTCGCTCCTAAAACTGTTAAATATTAATTTTATTAAGGACGTTTATGATTTTAAATTAGTCATTTTCTTTTAGATATTACCTCTATTATGGACACTAGCCTTGAGTTGTAGAAAATTATAATACAATTAGTAGGTGTGTGTTCAGCCATCGCTGAATGTACTTGTAGGCAATAACAAACTCATAATTGCCAGATCTGTCTGTCTCTCTTTCCTTACCAAAGATACACGCGCAAGTAACTACACACATACATATATATTCAAACTGTTCTGTGGTTTCACAGATCTTAGAGTTAGCCAATGATGTTAACTGTATAGTAAACTAAGCACTAAGCATTGCATTATTTGAAGGAAATAAAATCAGTGATACATTTGATCAGACTTGGCAAAGATATACATTCGGCAGTTGTGGAACCACAAAGACGATAATTGCCTTGTACTCCTATAAGAGTATGTACTGTTATTGAATATCTTTCAGGGTTAATCGACGTTTCAAAAATACTTTTCAAATCATCACAGGCCTTATGTAAGTGAAACCTATAGCTTTCAGTTCATTCTATAGTGATGATACAGTTGAAAGCAGTGAAGGTCGCGTTTGGTAATTTTAGGATTTTATGTTGGCAGCAGTAATATCAGTTGACAACTGATTTTATTATATTAAAATAATTTTGTTTATTAACTCGAAACTTTATTTAGTAATAAGATTTCCACTTGAGGTTTCTACATTAATCGAACTGCATGTGTTGATAAAATAGTTACTTTTTCAAGTTGAAGGGTTGGCAAAAATCTTTGTCGAATGATACAACGGTACGGGGAAAGTTGTATGAACCGTATAAACGAATATATGGGGATAATCGGCCGAAAATGGTCTGATGGTCAGTTATATTGTCAACTAGTTCACTTGAAACTTTAATTGATAACATTATTCTTTAAAATTAGAGAATGCCAGTAGTACTTTTAACATAAATACTTGCAGTAAGTGTTAATTAAGACGATAACGCTATCAGTAAAACCAGCGCGAAAGGGAATCCCGAAAGAATTATCACAACAACACACGGAAACAAGATTCAAAGTGTTTAGTGAGTTAAAACAACGCTATAAAAGGGATTGTAATCGTTCTATTAAGATTTTACCACTGTGTTAAATTTCGGTTCACGTTTTTTCACCCGTTTACAAAAGACAAAGCATATGAAAGACACGCACTGCGCTGAAATGTCAAAAAGGAATTTAAAACAAGTGCATTAATAGTAAAAATCGTGTTGACTGTGTTTAGGATGCGCGAGATGTACTTATGATTGGAAGATCGGCGTGCAATCCATAGTTTCTACTTAGGTTACTCAGGCATATTTATTAGCAAAATAAACCAGCATTCAGAGAAAACCGTCGCGGACAAGGAAATTCCGTTAGCTTCCTTCAAGACAATGTTCATTCTCACACTCATCATCTGATAAAAGAAACCATCAAAAAAATGGGTTGGGAGATACTTCCTCATCCTCCGTACAGTCCAGTGTTGGCTCAACCTAATTTTTAATTGCTTGGTCTACTCAAAGGAACATCGTGTGGAAAAACGTTCAGTGAAAACGAGGAGGTCTAAGAATAAGTATATAGTAAGTTGGTGGAGTGCAACGAAAATCCGTATAGCACTGGGATATCATACGTTATTATAAATAGGCTGATTCTCTGTGAATAAATCTATTTTTATATACTTCCTTATCAATTGTATTAAATGTAGTTTTTGTATTAAATGACATCCTTTGGGGCATAGCAGGATGATTTAGATGACCCATCCCAGATTTAAAGTTCAAGCACAAATTTACCATTCACATGATACTTTGAAACCTTATCGTAAACAAATTGCACTGGTTCTGCATACATACTTTTTAGGTGAAGAAAAGAGAGAAAGCCAGTTAAAATCCCGAGGGAGACTAGCGACGGGAGGGGTGGGGGGTTGCTGCTCTGGAGAGCACTAGTTGGTCGTTTGCATCGTTAGTGTATTAACACTTGCGGCGGCTACGTTAAAATAGCAAAGCCTTATTTTCTTGAAATACAGGTTTGGTTTTACATTAATTTTTCGGTTTAACTACAGAATAGCCTTCGCAGATATCTTTCAGCTTGTCTGTCATGTGTGTGCTAACGCGGAGATAAAACCATCTATCACAACGACTCATGAGCCTTTCTAACAGATAACATCAAAAATTATACTAATGTCTTTTATTTATTTCATTAAAACAATATATAGGATCTCAAAATAATTTTATTAATTTTAAAACGAAAGACATAAACAAATTGATGATTTATATAGAAGAGGTTTGCTTTTGGGAAGCCAAAGAGTACGTCGGTTCAAAGTTTTACTTTGAGTTTGAATTATCTTGTTTACCAATAAATTTCCATTTAATACGGAAGAATGTATAAGAATGTATGTTCTTTCATTAGTACATGTTGCGTCTGTATTTAACCTATGCCTGCAAGCAATGGTCCTTTTGGTAATAGTTCACGATTCATTCGAGTGATACTACTGTATATCTAATAATGAGTATTCCCTAGAATTCGAAATAATATTGCAAACTTTAATAATTTCTAAGAACAAAATACTATGTAGGAGTTCAAGCGGCCATTGCTGTTTCCTCCAAAGTCATCCCTTACACCTACCCACTAAGAAAATCCACCCCAAAATAAATGCCTGGTTTAAACACCTGACTGAGTGTAGTATAAGAACGAATTGTGCCCAATACTTGTGTGGTAATACATATATACCCTTACGCCACGACTCTCCACATGCTTCGACTATTTACTTTCTTGGGGCGCGTCTTTATCCTTCGTAAGATCAGGCGCATTATGTAGTCTCTACTGTTAAGATACTTCAATTGCATCTCTTTTTCTACTGATTTGCAAAATGTTTACTTTCCTAAATTATATTCAGCTCAGAATTTTTAGAATACCCGTCCAATGGTTCAACTAGTCGCTAGGGAAATATCAGACTTCAGTCACCTTGCTTTGGCATTGGCTATTTTGTACTGCTACTATTGCACTCACGTTGCAAATCAATTCGTCTGTTGGGAGCAAATGCAGGTCTCCTAATCATTTCTGTCAGCCGCTAGAAACTGGATTATTATTTTTTTTATGTGTTTGTTTTAAGTAATAGACAAAGTTATTGTGTCCATAAATATATCTAAATAATATTTAATTTACTAAATTTAAAACGCTTTTAAAATTTATTGATATATATATATAACTAAATATTTCTAAGATTGTTAGATTTATTCTTTCATTGTTAATAAGTGTGAAAACCGTTAACGCATAAAGTCTGTATATTTATTGCATCATATTTGCTCTATACAATAAGGATATATAAATAAACAACTTAGATATAAGAAAACCGCATTGTAATCCAGTACAATCATTTACGTTGGAGCAAAAAACATTAAAACAATTTTAAAGTAAAATTAAATGACATTTCTTAGTATTTAGAAATGCATTCAGTAAATATGTATTAAAAAAAATGAACTTATTAAACAAAAACAAAAGGCTAATTCAGGCCTTATAAGTTTTGTTATATGCTGTAAATAATAATGTACTTACATAATAATAATAATGTATTTACATTATTATGGTAGACCTTTCAATTACAAACCAGGCTATGGTAATAAAATGTATTCTTTTAGAATCGTCCTCTTACTTCTGTTTGTAAATCCCATAATTTTATTTCTAATAATATTGTTTAATTTTTAAATGTACACTGTATGTACTCACTATCATAATGGCCAAACTAGGAAATTGATGAAATAAAGCACACTATACCAAATATATTTATTTTAATCAACAGTAAACCATCTGTCTCTGAAGATAGTAGCTCTACAACCGATATGTGTCTGGTTCGTTAGGTATTATTAGTGTGCTTAAAAATTGTTCCATGCTATTTATTAAAGAGTCAACACAGTTTGTTGTTACATATGACACCCTCATCCATCCCTTATGTGTACCTTAGATGTGATGTGTGGAATTACATTTTCCCTCTGGCTCTCTCACATTGTCAATGTTAAACTTAAAAACCATGCACTCTGAATCGATGTCATTCAAATTCCCGACTCGGTATATTAGACCCATCTATTAACAAGCCATTCCGTCATGTTCTGGCAAATCATACTGTATTTACGGTGCCAGGTACAGCCGTTAACAGAACGATGTGCATGTATTGTACTGTTCAAGCTATCATGTAATCGTAGCAGGAGTTCCAACACTATTAATTATTTCCCAACAACGACAGCCAATAAGCTTAATTCAACTAATCTATAATATTTTACAGATCATTTACTCTGCAAACAACACATTCTTGTTTTTAATGATAATAATTAGTACTCATATAATATGTATTATTTATTTTTTACCAAATAGGTGAATAAATATTCTTTCTCTTAAATAATTTAGTTGATGAATCATGTTTCTTAACTTATTACATTATATTGTTTGCCACTCTATGACATCGGCAGTTTGGATTTGTACGTGAGCTCGTGGTTCCTCTTCACGTTCAGGGCCTAAGGATATCAAGTACTTTTTTCTGCGTTTGATATATTAAATGCCTACTTACTACGTCTCACGTTTCTGAGAGATGAGAAGAACGTGCAGAAAGATCTCACATTGACGCCGATAGAGAGTAGGTGTGGTTTTGTCTTTGAAGATGTTAGCTATGCTCCTCCCACATTTTACAGACCCCGTATGATACACAGTTTTAAGTCATTTATACCTATTTGTTATTCTTTACTGGTGATAACAGCGTCTTTGTTAGAGCGTATCATGTATTCGAAAAATCACTTAATGATATCTTCAGTGCTGTGAAAAACCTTTTTTTCTTTATCTGCAGTCTTTTAAAAATAATTTAGCATAAAGCTTTCTGGAGAACCTCCATTATTAAAAGTGCAACAATTCGCCGTTGTGTATTTTTATAATTATGTATAAAAAACATTAAATCATAGCGCAATTTCAACGGCCTATTAAAATGCTCTCTATATATTTCTATAACATTTTTGTAACGAAATTACAAGTAATTTTATATAGAATTTTATTTTTGTTATATATATTTATTATTAAAACAAAAAGAATCAGACGTCTTATATATAATATTATATACGTTCAGGACTCCTAATGAACTACTTGATACTATTGTAACCGTTTACTTATATATTTAATTTATTCTATACGCTGTCGACGTTTCGACATTCTCATTATCTGACGTCCATTTTCGAGACAGGTTTTATATCAATAAAACCTATAACTCAACATAAAACAAGTATTAAATCAAAGAGACCTGTAAACATTAAATTTTAAAAAACATATATTTTTTATTTTTAAAAATCGATACTCCAGCATTATCTCTTTACAACGATACACAACATGCTTATATATTCATAAAAATCGGTGTTAAAGTAAATTCTCAAATTAAATATGACAAGGGCGAAATGCCTCAATTCGCGAAAGGATTGAATAAAAATATCACCGTATTCAATGAGCCATATCTTTAGCTCCCGTACGTCTAGATTCATGCTGATTTTGCCGAAAAACTTGGGAAATTTGGTAAATTTACAATTTTCCCAAGAAAATTATTTATACGATAACTATTGTATAGTAAAGATATAAATTATATTACTATAATTATTTTTAATATATTATTTAATTTTAATATATTATAATCCAAACATTTTAACTGAATATGAGGCACAGTACTGCACAGAAGGTAAGATAAACCAACATTCTAATAATATTTAAATTATCATCATCTATATAGGTTTTACTAGGTAGCTTGTCTAATATGTTTATCATCATCATTATCAAGTTATTATTTATTATTAAATGCATTATTGCACATATTTATAATAAACTCAAGTAATGCGCAATGTTTCTACATTTATAGAGACCCATATTGTTCAACTCACTTAATGCGTAACGTTGCAACAAGCATACATATTCTTACGTACCTTACCTCCATACTCTGCCTTACCCTCGACATCCTCCGGCTAACCCCTGTACAAGCCTCACCTCGATGACCTTTCCACGACCGCAAGAAAGTAATGGATTATTCTCAGGGGAACCAACCTCAGGCAACCAAGTAAAGGAAGAAACTTCTCAGGGGAACCAACATCTGATGGGCTATGCTTTTTAATACAAACTTCATCCAATTCAATATCAGAGTCTTGTTAACATTTACTTATTTTTAGGTTTCCCTAGTTAGTTATACTTAGCTATACATTTATTAAAAGTTTCATTTACTTTCACTATATTTCTACTCATCTACTAGGTTAAAAACGGATTTCTATCCGCGCCACGAGAAAAAAGCCATATTTGATGAAATCAATTAAACTTAATACGTTAATTCCCATTTCAGGCAAGCGGTTGAATGGAGAATCAATTTAGAATATTTATAAGTTAATTTAGGTAACCTAAGAGAGGTTTCTCTCTCTTAAGCAATTCAATTTTGTTTTTTGTTTTTTTTTTTACTTGAATGTATTATATTTAAAAATAAAGATTTATTAAAAAGAAAATTAAATTGTTTGTATGACCGTGTACTGCAAAGGTGAAGTTCCAAAGTGAACCACTCCAAAAGTGGTTGGTTCTTGGGTCTTGTCCCTTCTTTCTTGAAATTTTGCAGTTCTCTTCGTTCATGGTGTCTGTGAAATTTTCCAAGTCCGGCGTTTAGGCATTTTCTTGATCGAGATGATGCTATGAGGCTATTTGAGCCCCTGCCTAAATATCCTCACCTTCCCTTGTCACATCGAAGCACTTTATACAGTCGTGTTACAACATACTGGATCTTAAAATACTCCCGTTCCTTGGACAAAGTTACGCTTTCTTCGTGAAAATCCTACGTCTTTTCTTCAATCTTAAATATTTAAACCAATGGGAATTCCGTTACCCTGGTAACCATACTATTTATACTTAATCTCCAAACGATTCTACTTCTATTAGCTGAAGTTATTTCTTCTCGATTTTTACGAAAGTCTTTTCTTTAATGCAATGTTTTACTTTAATTTTTAACTTTCATTTTACTAATTTATTTGTCTATTTCTCTTGTAATTCATTTAATTTACTGTTCCTTTTCGTATATAAAATTACGACGGCAGCGCTGTTTCCTTTGCGCAAGATCTTATAAATAATCTCTCTACACGTTTTGATACCGAATCAAAAATAATTTTATTCCTAGCCTCAATTCTATCCTATTTCATTTTAAATTACGATTATTACCTTTAAAGAATTACAATTTTCCCTAGCTAGACACAAATTACTCTCCTAAACTGCATATCTTTATATTCACTATTCATAGTTATATTTGGTTAAAATTGTTGATATATTACACCTTTTTGCCTAGTCCTATAGGCTACACAATTATTGTTTTATCAAAACTGGTCGATTAGGCTTTGGCCTATTTAGAGTTATGTTTGTCTATACTTTACTCACAGTATGTCCAATTTAGTTTTAAGTGAATCTGGTTACACTTCTTTTCCCTAGCGTTACCATTTTTTATATCATTAATTTAAAATAATTTCAATATTAGGCCCTCTGGCCTAGTTACATATACTGTACTATTACCATACTTCTTACATCGGTCATTTTTGGGCGTTGCAAGACGTATATCAATAAACTCACCCAATGCGCAAAGTTTCAATAAGCATAAATACGTATAGTTATAAACTCACTTAATGCACAACGTTTCAACAAGCTTAGAGACATATATTAATAGAATCACCTAATGCGCAATGTTTCAACTAACATAGGTACATATTTACAGCTGACGCATACTTAAATAAATCCCATTATCTATATCTCCAGGTTTATAGCATTTGAGAATGACTTAAACATAACCTCTAAATATAAGGTGAACTCGCTGTACGCGGTCTTGTGTTACTGATGAAAATAAAACAAAGACATGAAAGCATAAATTTCAGCTGATATGTTATGCTTACTTTAAATGACGTACCTACCAAAGATTTTTACGAATAAAGTTACTTTGTAATAGAAATTTCTCGTACATTTTTTAACAATTTAATCATTCACTAATAATTATCATATTAGATTTTACAATTGCGTTATTACGAATTTAATTACTATCTACACTTAAAGAACTATTTTGTTTTAGCTCTTGTGTTTTATTTGAAACATATTATGCCGCTGTTTATATAGACTTATGAAACCACTAACGTGAAGAGTCCTTCTACAAATATGTAAATCGCGTCATTACATTGCCGCCACCAGGAAGGTTTTAGCAATGAATAAACATGTAAGAAGAAGCTTTGGCTTTTCTGCGCACTTAATTTAAACAAAAGCTTTGCACAGAAAGGTGAACATGGACAAAGGTGATGAGTTCCAAAGGTTTAATAAATATCGAATTGCTTTGCCATGTTAATCCCAATTTAATGTGGAATGTCCCGACACGGGAATCCTGAACATCTAAATTTCTCATAAGGTAGAACCAGGCGCATCTAAAACTTTCGAAATAAGAATAATTCCTATATTGAACCTATCCTTTCAGCCTTGACTATTTTTCTGTTGCTGATACGTATAATTTGATTCAACGTAGCGTTTATTTTGTCGTTGGAACTAAATATAGATTAAACAAAAGAACTGTTTCTAAATCCAACAATATTCCAATTATGGATAAATCAAAGTCCTAAGCTACGTAACACAGAGTGCGGTAAAAAAAACAGACCGGTTTTTACTAAGCATATTTGTAATATAATGAAACTTTGGATATATATATTATTATGTTTTTAGAGCTACAATGAATGGCAATCAAGGAAAATTAGGAATAAAAACGTACATGATAACTTTCAAGATTTAAAATGGTAACCGTTCCGTGTCACACATTCTTCTATTCTCGCAAGAATAGAATATTCTAGCAAGATGTATTTTCTCATATCTTTGATTCTCTGTCATAGGTATTTGAGGAATGTTATACTTTGTATAGTTATTATTTTTCTCTATCATTGTTTTATTTTGGCTATGCTGATTATATTTATCGAATTATGTTTTTTTTTATTTTACACGCAAATTACAATGTCAACGACGATCCAACAATAACTGTTTCTAGAATAATTATTTATTTATAGTTTTCGTACAATTTTTTTTAATATTACTTGATTTTAGTTGTCGTGATTTACTTATGTATTTTTATTTAATGATGTATTTATCGATTCATTATTTCACAGATCCTAGGGCTTATATTTACTGGGTTTAAAGTTTTTTTATAGTTATTTTTATTCCTTGTTCAATATTTATCCGTCCGTGATTGTACATTGACATTTATACTAATATCTAAATATTTATTCATCGGAGTTAAGAAGTATGTTTGGCTTAACTCTGACCATTTCCTCGAGCAGTTTATACTTGTAAATTTTGTTATCCTCTCCGTCACTCTTATTTCAACTCGCATAATATTTCCATTACTTTGTTAAATTTATGAAGATTAAATGAATGTTTTGGTAAATTGTGACTTACAGTGCCTTGAATAAATCAAATCACGACAGAACCCGAACCGACGCCTCTCCTAATGCGATTAAACGTTACGTTTTGGCTTCAGCGTAATTTCAGTCAAGGGGTTGTGTTCGTTCAACGAAACTATAGAGTTTCATTGCTTCCGAGAAATAATTTAGTTTGTCTTAGTAAATTCAAATTCGTTTTATATAACAATTTGTCAAGACTATAAACTCCAAATCCATTCAACCACTTAAATGCATTTATTTTTATGACAATGCGAAGAGTATTTATACAACTATATGGTCAAGGTCAAACCTGAAAGATCTTTTTTGCGTATTTTGTTCTCTAAACATTTGTGTTCTCAATTGAATCTCTCGTAGATGACGTATAGTGTTCATATGTCTTATAATACCTTTTATTAAAATCGATTTTTAAAGAATTTTCTAGAATAATCTTTTTACGTTATTCAGTCAGTAATTGCGCCCTACGTTAATCGCACATAATGATTTAATAATCATTTATGAAAAGGACATCTAAATGTGTGACCCTCCACGTGTTTTAAAAGTCAATGATATCATTATTCTTTATCTGACCCTTTGAGATAAAACTTCAATCAAAACTATTTATGAAACGGATTGGGTCCTGAATATGTAGAAATAATTTCCGATAACATGTGTTTATTAGAATGGAACTTATTATGAGCAGCAAGTCTATCAAAGAGCACGACAGCAAATAATTCAAGAAAACAAATTTAATGGCAAGGTAAAGTTGACGCGAACTCTACGCGCAACTTTACAATCAACATGATTGAAGATGTAATAGATGCACAAAGATATTGTAACATGCTAAATATAAAACTGGCAACAATTAAACATGTTGCATGGATATTTATTTATTTATTATTAAATTTAAATCGGGTTGATTTGTTATGGAAACAACTTGAAGCGACTGTCTCGTAGTTTTATTTCAATAAGTAAAACCTTCCCACTACAAAATAAACTTCTGTTAATAAATCAAATTGTGCATAAGGAATAATGTTAAGAGTTTATTTGTGGATAAAAGAGTTCATATTATTGAATTGTACTTATTTTGTCTTAGCAATAATCTAAACGAGAGACATAGTAATATTTTGTTTATGCCTTCAAGTCTTCTTAAACTGTAGAAATATTTTCTTATTATTAAATATTTTTATTGTATGCCCCTCCTATCGATAAGGTTCGGTCGATGGATATCATCACGTAGATTTTGGTGAAATGATAGAATACAATATTATTACTTCTTTCTGCAAAACAATGTTAATTTAAATTTGCTAAATTCCTAGTAAAACTTTACAGAATAAATTTCATATTTGCTGAACCATTTTGATTTTAAAATTGAAATTTCTAAAACATTTTTTCTTTCATATTTTATAAACAAAATACCAAGCAAGGAAACTGTTGACTGCATTCGGTGCTATTCGAAACCTGTTTAGATATCTGTTACAAATGTAGTATAAATTGCTTCTAATTATTATTAAGCGGTTATTAATTTTTTTTATAATCAAAATTATTATTATTAATTAGATAATAGTTTGTTGACCGCATTTGATTAAAGCAGAGCAGCCAATTATTTGATAAAAAAGTATATTTAAATGTATTTGTTCACCTCCTGACCATTTCTAAAATCTTTATTTTTTTATTTATTCAAAATGTGCAGTAACAATTAATTTGGTTAGCTATATAGGTTAAAAATTTATATTCCTAGCTTTTTGAGCTACTATTTTGTGCAGTATTTGTCTCCAGAACGTCTTTTTAAACATTTACTTGACTAAAAAAAATAAGTTAATTTTAATGGTTGCTTCATTCAAACGAAAATATACCTTTTTTTGTTTCTTTACTAATTCCGATAGTACTCGTCATGTTTTTGCATCGTTGGCGGTTACCCGCTTTTACATCGATTATAATTTTTGATCGTTAACTAAAAAGTCATGAACTATGAAACAGTTAAATTGTATTTTAAATGTCATTTCACTAAACATTAGTTTTTTTGAAATTTGTGTTTAAAAGCTAAACAGTAGCTTTTACTGTGCATTTAATAAAAAGAAACAATCTTTTCTTTTTTATGGTCATTTAATTTTCTTTGAACTAGTTTTTTTTACTTCATTGCTAATAAATATTTATCATAATTTATTATAACAATTTTGTCAATACTTGTTACAAAAGTAAATGAGAAGACAGCTTAGTTATCCTTCACACTTCTTGTAACCGGTTTTTACGGAAATAAAAGGGACCCGACTACATGTCCATTGTAGCTGAAATGTAAACAAAAACTCAACGCAGTTGAAGTATATGTGCCTAAAACTCCACTTTCTCCATTCACAGATTGTCTAGTATATATAAACCTTGGTTCTATCAGTAAGGAGCAAGGGGAGCTATTTCACCCAGATATAGAAACTGATAAATCGAAGAACATGGAACACAAACAAAGAAATACGATTACGGTTAGACTTGATGAGGGACAATCTCCACAGAGCTTTCAATAGAAAAAGTGCTGAAAGATGTTTTGATGGAAAGCGTAAAAGTTTCTGTAAGGACTTACTGGCCTACACACTATAACTGCGTCTATAACATTTATGTTTACTTAATTTTTAAAGTGTTCTAATGCAGTACAATTGTGTTACTTTAATATTTATCTAAAGGGAAATAAATCAAATTTAATAAAAATTATGTTTTTGCTAATTATTTATAAGTTAGTACCAAATTATGTAAGAAAACCATAGGTGATGGAGAAAAACGGATTTATTTTTTAAAATCCGTGGTGAAATGTACACTTAAATCACCTATTACAAGCAAAAAAAAGTTTTTAAAAGTGTTTTTGTAGACCTGTGTTATTCGCTTGGAACTTACATTTACCGTTTCAGATACAATTTTTAAAAATTTGATTCATTCGGTTAGTTTGCTCTAGTCTTATAAAACATTCAATGCTTATTGAGTTCTCATCGCATATTCCACGTATGCTTCCATCCTAGATAATTTTATATTATATTTCTTTAAAGTGGAATAGTAATGAGCAAGTTAAATGAAAAAAAAAACGGTAAAGTGATGAATACAAGCCAAAGTACGGTAGTATGACTGGATTTTAGAAATATCTGCATTAAACATTGCGTCAGCATTTAAGTAAAATTTATGTCAAATATTTCCTGATCATATGGATTTCGTAGTGTAAACAATGAAAGTAATTATTGCGTAGCTAAGTCAGTGTTTGTAGTGAAGTAGAGGGCCAGTTTCGTAAATGAAACAAAAGTAAGTTCAAAAGTATTCACTTAGCTATGCAATATCTAATTATAGTTTAATCAGTGAATTCAAGATGATTGGAAGCAACTTTCTAAAATATTTAAATTTATCGTGTTTATCATATTTTCGATTCTGAAGAAATTCTGAGGAAAGTATAAACTTTTCATACTACCCGCTGGATATAGAATCTATTACATTTAAAAATGTAAAACCTATATATATTCTGCTCAAGTAATAATGTATGGATTTGTGTAGCAAACACAAGTGTTAGTGACGAATGTAAAAATGTTTTATTTCTTGCTTCAAGACGCTAGTTTGTGATATATGCTCTTGTTTGGAACCGTTCAGAGAAAGTTTCATGACAAAAGATTGCGTCATCAAACCGCCGTAATATGAGTAAATACAAATGTTCAAGGCAAGCCCAAGTGGTGCAAAGTTGGCATAAAACCATTTTACCAGTAGTAAAATAAAACCATCTCTACAACTTTACGATATCTTTTATTTAAGTGAAATGTAAAATTTTGTTTGAAATTTCTTGCTGTAGCAAATGACATTTGTTGGTGGGAGTCATTAAAACAAGTAGACAAAAATATTAAACCAATTCCTACCTCAAAGACAAATTTAATTTAGATAATATTTATAAATAATTACAATAGTTATGTATAAAGTAAATTAACCTATGCGTTAAAGCCGCTGTTCTACCATATAACCTATAACATAAAAGCAGTAGTTTTATAAAATGGTGTCACATATCTCGAAATAACTATAATGCATTCCTTGCTCTTTTTATGAAAAGTTTTTGTTTCATATAAAACTGAAATTATTTCAATAAATTTAATGGATTAATAATTAATTGAGAAAACTATAGTAACATCAAGTGTCAATCACTTTTGAGTTTAAAAAATATATTTGAACTTGAGTGGGTGATTAAAAAGTATTTTATTAACGATTCAAAATTAGAACTATACATACATATATATATATATATATATATATATATATATATATATATATATATATATATATATATATATATATATATATATATATATATATATATATATATAAACGGATTATATATTATAACGAAATTCATTAAGTTAAAAGAACTATTTCTTAAATATTTGAACTTGTGAGATCATGGTACACGGTCGCTACCTAGCAAGGGGTAGTCTATTGTTAATCTTTCGAAAAAAAACGGTACTGCACACATCGGGTGAACCACAAATAATAATATACGTCGAAATGTTTTGTCATAGGTAAACCAAGACGTGACTCGATCACTGGAGAGACGCCTTACTTGGACATCGAGGAACCATGCAGACTTATGGCGATGTATCTCTAAAAATGCAGGAAAATCACGTCCAGCGTAACACCTGCACATTGGGAAAGTTCTAGACTTTCCTACCCAAGCTAAGAGTAATGTCATTCTGATAGGCTGGAACAGATTTGAGTCCGATAATAAAGTCAATCAAATTTGAAGAGGCGAAGAAACCCGTATGGAAACGATCCAGAAGGAAACACGAAAGGCAGTCAATTTTTAGGACTCAATAGGGTCAAGTTCAAGAACCCAAAGCAGACAAAAATGCAGGACTCGTGGGAGATACATATGTGACGTTTTTCGAAAGAAATATTAAAATCAAATAAAGTAACGTCGCAATATAAGGTTTTAATTTTGATTATTAAGGGAGATTATTAAATAGAAAGTGAAGTAAAGGAGGGAGATTAAAGGCAATAAGTGAGATCAAAGTAAAAGAGATTATTAAGTAATGAGCTAAAATAAGCGAAGAGAGATAGAAAATTAGTACGAAAAAATAAATAAGGAAGATAACTAAATAGTAAGAGGAATTAATAAGGGGGTGATTTAATGAATTCAGTTACGACAAAAAAGCATTTCAAGTGATTAAGAAAAATGAAATTATAAAGGAAAATATTAATAAGTGAATTTGTGTCAAGTGAACCACGCAAGTAATAAGTATTACTTTACCTTAAATATAAAGCCAACTCCTTAAAATAGCATATATATATATATATATATATATATATATATATATGTGTGTGTATGTGTGTGTGTGTGTGTGTGTGTAGAACCTATACACGCCTTGAGATAATTAAAGACAGTATAAAATAGAATTGTTAATTCAATAATAGTTATTACAGTGTTGATGCCTACCGGCAACTTAGAGTTAGTTAAACTTGATCTTATGTAACTACCTAAAAATGCTAACGTTTGAAGTCAGGATTAAAATAAATCAATTATTGTAAAAGCTAGTAGCTGCTTTATTAAATGATTTCCTAAATGTCAAATCATCCTGAAGGACTATTAGAGAATATATGTTATATTATATATATATATATATATATATATATATATATATATATATATATATATATATATATATATAGTGGAGTGTGAACAAATAGTAGGAATATAGATATATTTTTATTTACTGTTTTCTTTTTAAATTTTTGATAGCTATGTGCTAATATATTGTGATCATTGAAGTAACGTCTTACTATCCCAAGCTTTCATTTTTTTTAAGGTCAAAGAAAGCATGGGTTTTTTTATGGATCTAAAGATGATGATATTAAGTCAATGCTATACTACGATTTTATTTAAACACTTCACTTGAATAAACAAATAGCCTCACTTAAACAATAATTATCTCAAAAAATGAAGATACAACAGTTAATACAGGATTTTTTTTAACTGTGATCAATAGAAACATGGAACACTGGTGATATTTTTAGTTTAGGGAAGTGTGCTTGTTTTATTTAATGATGGTCTGCTTGTAGTATTTGACAATTCCCTTATCATTTTATTATTCATGACCTTTTACGAATTGACGTAAAGCATTGAATCGTAATAAAACATCACAATTCCGCTCTTTAAATTCCTTAGTAAAATCACACAGGTTTCAATAAAAGAAATTTAAGAAATCAAAGAGGTAATTTTAATTGTAGGCAGCGTTGTTTAATTGTAGGCATCGACGGAGACACGTAATTCTGTACAAAATGGTGTGTAGGGTGTTTTTATATCTCTCCAGCTTAAACACTGTGTTCAAATCTTTTGTTTCGTTCTATTACTTTCTTTTATATCTTTGAACAATAACTTTGTATGCAAATAACGTCCGTAGATACAACTTATGCAGACGCACACACACACACTCGAACACACACAGACCTACACACACGAACACATACTTAGACGCACACACACAGACACATATACAGACAGACACACACACACACACACACACACATGTATATATATATTAAATATGGTGATATGTTTTCTTGTAATATAGTTAATAAATTAAAAATATTTCAAGAACAAGAATACTTTCATTGAATATATTTATTCAAAACTTTTCGCCGATAAAACAGTACCAGCATCTTCAGGAAAATAATTACCTAAATAAATCATAATAAATATATATAATAAATCACACACACACACACACACACACACACATATATATATATATATATATATATATATGTGTGTGTGTGTGTGTGTGTATGTGCGTGCGTGTGTGTGTTTGTGTGTAATTTAAATTAATTTAAAAATATCAAATGAAAGATTCTTCTAAACTAATTATTTACTAAAAAAACTTGGTAGGCTATCTGTGGAGCGGTTTGGATTTCAATTATATTTCTAAATAGAAATTATAGCTTTTTACTGCCAATACGGATAGGTTTCGAAAAGAAAATTAAAATACAAATTGGGTTGCCACTGGTAAACCTGTTAAAAAATATTTGATAGAATACATCGCTAATCATAATAAGCAAATGACTAAAGTAGGCCTAAATCTTGAAGACGAATGCTGGTGAGAAGTTATCGTTTAGGCCATCAAATTACAAAACGAACTCGCTATTCCACTTACCTGGTGTTTATAAAGCATACTGAAGAATTAATCAGGGATTTTCTTTCAGTCACCGCCATTTACGTGTGAGCAGGTTCCCCTTTTTTGTGCATACGAAGTTTTATTTTGAAAATTTAAAGCTTCATTTCTCTCACTGTTTGTATTATAAAATACCCCGCTGCAACCATATTTTTTAATATATTTTGTCCAGTTGGAACTTTTAAATTTCTAAATAACTATACAGGGAACACACACATATTATTTTACTATATATATATATTCTTACCTAAGAAAATGTTATTAAACTAATTTTATATAAAATCTCTTTTGGTCGTACGCATGAGTATATTACTAAAGGCTTTTACATTTAAGATATATATTAAAAACGTTTGCATTCCAGAAGCTATTAAATATACATCGTGAGTTCCTTTCGACTTTAACGCAACCTTATTGCAGTTATACATGGTCTAAATTATAACATTTAGTTTGTTTGTGTTATGTAGACATTATTCAACGATAATTCTTTACCCCTGGGAAAGCAAAGAGCCGCAATACCGCTCTACACAAACTAACTGCACAACTGTAATTATAAACAACTTTCGCAGTAATGGAACAAGAGATTCAAAAATAAACCTCTAAATTAAATATTTCTTTAATCACAGATGTTGCAGTATAACGGAATAATATTTGTAATCTGTGAACCTTAGTTGCTTGTAAGTTCTTTAAGAATTCAAAACAAATGAGAAGTTAATCACAACAGTAAGCACTGCGCTGGAGCAATATAGCCCGGAGTATTGGCAGCACTGCTTAATAATCTAAGCATTGTAACATTATCCGTGATAATTAATTAACCCTGTGTACAGCTTGCATTATGTATGCACAGTTACGTCACTGCCCTGTCAGTCTATGCATGTCCACATTAGGACAATCCTGTTTCCTCTCTTGCTGATGAACGATAGAATTATCTGATGTAAGAAAATAAATCAGAGTTCTTGTCATGATATCGTTTATAGTTTTACCCTCGCCAGGACATCGTCTATATCTTCGTGACAACTTGCCATGGTATAGCCTCGCTACTTTTCTTGTAGTCTCGCTATCACGAGGATATCGTCTATATCTTCCTGACTGCTTGTTTTGTCACATTTTTTAAGAAGTTTCACTATCACGAGGACATTGTCTACCTCTTCCTCTATGCTTGTCTTGGTATACCTGTCTCGTACCCTCACCATCACGAGGACATTTGTCTATATATTGCTGATTGCTTGTCTTACTACACTTCTCTAGACGTTTCGTAATCGAGAGGATATCGTCTATATCTTCCTGACTTCTTGTCATGATATATTTTTCTTGTAATTTTGCCAGCACCAGGACATCGTCAGTATCTCCCTGAGTGCTTGTCATGGTATACGTTTTTGGTAGTTTCATCATCACGAAGACATTATTCATATCTTCCTAAATGCTTGTATCGCTACACTTTTATTGACGTTTCGCACATTACAAGGGCATCGTTTACATTTTCCCCAATACTAGTCATGTTATAACTTTTCTGTAGCCTAGCCATCACGAAGGCATAGTCTATATCTTCCTGCCAGGTTGTCTTGCTACACTTTTCTTATAGATGCATGTCCACATTAGGGGAATCCTGTTTTTCCTCTCTTTCTGTTCAACCGGAGCCTAATCTGATGTAGGAAGGTAAATCAGGGGCCGCATCGTCTATATCTTCCTGACGGTTTTTTATTGTATACCCTTCTTGTAGTTTCGACATCACCAGGACATCATCTATATCCTCCTGACTGCTTGTCATGATATATCTTTCTTCCAGTTTCGCCATCACGAGAACATCGTCTATATCTTCCTGACGGTTTTTTATGGTATACCCTTCTTGTAGTTTCGACATCACCAGGACATCATCTATATCCTCCTGACTGCCTGTCATGATATATCTTTCTTGCAGTTTCGCCATCACGAGGGCATCGTCTATATCTTCCTGGCTGCTAGTAATGGAATACCTTCCTTGCAGTTTTGCTATCACAAGGATATTTTTTATATGTTTTGTACTATTTGTCTTGCTATAATTTTCTTAAAGCTTTGTGAACGCAAGGACATCGTCTATATCTTCCTGACTGCTACACGTTTCATGAAATTTCGCCATCTCGAGGATATTGTCTATATCTTAATGACGGCTTGTCTTTCTACACCGTTCTTGTAGTTTTGATATCATAAGGACATTGTATATTACTTATTGACTGCTTGTGATGGTATACCTTACTTGTAGTTTCGCTATCGCGAGGACATTGCCGACATTTTTCTGACTGCTTGTCTTTCTACACCTTCCTTGTGGTTTTGATATTCGGGGACATTGTACATTTCTTCTTCACTGCTTGTCATGGTAAACCTTTCTTGTACTTTCGCTATCGCGAGGACATTGTCGACATTTTTCTGACTGCTTGTCTTGCTACACGTTTAATGAAGTTTCGCCATCTCGAGGATATTGTCTATATCTTAATGACTGCTTGTCCTCCTACATCTTTCTTGTAGTTTCGCTATCGCGAGGACATCGTCTTTATATTTCTGACTGCATGTCTTGCTACACGTTTTATGAAGTTTCGCCATCTCGAGGTTATTGTCTATATCTTAATGACTGCTAGTCTTCCTACAACATTCTTTTAGTTTTGATATCACGAGGACATTGTCCTCGACTGCTTTCTTCTTGACTGCTTGTCATGGTATACCGTTCTTGTAGTTTCGAGGACATTGTCGACATTTCTCTGACTGCTTGTCTTGCTACACGTTTCATGAAGTTTCGCCATCCCAAAGATATTGTCTATATCTTAATGACTGCTTTTCCTTCTACATCTTTCTTGAAGTTTTGATATCACAAGGACATTGTATATTTTCTTGACTGCTTGTCATGATATACCTGTCTTAGTATACCTGGTATAACTTTTAAAATACAAATTAATCTTCTACAACGTACAGAATATATGTTCGCACACGTAAATTGTGAACCTACTCCTTCTTGGGGACCTAAGGTACGGACATCTAGAAATGTGCAAATTACGTTATAACTGGTCAGTAATGTAAATAAGAACCCCAAAATAAATCATTACTTTACCCTTTTGGAAATAATGGTTTCTTGATAAAATTAATTGTTATAATCATTTCTATTTCGATAAGATTTTTGAATCCACGAATATCACCACTTTTTATACTCACCATTTCGGAAAAGAATTTATGAGTATTACAAGAACGCAAATGTAAAGGAGTCTCAGTATTTGACGCATTTCGGATTTTCGCCATTTTTTCAGAGATAATTATCGTCCTAGCGTTATGATTTTCATATTTTTAGTAATAGCTATAGTAATTTAAAATTCAGAAGATTATATTCAAATATTCCGAACATAAATTTAAAAAAAACGTTTTGTACAAAAATTTAAATTGCCCAAGGTGGAATTGAGGAAAACTATTTCTATAGATTAAAAGCAAAAATACATTTGCAGGCAATTTGTTGAGAGTTAGTTAAAGGGATACTGATTGCATAGGTAAAGGGTATTTGAGTGATACGTGAAAATAGTTATGGCGAAGCACTTGAAGAATGCAAATTTATTCAGCGTACTTAGTGCTGAGTTTATTACGTAAAATAAAATAATGCAGAATTGACTCTGGGTTGTTTTATGATATACTACTTTTTTTACTAAGTGTATACAAAATAGGTAAAATTTAAGTATTATTTTCAAACATATTACTTCTCGGCACTTATGTCTATTATTGTACTTTCCAGAAAAATATATCCACCCACAGTAGATCTATTCCACTTACAGAAACATCTGCCAAATGTTACCTATATCCTTCTTTGCGGTGCTTGTGTCTTCTATAGTTTATAAGTATTATAGTGTATTTTAGATGCTATTTTAAATCTTAATATATCGGGGGGGGGTGTAAAATGTGCTATTGATATTGTTTAAGGGAATTTCTATGTTCTTTTGGAGATTGACCAAACCGATATTATTCCGTTTACCTATTATTTCTTCAGAGCATAAATCTCAACGAAAAGAAAATACATAATCTTTTTATTACCTCTTATTCTTCTTAGGGCTTGGGAGTTATTTTAATTTTCTGTACGGTGCGGAGGCGTGGAGATAGAGGGAAACATCTAAGGAGAAGCTAGAGCTATTTTCAATATAGAAATAGCGACTTTTTCATAGAATCTCTTGGTCTCAACACATCTGCGTGGAAATATGATAAACTAGTAGTCCAGCGGAAGATAGAGGGACTCAAACCTTGGCTTCCCATCTTCCATTCTTGGCTTCCCATCTTACTCCGTGGTTTGTATTAGCATAAGTGCATTTTTTCCGAAAGGTGACAAAGAAAAATAGGCAACGTTCGTTATGGACAGGCCGAAAAAGAAAACTGTATTATTAATGGATATTAAAAGTATCAAAACTGTACTCAATCCGTGGTTTACCCGAAGAAAAAAAACGAGACCCCAAAACGAGCTGGTTACTTGAGGTAAACGACGCTGCCCACGTGAACAGTAGTTTCTCATACCCACAAGAATCCATCGCTTCTTTTCTATAACACCAGCTTTATTCTCTCTATACATCTTATAAGACACATATCCGTTTACAGCAAAGTGACGGACTTTACATGGCCCCAATTAAGAGTAACATATTCAAGGGATTGAAAAGTAGGTTAGTTACAAAATGTAGGCTAGTGTATTTGTCTTTTTAGAATTCGTTTAGTTTCTTTTACAATCTATATGTCTCATAAATAAGAAGTTGACTTTAAAAAAAAAAAAACACAACTAGTCAAGCAGTTTATTAAAGTTTTTTTTTAAAGTTTCACCTTTATTTTGTAGAAGAATTCTATACTTAATACAAAAAGCTATTTGTATAAAATTGACATATTGTAATTGATACCAGATTAAGAATTCTGTTTATTTATGTATACAAACCTTTCTCATATCAAAAACCCATATTGCTCAGACAGGTTTATTGTTCTTTCTATTTAACTATAAAAATATATATGTACACACACACACACACACGCACACACACACACACACACACACACACACACACACACACAAACACACAGACTCACACACACACACACACACACACACACACACACACACACACACACACACACACACACACACACACACACACACACACACACACACACACACACACTCACACACACATACACACACACACACACACACAAACACACACACTCACACACACACACACACACACATACACACACACACACGAGCACATACTTACACACACACCCACCCACTCACTCAAGCTTTTTAAGTTTATGTTATAATTTAACGATAAATAAATAATTTTCAAGGCCAATCGCTTAATTGAAACACCAATGATCTAATCTAAGGTTAAAATACGTGACTGGGGAGATATCAGCTGTTACATTATTTTATCCCGGAGCTTCTATTTACAAGAATGCCACATTTTGGCTCAAGGCGAAGACAAGAGCAAACAGAATCAAAGGAGGTTTACGCAGAACTTTCAAAGCCCGCCAGCAAAACGTAAGCCCAGGAAATAGGATTACCATTTAGTTAAGAATTCTGCGCACGTAAAGGCTGCGTTGTCAAAACCTGGGAAACGGTTGCTGAGTTAGGAACAAAGTTTTATTTGGCTTGTAAAGTGTCACATTAGCTAAACATTTTGTCGCCCTAAATGTGAACCCTTCGAGTTTGCTGTTGTATGACGTCAGGCCGTCGCTGGGGTTCCCGACATATTCGGCAACGTTGATCACTGAATATCTTAGGGACGTTAATCACAGTCTTATCCCCGAGGTTGAACTCCCTAGTCGATTCTTAGGGATATATTTCCCACCAAGAGGGAAAGTTGTAGAAATATCAGGCAATTATATATGTTCTTGGTATAATTACAAAATATTCTTCGCAATAAAATAATAACTTGATTGTTTTGTGAATCTAAACTTTTTGGGTATTTCACTAAACTCCAACAGTTTTGAAACTTGGATTTTTTTTATTTTAGCAAATGATTTTCGTTACTTTAGGTGGAGCAAGGTGAAATAAAATTATATTTAGAAAACTATTTTGCTATGGTCAAATAATTCAAACAATTTCACTCGCGACCAATGATGTTTATACTTCGAATAATACACGATTGCTAACAGAAAGTGCTCGTGATTCGAATCAGATCAGTGGTGACACTTGATTAAGAAACAAGACTACTCAAAAAAGGCAGTTTTTTACAGTCTATGAAACAATATACTTATAATCATGTATTTACCTTTAAACACTAGGAAGAAGAAACATAGTGGTTGTATTAAGGGTTTTTGTTATGACTATGCTTAAAAATATATTCACTTGTGACTTAATTGTACAAATTTGTGACAATTTATGATTTAATTTTGTAAACATATTTTATTAGATAATTATTTTCCTGAAGATGCTGGTACTATTTTATCGGCGAAAAGTTTTGAATAAATATATTCATTAAATGTATTCTTGTTTTTGAAATATTTTTAAATTATGAATTATATATATATATATATATATATATATATATATATATATATATATATATATATATATATATATATATGAAATACTTTTTATATTATGAATTAAAATTAAATTGATATAAAAAACAAACATTTAAAAATGTATTTTCAGGTTTTATTTATATATTTACTTCAAAATACCTGTAAGAGCTAACGCTTTTACATTAGTAAAAAAAAATTGTATTTTTTAAATAATAAATGAAATAAATATTCTCAAGATATTTCAAATTTTATTAAAATTATATTTCTGATACTGTATTAATTTTTTTTAACTGTATTTTAATATAAGCTATTTAACAGAATGAAGCATTTCATTTAGCAGAAGAGATATTTTCTATATTATTTTATTTTTCCTTTTTTATATTATTTTAAAAAAATATACGGTTAAACGGTTAAATCGAAAATTTGTAAACTGTAACAATTAAATTTTAAGTAAAAATTTAAGTAAGCAAAACCAAATATTGACGATTAAAATTGCAAGGTTGAGAACCTGGGATACTGAAATGAAATTAGGACAAGCAGTCAAGGGTTGTTAAAAAGGGAAAAGAGAATTTTTAATTTGAAGATAAGAACAAGAACTTCAGGTAGGAAAGGGTTATATTTTTGACAACTAAGATTGACCGTTAAGTAGAGCAAAGTTTTACGCTTTGGTATACTCCGATTGAAAGCAAACTAAAATCGTAAAATCTTAATTTAAATTTTAATGTCAACTAAACTAAGCAGAGCATGGTTTCTTAACTGTGTAAGAACCAACACAAAGGATATTTTTAAGTCAAATAAATTGCAGACTGTGCGATGTAAGTTTAAATTTTAAATTTTAAAATTAAAAAATAAATATTTTTTAACTAACTTGCAAACAAACTGAGTATTCTTTTAAACAAGTTTCTTACATTCTCCTACAGCTGATATGGTCATTTCGCCGTTTAGATGTCTTTCAAAAGAACCCATCCCCCGGGATGACTTACCCGTTAAGGGTAGAATCCGCAGCAAGTAAGGTTTTTTCTTTTTTAAGTCCAGTGACTTGTTCTCTGGCAGATTTTGGCGAGCATTGCACAGCGTTCGTGGTTTTGGCTGCGAGCGGCTCGTTTCAAAATTCTTGCTCTGCAATGGGCGTTTGGTGGTCGGCCTTGCGCGCGCGTGCTGGTCAACGGTAGGGTTGACGGCGCGGTGTAAGTGGTGGCACGGTCCGTTGCAGTGTGTGTGTGTGTGTGTGTTTGTGTTTGTGTGTGTGTGTGTGTGTGTGTGTGTTTGTGTGTGTGTGTGTGTGTGTTTATAATATACACCATCTTCTACTTATCCCGTTTCTCAACGTAATTAACCTGATGATGTCAAAAATCGTCGTATTCGATCGTGTATAGTCTAATTGCTCGGATCATCTTTGTTGACAATATAATACTGTGAAACTGCCGTGTACTAGGTCGTTGACCTCAATCCTGGCTTAACCCTTTCTTAAACCCTTTCTCAATCCATTTAATATAACTAATGACCTAATATGATGACTAATATACCTGAATGTCTAAGCCTCTCGGCTAGCAAAACGGGATGTTGACCCTTTTGTTAACCTATGAACAAAAATTTATTTTATTAATTAGCACTTTCGCTGCTAGTAATAATATCAACAGTTGTCTTAGAAATTATTAAGAGTCTATTTTTCGTATTGTCCAGGAATACAGCCGTTGTCGTTTATTTTTAGATACTTTCAGCCGAAATCTTTTCTATATTACACTGCCAGGGAAACCTCATGTTACTGACGAAATAAAATCTCCCACGTGGATTAAAACGTACTCGCAGCACCTTTTTATGGTAAAGGAACATGATTTCAGAAAGAGCTACGCGCGCACACACACGTTCATACTTGCGTTTAGTTCGTCTTCCTACAATTTTTTTAACTATTTATAGTATTCATCTTGAAGTTTTGAAGAACTAAAATACATTTTTTAGGTTTGCTGTTAAACAAGGGTATAGTTACCCTTTGTTATACTTTGTAATTATTTACAATGTAAGGGAACCTTTTAGAGGATAGATATAGATAGAGCCTCAATTACCCTTCTTTACTGGTTCTCGAATCAGTCACAATTTTCTAACAATGTCTAATTTTGCTTGTAATTTTTATATACACCTTCAGGCATTTTCTTTACCTATATTTCTTTCAAACTCCAATGTGGCTTTTAGTCTCTTTATATAATCCAAATCACAGATAGTACCTAAATATTAGTTTTACCTGAAGGTAATCTATTAATTATAGCAATGTGAGATTACAGTTATTGTGTAGGTAAACAGATGTGATCAATAAGGCACACGATGACTAGTGCGTATGAATACATCAAAGCGAAACTGATAAAATTACTCGGAATATATCGGATGTACACAGCAATCGAATAATTTAGGGTCTGTAGGAATATCGTCTGTGATATAAATAACGTCAATATAAATCAGAGATTCACCGGCGTGTTTGCGGTTAGCGGGAAACATTCCAAACTAAACTGCGTTCGCCATTAATTAATTTGTATTAGCGAAACCTGAATGTATAGTGTTTTGTCAGTGTGAATCGAATCATAATAATAATTTAGGGAAATTGTGAAAGACTTTGTTTCAATAGATTTGTCTATAAATGGGGAAAGTGAGGAAGAGAAGTATATTGAAGAAGGGCATCTACCTCTAGTAACGCCGCTGCAGCATTTCGTGCACTTGCTGGTGGGGGAAGGTACACTACCAGTGTGCCCCGAATTTCATACAACGCGACGGAAATGAATAATAAAATGAAACTTTGATTTTAAATTAATCTAAGAATAAAACAAAATTAAATAAAGAACTAATAGAAGAAAATAGAAAGAATAGAAAAATACTGTAGTATTGTAATATTATACAGCATGTAGCATATGGCTCCATGTTCATTGCGTATTTCTATGCTACGTAGACTTATTATCACTTCATGTTTTCCTCTAATTGTGATTGAAGTGTTTTGCTGAATGTGTGGTAGTTATACAGGATGCATAATGGTGAGTAGATACAATATTATTTGTTAGTATTACAGTGTTTTCTGTTTCCGTATAAGACCTTTTTCCGTATAAGAGGCTTTCCTATTAAAGACGCTTATTTTCGATGGTTCCTTGAAAGTCGTATCAAGCGGATTTTCCTGTATATATATTATAACGTACCTTGCCTTACACGTTGGGAGCCAATTTTATTTAACATACCTTGTCATCTACGTTGTGCGACAATTGTTATATAACGTACCTACACTTAATGCTTCTATACAGGATATTTTTTTTTATTTTCAGGAAATTAACATTAAAAATCCAGATACTTGCTTTTATAATTACAGATTTATTTTATCCTGAGATCAATATTGCATTTACAAGTAGTTCATATAATTCTTTTACTATCTCTAATATTTGCCGGTAGGCATCAAGACTCTTATTTTACTATTGATTTGTTTAAACAATTCTAAATTTACTTTCTTTAGCTATCTAAGGGCGTGTTTAAGTTACTGCACTTGGTTTGATAAATTTTATATTTCAGTTAACTATGACTTTTTAAGGAATTTATAAAAGTTTAAATGTTCTTAAATGTTTTGGTTTTAAAGAGTTGGCTTTATAATGAAAATAAATTATTACTTATTACTTGCGTGGTTCCTTGCTTCCCTTCACTTGACACAAATTCACTTATTAATATTTTCCTATCAATCTCACTTTATTAATTTCTCGAAATGCTTCTACTCCGTAACTGACTATTAATCACTCCCTTATTTTAATCTCACTTGTTACCCTTTTTCTCCCTCTTTATTCTTCACTTCCTATTTAATAATCTCCCTTACTTTAAATTGACACGTTACTTTGTTTGAATTTGATATTTCTTACTAAAAACAGAACTTTACTTCTCCCTCAATTCCTGCATTATGACTCCTCGAGTCCTACCACTTGACCCTTTCGAGTAATGAAAATTGACTGTCTTCCTCCTGTTTCCCTTGGTTGGAATCCGTATGGGTTTCATCCCCACTTCAAATTTGATTGGCTCACTTATGGCGCTCAAACTGTGGCTAGCCTATGAAATGTTGACACTTCCCGCTTTCCTTTCTGGCTTCGTGGGAATTTGTTGAATTTTCCAACAGGTGCTTGTGTTTTTTCGTATTCTCAGGGATTCCTAGTCATAAAACTCCCTGGTCCGTGGATGTCTATGTAAAGCTTCTCTCCCATGAACGAGGCACGACCTGGTTTATTTAAAATGAACCACTTTCGAATTATTTTTATTTATGATTTGCAGGTGTGTGCAGTAACTTATTTCAGCCGATAGATATGACAATAGACTATCGCCAGCTAGGGATATTTCACAAGTTCAAAATTTTTACCAACAGCCTTCTTAACTTAATGAATTTCGTTATCAAATATATATAGACAGAGCGAGAGAGAGAGAGAGAGAGAGCTACTTTAAACGTAATAACTGTAAATACTGACTGCTTTAAAATGAGTGTTCGAAGTTTGATTATATGAATACATTAAATTGAAAATTAAAACAGGATTGAATAAATTCCTAAACTTAACCAGTCATAACAATATATTTAATAATACTGATTCAGAACTTTAAATTATAAAATATTTTAGATTTCATTTCACATTTGGGAAGTTAAGTTATATTTGTTGTGAGATATTAAAAATATTAACTAACATGTACTTTAAAATTAAGATGTGAACCATTGTCGATTGTGAACAATATCTAATTGTCGATTGTTGGCAAAAAACGCTAATATTAATAAAATAAAATTACAATTATACTTTAGTCACAAATTTGGATGATCTTTACTATTTGCTAATATTTCAGCGTTAATATTGTATATTTAGCATCAAAGAAGTTGTTCTTGATGACTGTTAAAATTAGTAGTTATTCAACTTTACTAAACACTTATGTCATTTAGAGAAGTAATAATTAGTAAATAAACCATCACAATAGAAACCTTAACCTACTCTAAGAGACGTCAAACAAACAAAATACGGCGTTCAGAAGGCAATTTCAGATCAGCATTAAACTTGGACCAGCAACAAAAATAACATCAAGAAAAAAAATTGTTTTCCGCTGTGTCAAACTATTATTTTAATTTCAAACAAAAACCATTTCTTAAAATAAATGTTTACATTGGAAGTAGTATAATCTTTAGTAAAAATGTTTTATTTTTTTAGGTTTCAATTTTTTTAGTTAATTTGTAAGTGGTAACATTTGCTGGCTACATTAATATAAAGAAACTTATCGAATTGCTTTTACAACCATCTTTTCGTCATTCCCACTAAATTGACTAGACTGTGCTGCTATTGGAGCTATAACTGTAAAAGTAAATGTTACATGGCACGCTGCTGCCCTCTACATCGCTAAAACAGCTGATTTCTATTTATGTATACACAGCAGTTTCTTGCAAGCCCAAGATCCTAAATAATTTGCCACTTAGTAAAATAATCAGAGCTTATGTTCGAGGTATGTCCCTAATTTATGAAAATAATTTTTGGAATTTAGAACTAAGTAAAGATTTTTACAGAATTTAATACAAACATACTAAACCTCTGATAGTGCTGGAGATGAGGATTGTTTTTATTTCCCCAATCCTCCCGATTTTATCATATGTGCAATTATAAGCATATTTTATGAAATTATAAACACCATGTATTGACAACTGTCGACTGTAGAACCAAGATTATACATTAGAATGTTCCAGAATGAAGATATCACTTCCTGAGATATTGTGGGTCTAGAAGAAAATATTACCCATCTTGATTGTGGTAGGGATTACTTAAGGGGTATTTTATATTTAACTTCATAAGTAGTGTATTGATTTTATGTATAAGTCACTTAATTTATTTATATTTTTTTATTGTATTGAACTGTAAACTAACTACTAAATATATAATTTCACTAATATAATATAAACAAAGGCGAAATACGGATATTAGAAAGAAAGACGTAATTCTAACGGAGTAGGGTAAACTTACTGTTCGAATCAGTTTTCCAAAATAACAGAATTCAGGCTTTTCATCTATCAAATGCTATTTATAAACTTTAGGAAGTTTTAAAGATGACTAAATATGTTTAGCTTTATTTACGAAAACAGATACAAAAAATATAACAAATTATAGTAAAATAGATAAAACACATGGCATAGTACATAGATAATATAACATTAAAAGATAAATGATATTACAAAATCAAATAATATGTTAAATAATATGGTTAAATTAATTAAATGTTACACATTTCTAAACTTACAATAAAATAATTCTATTTACAAATTCTAACAAAATAAAGTAATAAAGTAAACTGAGATTGAATAAGTCCAGATGGTTTATTATTCGTGTTTCCTGTAAAAAACGTGTTTTAGTAGTATCAATATTATTCTTGTTTTGAAGGGAGGACGACCGTTGGTATGCTAACCATTTCTTTTACTTTATAGGATCTTATGTTAGTCTTTGTTGAACTTTGGAATAACTTTGTGGAATCATATTGTGTAATGATTATCAACTCATTTCAAAGTATTTATTTCAAAAGTGTTGTTTTTCTACCTACATACAGCTACTTATACGTTATGTAAAATATGGTAACAATTTCTTTACGAGTCAATGATTTAGGTAATGTAAACGTCTATTTGTTTTTAAGCAAATTCCTCTCCGTCGATAAACGTAAATATGGTTGATGGAACGTAAACTAAGTACTGTATTTGTAAATAGGAAATATTTCAAGAAGTGAAAATTACTTATATAGTAGGATCCTTTGCCGGATCAAACAATTTTGTTTCTAAGGAAACTAATATTAATAACATCAATTGTTGAATTATTATTTGATAAACATATTTATATCTTAAGTATTTACGAAAACAGATGTACATACACACACACACACACACATTGAAACGGGCGAAAATGTCACCATTTACCGTTGCAAGTGCGATTGTTAATCACATATATTTTAAGAGGTTTTACAGTCAAAAGAGCGAAGTCAAATCAAAATAAAGATGCCTTAGGCATAATGTAGGTTTAATTTAATGAGTTCAAGGGATAGGCCTTAAGAGATATTCTTATCTGTAACGAGATTTTTATGTTAATAATAATGCGATCGACAAATAATGAGGTCGAATTTTAAAAAGTCAATTTTTGTTTTAAAAAATGCAGAGCTTCCTCATTACGGCAAAATAATCTAGATTCGGTCAACGAAATTTATTAAAAATGATTGAAATAAATGTATCTACGACGCTTCTGTTGTTTGTGAATAATTCCGTATTGAGAATAATTGAATTAATTTCCATTCTTCAGTTGGAAGATTTACGATCCATTGTATCTTTAAGATGATGAATTTAATAATATTCACAATCTTCAATGACTCTGTAAGATTACAAATCTCTAAGATCATGTGAAACTAAAGTTTAATGTTTAATTTAAAGAAACTGTATCAAAATCTAAAATTGGCAAGCTTTTAAAAATCACTTAAAGCATAAGTGTTTTAAAAAATATAACAAACGTTGGCTTAAAACCTAAATACAGTAAATAGATCGATATTTTACTTTCATACGCTTAATTTGACATATAAGTTGGACTTGATATGGTAGCGTGAAGATGGGATGCCTCTAAATCCACCTGAAATAATAAAAAATTAAAAACCTCTGATTTTAGGAGTTTAAAGTATGAACTAAACACTCGAAGTTCCAAGTATAGAGCTAACTAGTACGGTGGCTCTTAAATTTTTTAGTTTTCTCTAGAACTAATCAATACAATTATGCAAGAGATTATTAAATAAATTGTCCGCCTCAGCCATGTATATCAGTAACATTTGGCGAAGGTGACAATACAACAAAGAGGAAACGAGACTTAATGTATGGTGCACAAGGTGGTATAAAAAATGTACTCACACACACACACACACAAACACACACACACACGGACACACACATGGACACGGACACATACACATACTCAAACATGCACACACAAACACACACACACACACAGATATAATTATTCATTAATTTTATAACATTTTCAGATACAATTCCTTACTACAGCTGCATCTACAGTTAAAATTTCACTCACATCTAAATAAGATTTTAAAATTAAATATAAATATTATATTTCTGTGTTTATCTATTTGAAGTAAAGGTTTATTCCTTTCAACCAAGATGTATTTCTATTCTTGGGACTTTGTTTTCTAGGGACTCGTCGAGTCTTCACCTATTCTGATTTTGTTTCTTCTCTCTGTACTTTCATTTTCGTGTTTTTATCCTAATACAGATGACATTATTAGCATTCCTCTGAAGGTTGTTTTCTGAAGTTTAACCTAGGTTTTTAGTTTATAAATGACATACTTGGAGATTTTTTCTGTACTTAGTGCTTCTGGTACAGCCGCAGAATGCTAAACTTTACCTAGGTTCTGAGATTCGTATTTAACAGTTTCGAAGGGAACTTCCCAAGTTACGGTGTTTTCCCCTGATAATTCTATAAATAAGAGAGTTCTTTATAATTTCCTTCTTTGTTGTGTTTCTTGTCTCCAGTGTCTGCTTGTACTTTTCTACTTGTTTTATTCTACCATGTATTTACTACTTTCTTATCTTATAAGTTACATTTAATAATATGTTTACACTTTGCTCTAAGGATTCCGAAATTTAAATTTCATTGCGTTATTGGTTACTTTTGGTCATGATTATAAAGATTACTAAAGTCAGTGCTCCTATATTATTTTAAATGCCGAGGTTTTAGTTTTCATTGGTATGTAAAGAAGTACTTGACAAACTATATTTTTTAGTAAATTCAATATCACTTCACCTTGATATTTTATTTCATTACATTTTGTATTTTGTTTATTATTTTATTTTGCGATTTATAATTCAAGCGACTTGTAATTATAAACCTATTTAATACCTCAATTACTATATTTTTAATTCTTTTAAGCTCGGTAAAAGCAAAATCAAAGCTGGAGCTATAATTGTTCACATTAGTTACGTTTTTTACAAAAAAGAATACAATTTATCTGATATAAGATGGCCTAAACCAGTCTTTCCTTTGTGTCTTTTACAAGGAAATGTTTTGCCCTTTTGGTTTAAAAGGAAATGGAGAATATTTGTTTACTTAATTGGTCACTTTTATCCAGCAAAGGGATCCATCAATCATTAAATTCGCTGGCGATTCATTAAGAGAAGGGAGATAAATAGAAAGGGAAATCTGAGCTGCGCGGGAACAGATGAGGCTAAAGGTAACAGTATGTTTAGTTTATTGCATTTGCATTTATGTAAACCTTTCTGCCTATGTATTAGCTCTGGAGATCGAAATATTTGGAAAAGAATTTAACCTCAAGGTATAATTTTACTAATATATCCCTAATTTTTTTTTTCTTAAGTTTATAATTTAATTGAGGAAAACACTAACTTACGTCTTGCTTTTAATACAATTACACTAAGCTGTCTAGACTAATATTTGGAGTATTTTCCTGAATTTGCTATTTTTGACCAGTCAAACTTTCTGGTCGCCCTTAAAATAGCAAAAGGGAGTAACACATATAATCGGATTTCTATTTTTGTAGTTATTAAAAAAATGTATAGAATATTTGTTTAGATCTTTATATATCGGATAATGCCGTTAGAAATAATTTGCACTTCTTACTTCAAGTATTTTGGATTTTCATTATAAAGGAACATAATTTTTCGAGCTTCAAGATATAAAATATGTTTGAATTTTCACTTGGACGACTTAAAGCGGTAAATAAAATATGGCTTTCCATCTATGTTCAGGTTATGTGTACAGTAATAGTTTTTAATATTTAGTTTACTTTAGAAATAGAAATGGAGGGTAGTTTATTAGGTAATTAATCGCTATTCTTCGCAAACCAAGACATCCAGCAAATTTACAATAAATGGTGGTAATCACATTCACATTAGTTTATGACTATCGGAACTTTAAATTTTGTAAATTTAGAAAAACGTACTGAAACAGAACGTTTTCGATCGTCGTGGCAATCTTTTTTAGTATCTTCTGCTTGGAGTTAATCGTATTAGGGCCTACCATATAAAAATTACAGTTTCCCTTAGTCTATAGTAAACAAATAATATTTTAAAATACAAACCATTATTTGAGAATTGCTTATATCTTAGTATTATCGTTGATTTACATGTACATATTTATGTATAAATATATTAATGCAACAACAAAATATCGATAAGGAATTGCTTTCCTAACACTGCAGGACATTGTATTCCAAACGCGGAAGTGTCGTTCCACTTGCCTTCGTAACCCGGTTAGATTTAGTTTCGTAAGAAAAGGATGAAATCGGTTTATAGTCTGGAATAAATGCATACAACTATTTCCAGCGTGGTAGAATGTCCGAAAATCTGACAACGAATATATTTAAATAAACTCTGGGATTAAATCTCTCCCCCTTTGTGTAATGCTTGCTCTTTCAGTTTAGAGAAAGAAAATGGAAGTAAATTTTTTTGCTAACTAGTAGTCCTATCTTTTTCTCTCCAGTACAGAGATATAACAGCCATTGTAATCGCTAGAGATTCAGTGAAAGCTGAGAGATAAATAGAAAGCAAATTTTAAGCAGGGCAGAGCGGGAAGAGCTGTAGCTCGTTTAGTTTATGACATCTAAACTTCAAAACGCTCTTGTCTACCTGTAGATCAGTGATTGTTTAAAGAATTTATACACAGGCATTATGGTTTTATGAAAATATTTTTTCTGAACTATGAAAATTTTGTATTTAATATGAATAGGACATTGAAAGTGTCATCTAAACTTAAACATGAAATAAGAAATTTCGCCTTTACATTTATAAAAGGAGATAAATGTCGACAAGTGGCAAAATAAACACATATTACACCTGCAGGGTGACAAGAATGTTATGTAGGGAATTGCCTGGATCAAAATAGGGGTAGGGGATGAAAGCTGTGCAAAACAAATATGGTGCCAGGGCCCTGAAGGCAAGCGGTATGTTGAAAGACCTACATTATGTGTTTGTTAAAGAGAGAGCGAGGCTATAAATCCCGACAAAGTTTAGAGCTTATTTCAGCATTGTCAATTAAGTTTAGTAAACACTTGAAACTTAAATTTAGAACAAGTTGCTTTGCTTCCAAAATAATTCTGTCAATTTTGGTATTATTTGGGAGGTACTTTTTTCAACATAATTTCATATCGCCCTAACAAGGTAGATGTAAAAATAATGATATCGATCAAGTTCAAAAGTTTTTTTTTACAGTTGAACCCATTCGGTCGTGATACGATGGAAATCAATGCATGTATCAATTTGAGGACGAAACTCAATTTTCCTGGTCCGGTTTTCATGTTAGCATGGTGTGCACTGGGCCTTACAATTAGGAAATTTCCATGTGGCTCGAGTAAACTTTACAAGGTAATCAATAAAAGAGAATATTATATTATTCGCATATGCTCTTATTTAAGTTTCACCCCCAAAATATTGTAAAATGACTTTTATGAATAATGTCTTTCAGTTGCTCTTTCAAGAAGTAAGGGCCACTCTAGAATACGTATATTTACATAATTATTACATTCTTTTATATATATATGTATTTACCAGCAAATGACAGCAAAATATTTTACTTCCAGATCTTTATAGAAACAATTACCGAAGATTTATAAATTCAAAACCTGTACTAGTCATCGTTCCATCATGTTAGAAGTAGAACAGGCAATACCCTCTAAAAATCTCAGGAACTATGCCGTTCATAACTGTATCGTTAGAATCTGTGATAGATCTTTGAGGTATAAAATCTATCCCAGTTTATGCTGTTTTTATTGCCAATTTTATACGTAATCGACTCTTTGTATTAAGGGCTATTTCTTTTAAATACTCTGATCAACCTCTACTTCTGAATTACGCGCACGTAATGGCCGAGTTGTCAAACCGGGAAAACGAGCGCAGGGTTAGGACGTGTTTCTATTTGGCTTGCCAAGTGTCACATTACATAAACTCTTTGTTTTAACGTCCTGAACGTTGCTCCGACGTGGGAATAACTTCAAGCCAGTCGTACATAACGTTTTCATACAAATTAATTTACTACAGTTTACACAATAAATGTTTATATAATTGCCCAACTTATCAGATGTTTTATATAAAAAAAAATTAAAATCCTCTAAGGAACCATAATTATCGACGGTTTCATTTAGAAACTCTCGTTAAATGTTCCTGTTCGAGGCATTAAGATGAATGTACATTTATACACTAATTCATCTTCATCCCTTGGAACCTTATTACTTATGCTTATCTCAAATATTGTAAACGTTATTGTTACCAATTTTTCGTTTAATATAAAAAAAAAAAATGCCACATAATTCGATAACTAGTTTTAGAAAAGCATTCAGAGTACGGATATGTCTTCCTTCCATTCTGAAGTTCTCTTCTCACTATATGACGAGTCTCGGACGCTGACTATATTTCAAAACTTACTTCGTACTGCATCAACCTGTCATGCAATCTTTCGTAGTTTTTTAATAATAACAAAAAAAAAGATTCCATAACATTAAAAGCAACTATTCTCAGCATCAATTTATGTATTCATTTTTTCAAGAGTCAAATAGTGTTAAAGAGGGATGTTGATCCGTTTAAAGTCCTTACACAATGAAACGTAAGTAAACATTGTATGTCAGTTAAACTATCTTTGCACCGATTGGTTGATGGCCTATTAAAGGGATATGAATACTAACTCCATCAGTGGAGGTTGGTCGAATGATATAATAAGGGCCGTTGTAGCGGAGCACTTGTGGACCGCAAATGTATTCAGCTTGCCACACGCACAGAGTAATGCTCTCCCAAGTGGGAAAACCGGGTATTGGGCAGAATTGCCTCTCAATTGTGATTGTTTCATACAGGTTTAATACTTTTTTAGATATAGGTTGAACTTTATTTAAATAAGTAAATATGGTATATAGGCTTCCATTGTTATAAAACCGCCCTTAATTTAATATTCAGGCTACTGGGCTAGTAACACCTAAACAAATGTATATTCATTTTATGGACTGACCAAATAACAGATGGCTTCGTAAGACCGCTGTAGAGGTTATGTCTTCAAGTGAGGATTATTTTCCCCAAGGAGCTAGTGAGTATCTCCTTTAACCTTCCTTTACCTGTTACTTCCTAGCTCCGATATTCCTGCAAGAAAATATAACGGGTTAATATATTGTACTCTGAACAATCAGGAATGAAACAAAATCCCTTATTATCTTGATAAAAATCCGTAACGGCGGAAAAATCTATTTCTCTAGAGAATATTGTCACGCGGTTTTATCCACTTGCTTCGCCGACGACATATTACAATGACTTACATAGAAAGCGCCACAGTGGTCCAATAATGCTCAACCCAGGTTTTATAATCAGCTGTGGCGGTTTTACAATTAAACATTCGTTACTGTAGCTTAACTAACTCCCATACGTGGTTCTTCAACCATCGACGTCGAGGCTCCTTATAGCGATGCATGATGTCATGAGTTGGAGAAATGTGAACCTGGCGGTCCCTCAAATGCACACTGCCCATTCCTGGGACAAGGTTACATCAGGAGCGAGTCCAATTTGATGCAGATGTTATCACACTGTGTGGAATCTGACAGTACCTTCACTTCCTTCCAGAGTAAAATAAATATAAAACATCTCTACTGGAACACGTTCCTTCATTATTCATGACTCTGGGTAGAAGTTATGACCTCGGAGTTGGGTCTATCAGGGATATTACAGGATCTCAGATTAAACAACTTTAACATAAACTGCAACAAATACATGCGTAAATATATTTACCTAGATTTGTAATACATACTCATTACATTTAATTAAAATTGTACAATGTCTCTGTAACTTTAAATGGAAAAATACATTATCATACAATATATATAGTTCTATCCATAATAATTATATTTAGTTGAGAGTTCAAGTAGTTTTCTAGTGAAATATACTTAGCAGGTCGTATCGACAGTGGATGGTGTTAAGGATGTTTTTTTTTATACTGGAGGCTTGGATCCATTTCGGCCAGTAAACAAATTAAAAATTTAAATAAACAACACTAAATAAAAGCTCCTTTACTGCAAGTCGTGTTACGTATATGCTAAATATACTCTAACAATTCAATACTATTGGGCGCTGGAACTAGCAGAGTGCAACAGGCTATAGTTGTCTAGATACTAACAGTTTTTATTTCAGCAAATATAGTGTTCTCTAAATATTAAATGTAAAATAATCATGATCCGTCTATTGTAAATTTCGTTATTAGTAATTTTTTGCCATAATTTTTAAAAATAAACTTACAATAAAAATATTTAGGCGATTTCAAAATATTGTATTTTGTCGGTATTTCTCTGGGATTTGCGTTGAAGTTTTAGAAACAATTGAGAAGCCTAAGGGATGAAAGGGTGAAACCGTGAAAGCGGAAGATTGATTACTGTGGTAATTGGAGGTAATGTAGCGTGCTGTGGACTGAATGGCACCCCTTTCACAGTTATGGGCACATTTTATTAATTTTTCACCAAATATCTTGAAGTATTTAAACTCTTTCAAACTTTTGAGATATATATTTTTTTATATGAATATTTTAGTCTCCTTATAGGGTAAAAATCTCCATTCATATTTTATTTGATTTAAAATCCTGATGTAAAATTAAAAAATCTACTCGTGTGTGTGCAATGAAATGAAAGTAATTATCATGATAGGACTTTGAGTTCCATATTTCTATATTTCATTTGCTAAGTTCGTAATTCATTAAATGGGCACTTTGGAAAATAAGTAACAATAGGTAACCGCAATGTTATAGTTGGATTTTGTTCATTTTACTATAATATTTCAGATCACAACATTCTGAAAAAATCAACGTTGTCAATTCAACCTATAATAAATTAGGTATATTGAAGTAAGGTGTCTGCATAAGACGGTTTTGCGCAGTAACACTACAGAACATATGGTAAGTAATTCGCTTGATAATTAATTTGATACGATGTTTAATATAGTAGAGTCTCAATAATTCGAGGTAGATTGGACTGAGACCTTCACGGATTACCGAACCCTCGGATTACACGGAAATACGTTCCTGTACATTACAAACAAAATTGGCTCTAATGAACCCTAATGCTATAATTAAGAATTAGCAATTATTAATTAATAATTCATAATTATTATACCGCAGTGAAGTTTCCAAAGCGGTCGTTTATTCGCCATGACTAGTTTTATGCTTGTACTGTTTCGGTTGAACCTTCATTTTTATTATTGTCATCACAGCTTCAGTAGTTTTTTGTATAATTCCAATAGTCACAATATGTGTTATTCTCACTTACTTACGTTCGTCCTTACTCTTCCATCGACGTACATTCGTATCATTGAAATGTTCACTACCTTTATGTTTCTAGATAAGAAATATCAAATATGTTTCTTCCTGTGGATCAATGACACAGTCAACAGTTTTATTATGACTTATGACTCTATTCCATGACTTACTTAATATTTCTTCTTTTATTTCGTTCCATGATTCGGCTACACAGTATACATTTTCCTTAACTGTACTGATTTAGAAAGCCTACAATGCGTTTTCCTTTTCAGTCGTTTCCAAGAGAGATTGTCTATATTTTTCTCATACATTCCAGAACACACTGATCCATGAGCTGGATTACGCTAGTAACATCGATTGGATTAGCCTCGTAACATTTGTGGGTAGACATAAAGCACGGATATCATCAGACCACTGTTGATCTTCATCGGGATGCGACGGTGAATTGTCTAACAGTACATAGTTTGAATTCCTTTCAAATAGCTAAAATAGTATGAAATAGAAATACTTAACGGGAGCTCGAAAAATCTAGACTCGGATTTTCGAGACTCTACTGTACTTTAGAAGAGAGTAGAGAGTTTATCATTTTTTTTCCTATTTACCGTTACATTTTTGTTTGTGAAAACACACGCTAGCACATACACTTACATAAACAAATACAAAATATATATAAATTGTTACATTTATATTTTCGTCTCGAACGAAAAAAAACATTTCGTTTTAATAAACACTCTAACACTCTTCTTCATACAGGTATGCCATTCTTATTGCTTTCAAAGTATACATATGCGTTTCTTGTGCGTTTGTAATACGGGTTCCAGATATATATGTGCCCATCGTACTAACCTAATCTCCTTCATACAGGTATGCCATTCTTATTGCTTTCAAAGTTTACCTATGCGTTTCTTGTGCGTTTGTAATACGGGTTCCAGATATATATGTGCCCATCGTACTAACCTAATCTTTTTCATATAAGTATGCCATTCATATTGCTTTCATGGTATACCTATGCGTTTCTTGTGCGTTTTTAATGCGGGTTCCAGATATATATGTGAACATCGTACTAACCTAATCTTCTTCATACAGGTATGCCATTCTTATTGCTTTCAAAGTATACCTATGCGTTTCTTGTGCGTTTGTAATACGGGTTCCAGATATATATGTGCCCATCGTACTAACCTAATCTCCTTCATACAGGTATGCCATTCTTATTGCTTTCAAAGTTTACCTATGCGTTTCTTGTGCGTTTGTAATACGGGTTCCAGATATATATGTGCCCATCGTACTAACCTAATCTTCTTCATACAAGTATGCCATTCATATTGCTTTCAAGGTATACCTATGCATTTCTTGTGCGTTTGTAATACGGGTTCCAGATATATATGTGCCCATCGTACTAACCTAATCTTCTTCATACAAGTATGTCATTCATATTGCTTTCAAAGTTTACCTATGCGTTTCTTGTGCGTTTGTAATACGGGTTCCAGATATATATGTGCACATCGTACTAACCTAATCTTCTTCATACAGGTATGCCATTCTTATTACTTTCAAGGTATACCTATGCGTTTCTTGTGCGTTTTTAATGCGGGTTCCAGATATATATGTGCCCATCATACTAACCTAATCTTCTTCATACAGGTGGGCCATTCATATTGCTTTCGAAGTTTACCTATGCGTTTCTGGTGCGTTTTTAATGCGGGTTCCAGATATATATGTGCCCATCGTACTAACCTAATCTTCTTCATACAGGTATGCCATTCTTATTGCTTTCAAAGTTTACCTATGCGTTTCTGGTGCGTTTTTAATGCGGGTTCCAGATATATATGTGCCCATCATACTAACCTAATCTTCTTCATACAGGTATGCCATTCATATTGCTTTCAAAGTTTACCTATGCGTTTCTTGTGCGTTTGTAATACGGGTTCCAGATATATATGTGCCCATCGTACTAACCTAATCTTCTTCATACAAGTATGCCATTCATATTGCTTTCAAAGTTTACCTATGCGTTTCTTGTGCGTTTTAATGCGGGTTCCAGATATATATGTGCCCATCGTACTAACCTAATCTTCTTCATACAGGTATGCCATTCATATTGCTTTCAAAGTTTACCTATGCGTTTCTTGTGCGTTTTAATGCGGGTTCCAGATATATATGTGCCCATCGTACTAACCTAATCTTCTTCATACAAGTATGCCATTCATATTGCTTTCAAAGTTTACCTATGCGTTTCTTGTGCGTTTTAATGCGGGTTCCAGATATATATGTGCCCATCGTACTAACCTAATCTTCTTCATACAAGTATGCCATTCATATTGCTTTCAAAGTTTACCTATGCGTTTCTTGTGCGTTTTAATGCGGGTTCCAGATATATATGTGCCCATCGTACTAACCTAATCTTCTTCATACAGGTATGCCATTCATATTGCTTTCAAAGTTTACCTATGCGTTACTGGTGCGTTTTTAATACGGGTTCCAGATATATATGTGCCCATCGTACTAACCTAATCTTCTTCATACAGGTATGCCATTCATATTGCTTTCAAAGTTTACCTATGCGTTTCTTGTGCGTTTTTAATGCGGGTTCCAGATATATATGTGCCCATCGTACTAACCTAATCTTCTTCATACAGGTATGCCATTCATATTGCTTTCAAAGTTTACCTATACGTTACTGGTGCGTTTTTAATGCGGGTTCCAGATATATATGTGCCCATCGTACTAACCTAATCTTTTTCAACGCCGTTATTATTTCAGCGCATTTCATTCCTTCTTCTCCGATGATTTTTTTTCACGTTAAACCCACTTCTACTTGTCATTTCTGACCCCTAATCTTTTTTATTTCGATAAAATCTTCACTAGTTTCTTTCATTAATTTTTAAATATGTATTCACTAAATCTTTACTCATATGTTGGCTTAATATGTTATTGTCTTTTAGGCTGTGAATTTTGTCCTTGTAAAGCTATCATTTGAAATCAATTACAATATTTTTGAAGTAATGAGAAACTATAAGTTATTGTTTCCAGTTAGGTGACTAATTTTATTTATTTCTTTTAGCATTATCCTGTAATAAATCAAGCATAGCATATTTAATCACATAGCTCTGTTATTAACTTTTAAAATTCCCCTTGATATTTACCTTTTTTTGTAATGAGTTAATTTTTGAAAAATAACAGTATTAAGGCATATAGGCCTATATTATAGATATTTTTGTTATTTTCCTTTCCGAATTCTAAAGACGTAATTTTGATAATTAAATTATTACCTGCCAGGAAAACGTTGCTTACTATAGACATAAAGGGGTCATCCAAGTCTTCATAATTACTTGACGAGCCGAAAATCAGGTTTTAAATGTTACCGTGAAGCATAAATGTTACAATTTTTTGGTTAATTTTTAGTGATAACTAAATACAAATGAATAATAAAATGTAAGACGGGTATTCTTTTCTTTGATACATAGTATTTTCTCAATGTATAAAATTTTTGGTTAGCTAATCGATATAAATTTATCTGCTTACAACAATTAAAAATATTTATTTTTACATCACCATAGTTTCGTCAAATCATTTTTGCTCGAACGAATATTCGGTTAACTGCAAAAAAATGAGTCTTAGAAAAGTTTGGAACTTTTGTAAGTTTTTCTTAACACAATTATATAACTACTATGATAATACACGTACATAATGTCCCAACGTACACAAATACAAGAACCAAAATAATTTAACTATTCTAAACTTTGAAACTGCACTTTTGTAAGTAGCGATTGCCCCTGGTCTCTCGCCCCATGATTGGTTTGAAGGACTATACGTCACAATTACCTTAACATATAACTTAACACATTAATGCTACTTACTCTCACCTGACAGATATAATTGAGAAGTCTTTCCTTAAAACAACCAGTTTTTTATTCAGTAAAGTATATGTCTAACATTATTTTGCAAAATATTATGTTCAACAAAACAATATCTGTCTTCTACAAAACTATACTCATAGACAACCATTTCTCCACTTAATATCCCAAAGGAACCTGGAAAATTCTTTATGTTTAGGTTGCTGTAAAATATCGACCGGCCTAGTAGATAATATCGACATTTTGTAATATATTTAAATAATGTCTAGATCATAAGATAATTTGGCAAAACCATATTGAATTGTATTGTTATGCATTTGAAAATTTGCAGGTAAATATTGACAAACACAAACAACCTAATGTTAGAAACAGGGAAGATTTGTGTATTGTAGACATTTACCTACAAAATTTCAAATATATCATAACGTAAGCAAATTTAACGTCTTTTACCAACATATCTGGCGATTTTTGACATCAACCGGGGATTATCAGCATTTGTCACAAATATGTGACTTTGACAGTCACACTTGAAGTTAAATCGAAAAGTTTGCTATCCAAAAAAAGGTATTTGATCTTTGCGGCGTGTTTTGAAATGTAAAAACCAAATATTAGATAGGGCTTAGATAACGATTTATGCCCTAAAACTAAACAGACACAAAGCACATAACCTTTTATAAGAAAATATCTGATGAGTAATCTCTTATGTTTAAAGTATATTCAAATTAGCCAATTCATTATTTAACAAAAGTAGAAATATATACATGTATGTAACCTAAAAAAAATTAAAGAATGTAGTTCTAAATGTATTTTGTCTAATTTCCAAAAATATTCTACTACTAATTGAAATAACCGGATTTAGAATTATATGTGAAATTACTCAACCATCTTTAATTTAATCTGAAATAAAAGGGAACCCTTGACTTATTCTTTGGCTAATATTTGTTAAACAGTTACGTCTTAACTATAAATGGTATAATTTATTATTCCTACCAAAATAATTGTGGTAATATTCTATTAAAAGTAGAATAAAATTCATCTCATTCTAAATATTTTTCCATGAGGTTTCAATACTTTGTTTTGTAGGTTACATACTCTACATTTGTTACATTTTTTAAAAGATAGCTGTCACTTAGGCCTAGTTTTAGATCTCCTTATATAACATATGTCTCTTAAACATATGTTCTCTTGTTGTCATATGTTCTCTGCTTACATTTTATTATTCTTACCCAATTTTCTACAACAGCTTTACCAGAATTATTTTAACATATTTCCAATAATGATTCTATCTAGTAGATCCTTATAGGTCAAGATATCACCAGGTTCATTTTTTTTTAATTGTATTTCTATTATAACTATTAATTTTCTTATTGCATCCTCAATTCTGCTCTAGCAGGTCGCTTAAGCATTTCTCCAAATTCATGTTCGTTTGTCTTCTACTCTCGAGAGATTGTGATTCTACAAAATAACACAAATAAAAACGTGTAGTTAGTGTGGAATAATTCCTCTCTCTCTCTCTCTCTGTCTCTCCTTTTCAATCTCAATATCACCCTTCTTATCTCTCTCTCTCTCTCCCCCCTCTCTCTCCCGGTATATATATCTATATATATATATATTTCTGTGTGTGTGTGTGTGTGTGTGTGTGTGTGTGTGTGTGTGTGTGTGTATGTGTGTGTGTGTGTGTGTATATATATATATATATATATATATATATATATATATATATATATATATATATATAATCTTGATATTTAACATTATCCATTGTTTTTCCGTTGCACTGACTTTATGAAGTTAATATATTACTATGTGAGTAATTTTATCCACCATTAAGTGCAATAATTTTACCTTGAGTGATGAGGCACCTTTCGGTCGTTGACCATTGTCGAATCACTCATTCGACAACTTCATATATATATATATATATATATATATATATATATATATATATATATCCATGTATAGTCCACCATATTTAAATATATATATTTATTTATTTTATCTATTTGTCAATCTCTCTCTGTCTATCTATCCATCCCATCCACCTTCTTACAAATATCACACAGCACAGCTATATATTCCAATGGAACAAAAAGTAAATAATATAACTTTTCACGTACACAAAGAATAATTTTGTGCAATCCTGTGTATGTGTTTGTGTGTGTGTATGTGTGTGTGTGTGTGTGTGTGTGTTGACGTGTGTTTGTGTTTGTGTTAATGAGAGTTTGTGTGTGTGTGTGTGCATGTTTTTGTGCATCTGTGTGTTTCTTTATGTGAGTGTGTGAGTGTGTGTGTGTTTGTATACGTGAGTGTTTGTGTATGTGCTTGATTGCGTGCATATTTGCGGGCGTATGTGTGTGCATTTTTGGGTGCATGTTTGCGGGTGAGTGTGTGAGAGAGAGAGTTTGTGTTTGTGCTTGTTTATTTTTACGAATTAATTATCTAAAATTAATAAACGTTTTTCAGTAAATATAAATAAAAGTACAGTACACACAACAAGATAATGTTCAACCAACACAGTTAATATTGTACAATTTGTAAGATCAAAGATTTAATATTAGAATGTTTTATCTTGTTATAGTAACGTGCTGCTTCAGGGCCAATGCGAAGGGAGATGAAGGTAATTATTTTTTGAATGTTTCTAGCTTAAATTAAAACTAGTTCTAGAATGCAACAACGCCTTTCTTCGCTATCATTGAAATCGTATTTCAAGCAAAAAATAAATTAATAAAAAGAAATAATATAAACAAATAGTACATATTACATAAATAATCAGGTTATAATCAGGATACTTCGTGGCATAAAGGGCGGACTTTCATCAGGTTTTAGAGAAGTTCCCATGCCAGTGCTTCAACTACATCACACATACACTGTTGCAAATTAACATTTCCTCTATTGGCTTCATGGTATATTAATAATGTATATTCTAAGAAGTAAAAATCAACGATTATAATATTTAAAAGGAAGATATTAAAAAAATAAATTTAGCTTACTGTTTAAAAAACATTTAATTTTAAGTCAATATAATTTACACTGTCCAAGGTATGTTAATTCTTTTCAAGAACTTTTTTGTGTTCATGTTTTAGACATTAGAGGGTATATTTCATGAATATAAACCCCTTAAACCAATAATTTTCCTCCAATTTCTAGTCTATTAGAACATTACCATTCCACCTCAAAATCACTAATAAATCAGATTATTAAATCACACCCCCCCCCAACAGTATGAGATTGTTGTTTTCACACCAGGCCATAAACCAGACACAAGTTGTCGATTATTTATTTTGAACCAAGTCGCATGAATTCTCTCTTCAAGGTTAGACAGACGATTATTTTGTTCAACCATGAAATACCAATATAGGATTAGTGTTTTCTTAAAGTAACTTTAACGAATTTTATAAATGAGAAACTTCTGAAAACTGTTACTGAAAAAGAAAGGTACTGTAGTTTCCGACAGTTCTTTGAAACAGTCTGTTAGAAACATTTTAATGCTGACTAACGATTTGAATAAATTTGTATTTTTAAATTTAAAGCGTTATGAATATGAATGAGATATGAATGACAGTGTGTCTTATATTGCTTTCAGTGGAGGAGGTCGGGGAGGTAGTGGAGTTAGTGGAGCTGAAAGGGATTGCGGAAGTACAAGATGAGGAGGAGGGGAAAGAGATATTGGAAATGGAAGTACGAGACGAGGTGGAGGAGAAAGAGATATTGGAAATGGAAGTACGAGATGCGGTGGAGGGAGAAGAGATGTTGGAGGAGGGAAACGAAGAGGAGGTGGTGAACGAGGTAGACGATGATTTCATTGTAATAAAACCACCGCCTACATATCACGAATTCGGTGAGTAAAAATAAGCTACCCGTTTTGAGTAAAACAATAATAATTTTCAATTACGATTTACAGATAATAATACTAAACCCTATTAGTCACCACCATTCTATAACTCTAGTTTCTTCGATGTTAGAGGGGAATCCATCACCACGTCTATATAATAATTTATAATAAATAATTTTAGGTTTGATGAAAAAAACTGATTTAAAATTGGTTTAATGGAAAACTCCGATGAAATTATATTTAATTTAATTATTCAGGGTATATATTCTCCATTTCAAGATTTTTGAGTAAAATATATAGAAACATATCCGTAATATTTAGAACTCTAATATTATTAATGTCGTTTTTACTTTATTTCAGAATGAAAGTTTTTATTTGTGTCTTGGTATATTCCATAGTTATTCTATTGTCGTTCTGATGAATTATTCTTTCTTCCATATGCTTACGATCTCTATGTGAGAATAGAAGTTGACTTAGTGAAAAATGTCATCAGATCTGCTTTCCTTTTGTGCCATAGCCTTCTTGTTTCCTGCTTTGTTCGAAAAAAATGTTGATCGAAAATATATCTAATTCTTTTTTCTCGAAAAAATATATATGGACATTAATGTTATGTTCACGATTATTTTACATGTCCGTATTTTGATGTTTGTGTGCCTATTAAACCTCAAATTTCCAACTCAAATTAATTTTTGTTATTTCAGTGTCTTCCCGCATCACAATTCCGAGAATACAGCTCTGTATGTCTTCAGAACAGGTATAATTCAGGAGAACGATCCTCCACGTCGGCTATGATTTCTCCTCAAAGATCTAGGGAAACGTGTTCTATTTCTTAAGCCTACCTTCATTTCCTCTACGTTTCCATATTTTCCAAACACAACAAATGTAATAGGAAGACATCCGAGAAAGAGAGAAGGCCTAACAGTGGCATGCATTTCTGTATGCTCAAACTATAACACCTCATATATCTCAGATTACATCCGGAACAGAAAACCTGACTTTTTCATAAATTTTCCCACATCCTTCGTAAAGATGACATCATAAATTTTATTGCTCTATACCAAGCGCGGGCGCACACTCTGAATATCACAAAGCTAATATTCATGAATTAAATCATTCACATTAATAGGTTGTAAACTTTACATGATTGATTGATTGGCGAACAACAGTTTGTTCTAACTGAACACTTGTGCAACAACAAACAAATACTTCGCGACTAACCAGATGGTAATATTTCGTTATATAGGCTAGGCTTCTTTTCCTCAGTCAGGACGATTGGCACCTTATTCCTCGTAGACTCTCTAAGATCTTACTTTTTTTCATAGCAAAAATAACTTCTAGTTCTAATATTTAGAGATGGTATCTTATTTAAACATAAATATTTCACATTAAAATTCTTCTTTATACAGTTTTCATTTAGACAGAGAGTAAAAACCCATTTACACGGATAGTTGTATTGATAATTTTATATTTTCTTTGTTTTTTCAAAACCACATATTCCATTCCTTGTTATTGTCGACCAGTGCAATTTACACGTTTTTACCAAGCCTTGTATAAATCCTTGTGAAACAACAATATGTAAGTTTCAGTGATAGCTCCAAATGTATATAAACATAAGAAGTAGAGATAAGATTCGTCTTTGGATATTTCTAATACTTTCTATGAACAAGGGACACAAAATCTGGGATATTTCAACCAATCCAGGATCTCCTGTTACAAACAGTCATCTAGGTAACCTCTAGCTTTGCACAACCATCATGCGCGAAACATAAAGCTCTCCCACCGTGAATATTGGTATGATTTAAATGCAAAGTATAGTTTATACATTTTATACCCGTTAAACAAGACGCAAGCTAGTTACATACATTAGGGGAGATAGTATCTAACTTATCCTTTGAGCACACTCATGTACAGAATTACTTACAAATAGTTCGCATTCCTCTACTCTTATTAGATTAGTTGATTTTAAGGGCAAAAGGGAATGACCACGAAAGGGAGCAATATTAAAACGAAATCAGTTTAAATTACAAATTTCTGTATAATTGATTTATTTAATTAGTGATTAGTTTATTAAACAAAAAAAGAGATAACTAATTCTTGATCTGATTCGAAAACCAAACGTAAGTGCTGTTAGAACACAACAAAATAATAACTATTTTTTCTTATCAATACGCGTCCTCTCTCTCTCTCTTTCTCTCTCTCACTCTCTCTCACTCTCTCTCTCTCTCTCTCTCTCTATCTATCTATCTATCTATCTATCTATCTATCTATCTATCTATCTATCTCGATTCATTAAAACAATGTTAAATTTTAAAAATTACAAAAAAATTTGTATCATAAACGATACTTGTATTTTCCCTGTGTTTGAAAATACATAAAATACAAATAGACGGAAATCGCATAATTTATCTATACAAAAAATATTTGTATAAATTAAAATTATATATATATATATATATATATATATATATATATATATATATACATATAATTTATAAAAATAAAAAAGTAAATATTTTTTTTACTATAGAAATATTATATCATTATTTTTCTCATTTCAGAGAGACGCAATGAAATCTATACTACCTCCATTCTAGATTTACACAAACATTTCATTTATGGTTATCCCAAATTAAGATTTACTCCTACCCTCCCGGTAATTGCCGAGGAGGAGGAAGAACAGCTGGCCACCATTCTAAGAACCAAATTGATGTGCTTTAGCGACTCGGAGTTACTTGGATCCAAATTTGGGGACATTCGCAGGTCCCGGTCATTTTGTGAGTAATCTTAATTTTTTCCTTATACAGCTTATATATATATATATATATATATATATATATATATATATATATATATATATTTATTTATTTATTTATTTATTTATATATTTATTTATTTGTCTGGTTGGATCTTTTTATGGCTTTTTATGATCTTTTTTGAATGTAAAGAGATATAAATTTTACCAAGTTATTTCATAAATATAATCAAAGTTTTCTTCCTTTTAATCTTTTGCCATTATGAAATTTCTCCATTCAAATTAACTTTCCTGCTCTCGGGATTTCTTGTTTAGAGTATCCATCTGCAAACATTTTCTTTGTAAAATAATAAAGGTTTACGTCATACTTATCGTTTAACCATTTATTCTGGTTTTGTTTCTTATATAATATGTTCAATATTGAAAATATGCACAGATGTCTTCACTTGGATGTAATGTCCTGTCTATACTATCGTTACTAACAGTACTTTTATAAAGGCAGTGATTTATTCCTAAGCATTTACATCATCCCTTTGCTACTGCTACATGGATTTTTAATTCCTAATTATAGTAATGTTAATACACACGGACATTTTATATTTCATACATATTACAAACTAATAAATTTATTCAGAAATGTTTCTCTTTATTTAACAGATATTTGTAACAAATGTTAAATCATTAAATGTGTAATAGACGATTATATTGAATTCCTGATAAGGCAAACTCATGGTTATATGCGGGATAACGTTAAAGCGGGGCTGCGAATTATTCTACAGTCAATTCAAATATAGGACGAAAATTAACCAAAATTACTATTGAATTAGTAGTAATTCAATAATCCAATAATTCAATAATAGTAGTAATCTATTCCGATTAATTCGGAAATTTATCGAGTTTATAAAAAAACATTATTTTTGTATGCAAATATTTTCATAGCTTTTATAGTCTCCATTTTTACAATAAAAGCCAAGTAGATGAAACTTGAAATAAATGAAGTATCTATCTACGGTGTGGCAACCCTGAAGTAGCCCAAAAGGCAAATGGATTTGTTGAACTGGGACCCTTCATATTTGAAGTATTGGATCAATTCATTTATCAGGGACCCATTGTCAGCTCCTATAATAAAGACTCTGAGGATAGCAAATCCAATCAAGCATACTTTGGATTACGCAAAGACCTAAACAGCCAGTAAGTGACAAAGCAAAAATGACGCTGCATAGGATGACGATTCGTCCGGTACTAACTTGTCTCTGAATCTTAGGCATCAACGAGGAAATAAGAGAACCTCTTGGTTAACTTTGAAAGAAAGATCCTCAGCAGGATTCTTGACTCTGTGAATATTGCATGAGCAGTGCAGGTGGAAATAAATTGTCAGCTTTACGAGCAGTTTTGTAAAGCCAATAAAGTGAAAGTACTACAAATTGGAAGACAACGCTGGGCAAGGCATGTGGCACGAATTGAGAACGGGGATATACCCAGAATTTTATTAGGTAGAACTATCTACAAAACAAGACCAATGGGCGTATTAGCGATTTCGACGCTATGGTACCAGAACCCTGATGAATGTGAGGAACTGGAAAGCAGCAGCACATGATTAACATACCTGGCGAAGGCTGATTAAGAAAGCCAAGATCCAATCCGGAATGTAGCACAACGAAAGAAGAGAAACATATTTACACAAAAATATTTGTATTTTTTGACATAACTCCCTCCTTCACATGAGGTTGAGGTAATTTCAGCGAAGTTTTATCAGAGAATGCGTCTTGCCCCTCCAGAAATTGAATGAGCCCATCAGTATGTGCTAGACCTTCGTCATCGCTTACATTTTTTTCTCGTCTTATCCCTTTATTGTAATCTTATCCTCTTTTTCTTCATTTTCCTTCAAAACCATACCTGATTATCTACATAAGATGCCATCAGTAGTTGTTTTAAACCTGTGCCCACCAAATTATTTACTTGATAATGTTTCCTTCATCGAAGTCACTTCTTCCAGTATCGGACTTCCAGTAACTAAACTAGCTAAATCACAAACAGAAGTTACTTCTTTTCAAGAAGTAACTCTACCAAGAAGAATTCTACCTAATTATTATCTCATTAATTTTTTTTTTTTTTTTGCAGAGCTTCACCAACGTAGATCTCACTTTAACCTCAAACTCTGTTTATGTCATAAATGCTGTCAGGGATTGTGTAAGCTTTAGAAAATCTCTGACGATCAACCCTTTCTTTAGTAAGATTGTTCTTTATAAAGTAAAAACCTAAACAGAAAAATACTTTCATCCGCCCAGAACTTACATCCGCTCGCTCTCGAATGAGAGTGTTTAAGTCGGATAAACTTATGAACAACAGAACTGACTCGTCAGTATTGTACTTTTGTTCGTAATAAACTTTTGGACGTAATAATGTCACTGTTAGACCCTTACCCATTAACTGTTTGAACCTCTTCAACCAAACAGATGAAGGGTCTTTTTTTAAACTACCATTAAAAAAAAATTTGTTTACCCAAACCGGTATTACCTCATTTTGTAAATGATTGAAATAATTATTTGTTTTCATAGTAGGTCTCCTTTAAAAGGTTATTCATTTCTTTTATCCATGAGTTGCTGATTTGTTTGCAAATTTTTATAATTTATGTTTTGTTTGAAAGTGTTACTAACACAGGAGACTTCTAATCCATACTGTAAACTCATTTCCTTCCACGCTGTGCAATTTTCAATTTTTTGTACTCTGGATCATTCTGAATTAATAAAATCATTGCTTTCCTTTAACAGTCATTGTAAACGTGCAATAAACCAATGGTTTAAACACACAAACTAACTGCTACTTGAGACTAAGTTCATAGGAGCTAGACTGTCGCGTAAATTGTGAGAAAGTGAGGTAAAAGAAGGAGAGGCGAGGAAGTGTGGAGTTCTACCAAGTTGTGACTAAAGGTTTGGGTAGTAAAAATGCATGGCACCATTAGTTCAAAAAATGGTCTTTCAACTTGTCAGCTTTTCCCACGAAATGTCTTTCTGTAGGGCTAAACTGGCATAACTTACTATATATATACATATATATATTTCTATTCATTAATTTCTTTTTAATAACGACATTAATTTCATAAAAGTGGGTTTTATTATTAATGGGTATATTTAAATTGTTCCACAGATTTAAAACTACATTGATTTATGCATTTCTTCTGAATATATTTCAATGCCATTTTACAACAATTATGTTGAAGCCTATTCTGTTTTTTTTTTTTCAGAAGCTACGTTCTGGCTTCGAGGTTTGGATCGGTTTCTGGTGGAGGTAAGCACAAATTTATCATCAGTATTAATAAGCACTACCTTTAGAACCAAATGTGTTTGGTGCTATAAGTACTATAAACTTACGTCAGCACATTAAAGGTGACACCCTAACTTCCCCTACAGCTTTATTTATATCTTTTGAGTTTTACTGTCCTGTAGTAACTGGTTTTTTTTGCCAAATAAATTGTGGCCTATCGTTTAGTCGATTACATACATACATGTGTTATTTATCGACTTCCTATTCCTAAATAGGTATAAATTTAATTCCAGAGCAGTCATAATAAGAAAAATGTTTTGGATTTTAAGTATGCCCTATACACGCGTGAATGGACATGTTGTCATTGCACCTAAGATATATATACATATATATATATATATATATATATATATATATATATATATATATAAGATTATCATTTCCTGAATTGCTGTCTCCCTTCCATTATAAACACTTGGCGCCTTTTACCACACATAAATGCCCCTTATTTCTTTAGTAATGAAATTAGATTCATTGTCTTTTAATGAAACCCTTTGTGCTTTTAGCACTTTAATATTCCTAAGACTTCTGGTTTGTTTCTTTTTGTTAGAACAAAACCAACACAAAACATACTAGACACAAACAAGAAATGACATATACGCACTTTATATTTGCAATACTGTTGTATCCTAAATACCTTTATATATCACAATAATGAAAAAATTGCACAAACAATGCATTGCGTTTTTTAAAAAAATTATAAAACCGAAAACTCCAATATGCAACCAAACATGTTTGCATATAAGGAATAAAATGTAAAATATGTCCAAAAGATTCAATAGAAATAACGTAAACATATCATTCAAAAACTACAAGCTATCATCAGTTAATGAACTCTTGTATTAAAATGAAAAAAGGTACCCTTTGAAATTAATACCTCTTGAAATTAATAGCGTGCAAAATTATATTAAATTTAGTCGTCTACAAAATCAAGTTCACAAATTGTCATTAATAGTATAAAAACAAACAAAAAGGTGTCGTAATTGATAAGCCTTTGTAAGAAAAAACTAATCTATTCAAACCAAACCTATCTACTCATAAATAAATAGCAATAGAACCCCAACAGTAATCAACATACAACTGGTAATGTGTTAAAGGGATTAAAAGTTAAAACAAATCAAATATACAAATAGATAAATAAAAAAACTAAAAGTTGGGAACTTTTAATAATATTGTTGAAAAACATTAATGGCAATCGAGGAACATATAGGTCTAAAAACCAGAAAAAGCCCGACTATCTAATAAACATATTAGAAACCATATATCCCAAAGGCTCTCAATCTAGAAACCATCCAGTGGAATCTAGCTCTGTATGAACTGGAGTAGTAGTTACCTATATTACTATCATAGGTAATAGGGCTTTGTGTCAAGAGCGAGAGAAAAGAATTGTGAAGTATACAAAAGAAAGCATATCTTATTAGTTTCACTTTACTACTGCAAATATGAGTTTATTTTTAAGAAATAATAATATTGAAGCTGCTAAATATTACCTAATGTATTTTTAATATTTATTCTTTCAAACAGGTCGCTGAAATGAGCGTCTACCCCTAACTCAAGTTCTTCATCTCGACCAATCTGCGAAATCTTTCCTCTAGACACAACCTTTCCCAAATCTTCTGAAGAACAGGGTCATTTCAGGTACATAACCTATGAAATCATTTACTTATCATACAAATTCCTGTATTAAAATACTTCAAACTCAGGTTTAGAAATATCAAAGAAAAAATTGTTTGTGTATTAAACTTATTTTTTATAGGTTTTGAGAGAAATTTTAAAATATATTCACTTAATTTTGCTTGAGTTCATCAAATCATAAAATGTCTCGTTTAGCAGGGAAAACCTTTGAACATGCAATAAAGCTAGTTTTAAAAAAAAGGTAGATTGGAAACTTTCTGTAGAAGAGTGTAAAATGAAAAAGCGTCGAACATAAGGTAGATTTTTAATTTTTTTTACATAGAAGTATAATTTACTGCTGTTCCGGCAAACGTTTCATAAACTCACTCAAGTGAGCGCCACCGCGATACCAAGATTAATACTTCCGAGGTGAAATTTTTAATTTTTTTTGGTGAGTTTTACCAGTTCAATTAGAGCGCATGCCATCACATTATTTCTATAGACCAGAAACTATATAATCATATGGCAGTAGTGCTGCTACATTGAAGTAAAATTTGAGCTTATAAATGTGAGGTGTTTTAAACTTTTATTTTCTACACTCTCCTTAACTACCTCTTCTTTACATAATCTTTTACATTTGTTTTTGTTCGTTCGTAATGTCAATACTCATATTGGAAATTTTAAACAAAAAGTTGAGCTAGCTTGTATTATCAGGTTAGAATGTGTAATCGTACAACACTCGTAACTACCTCTTCTGTACTTACTCTTTTACATTTCTTTTTGTTCATTCGTAATGTTAAAATTCATATTGGAATTTTTAAATAAGAGTTTAGCTACCTTGTAATATCAGGCTAGAATGTGTCTTCGTACAACCCTCGTAACTACCTCTTCTGTACCTAATCTTTTACACTTGTTTTCTTCGTTAGTAATGTTAATATTCATACTAATGGAGTTATTCGTACATAGTTTAATTTAAACTAAAAGTTGAGCTAGATTGTATTGTTAGGATATAATGTGTCCTAGTGCAACACTCGTAACTATATCTGTACTTACTCTTTTACATTGTTTTTGTTCGTTCGTAATGTTAATGTTCATATTGGAACTTTTTAACCAAAAGTTGAGCTAGGCTGTATATCAGCCTAGAATATGTCCTTGCTCAACACTCGTAACTACGTCTTCCATACTTATCCTTTTATACTAGATTTATTTCTTAGTATTATTTATATTGATATTGGATCTTTGTAACTAAAAATAATAAAGTTAAACATTTTAATACATAATAAAAGCAATAAATGATAAAAATTATTTAAATATTTCAAGCCATCTTATTGGGAAAAATGTTTGTTCTACTACGCCCCGACCTATTCAGCGGAACCAATGGTTTTAGCGTACAATAGATTGTAATTAATACAATTTGCCAATATATAAAATTGTAAATGCATTATGTAGCTTAGTAAGTCAAACAAGTTTAGTTTGTCACGAAAATATTCCTATACGTCTAAAACCTAACTTATACAGTATTGAGAGTAAATGTTTAAGATTTATAGTTCCCAAAATTAAGATTTGGTCCAATTCTATTCAGTAAAATTAAATGAATTAAATGAAAGAATGGTTTAACAAATTATGTTTTGTTTTAATTTAGCTGCCACCAGAACCATCAAAATTCTTCTTGCTCTAACCGCCGGCCTAGGTTCGGTACCTTTTCGGAAACATCATCAAAATTCATGGGATGTAACCAGCCCGCGTCCGTGCCCCGCACACGTGCATCCTGGGAGACGGCGAAACACCGTTTGCAAAATGGGTTCGAGCAAAAATAATGAAAGAAATCGCTAATCTTAAGAACAGAAACAAATTTCCAGAAGTTCCAGCAAGAAACATGAAGTCCCTGAAGTTGTTCAGAGCTATAACACTACATTGTATGCATACATACACATACATATATAAATATACACATCTATAAATTTGTATGTGAAGTTATAACATGGAAATAAAGATAACCTCCCGGGTGTACGGAATATTTGGTGCGGAAGGAAACAAAATTTTAGTGAATTTTCAAGAAAGATGCAAAAGGTCCGACCAGGCAAACAAAATTCCAATGAAGGAGCACTCTTCAAAATTATTGTAATCAGCAACTGAAGCAGCACATCTAAATTATTGTAAAAAGGAAATTAAACACCATGTCGAAATTATTGTAATCATCAAGTAAAGAAGCACAACAATATATCTGTAAGAGAAAGAAATTAAAATTTTCCGTTTTCAATGTTATTTCTCGTTAATTTATTTGTCTAATACACTATTTTTAAACTGTATGTGATTTTTTTTTATCACACTTCATTGAATAATTTATATTAAACAAAAATATAGATAATAGTTTCCAAAATTTGATGCATTGCTCCTTAAAATGAACTTCTTGTACTTTGATAAGGCTCTCCGTCCATTACTTATTGAAAATGTAAGAACTCATTTAAAAATTTATATTCAATTTTGTAAACTATTAAACTGTTTATAGGGTTTAAGTTTTTCTACTCTCCTTTAAACATGTTTACCACTAGTTATATATTCCATTTTTCTGAAAGCAGTAGCTCCTAGTTATCCTCCCATAATTCATTATCACAGATAATTCTTGACATTTGTGCTAGAATTTAATTACAATTCGATAGACATTATCCCTTACTATTGCATGAACGTAAAATAATATTTCCAAACCATATTCTTAGCTTTCCCGATTACGTGGGGATGTCCTGTGTAAAGAGCCACTATGTTCTGGTAGCTCCTTCTTCTTCGATCAGATCTGTCACGTGCTTTCTTGTCCCATTGTTTTCTGAAACGTGACAGTTTAGCGGTCGCATGATTTTTGTTAGATGTAGTGAATGACTTAAATATCTTAGTTATTTTTTTGAATTTGCAAATAACGATCTGATGTTAAAGTAACAGCTTCATAGAAATTGCTCAAAATTTTGTAAGTTTTACTCTAATCGCAAGTGGAATAATAAAGACGACGTCATACAGCGGCCATTAAATCGAGAACCATTTAATGGTTCAAACTGCAATGCTAATGGTGTAACATGGTCGCAAGATATGCATACGTAAATGGCTGGGATTTTCCAATCATATCTCTTTGATTTTAGTTTTCCAACGGCAAAGAAGGAATTAGGTTTTTTAAATAAAATATTGATGCTTTCCCACTCTCTTGGCAAAATTTCATAAGAAATCATGTTTGGGTTTTTCGCAATGAGTCGGTGATAACCTGTCGCCTAAAGTTACGTCACGTTGTAATGCTTTTCTGACAGCAACATTTGGCTGGGCCTATCAAGCTAAGACTAAAATAAAATAAACTTAGAGTTGTGTATAAATTAACACGTTCCCTGCGCTCGTTCCCGATCGGAGGCCGTTAGTATTTTATTCAGATATGTTGTTATCTACCCCAACGTTGTACAAGAGACTAAGTTGGAGTGTTGCTGAGTCAAGGTGGCTTATGTCGGATGTTTGTTTTAGTTTGGTTAGGATCCCGATATAGAAGGTGTGCCTGAGACCTGTAAAAACTATTTAATAAATATCAAAGATGCAGTAAAGTGTACTAGGGACCCTAAAAATGAGGCTTTGAAGTATGCGGTGACTGATTTAAGCGACGACGAACTCCATGTCAGTGACCTGGATCCGTCTGAAGAGGATGCTGATTGTGATCCCAAGCAACTTTCTCATTCCGATTGGGAAAAAGAAATAGATAATCATCAATGGACACCTAGTAAATTATGCTTTCGCATCTTTCTGTTTACAAAGGAAAATAAATTTATTGTTCCATTCCCGGGGGAAAATGGACCATATGACTGGTTCAGACTACTTCGTGATGACACATGTTTGGAAAATAGTGTGAAAGCTACTAAAAGTTATACATGGGATGTGTATGGTACACCAAACCTCACGCCATTGTCAAGAATAAATAACTAGTAAGAGTTGACAGTGCCTGGACTGAAAATATTCTTAGGCCTGCTGATTCATACGAGATCGAAAAATGTTTTATATAATTTTTTATAAATATTGTAGAAGCTAATTTGTAGTTTTTATTTCAGGAAATAATGTTTATTTGTTACATAAGTGATTATTAATTATTATATATTACAGTTACAAGTGTCAATTTCACGCATAATAACATAACAATAAAATACTGATAATCATGGGACGCTAGCAAACTGTTGCCGTCTGTGAGTGCAATTCATTGTACATATTCAGAATTATTTCCCTTTTAATTCAGCACCTTATGAACTTTACGGAGGGGCCTTTCGCAGCGAACTTGTTAAGTAATCGATTACCGAGACTATACGTAAGGGTTGAGGGAAGGTCAATTAGCATTTATTACGCCCCAAACTAGTCGGTTACACTAAAATTGGAAGAAATCAAATATGTAGTAACTTGTTAATTTGGTTCCCATTGTTTTTTCATTTTCTATACCATCGTCCAGCTGTACTAATGAAATACTTTAAGAGCCTGAAGACAGTAATTTTATTAAATTCCTTCTATTAGCTCACACTTTCCTTATATATATATATATATATCTTGTGCAAATTTTCAATCGTTATTAAAATACACCTTTCATCTTACCATGTTCCAATATATTTTTTACTTTACCCACGGTGGCTGACAATTAATGTTAATACAGTTTTCTCAAATATTTATTCAACAGTTTAAATTTTAAAAAACTTGATCTCCCTGTCGCATCCGAACTGAGGAGTAACAGGTTTAAAATCCAGCCCTTTGACACGGAGCCAACTTTCCTATCAATAACTTTCCTGTAATAATTACTTAAAGATGTATATGAAAAAAAACGCGAATGTTTTCTTGCAATAAAAAGCTTTATAAAAGCTTTGACGAAGAGAATGAGAAATTATAGATCACCATCAGCCTCATTAGATTAGAAAAACAGCAAACAATAGTAACGAACAAAAATAATAGTCCAACATCATATACGCCATGGAGAGGAAAATGTAAAACTACAAGGAAATTCTCTTTTTATTTTGCCACTTAATATTGTGATTATGCCATACTTATATAAATATGTATATTACCTGTAATAATATATCAAAAAGAAACTAAGTAATAGCATGTTGGACACACGCTGCCGAAGTATGATCTGCTTGGAAGAAGTAGGTTTAAGTTATCGGAACGTAGTTTTGCCTTATAAATTCTTTAATAATTACATTTTACTTACAAATTTATTATGTATAGTAGGGAGCATAAAATAAAGTGGATGTAACTCGTACAGAACTAAACATCACTGTACTTATTAGTTATAATTCCATATTTTAACTTTATAATCGATCCCACGGGTAATTTTAAATTTTATTAAATGGGTTCTACTACTTAATAACTAAATAATCTACTTAATAACTTCGATTCACTACTCTGTTTACTCTGTTAATGTATATTTGTAAAGCCATAACGTTCTTTCCCTATATACAAAATAATAAACCATTAAAATTTAATTAAGTCAGCTTATGTGCAATAAAATCATTGTAATAAGCATTTAATTGATATAATATACATATTTACTATAATGAGTAATAAAATCGTTATCTAACTATTTAAGGAACGGTATTGTCAAATTGCTTACCATAGTGATTCAAACGTAACCCCAAAACAATTACCTGGTTGCATCCACTATTATGTTTGACTTTCAGAAACTTCTTGATAATCACTGCTGTAAAATCCCTTTGAGAAAAATCGCATCGCGCAGGTGATTGTGAGGAGGATTCGGTTTGAAGGGGAGAACCGAGAGCTGTGCGCTACTAGCCTAACGGCTTACTTTCAGCTGGTAGTCGAGAGATTTTAAAACATAAATAGAAAGTACAAGAGTAGGATATTAATTCAAAATATTACCATCAAAAAAGGGGTACATAATGGAAATTTGAATTAGTTTTTATTATTAAATAGGATGGGAAATATTTTCAGAACGTACGTAGAGATCTGCCGGCAGAGATGAGGTGTTATCTGCCGGATCATAATTGTTTCTGTCTAACCCACATAGGCCTATCGATTTTTCTATAGTGATTATACTAAACGTATTTTTAAAAAATTATTTCATAATAATACAATTTTACTCCTAATGGTAAAAAGTGTTGGACAGGCCTCAAGAAGCTTTCATTTCAATAATGATAATCCGTCTCTGAATGGTTGTCGAGTTTACAGTTAATTATTTTGTAATTTGATGTGCTCATGTATTTCGATTATATAAAATATAGTATCCATTACTCACTGAGGAAGTATTGTACATTTTCAGGGAAAAGGAATTTATTTATGTTGTCATAACATTAAATTTTATTGTTTATTTTACTCATTTTATTGGTTTATTGTTACTCATCAGTACAACAGGTATGATTTGTGTCTGTAACACATATTGTTGTCTCTTCAGGTCTCGTCACACGTCCAAGGGACATCCGCTCCTACATTTTTTTTCATCGGTCAATCCTAACTTTTAATCTGGGGTTTGATTAAGAATGTGTTTGTTATTGTAGCTTGTTAAAACCATGAATATAAACTAGCTAGAACAATAGGTATTTACAAATTATTTATCTCTAATAAGAGTTTGAAATGTTTCTTCCATTTAGCTTTAATGCATACATTGAAATTTTCAAATTGGTGTATTATACTGAGAGAGGAAAATAAAGGATGTTAAAAGTAATGGGGCTGTTGTTAAAGGGTCTATTGTGCTTTACTATATCGCTTTCAATAACAGTTTACATCCTTTTAGTGTTTACTGTGGCCCGTTGCGTAGCGGAGCTGAAAATGGCGCTTTGAATATTCAGTTAAGTAATAGCATAACAAGCTCCTAAAGCCAGCAACCTTTATATTGCTCTGACGATATTGTTCAATATTTATTGTTTTCGTTTATTGTAATAATATAAAATGTTTTAATTCTTCAGAATATTTAAAAGTATGTACATTTTAAACTTTAAAATACATTTTTTTAAATAGAGAATTGGTTTTCAATATCGAGTTATTGAAAATAAAAAACCAATATAACGATATTCCTGAAATTTTTTTACTTATAAGATACGTGTTTTATTAAGACCAAAGTTTTTTAAAAATGATTTTATTTTTACAAACCTTTTTCTTTAGTTTAGAATAACTTAAAGTTGAAATTATTATAAAATTAGACTTAACAATTAACAACTGATATACATTTAAATGGAGTGGAGACAACTGTACTATTACAGAGCCACACTGACTTAATTATGGTCCACAGGTCCACAATTCACATTATCTGCATCAGCAAAATTAAATATAGTTATCTTAATAGTAGCTAAATCTACAACAATTAGTTATATATCTCCTCCATCCCTAAAAAATACTTCGGGGATGGCGAAGTTTAGTCCTCTGTTGTAGTCCTCTTTATTGGGGAAAGTCGCCAGGTAATGGTTGATTTCTCGGATCTAGTTGATTATGTTGTCCGTGACTTCCAATGCAGTATACTCGCAGTTGGCGTTAGTATTTCTAATGATGGACACTTCACAATCTAATTTGTGGTGCGTTAAATGGTCGAATGATCAAAAGTATTTGGAATCTATTTCACCATTATTATTACTATGTAAACGTAAAATTACAATATTAGATATTAACATGTGTCTTACTGTTGGTATTATTGCTACATAAACGTCTTCATATTTTGGAGGAATGGAATTTAATTTATACAATTTAAAATAAGTATTTTCAACAATAAAAAAAGTTTATAAAATATGCAACTTTTTTGTTGGAATCTAATTTACAATTAACTTTTGTCATATTCACTAATTTTATTACCATTATCTGTTACATATTCGTTACCATCTAGGCTACCATTACAATTGCCGCAGTTGATTTCAAAATTTAGTAATACATCAAAATAATAGGAATCAATGTAATTTAATTTATTAATAAGCTTTCCGACGCTAAATAGTGGACAAAGGTATGGTACGAGGATTCTAATCTGGCTGTGCCAAGGACGAACAGGAGGGACCTGAAAAAGGATTTTGAGCATTAGTTATGTTTCTTGTCTTCCTAGATCTTTTAAATTGTTATAAATGTATTTTTTCTCTTGTGTTATGATGTCTAGGCTCTATTCTACCTGTTTTCCATTCCCCATTAACAGAACATATATCCTCTTTGCTATATTTATTTTTGTCTTGCCCTGTTTTTGAATTTTCAAAAATAAACAAAGGTTTTTCCAAAATATTTTCTTTAATTTTTTGATTAGCATATCTAATGTTTTCATAAGTGTTTTTTTGTTTTTCTTTTCTCTCTATGGCTTAAAACGTAGTCGTTTGCAAACTGGTTTCCGCATCTACATCCAATAGGGTCTTGGAGTTTATGTGCCAAATAAAACTGCACAAGGAATTAATTTAGTAACTAAATGTATCCTATTATTATATTCTATTATCGCATGTATTACTTTCTTAATTATATTGTTATTTTTGAACTCGATTTGATTATTTAAATCTCTTATATGTTGTACTATCGTGGAATGAAATCTTTAACATAATCCATTGGATTGGGGGTTTTGTGTACTTATAAAATGTATTTTAATTTTATGCAGATCTAATATTTCTCTTACAACTCTATTGTTAAATTCCGTGTCTTTGTCTGATATAATTACTGCAGGCACACCATAGTGTCCGAAGTAATCTAGCAGCTTATCAGCAACTTCTGTTGCTTGCGCACTACCCACACGATACATCTGTGCATAACGTGAGACGGCGTCTACTATGCTTATAAAGCGATTTTTTCTAGTGATATGCTATCCACGTGCACTACTTGCAAAGGCTTTGTTGGCGTTAGTGTAAGATTCATTTCTGTTTTAAAGGGATTATGTCGTATTTAGTTTTTGGCATATTTCACATTGGTTGATAATATTTTGAATGTGTCCTTTTATGTTGAGTCAATAATATCTGCGCTTAATTTGTTCATACGTTTCTTGTATTCCGCGATGATTAGTTTTGCTAACGAGATAATTATTTATTATTTCCAGCATTTCTTCATCAGTAGTTAGATCAATAATTTATTGTTACACTTCTAACTTGAGTTCAGATTGTTTAAAGATTTTGGCTATGAATGTTGAAAATCTCTCATAAACGTCATCTCCAAAATATAGGTTATATTTTACTGTAGGTGACAAATATGATTTTATGAAGTTAACTATGTCATTATTTTGATTATTTTCTGATATTTCAACTATCAAAAGCATTTTTGAAATTCCAAATAATTTAAATATATTTAATTTGTTTGGTTGATACTTTACTAGAGATAATAATATTTGATTTTTGCCAAAGTTTAACGGTTCGTCGGATATTGGTATCTCTGAGTAGTTCCTTCAAAATTGGAGTGAACTGTCTGGTCACTTTCTCCATTGATATTTTCTGGACTGTCGCCGTCGTCATCTTCTATATCAAAGTTGACTATCACAGACTGGTAAACATCCAATTCCGGGAAGTAACGTTTAAGTACATCAGGTGAAGGCATTTGCAAGTCCTCCTCTACAGTATGTTTATAGTTTATTGACATTTTTTCGATGATATTAAACTGTATTCTCGATAGAGCATCCGCGTTTTGATTTAACTTACCTTTTTTATATTTTATTTCGTAAACATATTCTTCTAGTTTTAATCTCTATTTTTAAATTTTGGAATTTCGTTCTTCAACAGAAAATAACCATTGCAAAGGCTTATGATCCAAATCAATTTTAAATTTCCTCCCAAAAAAATAAGGCCTGAAATGTTTTGTTACCCATACAATTGCTAAAAGTTCTTTCTCAATTGCAGAATAGTTATTTCACTATCGTTTAAATTTCTGCTGGCATAGGCTATGGGAAGGTCCTTTCCGTTTTTATGTTGACCTAAAATTGCTCCTATCGCATAATTACGTTTGTTGTTACAATGACGTCTTCTTAAAAGTTTCTGGTATAAACAGAGATTTCCCCAGTTGCCCTAATTCCGTGTTCCACTTGATTAATAAATGTCATACAATTATTTTCTGGTTGAAATAAATCGGTTTATTCATAAATTAATTTTAATAATTCTCGTTTCTCCTCGTCATTCATATGGTCTGTTCTAATCTTTGTAGAGTCCAATTTATTATATTTGTGATTTAACATGTTAAAATTTGTAGCAGTAACTGGATTACTGTTTAGTTTATAAATTTTATAATCACTTAGTATTTCTACGTTCATTATTTTGATCTCTAAACGTTTATCAGCCGGAGTGTTATTCACTACTGGGCAATAACTTACTCCATTTTCGAATTTTACTATACATTGCGGTATTTCTATTCCATCTTGTATTTTATAGGGTAATAATCCGTCTCCATTGCTCATATTAAGAATGTTTACCTGAATGGTTTGTTTCGTACGGGCTTTAGTTAAACAGCGTGTAGTTTTATTTTCAATAGCACTTGTATTATTATTATTATTATTATTTGGTTCTTCTGTGTTAAAATAATGTATAGGGACTTTTTTGTCACATAATAATAATTTATCATTTACAAAATCCAAATTAATTTTCCATTATCTTATATTATCTAGTCCAAGTAACATGTCAAAGTCTTTATGAAAATCGAATAAATAATATTTTATTATTTTCTTTCACAAAATTGGTAATTTGGAGCTAAAGTTTTCTTTTGACACTCCATGGGCTTTACTTACTACGGGTTCTAGCTTTAATGTAATATTGAAAATGTTGAATCCAAACGAATTTTTAATACCTAGATTCCTGTGCCAATCAACATTTTTAGGTTAGTTCTTGGGCCGTAAACATAAGGTAAATCATTCATGTCATTTTCTATGAGCATTGTGGACATTTTAGTGTCATAAGTCCTAAAAAATGAAGTGCGTGTTCATTTTTCTTCGAAAGTCCGCATGCATTGCTTCTTCGACAAAGTTATTAAAAGCATTGTATTCGTCTTGGCTTTTTTCGCATTCTTCCTTGAAGTTACAAATATTTCCCGTCTGTTTCGACATCGATATATTTGTTCTTCGATCTGATACATCGAATCGCTCTCGTTTTCTCTAGCGATCGACTTTCCTGTAAATTGATGCAACTTATTTTGCGCGGTCGTGTTTCCGTTTTGACGAGTTTAAATGCTCATCGATGTGGGTTGATAAATCTTGTTTAGATTTAGGTTCTGTGGGGTTTTGTAAATAGTTCTGCCTTATAAATTGACTAGCGTTGTTTTGATGTGGTTGTTTAAACTGACTAGGATTATTTTGAGGCATTTGTTTTTTAATAGTGCTGAAATGGTTGATTATTTATCACAGGTTAACGAATCGGTGAATTTCGAATTTTAGGTGGAATGTTAAAGAGAGAGAGAGAGGGGGGAGGGAGGAAAAAGAGAGAGATGTAAATTTAAATACCGGTAGAGGACTAAAACTATTTTTGAAAAATTTGCAGAGCCAGACATTTGAGGTGGATATTTTTTAGAGACTGTAGGTCGAATTTCTCCTCCAGTAGGTCGACCCAAGATCTCCAAGCAGAAGACACTGATGAAGATAGGCAAATAGCGATTGAGAACGTTCTGCTACGGTGAGTTTTAACAAATATGCTAAATTTAAAGTTCGGATAGTCATAGACTATTGTTTAAGTGATTATTATGACAATGTTAGGAAGGGATACTGCTGAAGGCGTCTTGTCCGTTTAGCCGAATTAAACTCTTTGTGCAAGTAAAATAATTAATTATTTCAACATAACTGATATTGCTCATTAGCTGTCAATAGGATCTGGTGCAAAAAAAAGCTTTACCAAAACAAATCTGTAACGTAGTGTACTTTCTTAGTGTAAAGCCATACGTTCTTATATCTTAAGCATAGGAAAATATATATCCCAAAATTATTAGCCAAATTCCACTGTAAGTTTTAATTGTTTCTTTAGAGTGTTCCTAAATTATATTCTAAATACTTACGTAGTATGTATGAAAATGCATTTGATAATCGACTCAACTGTATTTATGGGAAATCAGCAACTATTTCGTTGCCTATATCATACCTGAAATCAGATTAAAATGTTCTAAATTTTGTTTGCAGACACGAGTACACAGAATTTAGACAATTAAAAGTGTTTATACATCCTGAGAATTAATAAACAACTACAATAATAACCCACCAAAGTAGTGACAGTCAGAAAAATATATACAACCTTAAAACATTAACAAAATTAAAAGAGCAACAAAAAAACAGGCAAAATATACACACAAAAAACTAAATAAAACCGAACCAACTAAAACTATTGAAAATATACAAACAACGTAACTAAACACTAAACTTGTTTATTTCGTGTTTTACACCTAATTTTATTTTTAATAAGGGAACAAAGAAGTAGCCGAAACGCTGATTAAAATAATGATTGTTAAATTGATTTTAACCTCATTTTCCTACATTCCATAGCTCTATGTGCCTAAATAAACATTATTTTGAAAACAATATTTATAATATTTTAATTATATGAAAGCTATATTTAAAAATATTAGGTTTTATATTGGTTTCTACATGCATAGTATGTATACATAGGAACTACAATGGTTTACTTTTTTCTCTATTTACATTTGTATTTAAAAAGATTTATACAAAAAATGTTTTGTATGTTTTAGTACGTACAAACTAACGTTATCTCCAGTCAAATTCCAAATAACCAGTCCAGTTGCGATCAAGAATCAACCCCTCCGTACTGGAATATATTTTGAAATTCTTAGCTTTTCCCGACTTTGGTAGCAAATTAACAACAAAATCACTCAGTTAGTGTTCAATAACGGTGCGCTCGGACTGGTGACGAAAAAAATGTATATTTAAGCATTACTCTACAACACTATCCTCCACCCTGAACGTAACACCTCCAGCATTTAGTCCATAGTGATGTTGCCCCTAGAGTACACACTGGGGCGATGCGACCCCACGATGCCACGCCCACTTGTACACATCACACACTATCGGTTCGCCACTATCCTCGAAGCATATTCTGTTCTTATTTTTCTACCCTTTGTACATTTATTTGTACCAACAAAAACATTCCTTTTCTGGAAGCGTGGTTTCCTTGATAAGTTGAGATGGTTTATGCACTCCTCTATGCCAATAAGCGGGACATTGGCTGTCTTCAATCGTTCCTCAAGATACTTTATGGTATCGGTGATACGAGACGCTCCCGAGCCACTAGTCTTGCACATCCTCCCCCGCCTTACCATTTCGGAAGTCGAAACAGGCTGGCTCTGTTCTGTCCGGCGGCACTGGGTTCGGCGATTTGACCGGCTGTATGGTCTCGCTAAACATGAGACGTGTCTGTAGATTCATTAAGGCGATATCGTATCCATGTATGCAGCTATAAAAAAATATATCTAATTTAAAATAAATTCTGATTTTCATTTAAATTTATTTCTTGACCATTTATTAAAATATATTTATTTATCTTATTTAAATTTAAATACCTTTAAGTTACAATAAACAAAGCTAACTTCACATAAACTTGATGCACTATTAAAAGTAAATGTTAGATAATACAATAAAATCAACAACAAATACAAATTTAGGATTTTAAGAATTAAAGTATTATGTGTTTCTGTTTATAAAATAACTAGATTAGAACTAATTTGTACAATTTATTCTTACTAGGGTTGCCGTTGTTCACATAAATTAAAGAGTTAAATTCAATACTCAAATTAGCTGTACACTAATATTCTCTCTCACTCCCTCTCTCTCTCTCTCTCTCTCTCTCTATATATATATATATATATATATATATATATATATATATATATATATATTTAATAAATTAAAAATATTTCAAGAACAAGAATACATAATATGAATATATTTATTCAAAGCTTTTCGCCGATAAAATAGTACCAAAATCTTCAGAAAAATAATGAATTAATAAAATATTTTTACAAAATACAAGAATTTAGTCAAAATATTTTATTAGATAATTATTTTCCCGAAGATGCAGGTACTATTTAATCGGCGAAAAGATTTGAATAAATATATTCATTAAAAGTATTCTTGTTTTTGAAACATTTTAAACTTAATAACTATATTACAAGAAAACATATCACCATATTTAATATATATATATATATATATATATATATATATATATATATATATATATATATATATATATGCGTATTCCTTCACGGATCAAAAATATGATGAATAGTTACTATCTGGAGTACATTCGTTCATTCTGCAATCCATAAATTCGCAGTTCCGACGTTTCGCTAGAATCTCATCCAGCATTGACGAGGTGAACCCAACAAGAGTAGAAGAGCAAGTGAAGAGCGCAGATAACTCGGCTCCTGTATATAGAGGAAGGAGCCACGCCCATTGACGTAAATACACACATTGACGCCAATCCACACACACCTGATCCAAACAATTACTCACAATCCTTTGCCTTTGTTCACCTTTCTGCCGAAAATCTATCGATGACACATTTCCACACTGCGGGCAAATTCAAAGTATCTTTGCAATTGTTAAGACTCCCTCGCTTCTCTATTTCAATAGCCTCAAGAATAATTCTAGTCCTGTAGTTTTCCACTTGAGCAATCTGACATGGCGTCTACAGCGTTTATTGAGGAGTTTGTAAGAAATCGTACATTGGTCAAACAAACAGACGTATCTCAGCTAGGCTTGAGGAGCACAAACTGGGCCTTAAAAACAAGCAGAAAACCTCGGCTCTGTACAGGCACCACTGCGATACAGGGAATACCATTGATTTCTAATTTTGCCGACAGATTCTGCTGTCGTCAATACTGAATGAGATTCTAGCGAAACGTCGGAACTGCGAGTTTATGGAAAATGAACGGATGTACGCCAGATAGTATCTATTCATCATATATATATTTATATATATATATATATATATATATATATATATATATATATATCGCAATATTTATTCATGTGTATTAATAAAAAACTAAGTCAAAATACAAATACAAGAATTATAATTGAATTTACAATTTAAAGCTTTGCGTTGGCTAACAGTACCGACATCATCAGGAATATTAAACAATTAAACTGTTAGCCAACGAAAAGCTTTCAATTGTAAATGTAATTATAAATCTTGTATTTGTACTTTGACCTAGTTCTTTATATATATATATATATATATATATATATATATATATATATATATATATTTGTGTGTGTGTGTGTGTGTGTGTGTGTGTGTGTGTGTGTGTGTGTGTGTGTGTGTGTGTGTGTGTGTCTGTGTGTGTGTGTGTGTGTCTGTGTGTGTGTGTGTGTGTGTGTGTGTGTGTGTGTGTGTGTGAGTCAGATTCTTTTTATTTATATCATGGAAAACAATTGCAATATTTTAAACTTGAAAAGGAATGTAATTTATTTACCATTTATAAAAAATATTCTCTGAATATGCTCCTTTCTAATAAGGAGAATTATTATTTTCGATAAAATGTATCAAGATCAAACTGTTCAAGTTATTTACTAGAAATTCAGGAAACTCTTTCTATTTATTCTATAAATATCAAAATGAAAACGAGAGCCAAACTTAGCATACACAATTTCTATCTGTATATAATTTGTATATACACACTCCTACGAACTTAATTCTCGACCCAATAACCTCACACGTTTTTCTTCTGTTATCATACATCCGGACATCTTCTTCCTGGTCTTTACCATGATGTTAACACGGTCCTTGTCCGCCGGAAAGTAATGGTTTCTCTCTTGAATTCGAACTCTGGCCCGATACCTGTAGCTCAAGGAATAAACCTCTCGGGAGAACCAACTCCGGAATTTGTTTCAGAAGCCAACTAGCCTTCTATTAGCCCTTTTAGGCTTTAATCGGCGTTATGGATTCTTTGAGAGAAGCTACTGACTTAAAGACTATAATTGGACACCTTGTTCTTTTTAGTCCCAGTATAATTGTAACCTTCTGATGATGCCACTGTGTTCGCGAAATGTACATCAAGGGTGTTTAAATATTTGTAGCAAGGGTTATTGTTATTTATTTATCATTACGCTACTGTGCTCTGTATAAAACTTCAACGTAATAATAGACACAGAATCTAAAACAATACTGTTTCGATTTGCATGGTTACGGAGTAGTGGCAAATTTTAAAACAAAAGAAAAATGATAGACCTAATTAGCTGAAAAAATTTGAATTAAGTTTTATTTATTTAGAAAATTAGGTACACACTAAAACCAATTGCGTGGTTGAATGTTGTAAGTGGATAAATGCATTGAATTTGGGTTTTTTTGGTTTTTTGTAAAATCAAAAGATTTGTTACGATTTATTAAATAAAAAGTGCTTAGTTGAAGGTAGTTTATTTATGTCTCGAAAAATCAACGAATTTTAAGTTCATATCCCTAATTACTGTAAGAAATAAATTTTATAAAGTATTTGTATAATGAAGGTGAATTTAAAATTTTAAAAAAACGAAATGGATTTTTTTAAAAATAACTTTCCATTCGCCTCCATTTTGATTGCAATTAACATTGGAAATTTTAACATTTACATTAAACAAGTTCTTTAGAGAGATTACCATTTAAAATTTAAAAAGTAAAGTGACTTTTATTAAGGTTTTTTGCTAATAATAATAGCACTACTGAATGAATGATATATTTTTAAATGACAACATTCAATATTCAAAGTATACAAGCAAAATAAATATACTTTAACCGAGTTTAAAACTTTGCAATAGCACATATCTCCAAGCAATAATTGTTAAATTGTGAAAAAATATAAATAGTTACATCCCAGGAATAGACTAATTATCACTAAGGATATCGCAAAATTCTCCTTAAGCTGTTACGGGAGGCAGGTTGTTGGCCCTTGTGCACAATTTATCTGAGGGTTGCACGTGACAAACCAAAGGAAATGGCGAACAAGGTCAGAGTGATACAAAACATTAAACACAGAAGTTTAAGACAGTAGTAATAGAACCTGGACACTTAACAGCTGTTTGTATAGCCAACCTGGTACTTGAAAAGCAAGCCACCATCTTACCATTCCTCGGAATAGCCTAGAAACCTGCCTAGAATATCCTCGAAATGCCTAGAAAACTGTTCCACTTAGATGACAACTTTACTAATTGAACTTACTCCAAGTTATGTAATTTCCTTCTGTAACTTACGCTCAGGCTGTTTATGGGTCCCAAGAAGCAGGAAATTTTTACGCTGGGAGCGGAAATAATGCCATGGTCAATACGCTTTAATCAAGGTAATGCAAACGGAGTATTTCTGCAAGCGTATTTTCTTATATATTTTATACATTATATTTCCTTATGTTTTTATTTCCTTATTATTTTTATACATAGAATGCATTTTTCTAAAAGTTTCAACACAACTGTTATAGTATATTCCTCTTAAAGAGATACAAACGAAATATAAAAATAAATAAATATAGGGCACAGAACCATAACTTTTTAAGAAAAATTATTAAAAAATAATACAAGCTACAACAAATACATTATTCAACCAATTCCTTCTATAAGTTCACACAATCCTTATATATATATATCCTTGACGGATGGAAAAGTAGGAACTGCGATTTTATACACTGCAAAAAGAACGGATGTACTCCGGACAATATCTATTCATCTTTTATATATATATATATATATATATATATATATATATACAAATTTTAAATAGTTAGTGAAATTCGTCTTATTCATAAACTCAAAATCAAATACATTTTTTTAAAAACTATTACTAGATGATACTTGATGCTAATATACCTTTATTTCAAATATTATTTCAATAATTAAATTTAACGAATTATTTTAGGTTTCAAATGGAGACAATCTTGTTACAAAAGGGGCAAACTATGTATTATAATTACATCATAGCATTTGACTTAAAATAAGTGATAACATTTGATCTCATGCTGACATCTCAAGCTGATCTCATTTGACAGTTGACTTTTGGTTATAGTTTATGTGGTAGATCAGCTCTTTTAGAGCATAAGTTATATGAATCTATTTATTTATGATTATTTAATCAAAAACGAAATTTTATTTTTGACCCAAGTAGAAATTTATCCGTTTTTTAAATATTATTTGTATTTTTTTCAATTTTAATATTTAGCTGGAACCTCTGATTAAGGAAACCTTTAAATGCCAAAGGTATGCAGGCGCTAGTACATGGAAATCCGGAATGGCGTGTGATAGAAAGTAATAGCTCTCAGAAGAGATTTTTCTGATTTCCCTATTGCCCAGAATATCAATCTAAATTTACATAATATTTCGTCAAAGTCCGCTGCAACCAAGAATTTCCTGCGTAAACAGATGTACATAGTTTCGTGTATTAACGACATTTGGAGTGCATAGACCACATAATGTATCTATCCACTTATCTGTGCTTTAGTAAAGGTTTACAATGGATTTAGATAGAGAAATAACATAGGTTTGGAACCAGATCCTAGAGCTCTATGTGCTTAAGTCTGCGCATTGCTACTCTGTGAGCCAGCCATAGAGTTCTAAAGTTCTTGTGTTGCTGGAGAAGTTGCAAGTGATTCACTGCTGCAGCCACGACCCCTTCTCTCACGCTTTTCATCTTAAGGTTTCTATGTATGGCAGAGTTTCGGACTTACCATTGGATCTTTATTAAGGCACTTCATAACTTATTTTGGTAACGCTCGAAAACTTGCAATGTGCTGCTCTTGTACATCCCAAGAGTGACAACCCGTGCTTTCATAGGAATTGTGCACCTGCTTGTACACCAGCAATTCATTGAAGAGGGTCAACTCAGATTACTAATCTATGACTCACGCTTACTTTCTTTACAGCGTCCCCAGATCATCTCTTTTATTTTCCCAGTGAAATTTCAATTTCGGTGCAGTAAAACTCATTTGGCACTACTGATACTAAGAAAAAGCCAGAAGAATCTTTAAAGGTATCAAGTTATAAAAGAAGAATTTCCAGTAGGATAACAGGGAATCATTAATTCCAGAGTAGTATTGGACAGAAAGAAGTTCAGAAATTATCCTTGAAGAAGACGCGATGGGGACATCTCACTGAGACAGGTAGTACCACCTAAGTGTGTACAGTGGCAGACGTACACCTATCCTAACGCGATGGAAACATCTCCCTGGCACCGGTTCTACCATATCAGTGTGTATAGTGGCAGACTTACACCTATGCTAACGCGATGGGAACATCTAACTGGCACCGGTTCTACAATATCAGTTTGTACCGTGGCAGACGTACACCTATACTAACGCGATGGGAACATCTCCCTGGCACCGGTTCTACCATATCAGTGTGTACAGTGGCAGACGTACACCTATACTATCGCGATGGGGACATCTCCCTGGCACCAGTTCTACCAGATCAATGTGTACAGTGGCAGACGTACACCTATACCAACGCGATGGGAACATCTCCCTGGCACCGGTTCTACCATATCAGTGTGTACAGTGGCAGACGTACACCTATACTAACGCGATGGGAACATCTAACTGGCACCGGTTCTACCATATCAGTTTGTACAGTGGCAGACGTACACCTATACTAACGCGATGAGAACATCTCCCTGGCACCGGTCCTACAATTTCAGTGTGTATAGTGGCAGACGTACACCTATACTAACGCGATGGGAACATCTCCCTGGCACCAGTTCTACCATATCAGTGTGTACAGTGGCAGACGTACACCTATACTAACGCGATGGGGACATCTCCCTGGCACCAAATCTACCATATCAGTGTGTACAGTGGCAGACGTACACCTATACTAACGCGATGGGGACATCTCCCTGGCACCGGTTCTACCATATCAGTGTGTATAGTGGCAGACGTACACCTATACTAACGAGATGGGAATATCTCCCTGGCACCGGTTTTACCATCTCAGTGTGTACAGTGGCAAACGTACACATATACTAACGCTATGGGAACATCTTACTGAGACCGGTAGTACCACCTACGTGTGTACAGTGGCAGACGTACACCTATACTAACGCGATGGGGACATCTCCCTGACACCGACATTAACATCAAACTGTGTACAATGGCAGACGTACACATATCCTAACGCGATGGGGACATCTCAGTGAAACCAGTAGTACCATTTCTGTGTGTACAGTCACAGACGTACATAAATCCTAACGCGATGGGGACAGCTCCTTGACACCGACAGTAACATCTAACTTTGTGCAGAGGCAGACGTACACCTATCCTAACGCTATGGGAACATCTCCCTGGTACCAGAAGTACCATCAGTGTGCTCAGAGGCAGACTTACACCTATCCTAACGCGATGGGGACAGCTCCCTCACACAGACAGTAACATCTAACTGTGCACAGTGGCAGACGTACACCTATCCTAAAGCTATGGGAACATCTCACTGGCACCTGTAGTACCATCTTGGTGTTTAGAGTGGCCAACGTACACCTATATTAACGCGAATTGGACAGCTACCTGAAACCGACAGTAACATCTAACTGTGTACAGTGACAGACGTACACCTATACTAACGCGATGGGGACTTCTCCTTGGCACCGTAAGTACCATTCAGTGTGCACAGTGGCAAAAGTACACCTATTCTAACGCGATGGGGACATCTCTCTGGCACCGGTAGTACCATCTCAGTGTTTAGAGCGGCTAACGTACACCTATTCTAACGCGATTTGGACAGCTCTCTGACACCGACAGTAAAATCTAACTGTGTACAGTTGCAGACGTACACCTATCATAACGCGATGGGGACTTCTCCTTGGCACCGGAAGTACCATTCAGTGTGCACAGTGGCAAAAGTACACCTATTCTAACGCGATGGGGACATCTCCCTGACACCGATAGTACCATCTCAGTGTTTAGAGCGGCTAACGTACACCTATTCGAACGCGATTTGGACAGCTCTCTGACACCGACAGTAAAATCTAACTGTGTACAGTGGCAGACGTACACCTATACTAACGCGATGGGAACATCTAACTGGCACCGGTTCTACCATATCAGTTTGTACAGTGGCAGACGTACACCTATACTAACGCGATGGGAACATCTCCCTGGCACCGGTCCTACAATTTCAGTGTGTATAGTGGCAGACGTACACCTATACTAACGCGATGGGAACATCTCCCTGGCACCAGTTCTACCATATCAGTGTGTACAGTGGCAGACGTACACCTATACTAACGCGATGGGGACATCTCCCTGGCACCAAATCTACCATATCAGTGTGTACAGTGGCAGACGTACACCTATACTAACGCGATGGGGACATCTCCCTGGCACCGGTTCTACCATATCAGTGTGTATAGTGGCAGACGTACACCTATACTAACGCGATGGGAACATCTCCCTGGCACCGGTTCTACCATATCAGTGTGTACAGTGGCAGACGTACACCTATACTAACGAGATGGGAATATCTCCCTGGCACCGGTTTTACCATCTCAGTGTGTACAGTGGCAAACGTACACATATACTAACGCTATGGGAACATCTTACTGAGACCGGTAGTACCACCTACGTGTGTACAGTGGCAGACGTACACCTATACTAACGCGATGGGGACATCTCCCTGACACCGACATTAACATCAAACTGTGTACAATGGCAGACGTACACATATCCTAACGCGATGGGGACATCTCAGTGAAACCAGTAGTACCATTTCTGTGTGTACAGTCACAGACGTACATAAATCCTAACGCGATGGGGACAGCTCCTTGACACCGACAGTAACATCTAACTTTGTGCAGAGGCAGACGTACACCTATCCTAACGCTATGGGAACATCTCCCTGGTACCAGAAGTACCATCAGTGTGCTCAGAGGCAGACTTACACCTATCCTAACGCGATGGGGACAGCTCCCTCACACAGACAGTAACATCTAACTGTGCACAGTGGCAGACGTACACCTATCCTAAAGCTATGGGAACATCTCACTGGCACCTGTAGTACCATCTTGGTGTTTAGAGTGGCCAACGCACACCTATATTAACGCGAATTGGACAGCTACCTGAAACCGACAGTAACATCTAACTGTGTACAGTGACAGACGTACACCTATACTAACGCGATGGGGACTTCTCCTTGGCACCGTAAGTACCATTCAGTGTGCACAGTGGCAAAAGTACACCTATTCTAACGCGATGGGGACATCTCTCTGGCACCGGTAGTACCATCTCAGTGTTTAGAGCGGCTAACGTACACCTATTCTAACGCGATTTGGACAGCTCTCTGACACCGACAGTAAAATCTAACTGTGTACAGTTGCAGACGTACACCTATCATAACGCGATGGGGACTTCTCCTTGGCACCGGAAGTACCATTCAGTGTGCACAGTGGCAAAAGTACACCTATTCTAACGCGATGGGGACATCTCCCTGGCACCGATAGTACCATCTCAGTGTTTAGAGCGGCTAACGTACACCTATTCGAACGCGATTTGGACAGCTCTCTGACACCGACAGTAAAATCTAACTGTGTACAGTTGCAGACGTACACCTATCATAACGCGATGGGGACTTCTCCTTGGCACCGGAAGTATCATTCAGTGTGCACAGTGGTAGACGTACACCTATCCTATCACAATGGGGACCTCTCCGTGGCACCAGTAGTACCATCTTTGTGTGAACAGTGGCAGACTTACACCTATCCTAACGCGATGGGGACATCTCCCTGGCACCGGTAGTACCATCTCAGTGTGAAAATGGGCAGAGGTTCACCCATCTTAACGCGATGGGGACATCTCCCTGGCACCGGTAGTACCATCTCGGTATGTACAGTGCCAGACGTATACCTATCCTTACGCGATGTGGACATCACCCTGGCACCGGTAGTACCATGTCAGTGCGTACAGTGGCAGATGTACATCTATCCTAACGCGATGTTAACATTTCCCTGGCACTCTCTTAGAGCTACCAACACACGACATGTTTGAAAAATAAAAATTATTACTCTAAAGAGAAACAACCAATGAGAAAACATGTTTAAGAAACTGAATTCTTGTGGTTATACAAAAATATTTGTGTCTCTTTCGGTAATAATATATATTTTGACGTTTTTTAGAAAAAAAAATGATAGTTCACAAAACAATAATTAGAGCGGCAGCTCATGATACATAACGTTTATAAAATAACACAAAATAAGTAATTGTGCAACCAGAATACAAAGCTCATTATTGCTGCAGGTACATAATAACTTACTTTTAAATCCCTTGTTACCTCCTTTCTTCAATGTTATGGCGGGCCCTGTATTCAGAGTTCATTTGGTCCTTTGTATTTCTTAGTCTAAAGTATATCTAAGACCTTTTTGAATTCTTCACGTACCGTAAAAGGCTTGTAATAAAAAGCGTACGCAGGCCATTTCAACTTTAAGATGTGTTTAACTTGTTTGTTACTGTGTTTAGTTTCAGGAATGCTATAAAACATACATAATTACTTCAATTTTCCAACATTGTCCTTAGGAAATGCATTGTGGGTGAAGTGCTTGTAGAGAACCAAGTGAACTAGAAATTAATTACCAGATTCTGAGAGTCCAAATAGGAAGATAAAGAGGATGGAAGCGGTAGGAATAATATCTTTTCCATTGGATGTCTTGTATTCTCCTTTTGGCATTTCTCATTTCCAAATTGTTCCCACGTGTGAGTACGAAGAAAAAAGGCCTTTTTTGGAGTTCTACTGGCAGTTCTTTGCATAAATCATGTCCCAAACCTCCTGATATTTATGCGCCTAGCTCTGTAATGCGTCTTTATGTTGCTTTCTAACTCTAGTAAATGTATCACTGTGAAGTTGTCTCGTTATTTTACTTCATAAATCTAAATTACTGAACACAGTTCCTATTTATAACTTTTCACTTACCTTTGCGATAAATCTTTTTTCATGACTTCTGTAAAATGCTACACAAGCCATGCATATTTTCTCTTTCATATAGTTTTACCAGCAGTCATTCTTGTTCTTCTATAAAAACTGGTGATTTCATATCCGAACCCTATATATTTGCCTAAATATTTGTTTAAAAAACATATAAGATATTAGGTAGCCTACTGTACTTGTATATAAAATAGTTAGTATAAAGAGTCTGTCATGTGAAAAAGATCTCTTTTCTTCTATGTTGTCCTACTATCCGCCAATAGGTTCTTCGTATTGAAGCCGGTTTCCCTCTAGTGTTACCAACCTACTACAGCGTTATTGCTATTTATCCCTATGGTCCAACATTATAACATTTATCCCTATTTTCCCTCCATTTATACTAAGTTCCAACAGCTTTATTGCTCTCTATCTCTATAGCCCAACATCACAAAGGAGGTTTCCATCCAATGTTACTAACATGCAACAGCTTTAATGTAATTTATATCATTAATTCTACACAATATATGGCGGTTTCTGCCCAGTGTTACTTTTTTGGGGCAGCTTTAATGAGCTTTATAGCCATGGTCCAGCATGGCAATATGAGGCAATTTACATCCAGTGTTACCAACATACAGCTTTAATGTAATTTATCTCATTAATTCTACGCAATTTGTGGCGGTTTCTGCCCCGTGTTACTAACTTGGGACAGCTTTAATGAGCTTTATAGCAATAGTCCAGCATCGCAATATGAGGAGATTCACAACCAGTGTTACCAAAATACAACCTCTTTATTATAATCTATATAAATATTATATATAATAATTATATAAAAATTGTAACATCACAATTGAAGGTGGTTTCTCTTCAGTGATACCAATGTACAACAAAATGCATTTTATCTCAATAGTTTTACATCACAATGAATACTAAGTGTGCTTTTACAACCTTCATTAAAGATATTTTTTAAATATAATGGCAATTTTTATTGGTGGGATAATTAACTTAATATTAATTAAGAATTAAGCGAAGTCACTCCTAGTTGCTACAACAAAAGTAGTCCTAGTATTCAACAAAAGTCGTACAGGAAGTACAGTTTCTAAAAATCATATTTTTTCTACTATTAAATTCGCAATTTCGATTTAACAAAATGTAATTTTATTCATCAAATACCAAGAAATAGAGTAATCATTAGGAACAAATTCTTTGAATCACGTGATTTTACGTTAAAGTTGAGGAAACAAGTCTACAATAAAAGTCTGACTTGTATTGGTGCTAACTATTGGTATTTAAATATTCATCGTATTTACTATTATGTACTTGTAAGAACTTAGGTGGGGAATGTACAGGGAGCTCCCATTCAAAATACGATGATGTGAGGAGAGTGAACAACTGCAGAGTATTTCAAACAGTATGTATATCCCTTGCAGCATCAGGGGCAAATAACGAGAACTACTGGATACGAAGTTCTGGAACCTATCGCCCGAGGTGAGATACCAGGGGAGGAAGATTATATTGCCTTAAAACTTTACGAACATAGTTTCACAGAATCACCACAGACCTGATCAGTTCAGCAACCAATAGTATCACAGAAGCTGTTATATAACCCCGACAACATTACATATAGTTGAACGTCTTATCGCTACACTGATTAAATAAACAGCGGTGATTGATTACTGTTAACCACTACGTTTAACTTAAAACTACTGGAGTTAATTGTGGTACCATTACTTATAAAAAATAAACATAAAATATTTATACCTAAAATGCCGTTGCCCATGAAATGGTAGATACGGTTACACAATAACATATGTTTGTATATTATTATATAATTCCATATTAAATATGAACACATATTAGCATATAGTCACATATTAAGATATTGTCACATAATTCGATATTGTTACACAATAAGATATGGTTGAGCAATAAAATATGATTCCATATTACAATATGGTTACATAATAGTATATGGTCACATAATAAAATACGATCACATGATTCGATATGGTTACACGATAAGTCATTGTTGCATATTAAGACATGATTCCATTTTACAGTATGATTATATAATAGTATATGGTCATATATTAAAATATGATCACATGATTCGATATGGTTACACGATAAGTTATGGTTGCATGTTAAGATATGATTCCTTATTAGAATATAAATATATTACAGTATATGGTCACATATTATGATATGGTCGCATAATTCGATATGGTTACACTATAAGATAATGTTGCATACTTAGATATGATTGCATAATGTTATGGATTCCCTTTCTAAGATTAGACTTTTCATTACGATATGATTACATAACAAAATATGATCACATATTACGATATTATTAATTATTGTATAACTTAATATTAGGACATTATTGCATAAATATATTTAAATCATATGGTTGTATATTAGGCTATGGTTTAATATTAACATATTATTATATATTAGTATATGGCCACATATTATGGTCACAAATTACGATATGGTTAAACAGTAAGATATGGTTGCATATTAAGATACGTTTGAAAATAAAAATATTATCATATTAGTATATGGTCACATCTTATGAACAGATAACATTACGATATGGTTTCATAATAAAATATGTTTGCTTATAAGGATACGGTTGCTTAACGTCATATTACCATATGATTACATACTAATATATCGTTATATAATTAGATATGGTAACTTATTAGGATATAATAGAATATTAGTGTATATGGTTAAATTTTAAAATGACTAAGACCTACAAAATATTTTCGAAAATTGTAAATTGAATTTAAAATAAAACTATTGCAAGCACATATATTTTGAGTTACCACAAGCTCACATGACCCCTTCAATGTAACGTACTAACAGAAGAAACGTATTTCCTTATTAATAATATTCCTTATTATTCCTTTATCAAATAATTAATAAATTAAATAGCTATTTTATATTGGAACTGTATATTTCTCGTATCCGTTGCAGTACTGCTGAAGTCCGTATGTTTAGAAATATTTATAAAGAATGGAAAGCCAACGCTCTTCTATCTTTCTGTGAAATAAAATTTTTTATGTGTCATGCATACATGTATTATATAATACTGACCCTAGAGCCCCATAAATCATTCAGTTTTAGACGAAATCTTTTCACATTGGATTAATACGTTTTTCAAATTTAGTCAGTTTTTTAAATTATTTTGTATACATTTTTTTTTAAAATAAGACTCGGTATAATTGATGTTGCAAATTGATAACAGTTTAGCCTAATGCAAGCTATTGTGTAAATGCTTTGCTCGGGAGATATTAGCTATAAAATGTAGTGAAATAATACAGTTTATTGTACGAAATGTGGTTATAGTTAAATTACAAAATGGTGGTCAATTACAACAGTCTGCTGAAGGCTACATATACAGACATTGTTCTATCACTGGCAACGTTAAATTGAATTCCTGTGGCAGAATTGAATTACGCGAAAGCAGTAAAACGCCCCAACCCACCAACCCCCGAATCTATATCGTTATTTCTGGTGGGTCGTTTTTACTTTCATTAAAATGCCTTTAATATCTGATAAACACCAACATTCTTTTATTAGAAAGGGATTTCAGTTGACATCAGGAGTATATATATATATAGCGACAAATGCTAATCTTGAAAGGTTTCACGAGTGTAACAAGTTAACGAGAATAATGTTAATTAAAAACATTATAAGTGAAGCATCAATATTATAGGCTTTGCAAGTAGCCCTTTTTCAACTGTCACGAAACACTAAGTTACTTATTATCATTTTAACTATAAAACTGTGCAAGTAAACTTTATGGTGACACTGACGCCATGACAGTCTCGGCAACACAACTCTAAATTTTGCAACGGGCAGTGTAATACGAGCAATATTAAATGCAATTTTCCTTCAGTATTACATCCGTTAAGTTTGCAGCGCATAAAAACATAGTTCCGAAGCTTCCCCAGTATCCCATGCAGCATTCACGAGGCGAACCCTCGTCACAGTTGAAGCACGAGGTTATTAGAACTATATCTTATGCATATCAACATGAACTGATGTACTCCGGATATCACCTAATTGTTTATACTTTTCCATCCGAGAAGGCATACATTTAGAGTGGCATTATATATATAAAAGTCCGTGAACTTTGGTTAGCTGAAGTCCGTGTAATACGATTATTTGAATGTGGCGTATTTTGCTTAGTAATGGTTACGTAAATTGTGTGTGTACATTTTGGTTAATTGAATTTGGCCATTTGAAAGCTACACACACACACACATATATATATATATATGTATATATATATATATATATATATATATATATATATATATATATATATATATATAAATAAATAAATAAATAAATATATATATATATATATATATATATATATATATATATATATGTAGGCCTATATATATATATATATATATATATATATATGGTTGTATATATATTTTCCGATATGTTTTCTTTTATTTACTTATAACTAACATTTTAATGTATTTAAACAAGAATTTTACTTGATATATTTGAAAGTCGAATATGTATCAGAATAAGCTCGAAAATGAGAACACGTAATTAATAGTTCTTGAAAATCGACTCACATATATACAAACCAAGTAAGATTCTTGTTTAAATATATATATATATATATATATATATATATATATATATATATATATATATATATTATCTATTTTACCTAAACGTAATTACACCAAATATAGGTATTAAATCAGATTAAGGTTAGAATATCTCATATAAAATATATATCTACGTTGTATGTTATACTATAAGTATACTAGTGCCCAGTTTTTCAGCCCATCAGGTGGAAATAATTGTGTATCTCTATCAATTTTAAATACATTATAATAACTATTGATACTAGAAATATTGAATAACACTGCATTAAACAAACATTGTAGCTAAAACTTTGTGCGGGAAACTATGTGGTGAAAATTGCCCATTCGCCAATACGAAGATGAGATGGCAATTAAAACATTTTATTATAGCTACATAATTCAAGTTTCATAATAAAATAAAATAATGAGCTCAAAATTCTTAGAATTTTCCCCTTAATGTAAATTATTATTAAATTATCTTTTGTCAAACTAAAAACAATCTGTGATATAACAGCATTGTAAAAGCTGATTAGGAGTTTTCATTGTAGTTACTTAAAGTCAATACATCCAATGTATGTCCACATAGAGCGTGATTGTCTGTTGTCCAGTTAAATACGGTTGGATCTGGAGGAACCAATTACTCGCTGTCCTGGTAACCGCCCCCTTTGTTACGTAATAGTGGGTCACATGAAACGTATTTATAGCAAGTGATTTAATGTTTTATTTACTTACATACAATTTTTTGAAAATTCCTGTGACAACAGCATTTTTAATTTATTTATTTATAGAACTATAGTAAATAAACTTGTTACCTATCGAAAGTGCACCCTGTAGCAATAACAAAGTATCTGCGCGAAGTAACTGAACAAATACTGAGAAACCGGTCCAAATATAATTATTTATTTTAATTATATATAATTCAATTCAGATTCTGAATAGTCTAAGAAACAATGTATATTTAGAATAAAGTACTCCAATTCCTTTTTATAATATTTTTAAACTAAGTTTTGTATTCAATAATACTTTGAAAAATGTATTTATTATTAAAGATTAAACAATATATAAAGTTACTTTACCGTTATATGATGTATAGTGCGGACCACGTAACCGTGCACTTGGCCTTGAGAGAACGCAGTCAGTGAGACGGGAAGTAGAGGGTCAGTATAAATACTATCCTACAAACATGATAAGGACGGTCAACACACTGACTTGAACGAGAAGGTTGAGTTTAGGTAAATCAATGATGAAAAACCTTCGGTATGAAATAAGTAACAATCTGGAAATCTGTGTATACATATCGAAGCAGAAGTTGTTGATGTATAGAACGTTCTGAATACGTAACATGTTTTTAGAAGTGGTAGTACTCGAGAAATATTGTGGGATCCCTACGTCCAAGTGCACGATTTCGTGGTCTGCACTAGTCCTCTTTTAAAGTCATTATCTGAACATATATTATTCCAATAATACAGTATTAGTCAAAATACAATATAATAACAAGTCATTTTGTAAAACTAGGGTGTCTATCAAAACATTTACACACTTTTTGAGTAAAACAATTTTTGAAACATCAATCTCAATATCAAAGTTTATATATATATATATACAGTCAACGTGGGCTGTATATATTATCCGTGGGCGGATTAACCGGTTTGCCGATTATCCGGGGTCTGCCATTGTTTCACAAATATCCAATTTTTATTCCAATCAGATCCATTAATGTTTTTTTTAACCACTAAACGCGGCACAATATCCGGTAAATACAACGATCGTAGAAATAAACTAAACTATCTCAAATGACGCAAGGATAAACGGTAACTGTCCTGTTAGACTGAATGAACCAACTCGAGTTGGGAACAGACTACTTTATATAAGAGACAATGACAAAATGCTTGGACGCCCGAAAACCTAATGTGTATCATAAGATCTCTAATGTGTAAACAAATTTCAGTTAATCTCGGCTATAAATAGTCTAGGACGTGACATACGCATTATCCATGTCTGTCATATACATTATCGATCTTTATGGCTTTGTGACAAGTAGAAACAAACATTTCAAGTTGAACGTTGAGGGGTTATTATACTAAAATAAGTAGTAGGTAGTTTGAATTTTTTTGCGTTATTTTTATTTCTCTGTATTTTTTATTGAATTTAATTTTTTGTCACGCAGTGTTTTATCATTTGTATTAGTTGAAATTTTATGTAAATTTCCTTTTTTTGTTGTAAACCGATAAATAAAACAACATTTTATTGTCTAATACACTGTTTTAATGTCCCAAATAAACCTGTATATGGTAGAAATAAAATTTTTGAGATGAAAACAACGGACACAATAATTAGAGCAAGACGACTCCTCACTGTGCGACAAAATGATTCTCAAGGAACTTTGATCGCACATTAAAGCTAAATCAATGCTTAAAATAAAGAGACGAAAGTGACAGATTTTTTTGATAAAAAGTGAAAGTAATATGTGTAAAGGAAATTACATATGTACATACATACTTACTTTTGACATATACTTATGTACGTATTATAAATAGTTAGACATATTAATGTACATGTTATAATCCGTCAAATACATCGACAATTTAAATTATTTTCTGTATTTATTTTGTCCTCTGAAGATTTATTGTGAATTGCATTAACTGGGGTCACTATTTGAGTAACTTATGGTATAATAATCGATTATCGATCGTTTTGCGTATTCTTTGTTCATATCGGATTATCCGGGGAATTCGTTAATCGGCGTTGCTGGGCCACCCTATTCCACGGATAATCGGGAGTTTACTGTATATATATATATATATATATATATATATATATATATATATATATATATATATATTGCAATATGTATTCTTGTGTATTAATAAAGAACTAAGTCAAAATACAAATATAAGAATTAATTCTAATTAATTTACAATTCAAAGCTTTTCGTTGGCTAACAGTACCAACATCATCAGGAATATTAAAAAATTAAAATTTACATATGTGCAAATTATATCAAATAGATAGCAATGCCAAATCAATTACAATGAGGTAAAACATTTTTTTTTTATTTTGCTGCCCTAACATTACAAACACTGAGTATATTATCAAATTTAGAATTTACTTGTATTTGTTCATTTATCAACTCATTATTAGTATTATATTTATGTATTTCTAAAGCTTCATAAATATTCATTCTCAGGCCTTTGTTAATTTCTTTTACAAGTATCATATTATCTATATTGAGAAATATGTGATTATTATTAATGAAATGAGTAGCAAAATTTGATTTATAAATTTCTGGCTTTTTATATGCATTAAAATGTTCTTTATATCTATCTTTAAGTTTTTTCTTAGTTTTTCCTGTATAAACTTTATTACAATAATCACATTCTAATTTACATACATCGTTTTTTTCATGCATATTGACAATATTATTATTATTCATTATATTTAATAATTTATTATTAGTATTATATGCGAATTTTATGTTGCTACCTATAAACAATTCTGTGATATGTTTTACTTCATTACCAAAAAGTGTAAATGAAGTCCATATGACATTTTCTTCATTATTTTTGTAAATTAGATTATTATTATGTTTCTTTAAAATATTATAATTAAGTTTATGAACAGTTTTCTTTTTATAGCCATTCTCAAATGCAGTTTGATAGATAATGTTTTTCTCTAATACTATTACTAATAATAAATTAATAAATATAATGAATAATAATAATATTGTCAATATGCATGAAAAAACGGTGTATATAAATTAGAATGTTATTATTGTATTGACGTGTTTATAGGACTAACTAAGGAAAAACTTAAAGATAGATATAAAGAACATTTTAATGCATATAAAAAGCCAGAAATTTATACATCAAATTTTGCTAGTCAATGTATTAATAATAATAATCACATATTTCCTAATATAGATAATATGATACTTGTAAAAGAAATTAACATAGGCCTGATAATGAATATTTATGAAGCTTAAGAAATACATAAATATAATTCTAATAATGAGTTTATAAATGAACAAATACAAGTAAAATTTAAATTTCATAATATATTCAGTGTTTGTAATGTTAGGGCAGCAAAATAAACAACATCAACAAATTTTAACAACATTCTAATTGATTTGGCATAGCTATTTATTTGATCTAATTTGCTCATATGTTAATTGTAATTGTTTAATATTCCTGATGATGTTGGTACTGTTAGCCAACGAAAAGCTTTGAATTGTAAATTAATTAGAATTCTTGTATTTGTATTTTGACTTAGTTCTTTATATATATATATATATATATATATATATATATATATATATATATATAAAGACAAAGGCCAATAGGACATTTTGACATGTTACCTTCTTATATCACTAACCAAGCTGTTATTGTGAGAATATGTTGGTTTAGTGCTTGTGGATTTAGCATATGTTTGTTGTTTTGTGTTATTGTTATAGCGGCAACATTTTTAGATTCTGTGTTTAAATAAATGCATAATTTTATATACATAATGACTGTGGTGTATTTTTCTAATTATAAGTAAAACCTCCTTAACACAAAAACCTTGTATTTATGTCCTGATGTACATTTCAACTTGAAAGTAATCGGTTTTAAGGATATTACTACTAGACAAACGATTGTATATGAAAAGTAATAGTTGAATGGAACATATAATATATTTTGTGTTTTGTATAATAAATTGAAAGGAAAATAGAACGTCCATGGAAAACATGAAATCATTAGTTGGCTCTCGTTGATCATTTTTTTGTGATTTCAGATTACCCCAAGTCTTTGTGAATAAGAACATTAAATACCTTCTTAGCGGTGCTTTGGATTATTGCAGTCACAAACCACGCCAATGACAGCTTTAACCACTATGCAATGCGATTATGTGTTCCCTTGAGTAAATGTTTGCAGGGAAAGAGGTCCCGTATCCTTACAGGTACTTTACTGCAAACCTAAATTATTTCCAAATATTCTCGATTTATCTAAAGCATTTTACGCCCCTATGAGCAACCTATCTGAGCTTTAATTCAATTTATCAATTTACCTACCGATGCTGTCTGATTTATTGAAAATTTGCTTTTGGATGTGTAAAGAATATAATGAAACACCTAAATGACAGGGATATATTGATAAATAAATAACAATAACCCTTGCTACAAATATTTAAACATCAAATACAAATATTGATGTACATCAAGGGTGTATACATATTTGTAGAAAGGGTTATTGTTATTTATTTATCATAATTACGCAACTGTGCTCTGTATAAAATTTTAGGGATATTTTGCATAAGCATTTAATAAAAATTTATTTTAATAATATCGAACAATCTGTTATACTTCCCTAACAACGTTTGATGAAATCAATAAAGGATCTACCTATTTCCAGATCTTAATTTTATCTGTCTACTGACATTGTTTTGAATCACCATCACTGGAATGTGAGATAGTTATGGTGCTGTCTCCTAAACAATAATTTATAATTTCAACTTTTATTATTCTGATTAACAACCTGTACAATGTTCGGGCCGTAGACATTGTAGGTAGACATAAATCAGCAGAATACTTTATTTAATTTCTATATGATAGCAATAAAATCTACCACCTAAAGTGGTCAGGACTCTGGATCTCAACTTACTGGTGAAGCGTCACTTACCATTTACATAAATCATAAGTTGACATGCGCACATATATTCAAGAAATTTTCATACTGTGATGTGTCGTTACAGTTATAAGTATAATATTAAATTAAAAAAGTATCTACATATCACACAGGAGTGAACAACCACAAATTTGCGTAATTTGTAATATTAATTATCATAATTCTCCCAATGTAGTTTATTAAAAATACTAAAATTCAAATAGGTTGGAAATACGTTCCGGCCTATGGTTACCCCCCGCCCCCCCGACTATGCCTTGGCCCAATTAGGGCTCAGCTACTTTTATTTGAAAAACATAGGCTTCACTCATATCTAAAGGTTATTTATTTATTTAAACTATCATTTATATGTTATCACCAGCTTGTAAACCGTCAGGTCAGTATATCCCCATTGGAAATAATTTGTCACGTTGTCGCACTATACATTGCCGACTGTCAGCTCATGCAATACTAATTATAGATCAAAATATACAATTGAGTTTCGAATAATATAGAAAATCATGTACATAAGCTATCTCAGTTTGGCTTTTCCTTGCTAAGTGAGTATATACTGGCCCTGCCACTGGCACTGCGTCACCCACTTCACTATTAAGGTACGTCTCCTACTCCACGTTTAAGATACATCATACATTCCACTTCTACCGTAAGTCTCCACTGCATTTTTGTGGTACATCTCCTACTCCACTTTTGCGGTATCTAGCAATGTTTAACTAGCATAAATAAATAGGAGAAGATTTATTCAAGACATCTCCACAGCAATTATATTGGAGTATCATAGAATCTTGTCTCACGGCAAGAAAAGGAGAATTTAGCCAAAGAAGGATATGGAAGAAAACTATTAGCACACACCCTCAGAGGGAGGTAAATCAAAGCAGAATAGCTCATCTCAAACGCGATGTTGGATCTGTACGTTTTCCCTTTGCAAGAAGCATGCAGCACCTGTTCGTTGTGTGAATGCGTTCAAACTGAAGGTTCTTGAAGTAGATGATTACGAGTGAGCTTAAAACTGAACAGTTTTGAGTTGTTTTTACAGAAAAAACCTATAAGGCTATGCACGTTTTGTAATACTCTAGGACCAGTTGTTTTACAAAGCCTGTCAATATTTATTTCATTTCATAATATGTAGGCTTATATATTTCAAGTTAAAATTCTCTATTCTCACTAAATATTATACAATCATTTGTATCATATGCACTGTAATTATGAAATATGTTTTATGTTGAGAGGTTTTTTATTATAGTCTTATGTTATTACTTTACTGTGGAAGAAATACCACGAAGCGCCCTCTTTCGTAATGAAATTATTTGTATTACCCATTATAAATATTTTTGAAGTGAAAATATTTCTATAGTGGAAGGCAAATGCTTATTGAATGGACACAAACAAACGATTTAGGGACAGTAAAATTTCTGACAGGATACGCTAAATGTCACCTGAAAATGAATTAAATGATAACATATGATCTTATATATCTGTTTAATTTGTGTTATAGGTTATATTGTAAAACAACTGTTTTACACGTAGGTTATGTTCCATTATTTATTGAACATTGGTAGAGAAAATGTTTATTAATATATAGTTTTAATTACTCAATAAGTAGAATAACCTTTTAAATTTCTTTAAATTTCAATTAAAAAATTCAATATAACTATAATAATAAGTTATGTATTTTTAATTCAACTTTTTGAATGGCAACATTTTTGGGTGCGTCTGGTAAAATATGTTTAGGTACTTTCTCATTACGCAAAATCAAATGTTTCTCTCAACTGAAACACTGTGCAGACGTGGCAATAAAACTTTTCACTTCTGTCAGCACTCTTCGGAGTACAATTTCATATTTCAAAAATACGTTGTTTAAATATACACAATTTTACAATATTACATTTTAAAATGTTTTTACGAATATTTAGAATGTATTTATATTATACCCTTTTGTACAAAGTAAGTCTAATAACGATAGAAGAATAGATTAAATTTTAACTTGTGTTTTGCGAAATAAAACTCGCGATTGTCCTCTCCCGTTTGAGATTAAATGCGCCCTTTGGAAGGTTGATAGAAAGTACCCTTCGGGGATTACTTGAAAAGCTGCGATACATAAACGACGACCTTTCTTGAAAAATATTTTTCACAACTGAAAAATAAAAGTGTTCACAATATATATATATATATATATATATATATATATATATATATATATATATATATATATATATATATATTAAATGTGGTGATATTTTTTCTTGTAATATAATTAATAAATTAAAAATATTTCAAAAACGAGAATACTTTTAATGAATATATTTATTCATAAAATAATATATATATATATATATATATATATATATATATATATATTTAGTTAGTTTAATTAGTTATTATGGGATGTTTTTATAATTGACTGATTATTTGCAATTTGTGACTGGGTTTATGCCGTGATGAATTCATCAACTCTATTTTTATAGTATCAACAGGTAATCAATGGGGGAAACGTATAAAAGGTCAATAATAGCCTTTCGTTGAAATGTTGAATGGTTCGTATAGCATGGAACGTCATTATAACTAACTATTTGAGGCTGAGGGTTGTCTGTTTTAATGAAAGTCTGCTGCGACCCAAAAAGTAAAGGGAGAGGAACAGTAAAATAACGAGAGAGGAACATAGGAAATGTTGTTGAGAAGAGGTAATCAGATTTAAAACACGTGCAAGTCTTATTTATATTGACTAAAAATAAATCAACAGATTTGGTATAGCTACTGTAACTAAAAATTCAACGATGAAACTTTTTTTAACGTGTAGTATGCAAATATTACGATAGAAATCGTTTCGAGGTAGTTTTCATAAAGGCAAATCAGATATCTACTCACAAATCTTTGGATAGTAGTGTTACCAGGCAGGGCTGACATTTCGGATACGAGAGCGTGAAGCACGGGTTCAGAAAGTTTTTTTTTTTTTAAATTCACTTTTATCAACGTTAGATACATTTGTTGCATTTAGACATTGTGTAGGTGCAGCCATGATTTACCTTCTATACACAGTCCATTATAGGCGCAATCCTATATAATATGGTCCTTTACAAACCGATTGTATTACTATTAAAATATGTATATAGCCTAAATATATATATATATATATTATGAGTTCCTTGGAAAACCGTGTAAGCACTGCATCCTGGATGGGGTGCACGATAAATGGGATGGTCTCGGAGGGCTGCCCGCAGGGTGGAGTGTTATCCCCTTTGCTGTGGAGCCTTGTCGTGGACGGCCTACTAAGGACACTCAGTGGAATGGGTGTCAAGGTGGTAGGATATGCGGATGACATAGCTATCCTTGTTAGTGGACCATTTGAAGAGGTCCTCAAAGACCTGCTTCAAGAGGCACTCAAGGTAACAGAAGCATGGTGCAGGGAGAATGCACTATGCATTCAAGGAGAGAAATCTGTGGCACTCATCTTCACTAGGCGATATAAAACTAAATCGCTGGAGTTGATGGAAGTTGGTAATACTAAAATAAGCTAAGTTGAGAGTGCTAAATATCTGGGAGTTATTCTGGATAGGAAGCTACTCTGGCGTGAGCATTTGGAGGATAAGTGAAAAAAAGCCATAACTACGTTCTGGCAATGCAGAGGAGCAATAGGCACGAGTTGGGGTTTGGGTCCACGTCAAATGAACTGGAATTATTCCGCCATTGTGGTGCCGAGGTTGGTCTTTGCCTCTATCGTCTGGTGGGACAGGGCACAGAAAGAAACAAGTAGAAGAATGCTGGACCACGCGCAGGGGCTCTTTCTTAGAGGCATAACTGCTACAAGGAAAAGCACACCATGTGCGCCCATGAGGGTTATGTTGGGTTTTCCATCCTTGAGTCTTCAAATTAGGATGGAGGCAATGAAAACTGCATAACGGCTAAGCTGTACTGGGCAGTGGAAGACAAGTAGCAAACTTCATAAACAGCTATTTGGGAATTCACTGAAGGAGCTCTGGATAGAACCTCAGGATAAGATACTGTCTCTTAAAAGGGAAAAAGGAAACTACAAAATCCTTATTCCTGCAAGAGAGGCATGGGCGGAGTATAGACCCAGACATGGTGAAATCTGGTTCACCGATGGGTCCAAGATGAAGGAAGGAGTGGGAGCAGGATTTAGTGGACCGAGACACCAAGACAGATTTTGTCATCGCCTGGAGGACTACAACTCTGTCTTCCAGGGGGAGGTGCTCGCGATCAAACTATGTGCTGAGGAAATAATAGGGTCTGACAGGAGGGGCAAGACCATCTGGATTTGCTCGGACAGTCAGGCAGCTCTGAAGGCTTTAGGTAAGGCTAGTACCAGCTCTAGGTTAGTGGCTGAGACTATGGCTTCTTTAGCAGAGCTGAGTAAGCATAATTCACTCAACCTAACCTGGATTCCAGGACATTCTGGCTGGATAGGGAATGAGAGAGCTGACGCCTTAGCAAAACAAGGGTGTATAACCCAAGGACCGTTGCTGAGGGCAGTGGGCATGCCGCCACGGGAGGGGCGCAAGAGGATCATGGCACATACAGACAGGTTGTGCAGGGAAGAATGGAATGTAACCTTGGGGTGTAACAAATCCAAGGTACTGTGGGGTTACTCAGGAGAACCCCAGGAGGTGTGGGGCAAAGAACTACTCTCCTTAAGTAGACATCAACTCAGAGCTACTGTAGAGCTGGTTACAGGCCATGGGAATCTGAGAGGGTTCCAATACAAAATTGGAAAATTTAGGTCCCCTGTATGCAAGAGATGCGACGAGGACCAACAGGAAAGCCCAATCCACGTACTCTTTGAGTGTCCTGCTTTGGGAGCTGCAAGGAGAAAGTGGTTTGGCTGGCAGGTATGTACACCAGAGGATATCAGAAGATCTAGCATCAGGTGGGTACTTGATTTCTGCAAAGAGGTAGGTATCCACTAAGCTAGTCCTGTGGTATGGATGGGAAGAGAGTACAAAGGCTACAGCTAAGTGCTCTTCACCGGTAAGGTCCCTCCGAGTTTTAGTAATAATAAAATAATAATATATATATATATATATATATATATATATATACATATTTATGAATGTGTGTGTGTGTGTATGTGAGTGTATGTATGTGTGTATGTGTGTATGTGTGTGTGTGTGTGAGTGTGTGTGTGTGTGTGTGTGTTTGTGTGTGTGTGTGTGTGTTTGTGTGTGTGTGTGTGTGTGTGTGTGTGTGTGTGTGTGTGTGTGTGTGTGTGTGTGTGTGTGTGTGTGTCTATTCAAGCGTTCTAAAACACTTCTAATAATATCCCAAATATTAGTAATACTACCTATAAATGTTACATACCTAGTACCCAAGTACAAACTCAGAATGTACTTAGACTGATCGCGTGTTGCCGGTCACAGGTAATCATCACGGGAATATAAACACAATACAAGTTTTATTCTCCTAATTTTGTTTTCAATAGTTACTATCGTGTAACATATGAGTAGATATTTTGCAATTGGAAAACTATTAGAAGAGTTTTTTGACTTTTTATTATACTTATATCTAATATTACATGTGTTTATGGAAGGAATGTACCTGGAATACATACCTTTCAGTGATAGGTATCACTCATATCATTATAATATGGAAATGCATATAAATATCAAAGGTTTTAAGGTTTGGCTGTTAAGCGGGAGATATGAATTGAGAAAAGATATGCTTGATAGAAACCAAAAGAAAAGTTGTGACACAAATATACAGTCGAGCAATATTTAGCAATAATTAAAATGATAAAAAGTGAATTATTTTTAAAAAAACCGAATAAGAAATTTGAGGGAGTAAGACAAATGCAAAGAATATAAAACTAACATTTACATTTAAAGTAGTAAAGGGAAGTTAATGATCTTGTAGGAGCTGGTAGCTATTACGGGATACACAATACACTTCTTCGAAACACAATACTTATAACTTAATATGGGGTGTATTATTGATGTGAAGGTAATGTGGGAGAGAATGGCCACTGTTATTTAAAATGTTTATTGAGAAGAACATGACTTAGGACGTATGAAGTAAGAAATTATCCTAGAGGGTCTTTTGTTAATAAGAAAAAGATCTGTCAATGGTTTAAAACAAAATGCTAAGAAGAGGCTTGAAGCTGATAAAATTGCACAGTTACGTGCAAAGACGAGTATATAACTCACGTGCGATGGGTATAAAGAGACTTTGTGAGAAAAGAGAGGGTACTTAAAGGGGAGGAAGGAAATTAACGGCATCGAGGTTACAGTAGAGTGAAATAGAAAATTAGAGTAAATAGAAAATAGAAAAAACCAAGAAGTCTCAATAATAGTAAATCTAATATGAACAAGAATGAGGTATACTTTTACCGAACTTACGTTTCCTTCTTACTGCAGATGCCTAGGGTCATGTGACTACGATGGTCCGGTGTCCATAATAAGTTGCTGCAACCTAAGTTAAAAACTTTTTATTGGTTAATATTGAATTCTTTAAGAAAACAATTGAAAAAAAGAAATTGTTTTGTTTTAGGAATTGAAAACTTAATATTTCACATTACCTGTGCTCATAAGCCCTAAGTATATGATAAACACTACTGAATAGGCCTTATTATAAAGAATCAATAATGTTGAACCTAGTCAGCAAAGAAACAGTGCTTGTCAGCTTTAACTAGCAACGGTTGTTGAAAGTCAGGCGAAACAAAAATTATAAAGAAACAACAAACACTTTGTTAGACGTTAGAAATGGTTTCTTGGAAGTATAAGGTAGGAAGCACAAATTACTACTAGGAATACAAAAAAGTTTTCCTTAAAGGAACAATGCACTAAGCTGTGATAATGATAATAAGCTTCGCGCAGGAACTTGACAAATATATTCTGATATTTGTATTTGCAGAGATGTCTTTCATAAAATTTATTTCTCTCATATCAGTGAGAAATAATTATAAAATCGTGCTAAAGAATATAAGTTTCTTACATTAGTTAAATTAAGTTACATATGTTATTTATGAAGTGCAAGCAAGATGGGTGGTCAGGGATATTTATAGGGGTAGAAAAAACAAATTCTAATTTACTATGGTTATTACTGATTCATGTTTATTTTACAATATAAAAGTGTATGTTTTGCCGTTTATGCTTTCTTGTAATGAACTCAACGAAGTATATACATTATCCGTGCTCTTCATGTCGTTAAAATCCTCTTTATTTTCATTTGTTATTTTCTTCTAAAGTTGATTTTAACGACTTGGTTAGCACAGAAAATATACACCTTATGCCAATGAGTATTACCTCTTCATCGTAAGTTTATTAGCTTAAAAGGAAACATACATTGTTATGAAATATAATGAACATGAAATCATTATAATAACAGTAAATTGATATTTATTATGTTCAAATATCAGTCTTCATTTATTAAATACAAAACGTAATACTTATGCTGTGTTTTTATATTTGTTTAATGTGATATATGTTGTATCAGTATGACTTTATTTATTAGCTTATTTTAATAACCCTATCACCATCACTTTTAATTAAAACCAATAATTTCAATTGAATAATTTTATATGTAACGAATTTTACCTAAATAGTAACTTTACACTAAAGTTGTTGCAGGATAACGGCCATCGCATCGATTCAAGTGAGGAAGCAATGATTTGTTTTGGCAATTGTAAATACAAATTCATATAAATATTTTAATTAAACAAGGCTCAAAGAATTAAAACATATTTAGAGGCCTTAGCATAAATCTCTGACAATTGTTTTATTTCAGTAAACTTCAGTGGATTACTTCACCTGAGATTTTCAGAAATTTTTAATAACATAAACGGTACCTGAAATAAGGAATTGTTTCGTAACCCCCGACTAAGTAACCGAAACGGAAATATACTTTATGTAATTTAAATATCTTACGTACTTAGCCAGATATTGTTCAGGATAATTCTAAATGTTGTTTAAACAAAATAATAAAGTGCCATGCTTTGGAATTCGTTGTATTTTACAATGCGTAATCTGTATAGGGTACATGAGCCGTCCTTCTTCTGTACCTAAGACTACAGGGAGGTTTGTTGCCTTCCTTAAATTATGTACACACAACTTACCTTCCCTTAGAACTACTGACACAAACCTTTGTCACCAAACGATACAATAGAATGGGGAGACAATTTAAATATTACCCATGAAAATTAAATTATGTCGTGAATTATTAGCGGCAGTTGATGTACTGACATGAGGTTGGTAAATTTGTTGTAGGTTTATTTACGGCTTCTTAGGAAGGTTTTATTTTCTATGGACATTTTAAACGTTTTGTTATATAGAATAACTAGACTACACATCTTTAAAACCAATAAGATTAGGTTTTCAGTTATTTGCGTTCAATGTACTAGGTTAAAGCAACATGTCCATCCTTAAAGTCTGACTTGTGTTGGTGTCACGATGTCACGGTGAAAGCTTACGTTAGCATAGTGTCGCCACAAAGCTTCACTTGCAGATTTTTATAATTAAATAGATAAAGAAGTAAGTCTACGAAATTAAAAATTTGCCTTTTAATGGGGTCAAACTAAAGAAAATATTGCATTTAATTATTGCACTGCCCGTTGTGAAGTTTAGGGTTGTGCGGCCGAGAGTCATGACGTCACGGTAATAGGATACGGCAGCAGTGTCGTCACAAAGTTTTACTCCCAAAGTTTTATAGTTAAATAGATAAAGAAGAAGTCTGCAATAAAATTTTGGCTTTTAAAGGTGTCAAACTAAAGAAAATATTACATTTAATTATTGCACTGCCCGTTGTAAGTTTAGGGTTGTGCGGCCGAGAGTCATGACGTCACGGTAATAGGATACGGCAGCAGTGTCGTCACAAAGTTTTACTCCCAAAGTTTTATAGTTAAATAGATAAAGAAGAAGTGTGCAATAAAACTTTGGCTTTTAAAGGTGTCAAACTAAAAAAAATATTGCATTTAATTAGGCTCGCATTACACTACCAGTTGTAAAGTTTAGGTTTTGCGGCAGCGAGTCATGTCGTCACAGTAATAGGTAACTGCAGCAGTGTCGTTGCCTGCACAATTTTATAGTTAAATAGATAAGGAAGCAAGCCTACCATAAAAGTCTGGCTTTTATTGGTGTCAAACAGAAGGAAATATTGCATTTTGTAAGGCTCGCAGTACACTGCCCCTTACAACATTTAGGTTATGTTGACGAGAGTGTCGTTACGGTAATAGCTTACGGCAGCACTAATTCACAAACTTTCACTTTTTACAGTTTTAAAGTTTATATAGCTAACGAGAAATAAAATTTAATACTCCTACACTTTCGGTCGTTGAATAAAGAAATGCAACATGCAGGGATAATAATACTCCTGCTTCAATAAAATTGTTTCCTAACCATTGTTTTTTTTTGTAGTTAAAAGCTAAGAGTTGTCGGTTGGTATTATCATGATATTTAATTTAGAGTTGAATTTAAATTTTACGATGAAGTAGAAACGGCATATCAGAAATACCAATCAAACTGCGATGCTGTGGTAGTTTTACAATTTTCGTTAACTAAGGTAATGTATCGGAACCGTGAAAAATGTATCGGATAAATGTAATGATTTATTAAAAATTACATATGTAAAATTTATTTTCCCTATATTATAAGCGCAGAAAAAATGCCTTGAGACTATTTTCATTGATGTCAAAACTAACAAAAAATTAACCACAAGTCAAGGTTATAAAAAGTACATAATTCATAACATAACAATAATATTTTGGTTGTCTCAAATCTTTATTTGCCTAAATATTTATTTAATTCAAAGCGACTCTGTTAATTCAAGACATAGCTGATAGTTAATTATTTACCGAATAATTGCATCACATACGTATGTTAACACTTAAATAAAAAGAACAGAAATTAGCACCTTAATCATTGGAGAACTGAGTATCGACGATTACTCGATACCGTTGGAATCGACGAATCCTGGAGTCGAGAATCGGGATTGGTCCATGCCTTAATGCAAGTATATCCTTCCCCTCTATGTTTAATCGCTATTATCGGAGATCTTATTTAGCGTCTTATTTTTTAAACGGCTTCACATCTTCCCAAGTAAATGTAGAAGTAACTGATAAGTTATTAACACCGAGAGAGGACGTATTAAAAAAAAAATCCTTAAAAGAGTTAGGTTTAATTTGAAAAGAAGACAAATTTATTTCATAGATATTAAATAATTTTGCCCTTAATATTGGCCTCGAGAGTAAGACTCATATAGTTTGGAACCCACGTAGGGACTACATAAGTAGTCTTTAGTTTGTCGAATACGCGTGAAAATGGCACCAACAATAAACTTCTTCAAATATCAATTAACTCTTATTTTATTACTTTGAAGTCTTCCAGGCAACGCAGAAAAATCGGGTTAGTCAAGAAGTTCTAATTAAATTTTCGTCAAAACAAAGTTTTCTTACAAATTCGTTTTCTGGATCACACTCAGTTACACCTCTCTCTCTCACTCTCTCTCTCTCTCCCTCTCATTCTCTCCCTCTCTCTCTATCTCGGCTTCATCATCTTGGTTGAGTTCTTTCAAAAACTATTCAATACGAGTATTTTACTCCATATGTTTAAAGAAAACCTTTAGTAAAATATGAAAAACACATTTAGCACTAAATTCTGGGAAAGTGGTTATTTTTTATCCTTTGTAGACCTATCCCTCAGAATCATAAAGCCAACTATGTATCTATCATAGAACATACTCATAATCGCAATTTTCTTTCCACAACCCTCGTTATATTTCCCAAATATATTACACAGTGGAAGAGTTTACCGTGTTTTTTCAAGTACCATTGTCTGTAACTTACTATTAACTTTCACAGCTTCTCCTACCAACACGTCAGACAAAAACCTAGAGATTTTACTTCTTCAACTGGGTTCGGGTGGGTGATCGTTACAGTAATGAGAAGGCATTAATGATGATCTCTTTAAAGACAAAACTAGTCCCGATCCAATCTGTCATTAATTCACTTCTATAATGTTTGATTTAATGTACTCGTACTTTTAAAATTTAAAAACTATTATTATTTTTTTTAAATTTAAATAATATTTCACTAAAACGTTTAGAGAACCGTCTCTAGCATCATTGTATTTGTAAATAAAATTGTCTCAAAAGTATTCACAAACCTGCGTATGATAAGGATGCTTGTTGTTTTGAAAAAACTAATTAAATTCTTCATCTGTTGTTATAGATTGAATCGAGTCCCTAATAGTTTTTTTCGTTTTGAAGAGATTGATCTATTTTACGTTATTGGTTAATTCATATTTTAAACAGTTTTAGTGACTTTTACTTTCACAAATTTTTTTATAAATATAAAAAAAGACAGCAATGAAAACATTTACACAACTTTGTTTTTTGTAAATAATATTTCGGATGTAAATTGTTGCACAACTCAAGTATCTGTAGTGCAAGTAGATACAGATATACTTAACAAACAATTGAGACACTTTATTTTTAAAGTGTTTCTAGAGACTTCATCGCATTAAAGTAAAGGTCGTTATGGGAGTTGAGATGGGAAACCAAAGCATTCCTCAGTTAAGGTTAACTCGTTTTCTTGTTACCATAAAGATAGTTAATAAACGTTCTATTTGGACCTTGCACTAATATTCGCGTTAAGGAGCTTTAAGTTGTTAATATTAATGTATCTCTATATTTAAAACTATCAAATATTGAATAAAAACTTTACTGATTTTGTTTAATTGTACCTATATTTTATCTTAAAATTGATCTTCGCCTCGTTGGCATTATTATGTAATTTTTATTGTTTACAAAGAGTAGAAGCACTGAACTATGTAGCATCAAATATAGAGATTTTATGTTCTTATTTCATCTGTGTTTCATTGAATAATCCTATAATATGCAAACAGAGCACGAAGACCTACTGACGTACAGGAAATAAGTAGATTTCAGCGCTTGGATGTAACTTGCAACTACTTCCGGTTTTATATTATGTTATTTTATATAACAGTATTTTGCTACGGCTCCATCTGTTGCATCTTGCATATTTTAGTGAAGTAGAACGCGTAATATGAGTAGAGCGAAGTTGTCATTAGGAATAAAATAAAATCGTTGCTTGTTGCAATCATCTTGAAGTCACAAATAAAACTAGGAGTAAATTATTGCATGAATGTCTACTTAAACGTAGACAATTAGCTTCGTAAATGAAACGATTGTTTCGAAACGTGTCAACCCGTAAGTTCTACAGTATTCACATAGATACGCAATTACTTATAGTAAAATATAATCCATATAAATCTAAACAATTATATCGCACTAGTTTGGCTTACATGTGTCTTGGTCTTCTTTGGCGATTGTCATGAGCATTAGCACGCTCTTATCTGCGGCTCGGATTATATTGTGTTGAACCAATCTCTGCTAACATTTTCTTAAAGCCAATCGAGAGTTGGATATGAAGGTACGTTAAACCAGACAGTTTAAAACGATCTACAGGTCTTAGGTAGCTAAAAAAGATTGTGAAACCGTATCGTCTGTTCGGAGTATCGTCTCAGAGGCTGTCCTCTCACTATTCCCTGTCTTACAGAAAGGGCTTCTTGCTCTTACACACTCCCCCCTCGTCTCGGATCTGACGCTAGTCATTCGGTCGGAAGTTTCAGGTTAGATTCGTGGAGGAGTAGTTTCACTTGCGGCACAGTAGGTGAACAACATTCCAACATTTGCATCTGTGTTTGTGGGTCTTGAATAAACGGATATTAGGCGGAGCCTTCGCCTATATTCTTCATGTTTTTCGATCCTGTTCTTCAAAAGGCGTAGCCTTTTCACACACACTGGGACAATGTTGAATTATTTTTCTCCTGGGGATGTTTCCTCAGTTAATTATTCTAAATACTAATTTCGTTTTATTATATATCGGAGTTATTGAAGCTTCCGTTCTAGACTTTACGAAATATTTCTTCAACACCAAAAAAATCCAACATATCTCTTGATCGCTCCACATTAAACTTAATGCTTCATAGTTTGAACGCGATCCCTCAGGATATATTTTAAAACAGTCTATCCAATTACGTTTGAAAGATTTAGTTTTTAACCCTTGTTTAAATAAAGAAATATTATTTGCACTGAATTGTGAGTAGCCAAATCAATAATACAGTTTGTTATATTTTTGTTCATATTTAATAAATGCATAATTACTTATGCATATATATACGATATATATAGCTAACCACCTATACTCAATACTCAAATGTCTAAAACCAACTAAAAATACCAATATATATAAATGAAACAATAAGTTGTTCACAGCCACGATAATCTTGAAGAAAATGCAGTACTCCTTGTAACGCGCCTAATTTTGCGCGGAAAAATCTTCGACTTGACGTCATACTGTTTTTAACAGTTTGGTATTATAGTATGTATAAGCTGTACACGCCTATTTTAGCTTAAATTAGATGCTAACATATGATTTCATTCAATTACTGATTTTATCTGTGGTTATGTTGTAGAACAGGTGTTTCAACAGAAGGTTATTTTAATTTATTTATTACATTGCAAAGTTAAATGTATTTATTCAATTTTATTTATCAGTTAATCAATATCTTAATTTATATTGTTAAAAATCATACTTTAAATCATGCAATATAATGATAATGTCTTACATAGTATATGTTTATTCCAATGTGTTAAATAGAAACTATCTTAGTCCCACCTATCATTTTTTAAGAACCGATTTCAGTTAATTAGTTATATTAAACATTTATTACTTAAATTTTTCTATTATATATTGAAGGTTTTCCAATATCTTTTTTTGTTTCCCCATTAACTTCATTTTAATAAAACCTAGATATGGGAAGGTCGCCTCAGTGCCAAAGCTCTTAGGCTTTGAGCATGAGGATACTCTATTCGAATCATCTATTAAAACCTCCTGGAACTACATTCTCCAAATGTAATATTCACTTCTGGCAAACAGAGGGCCTAAATAAAATGAAATAAATTGTAATTTAAAACATTTATTAGTAACGAACAATTTTAAAGCTAATTGCGCATGTCCGTCGTAGCGAAAGTGTTTCAATACTGGCCACTGGGCACGATTGCATGTCGCCAAATTAAATTCGATCAGATCTGGGTCAAAGAATCACACCACCTTTCTGCTAACAATCCGTATGACCACAAAGTAGGTCACGTGACGAATTGCATATTATCCCTCTATTCTCATTTAGTTAAAATTGAATTTTCCCTGTAAAAGAATTCGCATGGTACTACTAACATGATATTGTTTATAGAGTGATATAACCAAGGATTAAATATGGTGATAACGGTTGTCTATATTTATTGTTTTACAAAAGTTATTTTTTATATTACGTAATTGTAAACACATATAATTTCATTCTAAAGGTTAAAAGTTGATTTAAATATTATATATATATATATATATATATATATATATATATATATATATATATATATATATGTGTGTGTGTGTGTGTGTGTGTGTGTGTGTGTGTGTGTGTGTGTGTGTGTGTGTGTGTGTGTATGTGTGTGTGTGGGGTTGTGTGTGTGTATATATTTATATTTAAATATATATATATATATATATATATATATATATATATATATATATATTATTATATTAATAAATATAGCATAATTAAACTTATATTAAACCAAACATATACAACTCAAATTTAGCTACTCATTGCATTAATAATGTACACGAATTTCCTAAAATAGAAAATATGAAATTTATAAAAGAATTAAATAAAGGATTAAAGATGAATATATGTGAAACATTGGATATTTATAAGCATAAAGTTAAAGACAAATTATGTGATGAACAGTTTCAAGTGAGATCAAGGCACCAAACGATTTATGAGGTAATTGATGTTATAGAAAAAATTACATAAAGTGCAATACTTATAACATATGGTCCTTTGTAGTACATATGATTAATTTTTGTAAAAATATTTTGTTAGATAACTATTTTCCTGAAGATGGTGGTACGGTTTTATCGGCGAAAAGCTTTGAATAAATATATGCATTAAAAGTATTCCTTGTTTTTGAAATGTTTTTAATTTATGAATTATATATATATATATATATATATATATATATATATATATATATAATACTATTTAAGTCAACTTTGAAATGAAACCTTCAGAGCTCACTGACCAGAATACGTAATCCGTTAAATATTTATAAAAAAAACGACTAAGCTGGTTCCTTGACAATTTCCGTAATTAAATATTCCCATATATATATATATATATATATATATATATATAATATATGGCAATATTTAACTATTGCAATGAATAACTGATTAAAATTGTCAAGGAACTAGCTTAGGCGTTTGTGTGAATATTTAACAGATTAGGTGTTTTGGTCAGTGAGTTTAATGCACAATAGGTATTGAAATCTAATAAAATCGATACCGTATAATTTTGTATCTAGTCCGTGAATGAAATAAGACCCACTTGCTTTTAGAATGATACTACATACTACAAAACAAGTGCTTCAGAGTTTAAACTTTTGTAACATATATTTTTGTATAAATGAATCCAATGCAATTAAACTTTAAAAGGATAATCTTTATTATGAAAATATAATTATAAATTGTCTTTAGGGTCTTTAATATTTATGTACGAGTGTCTGGCTGGAACATACACGATAGTCATTCGGTCTACGATAGAGAATAAAACCAGCTTCTAGATGCATACTTGCATGCAAATCACTAATCTCAATACTCCACAGGTGTTTCACTGGAAATGATATTCGATAGATAAAATGGTACACTTTTTCGAACATTAAAGCAACGTCGAGGACTTGAAGGAACAGATAGGCAAGATCAGAAGATTGCGGGAAGTATTCAAACATACATTTCTAATTACAAATAGATTGAAAAAATATCAACTCTATTTTGCTTAATACTAGTTTCTTTTTCTCAGAAAAATAAATAGCCTATATTGTAAAAGCCTGTGAAGAATATATGTTAATGAGATTATAAAATACTGAAAATATTTAAGTCCTTAATAACACCAGTGGTTTTATCAGGTTAGGATTCTTACAGTGACTAGTATGGAAAAGGCTGAAGTCTTTGAATGGAAGAAAGAAAGATAGGAGAGGAAATTTAAATATTGGGTAGGGATGTGTTCTTCTCGGATTATAGTTCGCTTATAGCGTCCACAATGTTTTGTTATTTCGTCGCGTACAGAGAATATAACGAAAACACAGGAGGAAAATATGTTTGGAGGTAAAGGAAAGGTATGATTTTGGAGATAGTTTTTCAGGTTTCAGTTAGAAATTTAAAGAAATGCAAGGATTTTTAGCAGTAACCATCGTTTGAAAGTATTTGAAAATAATAAAATTCCCAAAAGAAATATATTTCTTAATAGAAAAAGAAAATTGTCAAAACATACATGTTAGAATTGAAGACGAGTTGACGAATCTCAGCAGTACAAGATATACTTAAAACAATAAAAATTATTATAAGATTCCATAAATTATTATTACTTTTTTATTTAAAAAAATATATTTTAATGTGTTTATGTAATGAGATGTGATGAGAAATCGTTAACTAAAGAATAACATTGTAAACAATTTGATTGGTAAATATCTCTATTGTAACGTAGATGTCGTTCATACTTGGGTTCAGAGTATCTGATTATTACGTAATAATCTCATACATAATGGGTTATGTTTAGTTATTGTAACAAAATGTGAAAAAATAAGAAAATATTGTTGTTTCTAAAGGTGATAAATCGATGCCACTGCCTTACGGAACAAATGTCTGTACTTTGATTATGTCATTGCTTAGTTTTGCCAAAGCTTTGTTGCTATCACCGTGTTTGCATTCATGTTTTGATTATTAATTTTGTCAATTGGTCAATATTGGCAAAGAGAAGACTTGCTGCATATCCAATGAAATAATACAGAGGTTATATATTATTTTTCGCGATCTAGTTTCAATTCCGTGCTAGCAAGCTCGGCTTTTCAAACAGAGTTTCTTTCTTGTTGTTAATAAATCATTTACCTTCACATCTCAATTTATTCTTAAGATTGTCCTCACTTATCTCTCCCCTTTTACCCCTCTTCCTTCTATTTAAAGATAAACTCTCTACAATACTCATTTTGACACCTCACCACAGTACAAAATCACAATTTTCAACATACCATAACCTCAAAACACGAGAAGACCAGCAGACAAAGACATAGACGTTTGGCATTTCGCTACTGCATTACTTGCACGTGACTCATGCGCAATCTTGTGACTATAATATGAACTACAGTAGAATCTCAAAGGTCCGAGTCCAGAGACTTTCCGTTAAACGCGACCCTATTTTTAATACAGACTATTTTATTTCTTTGAAACAAAATTCAAATTATATACTGTTAGACAAAGTACCGTCGCTTCTTGATGAAAATTCAATGTAATCTGAGAATATCCATGCTTAATTTCTACTATGATTTGACATATCTTTCCGGTTGTGAAAATCTCGATGATACACGGACATACATCAATACATGAGTAAGGACGAACAATTCGAGATACCAGATGCAACTATTATTGAAATGGTATAAAAACGACTAAAGGCAGTGATGACAAACATTAAGGTTCGACCGAGACAATACATGAAGGGGAAATTTGTTAGAGTAAAGGAATGACTGCCTTGGGGACTGCAGTGCGCTGTATTGAACAGACTCTACGCCAACAAATGTGCTTCTACTAAGTTTTCGCAGCACCGCAGTATGAAAACGATCTGATAAGCAGACGGAAAAGACACAAGAACTTTCTAAAAAAAATTTAGCAACCGTGAGGATCGATGTATTCAAAGCTAGATTAAACATATGAAAGAACGGTAATCAATAAAGTTCTATAAACTTATTTTGTGCATTCTTAATGTATTATGAATTTAGTATTAGGGTTCATTAGACACTCTATTCTTTCTAATTCCCGGATGAACCGAGTTTTCGTTAATACGAACGGTCTTGTTCGCATCTACCTCGAATGATCGAGACCCTATAGTACTTACAAAAACATCTAGAGTTAGCCCACTTTATATCGTAGCCTAATGGGTTTAGCACTCATTTTGGCATAAAATTAAATTTGTCTGATTTTTAATCACCCAAATCGGTTTTTATAGTTGCTCTATAATTATGTATCTACTTGGTGGTGGTATTTAGCAACTTGGCTCTGATCTGTTTCAGACTATAAAGTCCCAGCAATGAGTGTCCGCTTGAGTAGTTTTGTCATAACCACTTGGTTTGTTAAACACACGAAAGTGTTAAATGATAAATATTCAACAATCCACAAATAGGTTTTATCAAGAGGCTATTTCTAGGTCGAACCTTAACTACAATGGTAGGAATGTTAAAGGGTTGCTCTTTTAGGAAAAATTAAACGAAGACCACATTTATATAAAATATATTGAGTAATTAAAACAAGTTTGAAGAGCCGAAAATTATCCAGCCCTAAATGTATACCAACTGAAAACTAAAATCCTCATTAAATGATGTAAAATCGATTGTCTGAGGCTCAATAACATCAATTCTTTGAGAATTAATCGATTGTGGTAGAAAGTTTTTAACAAGGTTTACAATTTATAAAAGTCCAAACAAGAAACGCACAAACATACACACACACACACACTCTCTCTCTCTCTCTCACACACACACACACACACACATAAACACACACACACACACACTCACACACACACACACACACACACACACACACACACACACACACACACACACACACACACACACACACACACATAAACACACACACACACACTCTCTCTCTCTCTCTCTCTCTCACACACACACACACACTCTCTCTCTCTCTCTCACACACACACACACACACACACACACACATAAACACACACACACACACACACACACACACTCACACACACACACACACACGCATACTCACACACACACACACACACACACACACACACACACACACACACACACACACACACACACACACACACACACACACACACACACACACACACACACACACATAAACACACACACACACACACACACACACACACATAAACACACACACACACACAAACTCACACACACACACACACACACTCACACACACACACACACACACACACACACACACACATAAACACACACACACACACACACACACACACACACACATAAACACACACACACACACACACACTCACATACACACACAAACACACACACACACACACAAACACACACACACACTCACACTCACACACTCATACACACACACACACACAGAAACATACATAAATACATACTCTAACAGACCTTACCTCCACTCTTCCAAACCCTCGACGTCCTCCGGCTAATTCTTGTGCAAATCTCACCTCTTTGACTTTTCCTCGTCCGCAAGAAAGCAATGGTTTATCCCTTGACTACGAACCCTGGTTCGAGAATTGTGTCTCAATGAATAAACCTCTCAGGGGAACCAACCCCTGAATTTGTTACAAAAATCAATTAGCCTCCTATAAGCATTTTTAGCTATTTGAGAGACACTTTTGACTTAAATACTACAATTCGATACCTAGTGAATGTATTTTATCTTAATTGAAAACAAAGCTAATTAGAAAATATATTTTTTATTTAGGATTTTAAATTTATATTATTTAATTATGTTATTTTACAGGATTTATCTTCTTCTTAAGTTTCATATAACCTGAAATTATATTTAACCTGTCTATCTAGTTTCAGGTTAATAGTGCAGAATATGTCTGCCTATTAAATCTACATTATTATTATTAACGCACATATATATATATATATATATATATATATATATATATATATATATATATATATATATATATATTTATATCTACCCTATTATTTTCTAATAATATCTAAAGTCGATATTTCATAATGTATATTGTAATATTTACTTAATTTCAATTATTATAGTTAATTTTGTACATATTTTTCCCTAGCCAAATTGAATTTTACATATTTCAGAATCTTGTTAATCATCAAACAGTTTAAAGTTATTCTACCTAGTTACAATAGGCTATGCCTTTTAATACAAACTTCATCCAATTCAATATCAAAGTCTGGTTACATTTAACCCATTCTTAGGTTGCCCTTGTTAGTTTTACTAGGCTATACATTTAATAAAAGCTTAATTTACTTTCACTCCTATTCATACTTATCAGCTAGGTTAATAACGGATTTCTATCCGTTCCTCGAGAATAAAGCCATATTTGACAAAATCAATTATTCTTAATACGTTAATTCCCATTTCAGGCAAACGGTTAAATGATATTCAATTTAGAATATTTGTAAGTTAATTTAGGTAACCTAAGAGAGGTTTCTCTACCTTCGGGTATTCAATTATCATTTAATTTTGACTTGTATTTATTATATTTTGAAAAAAGGTTTAATAAAAAGTAAACTAAATAGTTTATATGACTTTGTACTGCAAAAAGTAAAGTCTCTTCCAAAAGTGGTTTATTCTTGGGCCTTTCTTTCTTGAAATTTGGCTGTTCTCTTTTTGGTGGTGAAATTCTCTTAAGTCCGGCGTTTGGGCATTTTCTTTGTCGAAATGATGATATGAGGATATTCGAGCATCTGCCCAGATATCCTTACTTTCCCTTCTCACATCGAAGCACTTTATACAGTCTTGCTACAACTCACTGGATCTTGAACAATGATTGGTGATAAAAAACGACCGCTCGTTACGGCGATAAATTTATGTTGCGCAATTTATAAATGTTAATTTTAGATAGAAACAAACTGGCAGAGTAGCGCAGTTTATGTTACGTAAATTTTACATATAACTCTTAAGGAATATAGAGATTAAATATTGCAGTTATCTGTTACATAATTAGGAAATTGACCTCCAATGTCAAGAGTTAAATTATATTTAAGAATGGTGCATTCAATAAGTTTACCAACAAATTTCAAATTTAAATAAATCGAGTTTTATTACACAAAACTACAAAAAAATACAAAGAAAAGAAAATACATTTGAAACGTTTTCACTATTTTGATATTTGGCTTTATATTCTTTTAACATGTCATTAATTTAAGCAAACATTGTATTATTATAGAATGTATGGCATTTGCATATGATATCCACAAAGAGATTGCTTTTATTTAAAATAAAATACATTTCAATTTAATTTTATCCAACACTTAAAAAAATTGATATTCCATCATTCAAATTAATTATCACATCCCTCATTTTTAAAATATAAAACCTGTACTATTTTGCCGTGACCAGTTAAATTTGAAAGTTAAATTTTGATTTCACATCACTTTATATTAAAATTAGAACTTATCTGAACTAGAATTTGTGATGTAGAACATGGCTCCTGGATCAGATTTCGCCATTATACATTTTGGATTCGAGTTGATTGGCAACCTCACCCAGAGTTGAATATTAGTGTGGCAACATTTCTTGAAAAGAAATAAAGTATTAAATTTAACCTTTGCATACTTTAAATTGTTAAAATTTTAAAAAATCATTTTTGCTATGCACCATCTTGCGACATGAGTATGGTTCTAAGACCACCAACTAAAGATATAGTTTAAGCACATATTCAGCGAATCCCAACCCTCTGCGCAATTCTCCGGCGCATCTTTAAATAACAGCCTTGTGGATTTCATATCTCAACCAGTATAATTTATATTAATATTTCCTTTTTTTTAAATTTTATTAAAAAAATATTTCGGTTTAATTTTTGTAGCTGCTGTAATATGTAACATTTTCCTTAAAATAATGTTACACGTTGTCTCTCTTTCCTCTTGTAAAAAAATACACCACTACTGTACATTTATGTTGCCCTTTTGGCCATGACTTTATTCGTTGTCGCTCTTTTCTCTTGTAAAATGGACATCACTACTATCCATTTATGTAGCAATTTCGGCCTTGACTTTCTTTACTCCGTTTTTTATAATTTGTTTGCTTGCTTTTTTTCCAGCAAAAGGACATCTTTTCTATCCACGTCACTGGGCCCTAGCATTGAACGCAGCCAAACTGCAACTACATATTAAGATCTAAATATAACTAATATTCAACATTCATTAATTATATTTTCTTATATATTATAACCAAAAAATGTTCTAGCACAATTCTCCAGCATTCCATGCTATTAGTATGAATATTACCCTTAAATTTGTAATTTACCGTGGTTTTCTATTTACCGGTCACAGTTCGGTACACACGTTCTTTGTTCCTTGTAATCAAAAAGCGTTCCCCCCTTAATATCACTTGATCAAATGAATAAAGCTTTATATAGTTTATTCCCTTATACTAGCTTTAAAGCCATTGCGTTTAATGGTCTGTGTTACCTCATTAGCTGATTTTAATGATGTATCTACCCACGTTGTCGTTACACGGGAATAGGGTATTCTTTACAAGTACTTGTTGTGTTCAAATATTTGAATGTTTCAGATATTTTCAGTTGATTTTTTAAGGCATTAGTCCGGGGATATATTACACCAGCACATCCAGCCCTACAGCTCACAGAACCATGTAGTTAAACAGGTAATCTTGGGTAGAGTCATATTTTGTCCCGGTCTGTAACCTTGTTTCGTCGTTAGCTGGTCATCGTCAGGGTGTATGGTGAGTCTATGTACAACATGTATTTTCAGCCGTTTGATTTCAGTTGTGCAGCATATGGCGCAAACATAGATTTTTCACCCTGTGTGTATAGAAACCCCTTAATCTTAACAACTCGCAGACATGTGTATTAACAACAGTTAGGCTGGAGCCAAATATGTATAATGGGTAGAGAAGTAAGATGGGTGGACTTGGGATAAATTGGCTTGTAAAACACATATTAAATAATTTCCATTTTTTTAATCAATATTGTACAAAATAGACTTTACCAGGAATATGTTATAAATTCAATACAACAAATAGATATAGATATATAGAGAAGGAGAGAGAGAGAGAGAGAGAGAGAGAGAGAGAGAGAGAGAGAGAGAAAGGGAGGGAGAGAGAGAGACAGAGGGGAGAGAGAGAGAGAGAGAGAGAGAGAGAGAGAGAGAGAGAGAGAGAGAGAGAGAGAGAGAGAGAGGAAGAGAGCTTAAGAGTACAAAGTGAGATATAGAAGATACAAGAAGGAAAAGACCGAAATTTATCCAAATCGTAAATTTAGCTACTATTTAGTTTACCAAGTTAGAAATATATTAGACAAGCCGTATGTTTAGCAACCGCTATGAAGTATGGGATACAAAAATAGACAAGGATCAACAATTTTTAAACCAGAAACCGGACAAAATAAGTGTTTGTTTTATGCTGATAGTTTTTGTATATTTATAAATAACAATTATTGTAGAACCAGGCCAAAGGTCTAAAAAAATAATTCTTTTAAATTCCATATAGCTCTATGATTATGAACGCGTTGTCAGTCCTCGTAATGCATTCGATCTTTTGTCAAAATTTCATCATATATACCCTACCCTATTATTTATGCACGTCCTTTCTTTCTGCACAAAGTAAATCTATCCTACCATTCTATTTACCCCAAAACATCTGACGGTGGCTTCATTTCTTTATTATTTTCTTGGTTTTTGTCTTCTATCCGGTCAAAAATTCGCTTTTCTAAATTGTTATCTCTAGCCAGTTACTGGTCTAAGGGTTCATAGACACAATTAATCCTTGACTTTGTTCATTGTATCTCTTTCCTCTTGTAAAAGGAACACCACTAATCTCCATTTATGTAGGCCTTTTGGCCATGACTTTCTTCACTTCGTTTTTCAATAATTTGTTTGTTAGCTTTTTTCCAACAAAAGGACGCCTTTTCTACTCTGGGCCATAACTTTGGACGCAGCCAAACCGCAGGTACATCTCAGCTGCTGTAGTATGTAACATTTTGCCTAAAATAATGTTACACGTTGTCTCCTCTTTACTCTTGTAAAAAGGACTACACTACTGTCCATTTATGTTGCCCTTATGACCTTGACTTTCTTCACTTCGTTTTTTTAATAATTTGTTTGCTTGCTTTTTTTCCAGCAAAAGGACACCTTTTCTATCCACGTCACGGGACCCTAACTTTGAACGCAGTCAAACTACAGCTATATATCAAGATCTGAATAGAACTAATATTCAACATTCATTCATCACTAGTACTTACATATTCTAACCAAACTATGTTCTAGCGAAATTCTTCAGCATTCCATGCCATTAGTATGAATATTACCCTTAAATTTATAATTTACTGTGGTTCTTGTTTACCGGCTACAGTTCCTTGTAATTAAGAAGCGTATCCCCAATAATATAACTTCATCAGCGAAATAAAGTTTTATATATTTTATTCCTTTATTCTAGACACGTATTAATCATATACACACAAGGAGACATTCTGATCTTAATTCCCACTTGCTCCTTCTCCAAATCTTCCTTCCAAACTCCCAGCCTAACGAAAACCAACACTTCCGAACATCCCCTCCGCCTCTTAACACCCAACTTAACGGTAGTCAACACCTCTCAACACTCCACCAACATCTAAACACCCAACATAATTACAATAACGTTATCCGATTCAGTTGCCCCGTTACAATGAATATATTCTGATGTTTTGGGTGTCATTTGAGATAAAAAAATGTATTGTATTTTATGTAAAATGAACTGACAAATTATATATAAAATAGAATATTGAGGAAAAGGCTTCTTCTTTTTTTTCTGTGACAACCAAAAAACATTATATAATATAATATGCTTAGGTGTGTAGCGGTTGTTACGTCGCGCTATTGCACAAAACTTTCCTTGTTACAAAACAGTAAGTGCGGTTGTGAAGGACTTTTGGAGATATGCAAACTTGCCTTAATGAGACACTAAGCATGAGAGCGCTTATCAGATTGAAGGACTTACAAAACAATTCCGCTAAACATATTTGTTACAGGTGTTTCACATAAAAATATAAACTTCCGTTTTTAGGAAAATTTGTAAAAAATAATTATTACTAATACTACGCCTCTAATAAACAAATCATTATCTTTTTATTTAAATGAAATCAGATCTCGGTGTAGAGGAGTGTTAGTTTAGATTAAAGCAAACAAATATATGATAAGTAATGTGACTTTTGAACTATTTACTATTTTAATAATGCTATAATTTTATAGATAAATAAAATAACAAACAAAAAATATAATTCTAAAGAGAATACATTTATAGAGAATACATTAAAAATAATTTATAATAGTATAATTCCTGATAATGTATTGTTATATTTTAAATATATGATAATATTTGTTAATATAATAATTCATAGTTATAATAATATTATTAATAGTAATATTTTAATATATTAATATGTACATTTACTCTTATTAGAGAAATAATATGATATTTATATAAATAGGGTAATATAGTATTTTATTTTTATTTTTTTTTCTAAATATAAATCTATAATGATATTTTAATACAAGATAATATATATTTAGTGATAATAATCTATAATATTAGTAACGTACTTTCATTACCTATAATTATAAAGAATAATATATTAATAATTGTGTAATACTGTATATTAACATATAACTGTATAAATTAATATATTATGGTAATAATATTGAATAACCACTTATATATTATATAAGTTAAAATACAATAATAATACGATATAATAATAATAAGATTTATAAAACATGAGTTATATATTACTTTGGAGATCTACTCCTCATACTCGATGTGCTAACTGTTGATTTAGCTTCTGTGGTTTTCGAGACGAATGCAAATTCCTCTTTTAATATTTAAATCATTTTTTTTTTTAAATAATAATAAACCTATGAAAACTAAAATATTTTATAAAGTATCTTGTAAAGATCTTTCAGGTTGAAGAACTGATTCCCGCAATCAGATGTTTGACAATAGAAACTAAAGAGGCTCTCAATAAATAAAGATGCTTCACTGAGCTGCAATACGTTTCTAAGGGACAAAAGCCAATAAACCATGCGAATGCGTGTGTCTCTAGATATATAGAGCTTTTGTTTGTCGCTCTGATATAAAACGTATCTCAAAAAGCTTTTAGGTCTACAGCAGGATTTATACTCATGTAACTATAGCTTACACCTTCTATATTCAAACAAGCTTGCTGTACTCTTTTTGTGTTTAAATTTGTATTAAATGGCGCAATAAATAAGGAAATACGTGATAGATGTTTTACTTTTTGAATAATTTCGTAGGCAGTATTTCTATTCCTCTGAGCATGCATTTCTGACATATACATACTAGGGATACTGAAAAAGGGAACTATTTGTTATAGAGATTGCATCAGTTTTACAAATAATAATATACTTGGTGATGTAGAATGACCGTAAGAATTCAGAAAAACAATAATTGGCGCTGACACATCAGTAAGTAATAAAATGGAGGTCGCTTCACAGTCAACTTATGTTACAATGTTTTTTTTGCTTTTTTCATATTAAAAATTTTCATAACCGGATACTTAATAGCTAAATATTATTGCGGTATAACATGAAGGTCTGTTTTACAATGAAACTTTGAGCTTATAAAGTAAACTTGTGTGTGGCGTGGATTAGGTTTGATAGCCTCGTCCTTATTAGATGAGGGCTTTGGTCGGTAATTTTTAGCGCCAGGTTTTGTTATTTTTCTGTGTTTCTGAACATATTTTTACACAAAAAGATATAATTTTGTTGCATTGTCTGCGGTGTCCATAATTCCCTTGATATCTTAAATTCAGTATGTAATACAAATATTTGTAATCGAATTCTGTTTATCTATTATAGGCAAAAAAGTATTTTATTTGTACATAACAGAAGAAAATGTCCTAATAATTTAAGATTCTATTTACTTATTACACTTTGATATTACTGCGACCAAACGTTTTGTTAACTGGAGATTGGTAAATTGTTAACTTACACTTGAAGGAAACGTTTTCGTCTCTTCAGCCTCGTATGTTTGCCGCTAGGATTGCTGCAAATGTGCTTCTTAGGTAGCAATTTTTTAAAGTTAGAAATAATGTGATCGAAGGGTATGTGTGATCTGTGTTGTGTTTCTTCATTTAGGATGTCGTTTTTATGAGTTGCTATGTCTGTATATTTCACATACTTCTAGATTGGTTAATTTATGGCCTTTGTTTAATGAGTGGAGGATGCTCATGTTATTTTCCATACTATTGAATGAGTGTTGAGTGTCAATGAAATGATTTTCGAAGGTGAATTCAATTGTAGTGTACAGTGCGTTTTTGTGTTCTTTATATCTTTCGGCGAAAGATCTGCCTGTGTGTCCAATATAAAACTAATTGCAGTTGTTGCATTGTAGTTTGTATATTCCTGGGTTATTGTATGTGTTGGTATTGTTATTAATGCTGTGCGTGATAGCCGTTTGGCTTTTATTTATTGTTGTGTAAGCTACATTTATTTCTGCTTTGTTGAATTGGTGTGCTATTTTTATTTGTGAGTTTTTTTATGTATGCGAGGGTGATAAATTTGTTTTTGTTCGTGTTTTTGTTTGTGATGTTGTTACTGTTCTTGTTGAGTATTTTTCTGTTTAGTTTGTCTATTAAATAATTTTCATATCAGTTTTTGTGAGCCAAATATTTGATTGTGTATAGATCTTCATTGTAGTTAGTTGTGGAGTAGGTGTCTTGTTTAGTCTGTGTAGTAAATGTTTGAATGCTGTGAGATTATGTTGTATAGGGTGGTTCGAGGTGTTGTGTATCAGTGTGTCTGTCATGGTTGGCATGCGATATATATGTTGAATTCATGTTCGTTTAGATTTTCTTTATGGTGATGTCTAAGAAATTCAATGTTTTGTTGTTTTCAAATTCTGAAGTGAACTGGATATTTTTTGTATTTTCTTTATGTTTCACATATATTTCATAATATATATATATATATATATATATATATATATATATATATATATATATATATATAGTATGTAAAATAACATGAGCATCCTCCACACATTCAACAAAGGCCATAAACTAAACACACTAGAACAATATAAGCAAATATAAGAGGCTGAAGAAGTCGTAAGTCGAAAACGTTACCGCCGAGTGTAATTTAACAACTTAACCAACTTTAGTTAACGGAATGTTTGGTGGCAAGTAATATAAAAGTGTAATAAGTAATTAGCAACCAGCTCGTCATGAACAGCAACCAGTTTACGATATTCTGTTTACTTCTAACTTAATTCAGTAATTTATTCTGCTGAAATCAGATATTGATATACTTCACTGTAAAAGGGATTGACATGAGTTAGACATTGTTACAAGTAAGTATAGGGAGCAGTTAAGGGAACAAAAATCATGTGCGTTTGATAGATTGAAAAGGCCCTACGCACAGATACGGCGAGGAACAATGGATATCACCACAGAAAGTTTGCAAGTAATATCAGGACCATAATTGGGTGAATGAATATGATGTGCATTTGGTAGAGATTGAAGAGGCTCTATGCGCAGATACGGAGAGGAAGAATGGATGACACCACAAAATATTTACAAGTAATATAAGGAACAGAATTGGGTGAAAAAATATGATGTGAATTTGGTAGATTGAAGAGGCTCTATGCGCAGATACGGCGAGGAACAATGGATATCACCACAGAATGTTTGCAAGTAATATTAGGACCATAATTGGGTGAATGAATATGATGTGCATTTGGTAGAGATTGAAGAGGCTATATGCGCAGATACGGCGAGGAACAATGGATATCACCACAGAATGTTTGCAAGTAATATTAGGACCATAATTGGGTGAATGAATATGATGTGCATTTGGTAGAGATTGAAGAGGCTCTATGCGCAGATACGGAGAGGAAGAATGGATGACACCACAAAATATTTACAAGTAATATAAGGAACAGAATTGGGTGAAAAAATATGATGTGCATTTCGTAGATTGAAAAGGCCCTATGCACAGATACGGCGAGGAACAATGGATATCACCACAGAATGTTTGCTAGTAATATTAGGACCATAATTGGGTGAATGAATATGATGTGCATTTGGTAGAGATTGAAGAGGCTCTATGCGCAGATACGGCGAGGAACAATGGATATCACCACAGAATGTTTGCAAGTAATATTAGGACCATAATTGGGTGAATGAATATGATGTGCATTTGGTAGAGATTGAAGAGGCTCTATGCGCAGATACGGAGAGGAAGAATGGATGACACCACAAAATATTTACAAGTAATATAAGGAACAGAATTGGGTGAAAAAATATGATGTGCATTTGGTAGATTGAAAAGGTTTAACGCACAGATACGGCGAGGAACAATGGATATCACCACAGAATGTTTGCAAGTAATATTAGGACCATAATTGGGTGAATGAATATGATGTGCATTTGGTAGAGATTGAAGAGGCTCTATGCGCAGATACGGCGAGGAACAATGGATATCACCACAGAATGTTTTCAAGTAATATTAGGACCATAATTGGGTGAATGAATATGATGTGCATTTGGTAGAGATTGAAGAGGCTCTATGCGCAGATACGGAGAGGAAGAATGGATGACACCACAAAATATTTACAAGTAATATAAGGAACAGAATTGGGTGAAAAAATATGATGTGCATTTGGTAGATTGAAGAGGCTCTATGCGCAGATACGGCGAGGAACAATGAATATCACCACAGAATGTTTGCAAGTAATATCAAGACCAGAATTGGGTGAATGAATGTGATGTGCATTTGGTAGAGATTGAAGTGGCTTTATGCGCATATACGGCAAGGAACAATGGATATCACCACAGAATGTTTGCAAGTAATATTAGAATCAGAATTGGGTGAATGAATATGATGTGCATTTGGTAGATTGAAGAGGCTCTATGCGCAGATACGGCAAGGAACAATGGATATCACCACAGAATGTTTGCAAGTAATGTAAGGATCAGGATTGGGTGAATGAATATGATGTGCATTTGGTAGATTGAAGAGGCTCTATGTGCAGATACGGCGAGGAACAATGAATATCACCACAGAATGTTTGCAAGTAATATCAAGACCAGAATTGGGTGAATGAATATGATGTGCATTTGGTAGATTGAAGAGGCTCTATTTGCAGATACGGGGAGGGAAAATGGATATCACCACAGAATGTTTGCAAGTAATGTAAGGATCAGGATTGGGTGAATGAATATGATGTGCATTTGGTAGATTGAAGAGGCTCTATGCGCAGATACGGCGAGGAACAATGAATATTACCACAGAATGTTTGCAAGTAATATCAAGACCAGAATTGGGTGAATGAATATGATGTGCATTTGGTAGATTGAAGAGGCTCTATGCGCAGATTCGGTGAGGAACAATGGATATCACCACAGAATGTTTTCAAGTAATATTAGGACCATAATTGGGTTAATGAATATGATGTGCATTTGGTAGAGATTGAAGAGGCTCTATGCGCAGATACGGAGAGGAAGAATGGATGACACCACAAAATATTTACAAGTAATATAAGGAACAGAATTGGGTGAAAAAATATGATGTGCATTTGGTAGATTGAAGAGGCTCTATGCGCAGATACGGCGAGGAACAATGAATATCACCACAGAATGTTTGCAAGTAATATCAAGACCAGAATTGGGTGAATGAATGTGATGTGCATTTGGTAGAGATTGAAGTGGCTTTATGCGCATATACGGCAAGGAACAATGGATATCACCACAGAATGTTTGCAAGTAATGTAAGGATCAGGATTGGGTGAATGAATATGATGTGCATTTGGTAGATTGAAGAGGCTCTATGCGCAGATACGGCAAGGAATAATGGATATCACCACAGAATGTTTGCAAGTAATGTAAGGATCAGGATTGGGTGAATGAATATGATGTGCATTTGGTAGATTGAAAAGGCCCTATGCGCAGATACGGCGAGGAACAATGAATATCACCACAGAATGTTTGCAAGTAATATCAAGACCAGAATTGGGTGAATGAATATGATGTGCATTTGGTAGATTGAAGAGGCTCTATTCGCAGATACGGGTAGGAACAATGGATATCACCACAGAATGTTTGCAAGTAATATTAGGATCAGAATTGGATGAATGAAAATGATGTGCATTTGGTAGAGATTGAAGTGGCTTTATGCGCATATACGGCAAGGAACAATGGATATCACCACAGAATGTTTGCAAGTAATGTAAGGATCAGAATTGGGTGAATGAAAATGATGTGCATTTGGTAGAGATTTAAGTGGCTTTATGCGCATATACGGTAAGGAACAATGGATATCACCACAGAATGTTTTCAAGTAATATTAGGATCAGAATTGGGTGAATGAAAATGATGTGCATTTGGTAGAGATTGAAGTGGCTTTATGCGCATATACGGCAAGGAACTATGGATATCACCACAGAATGTTTTCAAGTAATATTAGGATCAGAATTGGGTGAATGAAAATGATATGCATTTGGTAGAGATTGAAGTGGCTTTATGCGCATATACGGCAAGGAACAATGGATATCACCACAGAATGTTTGCAAGTAATGTAAGGATCAGAATTGGGTGAATGAAAATGATGTGCATTTGGTAGAGATTGAAGTGGCTTTATGCGCATATACGGCAAGGAACAATGGATATCACCACACAATTTTTTCAAGTAATATTAGGATCAGAATTGGGTGAATGAAAATGATGTGCATTTGGTAGAGATTGAAGTTTCTTTATGCGCATATACGGCAAGGAACTATGGATATCACCACAGAATGTTTTCAAGTAATATTAGGATCAGAATTGGGTGAATGAAAATGATATGCATTTGGTAGAGATTGAAGTGGCTTTATGCGCATATACGGCAAGGAACAATGGATATCACCACAGAATGTTTGCAAGTAATGTAAGGATCAGAATTGTGTGAATGAAAATGATGTGCATTTGGTAGAGATTGAAGTGGCTTTATGCGCATATACGGCAAGGAACAATGGATATCACCACAGAATGTTTTCAAGTAATATTAGGATCAGAATTGGGTGAATGAAAATGATGTGCATTTGGTAGAGATTGAAGTGGCTTTATGCGCATATACGGCAAGGAACAATGGATATCACCACAGAATGTTTGCAAGTAATGTAAGGATCAGAATTGGGTGAATGAAAATGATGTGCATTTGGTAGAGATTTAAGTGGCTTTATGCGCATATACGGTAAGGAACAATGGATATCACCACAGAATGTTTTCAAGTAATATTAGGATCAGAATTGGGTGAATGAAAATGATGTGCATTTGGTAGAGATTGAAGTGGCTTTATGCGCATATACGGCAAGGAACTATGGATATCACCACAGAATGTTTTCAAGTAATATTAGGATCAGAATTGGGTGAATGAAAATGATATGCATTTGGTAGAGATTGAAGTGGCTTTATGCGCATATACGGCAAGGAACAATGGATATCACCACAGAATGTTTGCAAGTAATGTAAGGATCAGAATTGGGTGAATGAAAATGATGTGCATTTGGTAGAGATTGAAGTGGCTTTATGCGCATATACGGCAAGGAACAATGGATATCACCACAGAATGTTTTCAAGTAATATTAGGATCAGAATTAGGTGAATGAAAATGATGTGCATTTGGTAGAGATTGAAGTTTCTTTATGCGCATATACGGCAAGGAACTATGGATATCACCACAGAATGTTTTCAAGTAATATTAGGATCAGAATTGGGTGAATGAAAATGATATGCATTAGGTAGAGATTGAAGTGGCTTTATGCGCATATACGGCAAGGAACAATGGATATCACCACAGAATGTTTGCAAGTAATGTAAGGATCAGAATTGTGTGAATGAAAATGATGTGCATTTGGTAGAGATTGAAGTGGCTTTATGCGCATATACGGCAAGGAACAATGGATATCACCACAGAATGTTTTCAAGTAATATTAGGATCAGAATTGGGTGAATGAAAATGATGTGCATTTGGTAGAGATTGAAGTGGCTTTATGCGCATATACGGCAAGGAACTATGGATATCACCACAGAATGTTTTCAAGTAATATTAGGATCAGAATTGGGTGAATGAAAATGATATGCATTTGGTAGAGATTGAAGTGGCTTTATGCGCATATACGGCAAGGAACAATGGATATCACCACAGAATGTTTGCAAGTAATGTAAGGATCAGGATTGGGTGAATGAAAATGATATGCATTTGGTAGAGATTGAAGTGGCTTTATGCGCATATACGGCAAGGAACAATGGATATCACCACAGAATGTTTGCAAGTAATGTAAGGATCAGGATTGGGTGAATGAAAATGATATGTATTTGGTAGAGATTGAAGTGGCTTTATGCGCATATACGGCAAGGAACTATGGATATCACCACAGAATGTTTTCAAGTAATATTAGGATCAGAATTGGGTGAATGAAAATGATATGCATTTGGTAGAGATTGAAGTGGCTTTATGCGCATATACGGCAAGGAACAATGGATATCACCACAGAATGTTTGCAAGTAATGTAAGGTTCAGGATTGGGTAAATGAATATGATGTGAATTTGGTAGATTGAAGAGGCTCTATGCTCAGATACGGCGAGGAACAATGAACATCACCACAGAATGTTTTCAAGTAATATTAGGACCATAATTGGGTTAATGAATATGATGTGCATTTGGTAGAGATTGAAGAGGCTCTATGCGCAGATACGGAGAGGAAGAATGGATGACACCACAAAATATTTACAAGTAATATAAGGAACAGAATTGGGTGAAAAAATATGATGTGCATTTGGTAGATTGAAGAGGCTCTATGCGCAGATACGGCGAGGAACAATGAATATCACCACAGAATGTTTGCAAGTAATATCAAGACCAGAATTGGGTGAATGAATGTGATGTGCATTTGGTAGAGATTGAAGTGGCTTTATGCGCATATACGGCAAGGAACAATGGATATCACCACAGAATGTTTGCAAGTAATGTAAGGATCAGGATTGGGTGAATGAATATGATGTGCATTTGGTAGATTGAAGAGGCTCTATGCGCAGATACGGCAAGGAATAATGGATATCACCACAGAATGTTTGCAAGTAATGTAAGGATCAGGATTGGGTGAATGAATATGATGTGCATTTGGTAGATTGAAAAGGCCCTATGCGCAGATACGGCGAGGAACAATGAATATCACCACAGAATGTTTGCAAGTAATATCAAGACCAGAATTGGGTGAATGAATATGATGTGCATTTGGTAGATTGAAGAGGCTCTATTCGCAGATACGGGTAGGAACAATGGATATCACCACAGAATGTTTTCAAGTAATATTAGGATCAGAATTGGATGAATGAAAATGATGTGCATTTGGTAGAGATTGAAGTGGCTTTATGCGCATATACGGCAAGGAACAATGGATATCACCACAGAATGTTTGCAAGTAATGTAAGGATCAGAATTGGGTGAATGAAAATGATGTGCATTTGGTAGAGATTTAAGTGGCTTTATGCGCATATACGGTAAGGAACAATGGATATCACCACAGAATGTTTTCAAGTAATATTAGGATCAGAATTGGGTGAATGAAAATGATGTGCATTTGGTAGAGATTGAAGTGGCTTTATGCGCATATACGGCAAGGAACTATGGATATCACCACAGAATGTTTTCAAGTAATATTAGGATCAGAATTGGGTGAATGAAAATGATATGCATTTGGTAGAGATTGAAGTGGCTTTATGCGCATATACGGCAAGGAACAATGGATATCACCACAGAATGTTTGCAAGTAATGTAAGGATCAGAATTGGGTGAATGAAAATGATGTGCATTTGGTAGAGATTGAAGTGGCTTTATGCGCATATACGGCAAGGAACAATGGATATCACCACAGAATGTTTTCAAGTAATATTAGGATCAGAATTGGGTGAATGAAAATGATGTGCATTTGGTAGAGATTGAAGTTTCTTTATGCGCATATACGGCAAGGAACTATGGATATCACCACAGAATGTTTTCAAGTAATATTAGGATCAGAATTGGGTGAATGAAAATGATATGCATTTGGTAGAGATTGAAGTGGCTTTATGCGCATATACGGCAAGGAACAATGGATATCACCACAGAATGTTTGCAAGTAATGTAAGGATCAGAATTGTGTGAATGAAAATGATGTGCATTTGGTAGAGATTGAAGTGGCTTTATGCGCATATACGGCAAGGAACAATGGATATCACCACAGAATGTTTTCAAGTAATATTAGGATCAGAATTGGGTGAATGAAAATGATGTGCATTTGGTAGAGATTGAAGTGGCTTTATGCGCATATACGGCAAGGAACAATGGATATCACCACAGAATGTTTGCAAGTAATGTAAGGATCAGAATTGGGTGAATGAAAATGATGTGCATTTGGTAGAGATTTAAGTGGCTTTATGCGCATATACGGTAAGGAACAATGGATATCACCACAGAATGTTTTCAAGTAATATTAGGATCAGAATTGGGTGAATGAAAATGATGTGCATTTGGTAGAGATTGAAGTGGCTTTATGCGCATATACGGCAAGGAACTATGGATATCACCACAGAATGTTTTCAAGTAATATTAGGATCAGAATTGGGTGAATGAAAATGATATGCATTTGGTAGAGATTGAAGTGGCTTTATGCGCATATACGGCAAGGAACAATGGATATCACCACAGAATGTTTGCAAGTAATGTAAGGATCAGAATTGGGTGAATGAAAATGATGTGCATTTGGTAGAGATTGAAGTGGCTTTATGCGCATATACGGCAAGGAACAATGGATATCACCACAGAATGTTTTCAAGTAATATTAGGATCAGAATTGGGTGAATGAAAATGATGTGCATTTGGTAGAGATTGAAGTTTCTTTATGCGCATATACGGCAAGGAACTATGGATATCACCACAGAATGTTTTCAAGTAATATTAGGATCAGAATTGGGTGAATGAAAATGATATGCATTTGGTAGAGATTGAAGTGGCTTTATGCGCATATACGGCAAGGAACAATGGATATCACCACAGAATGTTTGCAAGTAATGTAAGGATCAGAATTGTGTGAATGAAAATGATGTGCATTTGGTAGAGATTGAAGTGGCTTTATGCGCATATACGGCAAGGAACAATGGATATCACCACAGAATGTTTTCAAGTAATATTAGGATCAGAATTGGGTGAATGAAAATGATGTGCATTTGGTAGAGATTGAAGTGGCTTTATGCGCATATACGGCAAGGAACTATGGATATCACCACAGAATGTTTTCAAGTAATATTAGGATCAGAATTGGGTGAATGAAAATGATATGCATTTGGTAGAGATTGAAGTGGCTTTATGCGCATATACGGCAAGGAACAATGGATATCACCACAGAATGTTTGCAAGTAATGTAAGGATCAGGATTGGGTGAATGAAAATGATATGCATTTGGTAGAGATTGAAGTGGCTTTATGCGCATATACGGCAAGGAACAATGGATATCACCACAGAATGTTTGCAAGTAATGTAAGGATCAGGATTGGGTGAATGAAAATGATATGTATTTGGTAGAGATTGAAGTGGCTTTATGCGCATATACGGCAAGGAACTATGGATATCACCACAGAATGTTTTCAAGTAATATTAGGATCAGAATTGGGTGAATGAAAATGATATGCATTTGGTAGAGATTGAAGTGGCTTTATGCGCATATACGGCAAGGAACAATGGATATCACCACAGAATGTTTGCAAGTAATGTAAGGTTCAGGATTGGGTAAATGAATATGATGTGAATTTGGTAGATTGAAGAGGCTCTATGCTCAGATACGGCGAGGAACAATGAATATCACCACAGAATGTTTGCAAGTAATATTAGGACCAGAATTGGGTGAATGAATATGTTGTGCATTTGGTAGATTGAAGAGGCTCTATGCAAGATTCGGTGAGGGAAAATTAATATAATAATTATGGTGTGAACCTAAATACTTTCTAGATTGATTGTATCCGCATTTCCTTTAAATTGGGGAATGTTTATCGAAATAAGAACTTGTCGGTTGTAAAATATATGGTCGCAACATACGGAACTTTTTAGTTAAATACAATAACACATATACACATCTAAAACATTCGGGGCATCTATACAGTGTTAGGTATATTTGTGGTAAAACCTTTTCCATATATATAAATAAAATAAAAAATATATATATATATATATATATATAAATATATATATATATATATATAAATATATATAAATATATATATATATATATATATATATATATATATATATTTATATATTTATACATGTCACAAACACACACACACACACACACACACACACAAACTCACACACACACACACACAAACACACACACTAACACACACACACACACACATACACACACTTTGCTCTATATTATTCTCAATTTCCCTTTCCCATGCGTCCTCTTACATATTTCCCTACATTCAACCCTTCCCTATCCTTATGGGATTTTACACAATAAGTACATAAACCTCCCAGCTAAAGAGTATTAGGACAACTCTACAAATTTCACCAGTGAAAATGAGTTAATAAATTAACTCATAAAGATTGCAACATTCCTAGGGATGTTTTTTTAAAATATTGAGAAATTAAAATTAAAATAATAGTGTATATAAGGGGAATATCTCATTAGAGGTATGTGGGCTGGGTAAATAAGTTAGTAGAGATTGCGATTTAATAAGCAAGTTATTGTATTTTGTGTGGGAGTAAGATAACGACATGGCGTTACCCCGGGGAGTAAGCGGGACACAGGAAATTCTTCTGACATTTCTGTAGAATATCTTCGCCGTTTCCGGAGTAAATCAGCCTCTTCACAAATTTCTAAACTTTTAAATTAAACGTCTATTTCAGGATTTACTCTACCTGAGACATTTTATAATCAATTTTACAATGCAGCAATTGGTCAGCATAGAAGTTGTTTTAAAATATTTACGGTGAAGTGGTTTTACAAATCACACCAGATACTAACAAAGTCTTACAAGTCCTTCCACCTAAATATGCACATATCATGTAGGCCTATGTGTCCTTTAGCGAGTAAGTCTACCTCTTGAAAGGGATCTCAATACATTTACATATAACTCATCATACACATGACAACTGTTTGATACAATTTATTTCAAAATGTTTAGCGAACCATCATTGTTGAATGCTCTACTCCATGATATCAGTTAAAAGGTTCAGATTCGATTTATACAAAAGGGTTAGTGAAACTTTGTTTTTTAAATGTCACACATTTTTTCACATTAAAATAATTCTACTAAAAGACTTCCGCTTCACAAATTTAAATTCCAAATGCTCCCGATAGTTATATTACAACCACTTTACAATGTTACACTCTAAACGTGCCACAGAGTTACATTACAACAGTTTCACAGTGTTACACTCTAAATGTGCCACAGAGTTACAATACAACCATGTCACAGTTTTACACTCTAAACGCCCCACAGAGTTACATTACAACCACTTCACAGTGTTACACTCTAAACGTGCCACAGAGCTACATTACAACCATTTCACAGTGTTACACTCTAAACGTGCCACAGAGTTACATTACAACCATTTCACACTGTTACACTATAAACGCCCCACAGAGTTACATTACAACCATTTCAGTGTTACACTCTAAACGTGCCACAGAGTTACATTCTATCCGTTCCACAGTAATGCATCCCAAATATTCTACAGAGTGTTACGTTACAGCAGTTTCACAAAGTTAAATTCCAAATGTTCCAGATAGTTACACTATAACCGTTCCGCAGAGTTTCACTTTAAATGTCCCACAGAGTTACTTTCTATCCCTACTTTCTACCACATCATTACATTCTAAACTATTTACTGAGTGTTACCTTACACCCGTTTCACAAAGTTAAATTCCAAATGTTTCAGATAGTTACATTACAACTGTTCCACAGAGTTACAATTTAAACTTCCCACATAGTTACATTACAACCGTTTCACAGATTTACACTCTAAACGTCCCACAGAGTTACCTTCTAAACGTTCCACAGAGTTACATTACAATTGTTCCACAGAGTTACACTCTAAACGTCCCACAGAGTTACATTGCAACCGTTCCACATAGTTACCCTCTAAACGTCCCACAGAGTTACATTACAATTGTTCCACAGAGTTACACTCTAAACGTCCCACAGAGTTACATTCTAAACGTGCCACAGAGTTACATTTCAACCGTTCCACATAGTTACCCTTTAAACGTCCCACAGAGTTACATTGCAACCGTTCCACATAGTTACCCTCTAAACGTCCCACAGAGTTACATTGCAACCGTTCCACATAGTTACCCTCTAAACGTCCCACAGAGTTACATTTTAAACGTCCCACAGAGTTACATTGCAACCGTTCCACATAGTTACTCTCTAAACGTCCCACAGAGTTACATTACAATTGTTCCACAGAGTTACACTCTAAACGTCCCACAGAGTTACATTGAAATCGTTCCACATAGTTACCCTCTAATCGTCCCCCAGAGTTACATTACAATTGTTCCACAGAGTTACACTCTAAACGTCCCACCGAGTTATACTCTAAACGTCCCACAAAGTTACACTACAACCGTTCCACAAAGTTACAACTTACACCCATGAAGTTACGGATATACATCCAAAAAATCTACAGAGTGTCAAGTTACAGCCGTTTCACAAAGGTAAATTCCTACTGTTCCAGATAGTTACATTACAACCACTCCACAGAGTTAAACTCTAAACGTTCCACAGTGTTACATTACATCCGTCCCACAGGGTTACATACCAATCCTTTCATGGCACTTCTCGTGGCAACTGTAAAAGTGCGGCAGACTTCAGGTTTTCTGAAATTCGATTAACAAACTGGTAATATTACTTCCCTAAGGAAGGAACCGAGCTTCAGCTATCAAGAATAACAACATTAAAAAGTGATAAAAGAATTTCAGAGGTTATAAGACTTTAAGGTATAATTAAAATACATGGTTAAATACCTCCCCCCCCTTTTGTTGTGCTTGGGGAGAAGAGTTTATTGTTTCGTTTACAAAAAGAAAATGGAGTTGAATTTATTTATTAATTAATTCGTTTCCTTCCCCAGTCAGAGTATTGTTAGCCATTGTAATCGATACTGATTTCTCCAGTTCATCGAGTTGAATAAAAAGGTCTATCTCGAGCGCTGCAGTAGAAACTTATTTTAAAACTAATGGTTTTTTAACTCTATTGCGTAAAATATTGGTTGAAGAAATTATTGTGTAGAAATAGTTAGATTCATGGTTTGTATAATTAAAATAAATAAAATCTGTTTTAAGTTTAACTGAGTTTTCTTACTAGTTACAATATTTTTTCGCCTAATTCAAATTATTATTAAACTTTTAATAGGCACATGTTAAGTGTATTGTATATAGAGGTTTGATTTATGAAAATTGATCTTTTGACAAAGGGCTGCAGAAGGGCGCACTAATATAATCTCACTCTCTAGTTAAGGGCCTCTTAAACACTTATTTTTAACACTAAAGTAATTTATGAACAATTAAAATGGCCTTTAAAAGTTTCCTAGAAATGGGAATAACCATCATGTAATGACACTTTTCTGAAACAATGTTTATTGTAAGTAGTTTTGCTGCTAGAGTAAAATATATGGCATGTGACGTGGTAATTAAAAGTGTTACACGCTTAGTTATTAGTAAGCGGTTGGCATGGCGAAGCTTTTCTTTTCGGCAACGATGAAGTCGTAGTAGGCGTTAGGGTCTCCATAAAGCGAGGTCATTACGTCACAACCCTTGATTGTTCGACAATCGTGAAACAAACAATTTATTATCACGAGAACTTAAAAGTACTACGAACTATAGTCTAGTCATGATTAGCTGAATACGTTCTCTTCGATAGAATGCATAATATATATCGCATTTAGGAAAAGCGCAATTAGTTACTTCAATCAATGTTATATTTACTTGTAAGTTATGGTTTGTAGTAGAAACACTCACCGATGATGATGCCTTTGTCATTGAAACGCGTGTGAGGTAATCAATGATTAACTTGTGAGTTTTGTGTACGTATTTTATTAGTTTTATTTGTATTAAAAGGAAATAAGATTGTCAAGGCATTGGCAAATACTTACTCAACAGTTTCGTATATACGTATTTGTTTAATTAACAAATTATTAATCAAGTTTTTACTGTTACTGACATAATTTGGTATAGATAATAAATAATCGAATGAGAATTGTTTCTTGATTTCATGCAATATTGAAATTTCCGTAACGTGAATCTCGTAAAAGTTTAAATAATAAACGACATGCAAACCCACGCAATTTACAGAGTACAATGAGGGAGGCGTTGTCCAGTAATTAATGTTTATAGATTTTTAGAGAACAATTTATTCAGCTGGATGTCAGCCTGATTAAGCAGCGTGTTACAGACAGAAACTTGTTATATATTTCCTTTACGTGATTTCAATTAGTCTAACAAATTCGGACACCTGACAAATTCTTGTGCTAAGCCTATTATGAACATATTTTGACTAGTCATTCACTTGATTTTTTCCAGGGGAATTTTTAAGTTTGGCAGTAGATGGTTAAGTTTTATGCTCGTTGAATAGTCTTAATATTTGGTACCGTCTTCACTCAGGTATAATGAATAAATAAGAAACAATTACAAACGAAAGATAAATGTATGCCTAAGTTTTTGTGAACTGTGATTTGAAATGCAGTTTCCGGTTCTTAACAACACTTGTTTTCCGTTTTGCTATTCTTAATGCAAAATGGAATCAGTGGGAAAAAGATGAATTCCCAAATATACTGTTTTTATGAGTTTTTATTTCATTTGTGATGAAGTAAAAACTCTCTTACCCGTGTATTACGGTTTCCTTTTATAATAGAATTGAACTATTTTCCCTTAAAGTGTTCAGAGCAATATGATGCACATTAAACATTAAATTTTGTTGGAAAGCACTAAAGCCAGAGTAAGATCGTAGCTTTCTTGATAATATTTCTCCATTCCTCGCTGCAAGTGATTCCTTTCCTAATCCGTCATTAAAAATGTCTTTAAAAAATATTTCTCAAATGCGTCTATTAAGTTTCCTCTCCTAATCCCTAATTATAGGTTCTCAGATTGGCCTTCTAGAGTTCTACATATTGTCTGAGTGTTTTTCTCTATCTTTTACTCAATTTACTGGATAAGCGATCCTAATTTTTTCATTCTATTGCAATTTTGCGTAGTGCCATGACATCTTCAACATGTTGTATAATGATTTATCCGCAAAATCAAGAAGCTGTAGCATTTTTCTGTTGATCAATTTTTAGATATGTTATTATTGCCACTGATTTGGAAAAAGACAATTATACGACTTAGTGTAGACTGTAACGGTCTGAATCACCGTTTCAAATAAGAAATTAATAATTTTCTATTTCTTAAATAACAATTTTAATATTTAAATAATTAGGTTTTAATTAATGGTATAATAAACATAGTAAGGAGACAGGATGTCAGTAAAATTTTGAATAAGTATTATTGAGACAAATTAAAAATTACAATAGCATGAAACTGTAATAACTAACTAAATTTGACAAACGGGAGTGCCGAAATTGCTAACTTAATACATAACTCCATAATACACAGTAATGAAAACAGAATTTAAAAAACTCAAATAACAAAAAAGGTACAGCCATTTAAAAATAATAGACATTTTTCAGTGTTCTAAGAGAGATAACAAAATTATGCAGGTTAAAAGTAATACGTTGTCCAACCCGCCCGTACAAGAAACAAGCACGGAGATAGCGACGAGCTGAGAGGGGAGGTGAAGGGTGACACAGCCGGAATAAATACAGGAACTTATGGACCTGCAAGGTAGTCTGTAACAAATATTTTATACGAGGTGCTAACGGTCGTAATGTCGGTCAACGACTAGGACAACCACCATAAGGCCAGACGGGACCAAAATAGCCAAGTTTCCACGCTTCCACCGTCTACTTCCATCCATGGATGAGGGCTCCAGACTCAGCCTCCAGGACGCGGAAATGGAGAAAGACTTCCATCCACTGACCAGGGATGGCAACTTCCGATGTCCAGGGACCAGGGAATCAAGACAAGAGGACTCTAGGACCGGCAACTAAATCCTTGACAAGTCATTTAAATTAGTCAGTTAAATTTATTAAATTCAAATTACCAATTAAACTTAACAATGACTTCATTCTATGTTGAAAAATTAAATAAATCTTAAAGGTAGTAAAATTATTTGGTAGGCTATAACAAAAATGTTTAAATAATGAATAATAAATATTAAATTTACAAAGTAGTTTTGGCCATAAGCCATTAATTTTCAAGAAGACCAGATTCATTAAATTTTAAAATTATTAATAATAAAATTAAATTAAATTTCATTAAATAATAAATATATAACATTAAGAACCTAATCTTTCTTCAAACGAGTTCTCTCCTGAGAACAATTTTATTGAGCTATTCTAAAAATTAGTTGGTTTTTTGTATTGAAGCCCAGATACGATGTCTACAACAAAACACAGAAGCAAAATGGAGCGGGGGAGGACGTTGCAAGACACATAGTAGTTTTGAAATAAACCTGAGTGTATAAGCATCCATTAGTTCCAGTAGAACTCGCTATTTGGCTTGGAAATCACACAAAAACTACATGTAGCCTATCATATTGGTCTACACCGGTGGTAGAAAAATGGGAGGCTTCATAGAATTGCATCGCAAACCAAATCGCGGTAAGATAGACACAGGGAAAAAATTTCTGGTGTTATGTTGGATGTATTTGAAACAATGTAATATTTACATAATAATTTCGCTTGAAATACTAAACAAGAAAATTTATGTTTGGGAGATTTCCACTGTTCAAACGCCGGTTTTAAATGTCGGTTTTATAGTGGTACCTTCCAAGACTAACAAGAATATATATATATATATATATATATATATATATATATATTTGTAGATTATGCAACACTGTTTTCTTGTATACACTTATCCTTTCACTTATGTACTTAAACAAGAATCTTACTTGGTATTCTTCATCATCTCAGTATGCCAGATGATGGAAGCACTCGCTAGCTTCTGAAAGCGCTTGCATAAATACCAAGTAAGATTCTTGTTTAAGTACATAAGTGAAAGTGATATATATATATATATATATATATATATATATATATATATACTTATATATATATATATATATATATACATATATATATATATATACTTCATTAAAACTTAAAATAAAATATAAACCTAATTTTCTCTTAATTAATGGTGTGGGTAAAATACTTTTGAAGAAGATATTTTTTTTGCTCTTTTAAAAAATGGTAAACCTTTTTGTAAATTTATATACCACTATCAATGTATATACGAATAAAACTCTAAGCAGTTTTAGCTTTCTCACCCCATAAAGTGCTTTTCAGCAACCAAACCAACAAACACAACAAATAAGCCACCATGAAATCTACAACACGGTAATTTTACTTCGAAAGAGGTCGTTTGTCAGCCATGCTGGTATTAGTAGTCTAGGCCCAGCATAGTGTATGAAACGTTCTAAATCTATAGGCCATGTTTTATTGGCAATTTTCCGTATAGCCTCTGATTGGTTCATTAGGGATTCTGTGGCAGTTTAGATAAATTGGGGAAGAGTTTACGTTACTCGGTAACTTTCGATTTTTTATTTCTATTTATGTTACTGAAAAATTCATTCTAAACGAGGATAAAGTGATTTTAAAGTCATAATCCATTAACAGTGGTTAGAGACTATGATAAATGTAGTCTTATAAACAAAAGGTCTAGTTTACGTAATTTCTCAGAAACTGTCACTCCACGCTGTGCCATATTACAAAGCAAATATATTAAAATATACCTACAAAGTATCTACTTGAGACAGATTTTGAATTTCATTTCGGTCCCCCAGTCCCTCAGACTGCCACATTTAAGTATGTTTGTTAAACATTTACCTAACAATATACACTTTTACAAAACGTGTCACAATACAAATTCTTTAGTCATAATGGATGTTTTCGAAAATCAAGTGTATACAGCTATCACTGATGTGTTAGTGTAGAATTATCACTAATAAGGGAAAGACGATGGCCAAAACAGGCTCTGTTAATAAAGAATTTGTATAGTGAGACAATAAGTAAACGTGTATATTTCATGTGTATTTAATCTCATAAGTTCAGCTCTAACTGTTAAACAGTCACTAAATCAAGGGTTTCCAATACTGGGTCACGGAAGGGTTTCAGTTACGTCGCGAATCGATTCTAAATCAATCATAATCAAAACAGAAATAGTCAGACAAATCGAAGCAAATCAAACTGTATTTTAATTTTTTAGCCACATTCTTTAGGTATAGTTTCGTGAGGCAATAAAACATAAAAATCATTTAAAATCACTTGCACACATTATAAGAACAACATGAAGCACTGGGTTGAACATGAAGGTAATGAAACGGGGGTGAACATGTTTAGGGTGAATAGTTCTTTTGTTGGCATAGTTACCGTGATGTTTCAGAGGTAGTGGGGTAGGACGCCCCCAGCAATGGAACACCTGTAAGTCTCTCCGAAAGGACTTGTAATGCATTCACGCCAAATTGTCCAAGTTGTGGGAAAGGACAATCATGTATTATATTTAAATCAGCGCTTTAAATGACAACAATTAATATACATCTTCTCTTATTGTGTGTCTATGTTATGAGTGAAATGTATCCAGAAAATTTCCAATCTCTACCGTTTATAGTTTCGACTCTACTTTGATTATCAGTTAGTCACTCAGGACAACGATTCTTATCTATCTTTCTCCCTCTTTCTCTCTCTCTCATATATATATATATATATATATATATATATATATATATATATATATATATATATATGTGCAATATTTTATAGTACACTATATTTATATAAAGAAGAGATACGACATACATATTTGTTTTTCCCCCACCATGGACCGTTGGACTATGAAGATATTCCGATAAGGAGGTCGCCAGCTGATGAAAACGTTTCGAACCTCTGGCTTACTGATAGGCAACCATAAAATTAAAAAATATATACTTCCTCAAACGAAAGTCGTATTTAAGACACTGGCTCCTACAAACCTTATGTAAAACTTTATTTCACTATGATGTAGAATGGAATTAGATTATTATAAGCTTAGAAGTAATTAAAATATAAATTAGGCGAGCATTATCCAAGGGTCGTAAGCAACGTATAAACAAAGTCAAAGGTTAAACTGTCTCTGCTTTCAACAACTTAAAGCAACTGTGGCGTAAATGTTTATATTAATTAAAACAATCTCCCACCACAAATTCAACAAATTTTATTTTATTTTTTATTTTTTTTAGTTATTTGTAAAAATACCTCTGAAGAAAATTATTTTGTAGTTGAAATGTACATAAGATTAAAATAAAATTTGTTGAATTTGTGGTGAGAGTTGTTTTAATTAATCTGTCTCTGCTTTGTAAAATGTTTGCAAGGAACAAGATGTAGATTATTTGTTTTGTAAATTTCTTGCTTTTGTTTTCCAGACAAGAGAAGTAATGGCCATTTTAACCGCTACAGACTCAGTGAGAGCTGAGAGATAAATAGAAAGGAAATTTGGCAGGGGAGACTGTGAGGGCCTGAAATTACTCACTACTTTTATTATTATATTTCAATTTAATGATAATTTCTATAGCTTTATAAAAGGTACGAATTCAATAATCGGTGGTATAATATTGCTTGAAGTTTTATTTGTGTATAATAATAATAAATTAACATATTTAATAATTTATTCACTTAAATAATATATTTAATTAAAGATATGTGTTAATATGTATATGAATATATATACATATATATATATATATATATATATATATATATATATATGTATGTATGTAGGCATGTATGTATGTATGTATGTATGTATGTAGGCATGTATGTATGTATGTATAATAACGTACTTTCAATTGCTTAAACTCCTTCTGCAACTTTTGATAGAATTTTACGTGTTTTGGCGTTGATAACAGCCGTAAGGGTATTTGAAGAACTTGAAACAACTTTCTCGGTATACTTTTGAGAATTTTAAATATTTATAAGTTATATTATATGACAAAAACTATTCTTATAAAAATAATCATCAATGTAGTATTTCAAAATATTGAATTTTATTTAACTTCTAAAATGTCATATTAAAAAACCGTTTTGCAATTCAGAATTAATTAAAAATTATAACTTAAAACAGGGTATGCATTATTAACTTCTATTATTGTGTTTAGAAAATTGAATTTTAAAAAGATTATACTATTGCCAGTGCTACCAACTCTTGGAAGATACATTACCAACTACATTTATAATTCACGCGCAATAAAATTCCAAATCTTTCGGCCACAAGTTTAAAGATTTATTGTGCAGTAAAGTCAGTACGATGCTGAGTGATTAATCTACTGCCAAACTGTGGCTGTATGTGGGCTTGTTTCAGAGACACCAGTGCTCTGTTATAACGTGCTACTTAACTATCATTATAATATACGGAAATCACCCAAACTGTTGTTTCATTACTAAAATCAGTGCATTAAAACCTTGCAAGAATTAAACATTTGATAATTCAGAAATCTATTGCACTATATTCTTTGTTTATCATTGGATTAACATATTCTTTCTATCAGTGAATAAAGATCTCCGATATATTTCTTTCTACAAAACTTACTACCTAAAATATTTGTATACTGTAATAACATTTCTATAATGTATTGACCTTAGAGTAAATGGGATTTATTTGTATGTGTTGTGTATTTAAATTCGTTGTTTTATGTTAGTATTTTAATTTTGAGTGTGTATTTTACTATTATATACTATCAGAGAAAACACATCTGTGTAGCATATTATTGAACGCGGAAAAATATGTCCATTCACTGAAGTCTTAAACTTAAATACAGCAATTTAACGAATGTATATATTGACGGGAGGTGAAAGGCTGCGTTGCGTCAGTATAAATAATTTCCTACAAACATTATAAAGACTGTGAAAACACTGACTTGCATGAGCCAGGATCGATTTTATGTAAATTCTATTATTATATAGGTTCCGTATGAAATAACAAACAATCTTGAAACATGTGAAGACATATCGGATGCAGAGCCTGTGGATATGTAGAACATAATGAAAATGTAACATGTTTTCAGAACTAATACAGGTGAAATCTTGTTCAATCTCTCGAGGCCAAGCGTGGTTGCATAGTCCGAGCAATACAACGAATAACCGTCAACGGGTAACGGAAGGTTACCTTTTTTATTTGAAATTATTGTGAAATTTTGATGTATTTTATTTTCACAAAGATAATTTTTGCCCTTTAATGCTCGGTTCTAGGCTCCTATAAATGTCTAGCCCTCTTGGCCCCATTTTCTGAGCAGATGCTTCCATTGAGTCGAAAAAAAATACTTTTTCAAAAAAACTGTCAAAAAGTAATCTGCTTTTTCTTGAATCAACCTTTCGTTCCGTTTAGGAAAACAATACTGAAAGATGAAAAATTGGTTTTAAAAGTATACCTAAATTTACTTATTTATTTTTTAATAAAGTTCTAAATTTACTAAGTTTAAAAAATTTAATTTAGCACAGGTCTTCTTTTTCTTGTGTGATCTTACTTTAAAAAGTTTTTAAGACTTTTCATATTTTTGTAACTGCGTTAAAATGGTTTTAGAATTAGATCTCATAGTGAAGGTTTGCTTAATACCATCAAACGGTTTCGGCAATACAAACGTTTAATCCGTGCTGAGGGGTACTTGAAATATTTACAATGATCACAGTGCAGAGATTGCTATTTTTCGTCAAGGTCAAAGAAGTAACCTTCCTTTGTGAATAGGTAAATCGTATCAGGTAAATGTACACAGGTTTCATGGGATATACGATTCCCCAGTGTTAGCAAAGTGGCTGGAATTTCCTCTGCTATGGGCCATATGATTTCTGTGTAAATTACAAATATATTTGTATTGATTTTCTTTAGGCACCTACAAACGTGCACCTACAATGTAAATTTTTCCAATTTTAAGTAATGTTTACATTTTTCTTTGCGCCGTCTAAATGGATTTTATTCTGTGAAAAATAAATACCGTATGTATCAATTGATACAGGTCTGTTAACGTATAAGTATATTAGGCGTACAATTACAACCGTAATAGGAATTTATCCAGACTATAGTCTTTTTTATTTTACTATATAATAATGTATTCAACGTAATCTTAATATATAATAATGTATTCAACGTAATCTTAATATATAAGAATGTATTAAACGTAATCTTATTACTGATTATACTCAATGCTCAAAGATTAACTAGAATGTATAGTTTCATTTTGTCAAATTTGTAAATACTTTTTGTTTGCTGTAAATATAATCTACAGTACTTTGTGTAAAATCTATTTCCATGGGATATTTAAACAGGTTCTCTAAGAAATACACGTAGAACTTTGTAATTAGTAGCATTTATCATGTAATAGCCCCTGAGTGCAGTTAAACATTGTATTCCTAACATACAACATAAGGGTTTAGATCTTTCAATCTAAGCTCAATACCAATGATACCTTGATTAATTCTATAATTTAGCAAAAAATAACCATTGTTGTTTTATATAAATATTTGTACTTTTGTGGCCGAGAAAACAAAATGGCGCGAACAGGACTTTGTCTTCCTCCCTAAAGCTCTACTTAATCACGTTTGTCAAGCTCGGGTGCGATATACGTAGATTTAAACTCTAACCCTTTTGGTTTAAGAGGCCGTGCAAGTTTCAATACTGGCTGGTGTAGTGCTCATATGCAAGCAGATTCTACATGAAGTGTTACCTACGGGAAGTGGAATACGAGGCATGAATGTATCGATTGCAAATGTTGGCATCATTGAGGAATCCATAAGTGTGTTTGTAGTGGATTTAGAGATCGCAGTAAAAGCAGGGACTGCGCATTCTTTGTGCAATGTTTATAAATGTATTGCCTATAAAATGCACATATTCAGGGGATGTGTATTGGGTGGTAGTGGTATTCAAAAAATAAATTTTAGGAATAAGTTTGTAATTGTTATTTATTGAGGTTTGAATTTCCAAGGTGAAAATATATTTTAAATTATTGTAAAATTTAATACAGTTTCTACATTTTACAAATATTTGTATTACACTATTACACAGAAGCGTTTAGATGTATTATTTTAGTTTTTCCAATTTCTACAGTTTTGTTTTGCATTTCATAATGTTAAGCTCATCCTATGTTTTCTAAGAAATGCAATTACCTCCACATCTCTTTCGATTGATCGGGCATTCATGCTTCTTCATATAACTATGCGAAAGTATTAGTTTGCATTCTTCTTATTATATATATATATATATATATATATATATATATATATATATATATAAATATATATATATATATATATATAATATATAGCAAATATATTATTGGTAAAAGTATTCTTGCTTTTGAAATGTTTTAAATTTATTAACTATATTACAAAAAAACATATCACCATATTTAATATATATATATATATATATATATATATATATAAGAAAAGTGTAAAGTAATAGAAAGAATTAAGGAACTCATTAGAATAAAATTTTCCTCTGTTAACCTAAGTAAGAATTGACTTAGGATATAATTCTTGTAACAACCCAAACATTACATAAACTTCAAAGGTTTCAAACATTTAAACCCAAATGCATACTTAATGGTGAAGTTTAACCGATACCATGCTTCAATTCTTGATGCAACATTGGGGACTGGAGATCACACAAGCTGAAACTTTGTAACGTTTCTTAGTCCTACGCCACAGGGCAGGCATAATAATAGTTGTCTGTCTGTAACGCTCTTCATATATTGAAGGTAGGACTAGGTAACTTAAGTGAAATAAGTATTGAATATTTTAAAATACAAAGTTAAACCATTTAAACTAGCAGAGTCTCATTAAATTAATTTTTAGAGGCTCATTAAATTGAGATGTATGGGATTGTGTCCTCGTTAAATAATTGCTCTTAAACTTCAATTAAAGCAAATTACACATATTTTATTTAAACAAAAAAAAAATATAAATTACAATCATAATACATATTTCTTAGACATTGATTTAGTTACTGATTAGTGAACATTTAATATTTGAATTTTTACCTAATACAATCAATGGCTGAAATGGCCCTGTATTCGAGTTTGCTTGCTTGCTTTTTTCATAATTAAATCCTACAATGTAAACTGATAACAAATGCACCAAATGATGCATACATTACATTTATATACGTGTTGAAAAGTTTAAGGTTTATTAATTTTGTGTTAAACTGTTTAAGCATTTAAATTTTGTAATAATTCACTAAAGTTTGAATTCGTTCACTTAGCTGTTTTAACAAGTTGTAGCCTCGCATCCTTCTATTGGAAAAACCTTACAAGATTCCCATCAGTAACTCAGCGTTCCATCTTCGTACTTGGCTACGTACGCTGTCTTCTACATTATGATTATAACAAATTTAAAAAAATGACTTTTACATTAAAATTGGAAAACTAAACATTTCCTCGCTCTTGGAGACCTCCGTTGCCTTCTACATTTTGGCTATAAGAGGATTAAATTATCGTTGCAAGCAGGCCTCCTAGCTACCACGCATCGGGTGGGCGCATACATAGCTTAATATAATTGGTTTTTAAACTCTTCCTACAGATGCCACTACCAACCAGAGATTTCATTTAAAATATTTCTAATAAATCACAATTTTTTTTGATATAGTTGTATATTGTTACAATTTTTTGAATACATTCTCGTTCGTTTTCTGAAATTTCCATTTTAATATGTAACACCATCTAAAGTGTGTTACAACTTGCCTAGCCCTTTGATTAGCAACATGTGCCTACCCTGGCCCCTGAGAGCAACATATTTTTGAAAAATGTTTATAATATATCTTTTTTCTATTTTTTTAATTTTCTAACTTTTTTAAATTATACTAATATTTGTAATGTTTTTTTATTCACTTATTTTCTCATGTTAACCGAAATATAGCTTACGTTTTACTGACAATTTGTTAAAAGTTATTCTCTTTATAAAATACCGCACAAACATTTAAAAAATCTGTAAACAAGTGGAGAAAACACAAAAGTACTTCATTATTCAATCCCCTATTCATTTTAAAGTACTACACAATCTTCAAAACGGTCTGTAAATATGTGGGAAAACCCATAGACTTAGGATACAAAAGAATAGTCACTATGTACTCTCTGTGTTATTTACTGTCCAGATAGTTGCAAATATATAACCATAAATACAGAACAAAAAAACAGGAAAACAAATTGTAACCGTACGGCAATGCTAGAAATGGTAGAGCGTACATATACGGGAATGTTTCCGCTGGCCGTAGCGCGATCTCACGTACTGGTGTGTGGATGCTAATCTAAAAGTAATGGTAGAAAGTGTATATACGGGAATGCTCCCGCTGGCCGTAGCGCGATCTCACGTAAAGGTACGTGAATGCTAATCTAAAAGAAATGGTAGTACGTTTATATACGGGAATGCTCCAGCTGGTCGTTGCGCGAGCTCACGTAACGGTGCGTGAATGCTAATCTAAAAGAAATGGTAGAAAGTGTATATACGGGACTGCTCCCGCTGACCGTAGCGCGATCTCACGTACTGGCACATGAATGCTAATCTAAAAGAAATGGTAAAACGTGTATATACGGGAATGCTCCAGCTGGTCGTTGCGAGAGCACATGTACTGGTACGTGAACGCTAACCAATGGCTAGATAGAAGCACAACTAATACAACATTGTGTTTTTACGGGAAAATATACGTTGGACGTTGACAACATGTAGGTGGGTTGAACTCAAAATTAACAAAGATGTCTGCAAAAATTTTTTCTGCAGATGTAATTTTGTAGTAGTGTCACAGACGGTGATGGGATAAGTCAATGATACAATGCATATAACAATAAAGTATATTACTATGTAAGTTTGTGTGCAGTTAATTATTTATAACTTTAATTCACACGCCAGCTAAATAATTATTATTACTCATATTACTACTTATCTCCAATTATAATAAAAAAATTAATAATATAAATAATATAAAAGAACATCTCTTAACTTGCCGAATAGATTACATGGACAATTAAAATGGTAGTTTTATATACAAAATAGTTGTTAAAAATAAATCATTTAACTCTACATCTATTCTAGATATTTCGTAGCTCTCTAAGTACTCAAGAAGAGGTTTTGTCTAACATTTCAACACAAAATATCTGTAATGATAGGTTTGTAAAGCACAGATGAAACGTTATTTTTACTGCTTTACAGTGTGGTTAAAAAGTGTGATTTTATTACTATTGGCTCTAAGGAGTCAGCGATATTAAACATCCCATGACCAACCCATCGTACGAGTCTTTGTTTTAGGGGAGAACAACATTGTTTTGTGGTTGTAAACCTTTCAAAATGTCGTATTATGTATGTATTCTAGCGGCGCACAGGTCGATCTTTTGACTCTCTCTTTACTTCGTTTTACGTTCCGGGATATTTTCTTTCTGGAATGGTTTAATATTTATTTGTTATAAAGTTTACGGACATGGTGATTGATTTCGACAGTCCGCTCTACATAACAAGTCGTTGCTGTCAGAATCCAAAAGCATCTGTCTGTCAGAACGTCCTCCAATGTAAGACCACGTCCCATTACCGACAGGGGGTTTAGTTTTGTAAAATATGAAGCAGGCGACTTTAACAAGATCTACTCCAGCATCTCTTGGAGACTCACTCATATTGAACCTGTGAAGATAGGACTGAGTTACGATGTGTCGCACCCTCGTTAATGCTGAAGATGTGACGACGGATCTCACACATCATAGTACAATTGAAGATCATCTTCATACCATTTGTATGACAAATAGGCGTCTTATTTTTGTTAAATTAAAATAAATTATTAAAAACAATTAAAAATCCTTATGTTTTAATACAATTCAGAATACCATTTTTGGCAAAGTATTCCTTAGTTGGGGGATGTAATGGTCAAAACAAAAATGCAGTCAAATATTTCTCGCCTTGTGTATTTTTTACAGAAACATTCCAGCAAATCTGTTTATAGAATCGTGATGGAGCATGTTTCGCTTGCTAATTCACCGCTTTTCTTCCTCAGTTGAATGATTGTTAATGACTCAGTGAAAGCAACGAGTAATAGAAAGGGAGTCCTGATCAGCGCCTGAAACATATACATCCTAATTAGGCGCTGCCCCACATCACTGTAGAATTTTTAAATTCCTACTATTAGTTCTCATGCTTACTACTATATGTTGTTAAAACTTTCAATCAATAATAAAATACTTTTTTTTTGATCTACTCAAGTTCATACTTATTTGTTTAATCTTGTTGTGGATGGTTCTTGATGCTAATGCAGTTTAATCAACATTAATTCATTACGATTCATTTGAAAATTTTGATGTCTATCTTTTGGATTCGAACTGAATGACTTGAGCACACAAGAGGAGAAATTAAAATCCTTTTTTAGTGTTGACTAGAATAAATACGATATGATGCTAATAATATGACGAGGTAAGTGGATAGCACACCTATTGCCATTAGGAGAGCTTATTTGGAATATATAGGAAGATTACAGAAGGTTTTTCCGCCATTAAATAAAGGGGGTTGGTGAGCGTAAATGGATTCATTAGTGCCGCAAAAACCGGCTGTATTTATATTAATAATGACTCCGTGTACCAAAGTCCGTGATGTTTAACGAGATGCAATATATAATCAAGTTCTCTTTCAATGTTCATAGTAGATAATTAAGTGGATTTATGATATAATTTTTTTTTTTAAACCGTGTATTCTTATCCGGCTGTCCACTCTCAGGACAGCCAACCTGTGTGATTTAAATATCCCAATTAGCACCGTATTCTTCTATCTCTTGGTTGTTAGTTTTAGTACAAAATAATATGCAGGCGTGTCTATGGATCTTGTTTAATTAATTCGATATATGCAAATATATGTATATATATATATATATACTGTATTTGTCTATGTGGGGAAATATGTTATTCAATAATATATTTAAATTACTTTATATTGTAGAATTGTCTATGATTTTGACAGATTTAAATTAAATTTCAAGAACTAAGTATGGTTCTTTAGAAATACCTATAGCATTAAATTACAAGTGTATATTCATTTTTACTTATGTAAAGTTCTGAATAAAGTTAACTATAAGTTATTTCAAAAGGGTAACATTATAAACAATTTTTTTTAGTAATTATTATTTGTGTTAAGGAATATAGACTTTGTAATCGTTTTACAATGTCAATTTTAAATTGTAAAACTAATCATTCATTTTTATTTCTAAACTATAAATATATGATTATAAAATATTTGATTTTCAAATCAATTCATTAATTATTGTAACTATTTTTAGGAGATTGTTTTATAATTTTATTTTCCTAATCTGACAGCTAACTGTTTCTTCCAACCCCTAAAAGCCCATAAATACATAGAAAAAACACGGATATAGGACAGAGACTTATATAAAACAAATGAAGAAATAATTTAAACAACGAGAAAGAAACAATTTTTAAATAAATATGTGCCATTCCGCTAACTTGCAGCTCTAACCTTTTAGAAAGCGCCAATGAAGGAATTTCGTAAACATCAGATACGTAACCACAGATAGACTTTGATTTCGGAAAAGTCTCAAATTATTTGTAGCTAAACATGAGACTAAATTAAAATACAAATTGATTGCCTAGATAGTAATTGATAATTGTCCATGAAATAATCAATTTTGTGGTCTAAATCTCTTCACAAGTTTTATATTTTCATTTTACACAAATTTCGATGGTTTTAAATAGATTCTACAATTTACTAATAATTATTTGTATTAGCTCGACTTATCCATACTGTTACATTACATTGTTTGAATTAAACCCTATACTAATAGCTTTATTAAAACTTCAACGCCCACATCACTGCAAATTTGTGTTCCTTCAAGTATTGTTATGCGTGGAAAATAACAAATAATTAAAAATATCCATAAACACAAAATTATAAACTAAAAAAATAACGGATGCCTACATGAAGCAACGTATTAAAATATATAATAGCTATTAAGAAAATTTATCACAATTATCACATTTCTAAGAATAGTAAATCATTTTTATTAATAAAACAATATAGTATTTAGGTTTAAAAAACCATGATTTTACTTATATCCCCGTTCTATATATAATTTCATAGACATGGACTCCTTCTACTTTGAGTAGTCGATGTGCTTTTTTGATGCAAACGACGTTGTCTGGAATTTGTGAGCGTTACTTCTTTCACCCTTTAGTTGCTGCCATTCTCCTGTCACTTCTTGTTCTTGATAAATAATCACTCTTACAAACTTTTATCTTTACTATTTAACTGTGTCTTTGAATTACATTTTCTATGTGTTTTAGAGTCATTGTATTAGATTGTCTGTAAATGGTTCTAAAATGTTTCTGGTTTCGAGACGGATTTGGTTCTTTTTACATTTTAACAAATCACACCGTCACAATATGTGATTTCAAGTAACCTCACTTTCCTTATGTAGCCTAGATATATTCAGCCTTGTATTTTCTCAAATGCACTTGAAATTTCAAAAATTAATAATTATTACGGGGGAAATCATCAAACACTCTATGTGGTGAAACATAGAGTGAAAGTTTGTTTCTTTTCTTTAGTTAGCCTGGTTCCCCCCAAAATGTTGGTTTTTTTCAATTTACCATAATTAAGTTACGAAAGGAACTCCCTGGTTGTTCTACTGCTGCCTAGTTTACATCCACTAGACGAAATCATTTCATACACAGCCTCCAGCTTATTATTTGTGGTCACTTTTCTTGACTTTGCTCTGAATCATTCTAAGGATCAAATCTCACTGCACTCTATGCACTCATTGGCGTTTGTAGCTCTCCTGTGATTTCGAGAGCGTTTGAAATAGCAACACAGATATTAAAATCGATACTTATTATTTATTTTATTTATAGCTTATTAATTTTTTATTGTTAAAGAAATATATAGTCTAGTGAAAACTGTTGATATTTTTTTAAAATTTTCAAATAACTTATTTCGTACACGATTATCGCATTAGCACTAATTGACTTTTTAGGGACACAGCAGAGCGCTCACTCCAGCTGTCTCTCTCTCACACACCAACGTCTCTTACTGACGTTCATTTTTAAAACACACTTTCAGTTTTCCTTCAAAATAATTAAGTTCACATAAGGAAATAATTTTATTCGATGTACTTACTCTTACAACGGTTTTTGGGTCTTATAGAGTGCGTGCGTGTGCGTCTGTGTGTGCGTGCGCTATTGTGTGTAACTTATAGTTTTATAGAGAATAAATATAAAATAATATAAATGTTATTCAAAATTCGAAAATAACAAAATACTCAATATAGATAAATAAAAATGTCTAGACAGAGAACAAATCTAAAACTGAGTAAAAAGAATCATTTCATCGTTTAAACTGCCTTCAAAATATTTCTTTTACTGATTCTAAATACTTGTTTATATTAGCGTCAACAAAGATTGTTTCCCGCACAGTAAGCGGATCAAATATTTGTTTCAGCAGTCTAATAGCATCAAACAGGTCCCTTCAACGTAACGTTATAAGCTATAAAGGAAAAGTGAATTGGAATATCATAAGAAGATTACATGGCAGATAATGTTATTTTCGTCAAGGTCAAAGGAAGTCAGCTTTCTTTGTGTACAGGCAAATCGTTTCGTTAGGGCGTCAGTAAGAGGTTTTATGTAAAATAATTATGTAATATAACATATCACGCACTATAAACTTCTGCCAGTGTTGTAATATTATAAGCAGATTAAGTTGCAGAGAGTTATTTTAGTGAAGCCTAAAGGAAGTGAGCGCTCTTTGCGAACAGGGAAATTGTTTCATTACTGCACCGACTTTCAGTTGTATATAACATAATTATGTAATGTAATATCTCACGAAATATGTACTGAAACCTTCTTCCAGTATTAGGAGGAAAGCCCATTATTTCTCAACGTTAAAATCTCCTATATTTAAAACCCATTATTATACTATTTTTTTCCCGTCTTTTAATAGAATATTATAAACAGGAAGAGACAACTTAGTCTAGCATTAACGAAAGAGCCCAGACATAGGCATTTTATGTAAAATAATTATGTAATATAACATATCACGCACTATAAACTTCTGCCAGTGTTGTAATATTATAAGCAGATTAAGTTGCAGAGAGTTATTTTAGTGAAGCCTAAAGGAAGTGAGCGCTCTTTGCGAACAGGGAAATTGTTTCATTACTGCACCGACTTTCAGTTGTATATAACATAATTATGTAATGTAATATCTCACGAAATATGTACTGAAACCTTCTTCCAGTGTTAGGAGGAAAGCCCATTATTTCTCAACGTTAAAATCTCCTATATTTAAAACCCATTATTATACTATTTTTTTCCCGTCTTTTAATAGAATATTATAAACAGGAAGAGACAACTTAGTCTAGCATTAACGAAAGAGCCCAGACATAAAAAAAATTAAAATTGTATATAAAGATGTCATTATTAAGATTAAGTTTATAAACAAACTTTAAGATTTCTTCTGTAGCGGATATGGTGCAGTGTCATGATGTTTATGTAATGGTTTTAGTTTCATACTTGACGGTTGTTATAGTAGATGGGATCTCTCAATGCTAATTTTACAACTAACATGTGATATGAAGACCAGATATTACAGACGAAGTTATTGTTGCAAGCTCTAATAACTTGTTACTTATCTAAAGGGACAAGGAAATAACCCTTGATACATCTGCCTCTTTTATTGAACGCGATTTTCGTTAATTATGTCTGGCAATAAAAAATAATAAATATTACGTTAGAGAATGGGAGGGGGTTTCAAACAAATTTTCGTTTAGAAATTGATTTCAGTATGGGATGATAATTTTATTTGCTGAGGCTTTACAAAGCGTAAAATAAAAAAAAGTTCAATGCACAAAGTTTTTATCGCTGGATTTCAACTCCACAAAACCGCAAGTTTCTACTTTTACAATCAACATTAAACCAGGTTGTATGGAGCAATAAACAAACGCAATCAATTTATATGGATATTTTGACCAAAAACTAATCTCTTTTAATGATTACTTTAACTACACAGTACGTGTTTGGGAGAGGGGAGGAGAGTTGGTGGTGGCTGCTGTGCATTGTGACGCTAGCTTTTAATTCATAAGAGAAAGTAAAATAAATAGTCAGCTAACATCTCCTTGATCTCTTGACGGTTTCTGCCCCCAATAAATTATTTACTCTAACATGTGCACATGCCTTTTCTATTATTTTCCCACATGAATGAATGTGCACCTTACCATGGAAATACAAACCATTATCAATGAGAGTAGGTTTCTTCTATCTAGGTCCATAAAAATAGTTTTACACAGAAAAAAAGTACGGCACAGAGTAGTATATGTAAAACCCCATATTACTAGGACAGAAGAGTAGAGCATGCAGAGAACAGTAGCGGCAGCAGAGAAAAGAAGTATATTCAGAGATGAATAGTACATAGGCTACTAAGACGAATTGTATATCCACAGTAAAATAGTGCATGCAGAGAAAACTAGTACATACAAAGAGAAGAATAGTAGAAGTAGAGAAGAGTAGTATATGGAGAGAAAAACAGTATATACAGAGAATAGTAGTATGTGCAAAAAATGAATAGTACATGAAGAGGAAAGTTGTATATGCAGGGAAGAGTAGTTCTAGATGGGATGAAAATGATATCTGTCTTCCTCATTAAAGCTGGAGACTGATTTATTAAATTTTCATATAAGGAATACGCATGTAATATTCATATAGTCTACATATTTAAAATAAAGTTGCGTTCATGTGAGGGAAGGTAGCCGCCTATATTTGCATTAGATAAGTGGTGAGAATATGAGTGATGGACACAAACTTTCATGAATCCGTCTACAGAACCAGTTTGCAAATTGTGTCCTGTGGTGATTGAGGATATCCAGTATTTTACATGTTTGCCAAAGTTTAGGGAAAAGGAAACGTTTAACATAACTTCATTTCTAACCCTATCACTAACATACAATTTTATTTATAAAAATTTTAAATAAAATTCAGATATTTTCATTCTGGTTTCAATATATATATATATATATATATATATATATATATATATATATATATATATGATATATATATATATATATATATATGATATATATATATATATATGATATATATATATATATATATATCACTCACACACCTACACACACACACACACACACACCCACACACACACACACACGTATATATATATATATATATATATATATATATATATAATATAGAAAGAACTTTGACGAAGGAAAATATATAAATGATTTATGAAAAAAATGGCAAATTCCAAAAGGAAATGGATTGAATTGCACAAAAGCATTGTAGAAGAGAGAAGTAAAACTTATAAATAATGTGTTAGCAATATACCTAAACATGTCTGCCTTTGCTGGTATGGAGCAACTTATCTTCCACATATAATACAACACAATTATCTTCCAAATACGCAAGGTTAAGGGAGAACATATTCAACAGGGGCGGAGATGAAAAATGGAAACAAACAAGTGTCTTATGTTTGTTTAACACTCTGGCTCCAAACACTGTTATCTTCTGACTTTTTTATAAATAACTTCATTTATACTATTAATAATGAATTTAACCCTTAAAAAATAATCCCTTTTTTCAAACACAATTAAATTTAACATGAATTATATTTATTAAATTCATAGTGAAAAATGCATGACAGCGCTATTTACAAAGACAGCTTTGTAGCTCTAGCATCATTGTATTTGTAAATAAAATTATCAAAAGTATTCACCAACCGGCGAGTGATAAGAATGCTTGTCGCATTGAAAAAATTAATTAGCTTCTTCATTGTTTGTATGGATTGAAATGATTTTCTAATCGTTTTATCGTTTTGAATAGGTTGATCTATGGTAGGTTAATGGTTCATTCATATTTTAGACAATTTTAGTGGTTATTATGTTTACAAGTATTTTTGTAAATATAAAAGCCACCAGGGAATAACATTCACATATTGTTTTTTTTTTTTTTGTAAATAATATTTCGGATATTAACAGTTGTACAGCTAAAGTACGAAAGTATCTGTAATGTAAGTAAATACAGATTTACTTATTTTAAAAGTCTTTCTAGAGACCTCATCACATCCAAGTAACGGTCGTACTGGGAAACCAAAAATTCCTTAGCTAAGGTTGAAACGTTTTCTTTTAGCCATAAAGATAGATAATACATGTTATATTTAGAGCTTGCACTAATATTCCCCTCAATTAGCATTTAAATTTTAATATTATTTTATCTTCATAGTGAAAACTATCAAATATTAACTGATTTTCCCTTAATTGTAGCTATATTTTGGTCTTAAAAACGATCATCCTTGGTAATTTAATTTTTCATAATTACAAAGCGTAGAAACACTGAGCTATGTAGTATCAGATATAGAGATTTTATGATCTCATTTCATCTGTGTTTCATTGAATAATCTACTAAGCTGCATATAAAGTACGAAGACTTACGGACTACACTCACCAAATGAAATAAGTAGATTTCTGCGCTTGTATATAACTTGCAACTGCTTCCAATTTATATTATACGTATTATTTTATATGTCAGTATTTTGCTACGAGTGCATCTGTTGCCTCCTGCATATTTTACTCATGTTTAGGTAAAGTGTTATTACTTGGAATGAACTGTGACTTTCCAAATCAATAATACAGTTTGTTTGATTACTTTTTCATATTTAATACATCCATATATATGTATAAATATATATATATATATATATATATATATATATGTATATATATATATATATATATATATATATATATATATATATATATATGTACTCGTATATATATTGCTAAATACTTATACTCAATTATTGTTAAGTGACTAAAACCAACTAAAAATACTTTGTTCTTCGCGGAAAAATCGTCGACTTTCATTCTGTAACACATCGATCTTGTTGTATGTACACGCTAATGTATTTTAGCTTAAATTAAATGTTAACATATGATTTCATTTTAAAACTGATTTTATTTGTGGATTATGTTGTAGAACTGAGGTTTTGACAGATAGGGTATGCTACTTTATTTATTATACATTAGCAAGTTAAAATGTCACTATTCAATATTATTTATCAGATGATCATTATATTAATTTATATTTATTTAAATCGTACTTTAAATAAATTCAATAATATGATAGTAAGTTACAAAGTCTGTTTTTAATCCAATGTTTAAATTAAAAACTATCTTAGTCCCACCTGACAATTTTTAAGAACCAATCTTAGTTAATTAGTTATATTAAACATTTAATCCTTAAATGTTTCTATTATATATTAAATGTTTTCTATTATCTGTATTAGTTACTCCATTAACTTCGTTTTAATAAAACCTAGCTATGGGAAAGCCGCTTCAGTGCCAAAGCGCTTAGGCTTTGAACACAAGGATACTCAGTTCGAGTCAGATATTAAAACCTCCACTAACTACACTCACCAAATTAAATATTCACTTCTGTCAATCAGTCTCACTGTAAATGTATTAGAAGACCTAGACAAAATAAAATAACTTGTAATTTAAAACAGGTATTAGCAGCGAACGATTTAGCAGCGAGCATTTACGTTGTTGTGACAGTGTTTCAATAGATTCGGTTACATGGCCACATGGTACGATTGCATGTCGCCAAATTAAATTCTATCAGATCTGGGTCAAAGAATCACACCACCACTCTGCTAACAACCCCTATGACCACAAAGTAGATCACGTGACAAACGGCGTGTTATCCCTTTGTTCTCATTTAGTTAAAATGGAATTTTCCTTGTAAAAGAATTCACACGTTACTACTAACATGATAGATTTTATTCAATGATATAAAGAAGGATTAAACATAGTGCTAACGGTTGTGTTTATTCTTTTACAAAAGTTATTTTTTATATTACGAAATGGTAAACACTTATAATGTAAAGTTAAAAGGTTAGGAGTTGATTTAAATGGTATTACATATATATACAGTAAACTCCCGATTATCCGTGGTATAGGGTGGCCCGGCAACGCCGGATAACGAATTCCCCGGATAATCCGCTATGAACAAAGAATACGCAAAACGATCGATAATCGATTATTATATCACTAGTTACCCAAATAATGACACCGGTTAATGCAATTCACAAATAATCGTCAGAGGACAAAATAAATACAGAAAATAATTTAAAATGTCGATGTATTTGACGGATTATAACATGCACATTTATATGTCTAACTATTTACAATACGTACATAAGTATATGTCAGAAAGTAAGTATGTATGTACATATGTAATTTCCTGTACACATAATACTCTCACTTTTTAACAAAAAAATGTGTCACTTACGTCTGTTTTTTTGCGAGCATTGATTTAGCTTTAATGTGCGATCTAAGTCCCTTAAGAACCATTTTATCGCACAGTGAAGAGTCGTCTTGCTCTAATAATTGTGTTCGTTGTTTTTATCTCAAAAATACAGGCTTATAAAACAGTGTATTAGACATTAAAATGTTGTTTTATTTATCAGTTTACAACAAAAAAAAAGGAAATTTACATAAAATATCAACTAATACAAATGATAAAATACTGCATGACAAAAAAATAAAATTCAATTAAAAAGATAGAGAAATAAAAATATCGCATACAAATTCAAACTACCTACTACTTATTTTACTTTTCGCCGATAAAAAAGTATCAGCATTTTCAGGAAATAATTATCTAATACAACATTTTTACAAAATTAAATCATATGTACTACAAGAATCATATGGTTATAAGTATTACACATTATGTAAATTTTTCTATAACATCAATCACTTTATAAATAGTTTGGTGCCTTGATCTCACTTGAATTTGTTCATCAATTAATTTGTCTTTAACTTTATGCCTATAAATTTCCAATGTTTCAAATATATTCATTTTTAATCCTTTATTTAATTCTTTTATTAATTTCATATTTTCTATTTCCGGAAACTCATGTCCATTATTATTACAATGCGTAGCTAAACTTGATTTGTATATGTTTGGTTTGATATAAGCGTTTAAATGTTCTTTGTATCTTTCTTTTAATTTCTTTTTTGTTTGTCCTACATATAATTTATTACAAGTTTGATATTTTATATTATATATTCCATTTCTTTCGTGCATATTATTTTGATTTTTGTTATTGTTTATTAAATTTTTAATTTTATTATCAGTTTTATATGTAATTTGTAAATTTGTTTCTTTAAATAATTTACTAATTATTTTAATAATTATTACGTAATAATCTCATAAATAAGTTGTAATGTTTTGTTATTGTAACAAAATATGAACAAAACATGAAAACATAGTTGTTTCTAAAGGTGATAAATCGATGCCACTGTCTTACGGAACAAATGTCGGTACTTAGATTATGTCATTGCTAACACCTAATTAAACTTTTAGTCAAACTTTTATAGCAGACTTGCTTCTTTATTTATTTAACTATGAAACCGTGAAAGTAAAATTTTGTGGCGACACAGCTGCCTTAAGCTATTACCTTGTCGTCGTGACACCAACACGAGTCAGACTTCTGCGATGCACATGTAGCCTTAACCAAGTACATCGAACGCAAATAACTGTAAGAGAAATATTTATTAGTTTTAAAGATGTATACGTATTTTATATAACAAAACGTTATAAATGTCCATAGAAGTAGAAGCCTTAGTAAAGAGGAGTGAATAAACCTACAGCAAAGTTACTAACAAACTCCTACATGTGATTCCACATAAATGTGTCGATGACATCGATTAGACGGTTCATATTTGATTTTTTAAAAGGGTAGGTAATTTTTTTTAAAATATCATTAATTTTTTCACCTTAAAATAATTCTGCTAAAAGACTTATAAAACTTATTATTATTTAAAAACCGATAGATAAGTTCAAAGAGTCTCGGTTGGATGTTTTGTACAAATGTTAAAAGTTTATATAGTTTGATTAAAATGTTATAACGATTTGTTTCGAGTACGCGCTTTTGAAACAATCGGTTTACCACGGCCAATCGCCTGTGGAACACTTAAAACCAAACCAACAAACGTAATTATATCACGTGACAGGTTTAAGTAAAGGTACTTGTTTTTAAAATTTTATTTAAATAACGTTTAAAAGTTTTGTGAATATACATGCTTAAAGTGGCAAAATGTTTTAAGGTGAAAACTTTGTAATCACTTGAAACTCGATAGGTTGTGACATTGATTGATTGATTGCACTCGGGGGGGGGGGGGGGGGGTTCCTTAGTACATAGGAGTAATTTTCAAAAACTAGATCACCAAATATCAATGATGTCAGATTTTGCTTTTACAATATTATAAAACACTCCTCTGAAGAAAATAGTTTTAACATGTGGAAAATATTTTATCAATATACAGTTTCTTCTTTATTTTCACAACGAGGAATAAATTTAACAAATACACAATTCCCATAACTTGGAAAGAAGAAAATTAAATGTGGCCCACATGATTGTAGATATGTGTTACGGGGTGCATTGCTATGGAGGTTCTGTAATGTACAAGTAAACTAGCATTTAAAGATGGTGCCGTCATGACTACACTGTGCTGTGTAGTTAGTAAGATCTGCTTTGAAGATGTTAAAATTGTAAAATTAGAGAATGATTGTAACATTTTATGTTTGTAAGTTGTATCGCTATGTTTGTAAATAATGGACTAGGTTTTTTAAATATAGCTCTTCCGTTATAGCCTAAAGAAGTAGCAAATTTAGAAGATGTCTAAAGTCATGACTAAGAACCCAAACGTTTATAGACTGTGCTAATGTTATTAAATAATACAGTAAAGGCATTATAGTAAATGTAATTCTGTAATTTTAGAAGAGAGTGCTGCTAAATCTGGAGATTGTGTTAAAGATGGTGTTATTAGTAGATTGTGGTTAAAGATGATGAGGTGTTGCTGTTATACTAGAAGATACAGGTACCATGAACCTAATATATTATTGTCCAGGGTCAGGTGATGGTACTTGCAATAGTGTTAGTAAATTATGGTTTAGGTCGTAAACGTCACCGTTAAAACAGCCAAATGCGTTGTAAAGATATTTTGCTGTAACAATAAAGCTGGAACTGTTTAGCTTGCAACCCTTACTGTAGAAGTAGTGTGTATTTTGAGTGGGGTTAAGCTATCAACAAATAAGGAATCGGTTATAAGTAATAGCTAACGTGGGTAAAGCTACATGTGAGGGGAATGATGTAAACCAACCTATTACATGTTTCACCAATCGGGTTCTTTACTGTAAATTTCAATAAGCCTTACTTTATTATAAAGCAGATAGTCAAAAAAATCACCACAACTATCCAATATTTTCAATAAATTGTTAAAGGGTTGTTATATAAAATTTATTTATAGTTATATTTATTAATCTTCATAAAAATGTTTTGTTTTTGTATGCTTCAAAAACTCAAAACGTCTTGCAGCTATTGAGCTCAAATTTTAACACAATATACAACCCGCATCTACAATTGTTCCTATTTATTTATCGGGAGCATATATTACCCACAATCACGAGAATACAACTTTTTTGATTAGTAGCGACCGCTCAATCTGGCTCAAGTAAATACTAGTTAACGACAACTACAGTCATATGTGAAACATTATCTGTTCCTAATTAAATTGTTAACAAAAACAAACGTATCCACTCGCCTCCAAATCAGATTATTATACAATCTGAATTTAATATTCGCCAAACCATATGTAGAGGTTCTTTGCGAGTTTCTGCATCTATCTGAGCTACGACTGCCTCATTTTATGGGGGTTTATATAGTTACAATCCCCACGGTCTCCAGTCATGTGTCTAATCAGGCAATCTTGAATTAACGCGTGAACATAATGGAATTTATGGTCTGATAGTATAAATTATAAATTATAGAGTTTTGGGAGATTTATATTGAAGTCAACAGAGGAGCTGGGAAAGCATTTTGTATCTGTTTGGTCTTGCAAAATTTCGATAAAAAAACCAATGCCTTAGCTTTGTATTGCCTTAATCTCTGAAGTGTTGCAAAATCAAATTTCTATGGAAGGTATGGTTCTTTTTGTTTCTCATTTCTCACTCATGCCACTACTATGTACTACCGGAAAGCGTGCCAGAGTACAGCTCGTTTATAAATAAGGTTTGATTGGATCAATAAAATAGTATTAGTATTAAAACGTATTGTTAAAATCATTACATTACAAGATTCCGGAATTTCATAATATCCCAAAATATTATATTCAAACCAGTCCTGAGAGTTACATTCAAAATATTCAATGGGTCGTGTATTGAATGATTATATTCAAAATACTTAATCGTTTCACTGCCGCATATTCCACATGTTCCCCAGAGATACTTTGAAGACGTTTCAGCGATATAGATTCAAAACCTTTTATGACGATACATTTCAAGCGTTCCAGAACGGTACATTTAAACTTTTCTCAGCTTTACATTCCAAACTTTCCAAAGAGTTACATTCTAAAAATCCCAAAGCGTTACATCCCAAACATTGTACAGAGGGTTACGTTACAGCAGCTTCACAACAGTTATATACCAAATGTTACCGATAGTTACATTTCAACCGTTACACAGAGTTACACTCTATGCGTTCCACAGAGATACACTATAAACGTGCCACAGAGTTACAGTCTATCGGTTTCACAGCGTTACATTTCAAACATTCTACAGAGAGTTACGTTACAGCCACTTCACAAAGTTAAATTACAAATGTTACCGATAGTTACATTTCAACAGTCCCGCAGAGTTGTCTCTATGCGTTCCATAGGGTTACACTCTAAACGTGCCACAGAGTTACATTCTATCAGTTTCACAGCGTTACATCGCAAACATTCTACAGAGAGTTACGTTACAGCCGCAAGACAAAGTTAAATTCTAAATGGTCCTGATAGTTATATTATAACCGTTCCACAGAGTTACACTCTAAACGTGCCCCAGAGTTACACTATAAACGTCCCACAGAGTTATATTACAACCGTTCCACAGAGTTACACTATAAACTTCCCACAGAGTTATATTACAACCGTTCCATAGAGTTACACTATAAACGTCCCACAGAGTTATTTTACAACCGTTCCACAGAGTTACACTATAAACTTCCCACAGAGTTATATTACAACCGTTCCACAGAGTTACACTATAAATGTCCCACAGAGGTGCATAACAACCGTTTAACAAGGTTACACTCTATACGTTTTAAAGAGCTGTATTTCAAACCTTTCTTGGACCTTCTCTCTAAAAGTTTAGCAGATTCCAAGTTTTCTGAATCCGATTAACAGACTGGTAATATTACTCCCTAGGAAAGGAGATGGGCTTCAGCTATCAAGAAGAAGGACAATAAAAAAATATAGTAGAAATATTGAGATCATATGACGTAAAGGTATAATTAAAATATGGGGTTAAATATCTACAACAACACCCCCCCCCCTTTTGTGTTGTGCTTAGAGAGAAGCGTTTGATCTTTCGTTTACAAAAACACAATGGAGGTAAATTTATTTGTTAATTATTTCGCCTCCTTCCCCAGTCAGAGTATTGGTCTCCATTTTAATCGATACTGATTTCTCCAGTTCAGCGAGTTGAATAAAAAAGTCAATCTCTAGCGCTGCAGTAGAAACGAATTTTAAAACTAATGGTATATAATATGTTTTAAACTCTTTTGCATAAAATATTGGTTGAAGAAATTATTGTGTAGAACTAATTAGATTTATGGTTTGCATAATTAAAATAAATAAAGAATTTCATTTAGTTTCAACTGATTATTCTTACACTGAGTTACAATGTTAGTACGCCTAATTTCTAATTATCATTAAACTTTTATTAAATTTTAAGGAATAATATTAAATTGATTCAGATAGGCCCGTATAAACATATAAGCCTATAAAGATTGCCCCATTATTTAAATATTAGGTGATTTTTAGGAGATTGTGATAGGTAATTTTATTAGATGTAAGAGCACATAGTAGTTTTGAAACGAAATAATAGTCTGGATGAATAGACGATTACTGAACGATTAATTAATCTACCTCCTTTAATTATCTATAAATGTACCCTGCGTTATTGTTTTGAATTTCATCACTAATAAAATATAATAAAAATCACCTATTAATATATAAATAATACAATATAAAGGAATATATGCAAATATAAGAACGCAGGTGTCAGAATCAATCTTATATAAATATTTCAATATGTATGAGTAACTCTTTGTGCTATATAAATATTTTAAAATTTCTATGATTTAAAAAAAGAAAGTCGTTGAAAATCGGTGTCGTAAATCGAAATAAAAATCATTAATTCACCAAATAATGTAATATTGCCTTGTCTTCCGGCTATAAAGATGTACAAAATATGAAATTTCTAAGATATCGGAAATTTAGATAAAATACGATAAAACCTATTAAAACTTTACAAGAAAGTGAGCATAAGGTCTCTTCCCAGACATAAAGTCATGAACAAGGATTACTGGGTTACGTTTTACTGACCAATAGAAATTAACAATACACAGGATAAAATGTACTTAAAGAAAATATATGTTCCAATATATACCATACAATTAACAAGGTAGAAGGGTGATTTTTGTGTTTTACGGTAAATCAATTTGCCTACTGTGCATTTGTAGAAAAATAGTTAAGCTATTATGAAACCAACGCCTTTGCTCCTGAATATTGAGAGAAACGAATTACTGTGAAATGTCCTGAATAGTATTTTTGTATAGTTATTACAATTATATAAATATTAAATGTCTGATGGAAAAGATCAGGAATGACCAACTTCTTAACCTTAAAGACGCAACTAATTCCACACATTCATCAAAAGTCTAAAATGTAGGCAATATGTATATCGCATAGTATGCATCGTAAGTGAAATTATATGAATCAATAAACGCTATTAAAACATTTTCATATGCATTAAATATCAAGCTCATTTTAGTTTTGTGTAAGTCATGTTGTTTACGATTATCAGAACACAGTATTGGAAAAATACTTTTATTTTTTAAAATTTAAAATCATCCATAAGTATGTAGGGATACCTACTTCACTTAATTAGAACACTGTGATCAGGCACAATCGTTACACAGTTCATCAAAATCAATTGATGTGGTGGAAACCTTTAGCAGATCTCGAAGATGGTTGTCTGTTACGGAGAGTTTATTTTATAAATTCCATTGTTGAGAAGGTGCACTCAGAAAGTAATATGTTTGGAAACATTGAAACTATTTTCCTACCGAAGTCACGTAGTTTGGGATATTTTCTCCTCAGGCACTTGACTCCATAATGCCTTACCAGTCTCCGACGTTGTCTGATATAATGGGTCACTTTGCAAGTCACAAAGCTCTTACGCGCATGCGTCGTGTTCAAGCTACATCCTGTAACCTATACCAACCTATACCAACCTATATTATTATGTTTTACTTTATTTAATAAAGCAATCATCTAAAGTTTTTAATATTCACCTGGGGTTCCATAAATCCAGGTCGCGGGGCGCAAGCGGCACCTCCCAGCAGATAGATACCCATCCTTGCAGGAAATAATTAGATGGTATATGTGTAACTCCTGTATGCAATATATTATATAAATTATTTCATATATACATTACATTATATTTTCCTTAAAATATACAAAATCACTTTAAAAAATTGTCAATTTCTTTGAAAAAATTGAGAAAGAATAAATTCGTAAAGTTTACACTTCTGAGCTTAGTTTTACCATTGCTACCGACTCTTGCAAGACACATTACCAACTAGATTTATCAATAACACGAAATACAATTCCAAATCTCGTCAAAAGTTTAAGGATTTGTCGTGCAATAAACTCAATACGTTGCTATGTGATTAATCTACTGCCAATCTGTGCACGCTATTGGAATTGTTTCAGATCTTTCACTGTTATTCGAGTTACTCACAGATCCGTTTTAACATCTGTGAATACGAGGAATGAAGAGAATTATACTGTAATTTGGTTTTAATACTAATTTGTAAAGAGTCATATCTACTAAGTGCTTAACAATCGAACGTATAACGCAACATAAAATCAAATATCTATTTTAGTAAGAGCTCTTAAACGTGGCGTTTGCTAGATTAGTATTTTCGTGTTTTTTTAATCTCCTGTTATACCTATACAAGCCTATATATTCTAAAACGGTAAATTTTAAACCTAGTAGGAATTTAAGTGTTAGTTATCAGTAAAGTTAAAATAAGCGATGGTTCAGTAAAACACACTGAATAGAATAATGAGACTATAAATTAACAAGTTCCAAATAAACACTAATATCTATATATTTTGTTGGTAGGTTAAGGCATGTAAGTAGAAACAAAAAGAAAGACATTTATACTAAAACATTTATACTAAGACATTTATTACTTTGTAATAAAACATGTTTCGTAAAAAAATGATCGGATGCGGAATTTTATTAACTGTATTTGCTTATTCCAATAAATAATGGTTATACATATGATAAACATTATTGCAAGAGTGGTATTGCATTCGATGTAGATCGATTCTTTTTCATTTTCTTGGAAACGGTTTTATAAATAAATAAATATATAAATATATATATATATATATATATATATATATTTATTTATTTATTTATTTATTTATTTATTTATTTATTGTTTTACAAAAATTATAAAGTCTTATATACGTAAATTAAATTTTGTTTTTCTATGAAAATCCATAAAGGTAATTTTTCTTACCTTATTTGTTTTAAAATCACTACTTTTATAAGTACATTCTTGTCTATTTACTTAAGAGACGCCGAATTACAACTGTTTTAATTTCACAAATTTATTTTGAACATTTTATTACCTCTAAAAAAAAGTGTTTGGGCAGTTATTCCCTTTTATGTAAGAGAAGTATCATTTTCCTACTGTACCAACTATTTTGTTTTACATTTTCTAATGTAGCCTATTATAATTTGTCGATGTTGTAAGTTTATTTTCTTCTCACAAACTTTATCTCACAATGGTCAAACGAAAGCCTTACGCCCTGTAGTGAGTCACTAAACCCGCACTATCTGTTTGTAGTTGTATAAACGTACTTTGCGAGACCTAACAGCGGACGAAATAGCTGCTTGACTAATGCCGTCGAAGAAACTCCTCTAATGTAAACGTGTAAGCCACGGTAAGAGCAAAACGTTCAAGAAGATTACATTGCAGAGATTGTGAAGGACAAAGGAAGTCGGTTTCTTTTGTGAATAACCAAATCGTTTCATTAGCGTCCGGTTTCACATAAATTAATATTGTCACGTAATACCTCACCGAATATATCTTCAGGTTCTGTTTCAGTGTTAGCACTGAGCTGATCATTTTGAAGCGCGATGTTTAATCATTTTATATAATTAGTATATATAAAAAGTTTGTAAAGTTCTTTGATATACATTTATTTAAGGAGAGCCGACTTCTGTTGATGGACTTCAGGTTGTGGCCCAACTGTAGAATAGATTCATAAGGATAGGGTTAGCAACATTTTCAAGAACTACTTTTGTGTCTCTAAGTATTATCTACATGAAAAATATGTGTGTGCAGTTTCAGTACACCTTTACTTTCTGAGAATCGAATTCATACCTTATGAACTTGACATTTAACGATGAAGTTTACATTGTAAGGTAAAGGTAAATAATATCTTCCAAACCTCCAAATTAGAAAGATTTTCAAGAATTACACGTGTGTTCCTCACTAACATCTCGATTGTAAAAAGATAGGAGAAGATTTAAACATGGTGTCTCGGACGATATTCTTTAGTCTGGGCTCCTTAAGGGAAGGGACACATAACGACATCCTGTTATAGGCACATGTTAAGTGTATTGTATATAGTGATCTGATTTATGAAAATAGATCTTTTGACAAAGGGCTGAAGAAGGACGCACTAATATAATCTTACTCTCTAAGAGCCTCTTAAAGACTAATTATTTTCTACTTGGAGTTATTTGTTAATTTTCTAATGAATAAAGTAATTTATGAACAATTAAAATGGTCTTTAAAAGTTTCCTAAAAATGGGAATAACCATCATGTAATGACACCTCTCTGAAACAATGTTTATTGTAAGTAGTTTTGCTGCTAGAGTAAAATATATGGCATAGGACGTGGTAATTAAAATTGTTACATGCTTAGTTATAAGTAACTGTGTGGCATGGCAAAGATTTTCTGTTTCGGCAATGATGAAGTCGTAGTAGGCGTTAGCGTCTCCATAAAACGAGGTCATTACGTCACAACCCTTGATTGTTCGACCCTCGTGAACCAAACAATTTTTTATCACGAGCACTTTAAAGTACTACGTACTTCTAGTCTAGTTATGATGAGCTGAATACTTTCTCTTCGATAGAATACAAAATATATATCGCAAATAAAAAAAGGGCTACATCAATGCTACATTGATTTGAAAGTTAGGGTTTGTAGTTGCAACACTCACTGATGATGATGCCTTTGTCATTGAAACGCGTATGAGGTAATTAATGATTAACTTGTGAGTTTTGTGTACCTATTTTATTAGTTTTATTTGTATTAAAAGAAAATAACATTGTCAAGGCATTGGCATATATATCCTCAACAGTTTCGTATATACTTATTTGTGTAATTAAGAAATTATTATTGGAGTATTTACTGTGACTGACATAATTTGGTATAGACAATAAATAATTGAATTAGAATTGTTTCCTGTTTTCATCCAACATTGAAATCTCCGTAACGTGAATCTGGTAAGAGTTTAAATAATAAACGACATGCAAACCCACGCATTTTACAGTGTACAATGAGGGAGACGTTGGCCAGTAATCAATGTTTATAGATTTCTAGAGACCAATATATTCAGCTGTATGACAGCCTGATTAAGCAGCGTGGTACAGACAGAAATTTGTTATATATTTCCTTTACGTGATTTCAATTAGTCTAACAAATTCGGACACCTGACAAATTCTTGTACTAAGCCTATTATGAAGATATTTTGACTAGTCATTCACTTGATTTTTTCCAGGAGAATTTTTTATGTTTGGCAGTGGATGTTTAAGTTCTATGTTTGTTAAATGGTCTTAATATTTGGTACCGTCTTCACTCAGGTATAATGAATAAATAAGAAACAATTACAAACGAAAGATAAATGTAGGCCTAAGTTTTTGTGAACTGTGATTTGTAATGCAGTTTCCGGTTCTTAACAACACTTGATTTCCGTTATGCTATTCTTAATGCCAAATGGAATCAGAGGGGAAAAATGAATTCCCTAATATACTGTTTTTATGAGTTTTTCTTTCATTTGTGATGAAGTAAAAACTCTCTTACCCGTGTATTACGGTTTCCTTTTAATAATAGAATTGAACTGTTTCCCCTTAAAGTGTTCAGATCAATAATATGCGCATTAAACATTTTGTTGGGAAGCACTAAAGCCAGAGTAAGATCGTAGCTTTCTTGCTAATATTTCTCCATTCCTCTTTGCAAGAGGTTAGTTTCATAATTAAAAATATGTTAAAAAATATTTCTCAATTGCGTCCTGTAAGTTGCTTCTCCTAATCCCTAATTATAGGTTCTCAGATCGGCCTTCTAGTGCTCTACACATTGTCTGAGTGTTTTTCTCTATCTTTTACTCAATTTACTGGATAAGCGATCCTAATTTTTTCATTCTATTGCAATTTTGCGTAGTGCCATGACATCTTCAACATGTTGTATAACAATTTATCCGCAAAGACAACAAGTTTTAGCATTTATCTGTTGAACAGTTTTGAGATATGTTCTTATTGCCACTGATTTGGAGAAAGACAATTATAGTGTAGACACATAGTAGTTTTGAAATAAAAATACACTGAGTGTATGAGCATCCATCAGTTCCAGGAGAACTCGCCGTTTGGCGTGGAAATCATACAAAAACTACACGTAGCCTATCATATTGGTCTACAACGGTGGTAAAAAAGGTGAAGCTTCATACAATTGCATCGCAAACCAAATCGCGGTAAGATAGTCACAGCGAAAAAATTTCTGGTATTATGTTGGATGTATTTGAAACAATGTAATATTTACATAATAGTTTTGCTTGAAATACTAAACAAGAAAATTTAAGTTTGGGAGATTTCCACTGTTCAAACGCCGGTTTTAAATGTCGATTTTATTGTGTTACCTTGCAAGACTAACAATATATATATATATATATATATATATATATATATATATATATATACTAAAATATGTATTCTAGTGTATTCATAAAGAAATAAAACAATTTACAAATACAAGAATAATTTGTAGAATTTACAATTTAAAGCTTTTCGTAGGCAAACAGTCCCAACATCCTCAGGAATACTAGAAATTTGGATATACACACACATATATATATATATATATATATATATATATATATATATATATATATGCGTATATATATATATATATATATATATATATATATGTATATAAATAAATAAATATATATATACTCTTATATATATATATATATATATATATATATATATATATATATATATATATATATATTCTTGTATTTGTATTTTGACTTTTGTTCTTTATTAATACACAAGAAAACATATTGCGATATTTATATTATATATATATATATAAATAAAGTATAAACCTAATTTCTCATAATTAATGGTGTGGGTAAAATACTTTTGAAGAAAATATTATTTTTGCTCTTTTAAAAACTGTTATTACTTTTTGTAAATTTATATACCACTATCAATGTATATACGAATAAAACTCTTTTTATCTAAGCACTTTTAGCTTTCTCACCCCATAAAGAGTTTTTTAGCAACCAAACCAACAAACACAACAAATAAGCCACCATGAAATCTACAACACGGTAGTTTTACTTCGATAGAGGTCGTTTGTCGGTCATGCTGGTAATAGTAGTCTAGGCCCAGCTTAGTGTTTGAAACGCTCTAAATCTATAGGCCATGTTTAATTGGCAATTTTCCCTATAGCCTCTGATTGGTTCATTAGGGATTCTGTGGCAGGTTAGATAAATTGGGGAAGAGTTTGCGTTACTCGGTAACTTTCGATTTTTTATTTCTATTTATGTTACTGAAAAATGCATTCTAAACGAGAATAAAGTGATTTTAAAGTCATAATCCATTAACTGTGGTTAGAGACTATAATAAATGTTGTCTCATAAACAAAAGGTCTAATTTACGTAATTTCTCAGAAACTGTCACTCCATGCTGTGCCATATTACAAAGCAAATATATTAAAATATACCTACAAAGTATCTACTTGAGACAGATTTTGAAATTCACTTCGGTCAGCTAGTCCCTCAGACTGCCAAATTTAAGTATGTTTGCTAAACTTTTACCTAAAAATATACACTTTTACAAAACGTGTCACAATACATGCTCTTTGATCATAAAGTATGTTTTCGGAAATTCCTTAGTCATAATGGATGTTTTCGAAAACCAAGTGTATACTTCTATCACTGATGTGTTAGTGTAGAAATATCACTGATAAGGGAAAGATGACTGCCGAAACATGCTCTGTTAATAAAGAATTTGTATTGTGAGACAATAAGTAAACGTGTATATTTCATGTGTATTTAATCTCATAAGATCAGCTGTAACTGTTAAACAATCACTAAATCAGGGCTTTCGTTACTGGGTCATGGAATGGTTTCAGATACGTCGCGAATCGATTCTAAATCTTTCATAATCAAAACATAATTTGTCAGAAAAATCGAAATTAATCAAATTGAATTTTAATTGTATTCTTTTAGCCATATTCGTAGGCATAGTTTCGTGAAGTAATAATCATAAAACGCACAAACATTTAAAGCCACTCGCACACATTATAGGAACAACATGAACCACTGGGTTCTCTGAAGGTAGAGAAACGGGGGTGAACACGTGTAGGTGAATAGTTCCTTTGTTAACATAGTTACCGTGATGTTGCAGAGGTAGTGGGGTAGAACTTCCCAAGCAATGGATCACCTGAAAGTCTCTCCGAAAGGACTTGAAATGCATTCACGCTAAATTGTTGAAGTTCCAATGGAAAAATTTGTATATTTAAATTGTCGCGTCTAATGCAACAAATAATATATACCTTCTCTTATTGTTGTCTATGTTATGAACGGAATGTAGCCCTACAATTTCAAATTTCTACATTTTATAGTTTCGACTGTACTTTGAGTCACAGTCAGTCACTCCGGACTACGATTGTTATATATATATATATATATATGCAATATTTTATAGTAAACTATATCTATATAAAGAAGGCATAAAATACAAATATTTTTTTTCTCCACCATGGACCATTGGATTGTGAAGATATTCAAATAAGGTAGTCGTGCCAGTTGAAAACATTCGGAGCTACTGCCTTACACTGTTATGCAACAATAAAATTATTATATATATATATATATATATATATATATATATATATATATATATATATATATATATATATATATATACAAAAGAAAGTCGGATTTTGTTACACTGGCTCCTTCCTTCAAGCCTTGTGTAAAATTTTATTTCACTATGATGTAGAATGGAATTAGATTATTATAAGCTTAGAAGTAATTAAAATATAAATTAGGCGAGCATTGTCCAAGGGTCGTACGCAACGTATAAACAAAGTCAAAGGTTAAACTGTCTCTGCTTTGTAAAATGTTTGCAAGGAACAAGATGTAGATTATTTGTTTTGTAAATTTCTTGCTTTTGTTTTCCAGACAAGAGACGTAATGGCCATTTTAACCGCTACAGACTCAGTGAGAGCTGAGAGATAAATAGAAAGGAAACTTGGCAGGGGAGACTGTGAGGGCCTAAAATTACTCACTACTTTTATTTATTATATTTCAATATAATTTCTATAGCGTTATAAAAGGTACGAATTCAATAATCGGTGGTATAATATTGCTTGAAATTTTATTTTTGTATAATAATAATAAATTAACGTATTTAATAAATTATTCACTTTAATAATATATTTAATTAAAGATATGTGTTGATATGTTTATGAATATATATATATATATATATATATATATATATATATATATATATATATATATATAAGTGTGTTTGTGTGTGTGTGTGTGTGTGTGTGTGAGTGTGTATGGGCCGACAAGCGAGGTCCTGACACACTCCCTGTACCGCCTAGAGCGGTCCTCGCACACACCGAGGTCTTAGTCCAGGACCTCGGTTTTCGGTCTTCGCTATAACATATTCTTTCTATCAGTGAATATATAATCTGGGATATATTTCTTTCTACAAAACGTACACTGTCAAAGCATATTGTTCACTTGCAATCACTGTTTACATCTATTTAAGTAGATTTGTTTTGTTTTTTTGTCGGAGGGAGAAGCAATTTAACATTAGGTTTTTACAGCTTAAAACTGCAGTTACTCTGTAATATGTATTTGTTATTTTTAAACATTAGCGTTGAATAAATATGTCTTTTGTAAACAGGTTCAGTATATTGTGTGGTATGTGTTGGATTGCACGCATAAATGTGAAAACCTTTGTAAGGATATTTAGTCTTAGAATAATATTTGCAAAAATTGAAAAGTAATATTTACAAGTCAATTTAGTTGAATATTTACAATATTTGAATTAAAACACGTTTTCTAAAATTTAATAGTTACTAAAAATAGCCTAAAAAATTTGCATATTGTAATAATAATACTATAATATATTGCCCTTACACTAAAATAGATTCATTTGCAAGTGGTGTGTATTTAAATTCATCTAATTATTTGTATGTTTTATGTTGGTATTTTAATTTTTAAATGTGTTTATTACTATTATATACTATGAGAGGAACCACATATGTAAAGCATATTATTGAACGCTGAAAAATATGTCCATTTACTGCATTCATAAACGTAAATACGGCGTTGTGTAGGCAATTTGACGACCTAAATATTGGCGTGAGGTGGAGGGTTGCGTTCAGTTAGTATAAATAATTTCCTAAAAACAATATAAAGACTGTGAAAACACTGACTTGCATGAGGCGGGGGTCGATATTAGATAATTCTATGATAATGTAGGTTCAGTAAGAAATAACAAACAATCTTGAAACATGTGAAGACATATCGGATGAGAGGCTGTTGATGTGTAGAACATTATGAAAATGAAACATGTTTTCAGAACTAATACACGTAAAATCGCGTTTAATCTCTCATCACCAAGCACGGTTACATAGTCAGGGCTATGCAAAAAATAACCGTAAACGGGTAACGGAAGGTTACATTTTGCATTTGAAATTATTATGAAATCACTATGTGTTTCATTTTCCGATCTTTAATGCTGAAATCTGGGCTCCTATAACAGTCTACCCTCTTGGCCACATTCTCTGACCAGTTCCTTCTATCGAGACAAAAAATATTCTGTTTCAAAAAGACTATCACACTAATCTGCTTTTTAGTGAATAAGCCTTCGTTCCATGTAGGAAAATAATATTGAAAAATAAAAATTTCATTTTAAAAGTAGACCTAAATTTAAAGTTTCTAAGTATAAGTTTTAAAAGTTTAATTTAGTTTTAGGTCCTTTTTGTTAGACATAATTTTTAGACAATTCCATTATTTTTATAACAGAGTAAAATCGTCATAGAATTAGATCTTGTAATGAAGGTTTGTCTAATACCGCCAAACGGTTTCTGCAATACAAACGTTTAATCCGAGGGTTGGGGGGGGGGTTTAATTGAAATATCTACGAAGATCACAGTGCAGAAATTGCTAGTTTTCTTCAAGGTCAGAGGATGTCAGCTTCCTTTCTGAATAGGTAAATCGTTTCAGTAGCGTGCCGGCTTCACAAAATTAACAATGTAGAGACGTTTCATGCAATTTATGATTCCCCAGTGTTAACAAAGTGGCTGCTCTATCCTCTACTACGTGCCATATGATTTCTGTGTAAATTACAAACTAATTTGTTTAGGCTTCCTTTATACACATCAAAACGTGCAACTACAAAGTAAGTTTTTCACATGGAATGTCTTTTAAGAATTTTTTTACAAATTTCTTTTCGCCGATCTAACTAGGTTTTAATCTGTGAATATATATATATATATATATATATATATATATATATATATATATATATATATATATATATATATGTGTGTGTGTGTGTGTGTGTGTGTGTGTGTGTTGACGAAAATAGTATGATGTATATATATATATATATATATATATATATATATATATATATATATACATGTAAGTATGTATGTAATAAGATTTTATCCACACTTCAGTATTTTGAACTTCAGGAAGTTCAACGAAAGTATACAACGAAATTTTAATTTGTTTGCTGTAAATATTCCCGGCAGTACTTTAAGTAAAAGCTATTTCCATAGAATATTTAAACAGGTTCTCTAAGAAATACATGCCGGCTTTGTAATTAGTAGCATTTAGCATGTAATAGTCATTGATGAACACAATACTGCTGCCAAAATGCGCTGAGTGCAGTTAAACGTTGTATTCCTAACATACAACAATTAGGGTTTAGATCTCCCAATCTAAGCTCAATGCCAATGGCACCTTGATGTATTTCTATAGTGTTAGAGAGAATAACAATTGATGTTTTATATATTTGTACCTTCGTGACGGAGAAAACAAAATGGCGCGAACAGGACTTTGTCTTCCTCCCTAAAGCTCTACTTTATCAAGCTCGGGTGCGATATACGAAGATTCAAACCCTAACTCTTTTGGTTTAAGAGGCCGTGCAAGTTTCAATACTGGCTGGTTTAGCTCAAATGCAACCAGTTTCTACATGAAGTGTTACCTACGGGAAGAGGAATACGGGGCATCAATGTATCGAATGCAAATGTTGGCATCACCGAGGAATCCATAAGTATGTGAATATATGTAGCGGATTTAGAGATCGCAGTAAAAGCAGGGACTGCGCATTCTTTGTGCAATGTTTATAAATGTATTGCTTATAAAATGCACATATTCAGGGGATGTTTATTGGGTGGTAGTCGTATTAAATGTATGGTTATTCAGAATAAGTTTGTAGTTGCTATTTATTGAGGTTTGAAATTCCACAGAAAAACTTGATTTTACAATATTGTAAGTTTGAATACAGTTTCTACATTATACAAATATTAGTATTACGCTACTCAGTGTTTTACGAGTGTTATATAGTAGGACGTTAAATGTATTCTTTTTTGTATTTCTCATTTCTACAGTTGTGTTTAGCATTCTATAATGTTAAGTTCATTCTATGTTTTCTAAGAAGAGCAACTTCCTTCCAAATATGTCTTCAGTTAGCGTATAAAATACTCTATTTGATTGATCGGGCATTCATGTTTCTTGATATAATTCTGCGAAAGTATTAGTTTACTTTCTCTTTTTCTCTCTCTCTCTCTCTCTCTCTCTATATATATATATATATATATATATATATATATATATATATATATATATATATATATATATATATATATATATATATATATATATATATATATATATATATATATATATATTAAAACAACACAGGTTATTCAAATACAAGAATATTTATTATTTTATATCCTTATAAAAGGATATAAAATAATAGATATTCTTGTATTTGAATAACCTGTGTTGTTTTAAATTATTAAACAAGAAAACGTCAAATACAAGCATATAAATATAAAAATACAAAAAATATAAAATATAAAAATAAATATTCTTTTATTTGAATGTTGTTTTAAATTTTTAAACAAGGAAATGTATTATATATATATATATATACATATACCTTGTTCATATTTTCCATCATCATTAAAATATTTTTCTTCATCCACTCAAGTTCAAATATTTGTTAATACTTGTTATGCACGACACTTAATGATAATTTAAATAAAGCCTCTTCAAATAATAATTAAATTATAGAATTGTATTTAATTTAATTTAATAAATAACTTTGATTTCTATTCTGCCATTTAATATTGTAATTTTGTCATATGTATATACACTTCTAAATGGATTTTAATTATTTAATAACAAGTAATACGAACAAAAAATCTTTTAAAAGCCTATTCCCTCTTAGGTCAATAAAGAAAAAATGTATTTTATTTTCTTGTTAATAAATAATTACTAATAATTTAAATAAAGTAACATAGCCTAGGCTTTAAAACACCTGCTCTGGCACATAACCGGTAACGTAAAATCAGCTGTTTAAGAAATCATATGTTGTTTGTTATTTACATTAAGCCAAATGAGACTAAATAACTATATTACAACCTTGCCGCGTTTGTGAAATATTTCCACCTATATAAAACTAAATTTAATTTAATAAATTTATTTAATGACTTGGTATTAAAGAACTGTATTAACATCAGTTGTCAGCCATTACAAGTTAAAAGAAATCTATATGAAGTTGAGTGAGTAAATAAAAAGGATTTTATAACCGATTGAAAATTTAAAAATTTTATATATATATACATATAGGAAGAGTGTGAACTAATAAAAACAAACATGGAAAAAGTAAATAAAATAAAGTTTTCCTTAGATGATTTCTAAGTAGGAATTGACTTATTTGTAATATCATTTCGAACAACCGAACAAAACTCAGTCAACAACTATCGCCTTCTACAAGAGAGCAATAGCTCTTTTAACAACCCAAACATTATATAAACCTCTAAAGGCTTCAAATACTTAAGCACAAATGGAAACGTAATGGTGAAGTTAAACTGACACCCTGCCTCACGTTTTTATGCAACATTCCGGAGGGGAGATCACATAGCTGGAACATATCTAGACCTTTGGTTAGCAAACTGTGCCTGCCCTGATAATGGCCCCTAGGAGCAATATATTTTTGAAATATTTTACATTTTTTTAAATTAATAGTAATATGTATAGTGTTTGTTTTTATTCACTTATTTTTTCATATTAACCGAACTACAGCTTATGTTTTACTAGCAGTTCCTTTTTTAAAACTTTTTCAATAATAAATACCGCACAAACATCTAAAAAATCTGTAAACAAGTGGTAAAAACACAAAAGAACTTCATTATTCAATCGCCTATTCATTGTAAATTACTGCACAAACCTCGAAATGATTTGTAATATGTGGGAAAACCCATAGACTTTGGACACTAAAGAATGATCACTATGTACTCTGTGTGTTATTTATTGTCCGGATAGTTGCAAATATTTAACCTTAAATACAGGACAAAAAACGGGAAAACAAATTTTAAACGTACGGCAATGATAATCTAAAAGAAAAATGATAATTTGTAGGCTACATACAAAGGAATGCTTTCGCTGGTCGTAGCGCGATCTCACGTACTTTTAAGTGAATGCTAGTATTTAGGTTTAAGAAATCATGATTTTTTTTTTATCCCCTTTCTATATATAATTTCATAGACATGGACTCGCAGGTTTCGAACGACTTCTTACTTTTGGATAAAATTATTCCAAATAATTTTGTTGAAACTTTAAATAATTGAAATTTTTCGTGAAAATTTGGTTTCGTAAACATTTAAAAATTATTTAAACCGGAATAATATTTTAAAATAATGTACGTATGGCATGCTACATTTTCCCCTTTATTTGGTCTCAACCTTCTTCATTCTACTTCGAGTAGTCGATGTGCTTTTTTGTTGCAAACAACGTTCCCTGGAATTTGTGAGCGTTTTTTTAGTTGTCATTCTCCTGTCACTTCTTGTTCTTGATAAAAAATCACTCTTACAAACTTTTATCTTTACTATTTAACTGTTTCTTTGAATTACATTTTCTATGTGTTTTAGAGTCATTGTATTAGATTGTGTGTAAATGGTTCTAAAAGGTTTCTGGTTTCGAGACGGATTTGGTTCTTTCTACATTTTAACAAATCACACCGTCACCATATTTGATGTCAAGTAACCTAACTTCCCTTAAGTAGCCTAGGTATATGGAGCCTTGTATTTTCTCAAATGCACTTGAAATTTCAAAAATTAATAATTATTACGGGTGACATCACCGCATACTCTGGGTGGTCAAACATAGAGTGTAAGTGTGTTTCTTTTCTTTAGTTAGCCTGGTTCCCCCCAAAATGTTCGTTTTTTTCCAATTTACCATAATTAAGTTTCGAAAGAAACTCCCTGGTTCTTCTACTGCTGCCTAGTTTACATCCACTGGACGAAATCATTTCATACACAGCCTCCAGCTTATTATTTGTGGTCAGTTTTCTTGTCTTTCCTCTGAATCATTCTAAGGATCAAATCTCACTGCAGTCTATGCACTCATTGCCGTTTGTAGCTCTCCTGTGATTTCGAGAGTGTATGAAATCGCAACACAGATATTAAAATCTATACTTCGTAGATAGCGTTTTAAAAACATAATTCAATTTTATTTGAATAATAATAATTTAACATTATAGCTGGCTGGCATAATTTCAATGGTTTTAGTTTTTATGTAAATTTTTGTTAATTATGTTTCATTTTATTATTTATTTTATTTATAGCTTATTATTTTTTTATTGTTAAAGAAATATATAGTCTAGAGAAAACTGTTGATATTTTTTTAAAATTTTCAAATAACTTATTTCGTACACGATTATCGCATTAGCACTAATTGACTTTTTAGGGACACAGCAGAGCGCTCACTCCAGCTGTCTCTCTCTCACACCAACCATCGTCTCTCTTCCTGACGTTCATTTTTAAAACACACTTTAAGTTTTCCTTGAAAATAATTCAGTTCACATAAAGAAATAATTTTATTGGATTTACTTATTCTTACAACGGTTTTTGGGTCTTATACAGTGCGTGCGTGTGTGCCTGTATGTGCGTGCGCTATTGTGTGTAAATTATAGTTTTATAGAATATAAATATGAAATAAAATAAAATAAATGTTATTCAAAATTCGAAAAGAACAAAATACTCAACATACATAAATATAAATGTCTAGATATAGAACAAATCTAAATCTGAGTAATAAGAATCATTTCATCGTTTAAACTGCCTTCAAAATATTTCTTTTACTGATTCTAAGTACTTGTTTATATTAGCGTCAACAAAGATTGTTTCCCGTAACAGTAAGCGGATCAAATATTTGTTTCAGCATACTAATACCATCAAACAGGTCCCTTCAATGTAACGTTATAAGCTATAAAGGGAAGGTGAATTGGAATATCATAAGAAGATTACATGGCAGAGAATGTTATTTTCGTCAAGGTCAAAGGAAGTCAGCTTTCTTTGTGTACAGGCAAATCGTTTCATTAGGGCGTCAGTAAGAGGTTTTATGTAAAATAATTATGTAATATACCATATCATGGACTATAAACCGAAGTTCGCTGCCAGTGTTGTAATATTATAAGGAGATTATATCGCAGAGGTGAAGGCTAAAAGAAGAGAGCTCTCTTTGTGAACAGGGAAATTGTTTCATTAGCGCACCAACTTTCAGTTTTATATAACATAATTATGTAATGTAATATCTCACGAAATATGTACTGAAACTTTCGTCCAGTGTAAGGAGGAGAGCGCCTTATTTTCGGCGTTAAAATCTCCTATATTTAAATCCTATTATTATACTATTGTATGTCCGTCTTTTAATAGAAACTTATGAACACGAAGAGAAAACCTAGTCTAGCATAACGAAAGAGCCCAGACATATACAAATTTTAAAATTCTATATTTTATATAATGGTGTCACTAATAACATTAAGTTTATAAATCAACCTAATAACAAAAGATTTCTTCCGTAGCCTATATGGTGCAGTGTCATGAGGTATATGTAATGGTTTTAGATTCAAACTTGACGGTTGTTATAGTAGATGGAATCTCTCAATGCTAATTTTACAACTAACATGTGATATGAAGACAAGATATTACAGACGAAGTTATTGTTGCAAACTCTAATAACTTGTTACATGTCTAAAGGGCACGGAAGTACACTCGCTACACTTGTTTGTTTCATTGAACCGGATTTTTGTTACTTAAATCTGGGAAAATAAGAATAATAAATATTAAGTTAGAGACTAGAAGGACGTTTGAACAAATATTCGTTTAGAAAATAATTTCACTCTGGGATGATAATTTTATTTGCTGCGGCTTTAAAAAACATAAAATAAAAAAAGTTCAATGAACAAAGTTTTTATCGCTGGATTTCAACTCCACAAAACTCCAAGTTTCTACTTTTACAATCAACATTATACTAAGTTTTATGGAGCAATCAACAAACGCAATCAATTTATATGGATATTTTGACCAAAAACTAATCTCTTTTAATGATTACTTTTACCTCACAGTACGTGTTGGAAGAGGGGAGGGGGTGGTGGAGCTGTGCATTGTGTAGCTAGCTTTTAATTCATACAAGAAAGTAAAATAAACAGTCAGCTAACCTCTCAGTGGTCTATCGGAGATGTCTGCCCCCAATAAATAATTTACACTAAGATGTGCAGGCTTTTCTATTATTTTTCCAGATGAAAGAAATATGCACCTAACCATGAAAATACAACGACAGCTGGTTTCTTGTAACTAGATTCCTATAAAAATAGCATATGCACAGAGAAAAGGTACATACGGCACCGAGTAGTACATGTAAAAAATCCTATTACTAGGAGAGAAGTGTAGAGATGTAGGGAAGAGTAGTGGCAGCCGATAAACATAGTACATGAAGAGATGAATAGTAGATACAAAGAAGAATTGTATATCAACAGTAAAATACTACATGAAGAGAAGACTAGTACGGAGAAGACATGCGGAGAACAGTGATGCACGCAGAGTAGAGTAGTAGCAGCAGAGAAAAGAAGTATATTCAGAGATGAATAGTACATAAAAAGAAGAGTTGTGTATTCACAGGAAAACATTATATGAAAAGATGACTATTACATGCGGAGAACAGTGGTATATGCAGAGAAGTGTAGTGGCAGCAGAGAAAAGAAGAAAATTCAGAGATTAATAGTACATACAAAGATGAATTGTTTATCCATATTGAAATAGTACATGAAGAGAAGACTAGAACATGCGGAGAAGAGTGGTACATGCAGGGAAGAATACTGGCAGCAGAAAAAAAAGTATATTCAGAGATAAATAGTACATACAAAGAAGAATTGTATATCCACAGTAAAGGAGTGCATACAGAAAAGACTAGTACATGCGGAGAACAGTGGTATATGCAGACAAGGGCAGTAGCAGCAGAGAAAAGAAGCATATTCAGAGATGAATAGTACATACAAAGAGGAATCGTATATCCACAGTAAAATAGTACATGAAGGGAAGACTAGAACATGCGGAGAAGAGTGGTACATACAGAGAAGAGTGGTACATGCAGAGAAGAGTAGTGACAGCAGAAAAAAGAAGTATATTCAGGGAGGAATAGTTCATACAAAGAAGAAATGTATATCCACCGTAATAAAGTACATGAAGAGAAGACTAGTACATGCGGAGAAGAGTGGTTGAAGTAGAGAAGATTAGTATACGAAGAGAAAAGAGTATAAACAAAGTAGCATTTATTGAAAAAGAAAAATGACAACGAAAGTTGTATGTGCAGGGAAGAGTAGTATATGTAGATCAGATTAGTAGATGTAGATTAGAAAATTAGATGCAAAGAATAGTAGTTCTAGAAGGGACGAAAATAATACATATCTTCCTCATTAAACCTGGAGCATTTTTTATTTAATTTTTATATAAGGCTACGTATGTAATATTCATAGAGTTCCCATATGTAAAAGAACTTGCGTTCATCCGTTTGTCAATTGTGAAGGAAGGTAGATGTCTATATTAGTAATACATAAATGGTGACAATTTGAGGGTTAGTCACAAACTTTCACGAATCCGTCTACAGAACCTGTTTGCAAATTGTGTCCAGTCGGTTTTGAGGACATGCACCATTTGATACGTTTGCCAAAGTTTAGGCAAAGGGAAACTTTTAACATAACTTCATTTCAAAACCTTTAACTAACATAATACTTTATTTATGGAAATCCTATTTAAAATTAGGATTGAATTTAGGTTTGAATATACATACATACAAATATATATAAACCACACCCACACACGCGCGAGCGCGCGCGCAGAAGTGTGTGTGATTTCTATGTTTGTATATGTATATATATGTTATATAGAAAGAAGTTTGACGAAAGGACATATATATGACTTATGAAAAAAATGAAATAACAATAATAGTAAACTGAGAATGGTAAAAATGGTGATAATGAGTAGCCTAAACTAAAAATTTAATTAGTTTTTGAAAACGTATAATAAAAGGTAAAGGGAATGAATTCCCCAAAAGCATTTTAGAAGAGAGTGGGTAATTTGTTATTGTGAGTAACTCAAGTTAGATAAACAAGTGGGCCAAAGGAAAAGGAGTCACCATTCTAAATTACGGTAATATAAAGAAATGAAGAGAGAGTAAGGCAAATGTAAAGGGTTTCCGTGTATGCAAGTTTTGTAGGGTGACGCCGAGACAAGGACAAAGAGGCTGAGCGAGGCTGAGCGAGGCTGCCTTGCAATGTTACATGTATTGCAAATCGGTGGAAATAAATGTCAGTCATAAGCAAAAGCGTATCTATAGACAGCGGGCAATTTATGTATAATATCTTTATTAGCCATACATTAGGAGTTTAAGCAGGATATGTATATTAAGTAAAACTCATAATTAAATGGAATGAATTGCACAAAAGCATTGTAGAAGAGAGAAGTAAAACTTATAAATAATGTGTTAGCAATATATCTAAACATGTCTGTCTTTGCTGGTATGGAGCATCTTATCTTCCAGATATAATACAACATAATTATCTTCCAAAATACGCAAGGTTAAGGGAGAACATTTTTATCGAGGGCGGAAATGAAAAGTGGAATAAAATAAGTGTTTTATGTTGTTTTACACTCTGGCTCCAAACACAGATTTTATTCGATTTTTTTAAATAACTTCATTTATACTAACAATAATTGAATTTAATCCTTTGAAAATACTTCCCTCTTTCAAACGCAATTAAATTTGACATGCATTTTCCTTATTAAATCCATTTCGAAATGTGTATGACAGCACTGTTTACAAAGGCAGCTTTAAGAGAATGAATTCATTTGAATATGAATAACATTCGTCCAAAGGAGTCGACCTGAAAGTGCAACCTGTTACACAATACGTAACTGTATTACAACTTACAGTTTCGGCTAAGGTACGATTGCACTATAACTTAATGTTTTACTTAAATAAACTAAACACACAAGTTTTAGGATAAACATTTAGGTACAGAGTTTGGATAGAATTATACGTTTTCGAAAACACTTTAAATAAGAGGAAATGACACAAAATATTAATTTTTTTGAAATAAAAGGTTATTGTTTAATTAAATCTTCCGAATTAGAGACGAGTGCTGTATGTGGGAAAACATAGTAAAGTAAAGCTGAAAGAACTTTAGTGTGCTGTAAATGAAGGGCAACTCTCATATTTGCCATTTATTTATTTATTTAATATTTACATTTATTTATATTTACAGATAATTACATACCTATTTTATATCGAATATTAGTTTAAAAAAGTGCAATTATAATTTCGCTAAAGAAGAAGGTTTCAGATAAATTTTCAGTATAATTGTCCATTTTCAAAGCTTACTAACGTTGTTCGAAACATGTGACAACTTTTAAACTATTTTTCTCCCTACCTGGATAAACAAAACTAGTTTTTATTTTTATACAAGAAACATTTTATTAACACTTTCCGGTAGCAATATCGTAATTGAAAATTGGCTCCTAGACAAGTGTGCTGGGTTCCTGATGTCTTCGAATGATAAAGGGCTCCGTGGCCTGTAAAAGAGCTCTATAATGGTTCTGAGTTTTTAACTTCTGATAGGTAGCACCTCCTTGTCCAGCGTAACCCCGAACACTCCCAGCGTAGGTCTTGTTAGAGCTCATGGATTGACTCCAATTTTAGTCCCATCAGTGAACGATTCGTCAGCTCGGACACTGAATTTAATATCCGTTCAAGCCTATCTAATATTCCCTATTTTAAGAAATGCGGTGTCCTCTCCTGAGGTTCTTCCTAGAGCTCCTGTAGTGCATATCCAAATACCATTATGACATTTAACTTTCCGTTTTTCAGTACCCTTTGGTACTGAAGAACTTAGTCGTGTCACAGGTTCCATTGGGTTCGATCGAGACAAAGATTAAATGTTGCTGAATGGTGGAGTAAATGCATCTCATGTATCGTGGGAACTCAGGAATTTTGTGCATTACATTTTTTCACCAGGTGTTTAAGCAGAATCTCCTATCCAGAAGGAAGCCCACATATTCGGACCATCACTTGAAGTACCTTTGTGAATTATCAAACTCTCCTCTTCAGCTACGTAATTTATACCGCGTGGTGGAGATTATTCCTTCACATCCATCACAGCAGAAGCCCTGTCGTTGGCATTAGTGCTATTATGTAGGTACTGAAGCTAGATATGTTGTGTAGCCTGTAATGTTCTTGCACCAAGCCTACGCCCCTCTTAATGACTCCTAAATCTGTTTACTAAGGACTTCATCAAAAGGATCCTTTACATCCATCAAGCAGAAGCACTGTTGTTTGTATCGGTGCCATTCTGTAGGTACTGAAGCTAGATAGGTTGTGTAGCCTGTAATGTTCTTGCACCAAGCCTCCGCTTCTATTAATGACTCCTAACTTCAGGTTACTAAGGACATCATCAAAAGGATCCTTTACATCCATCGCAGCCGAAGCAGTGATGTTTGTATCGGTGCCATTCTGTAGGTACTGAAGCTAGATAGGTTGTGTAGCCTGTAATGTTCTTGCACCAAGCCTCCGCCCCTCTTAATGACTCCTAAATCTGTTTACTAAGGACTTCATCAAAAGGATCCTTTACATCCATCGCAGCCGAAGCAGTGATGTTTGTATCGGTGCCATTCTGTAGGTACTGAAGCTAGATAGGTTGTGTAGCCTGTAATGTTCTTGCACCAAGCCTCCGCTTCTATTAATTACTCCTGACTTCAGGTTACTAAGGACATCATCAAAATAATCCTTTAAATCCATCGCAGCAGAAGCACTGTTGTTTGTATCGGTGCCATTCTGTAGGTACTGAAGCTAGATAGGTTGTGTAGCCTGTAATGTTCTTGCACCAAGCCTCTGCTTCTATTAATGACTCCTAACTTCAGGTTACTAAGGACATCATCAAAAGGATCCTTTACATCCATCGCAGCCGAAGCAGTGATGTTTGTGTCGGTGCCATTCTGTAGGTACTGAAGCTAGATAGGTTGTGTAGCCTGTAATGTTCTTGCACCAAGCCTCCGCTTCTATTAATGACTCCTGACTTCAGGTTACTAAGGACATCATCAAAAGGATCCTTTACATCCATCGCAGCCGAAGCAGTGATGTTTGTATCGGTGCCATTCTGTAGGTACTGAAGCTAGATAGGTTGTGTAGCCTGTAATGTTCTTGCACCAAGCCTCCGCTTCTATTAATGACTCCTGACTTCAGGTTACTAAGGGCATCGTCAAAAGGATCCTTTACATCCATCGCAGCCGAATCAGTGATGTTTGTATCGGTGCCATTCTGTAGGTACTGAAGCTAGATAGGTTGTGTAGCCTGTAATGTTCTTGCACCAACCCTCCGCTTCTATTAATGACTCATGACTTCAGGTTACTAAGGACTTCATCAAAAGGATCCTTTACATCCATCGCAGCAGAAGCACTGTTGTTTGTATCGTTGCCATTCTGTAGGTACTGAAGCTAGATAGGTTGTGTAGCCTGTAATGTTGTTCGCACAAACAACTAGTTGGGGCAATGAGGTCTACCATAGCAGAGCCCGCAATGGATTACAAGGCGAGTAAAATACTCATACGGACGCATGATATCCATGAGCATTATTAAAGACCCTACATGCCCAATGAATATGGATCGTATGACAGCTTCAGATCAGGGGTCTATATACCCATTCAAACCACCAATTTATTTTATAATTATATAGTTATTTAATTATAAATGTTATATATTTTATATATATAATTTAAAGAAAACTAATTATATTATTTCCGGAATGGGAAATGTTTAAGACTTGAAATATATATTAAAAAACTGAAGGACATTGCCAGACATCAACTTGTGTAATTTGAGGAAAGTCCCTGAATCCGAAAGCAATAGATTTACAGTAAAAATTAATAAATGTATATATATATATATATATATATATATATATATTTATTTATTTATTTAATTAAATAGGTATCTTAGTATATAAATGTAAAACAAGAGAAATACCAATACAAAAATATTCTATTGAATTCTATATTTCAAAGTTTTTAGATGACAATTATTACCAACATCATCAGGAATATTAGAGAATCAACAATTCCCATACAGAACAATACAGTTGTTGTATATAAATATTTCTCCTATTTATCATATATATATATATATATATATATATATATATATATATATATATATATATATTTGTGTGTGTGTGTGTGTGTGTGTGTGTGTGTGTGTGTGTGTGTGTGAGTGTGTGCGTGCGTGTATTGAAACACCTATTAGCTAACAAATATATTGGTAGATATATAACATTTTCTGAACCAACTTTCTGATCACGTACGAAAGGACGAAACTAAACTCAAGTTTAGGGGACCGTGTAAGATTGAATACAAGGCTTATGTATTTCTCTGATGCGACCAGATTTTAAATGAAGTTCCACTTACGGGAAATGTAATAGAAAGTCCGGATGTATCGTGTGTAAATGTTTGTATCACTGAGACATCCGAAACCAATATTGTTTAGCAGCTTTAGGAACTGTGATAGTAGCAGGAGCTGTTTTATTAGTCATGTGTTGCCTATGTGTTGGGATATTAGTCGAAAAGTAATTGTTCGCAATAATTGGAGATTTTCATAATTATGGAATTTGAAGTGAAAACCTCACAATGTTGAATGTAAAATCGGCTTTGCTTAAAAGAAATTTTTAATAGTTTTTTAAAATGTTTCATAGACTTAGCTAGCAGGATATTCACAGGGAAGTTTCCGAGTGAACAATGGTTGGGGGCATTTCCGAATTCACGTGGGAAATAGACCTTTATGCGTTCCTTCACAAAGCACCTAAGAAAAATGATCCAAGGACTGGTATCGTCAAAATTTGTGTTAAAGTTTTACATAATGTACATTTCTAAATTTATTAAAAACGGAATATTTTCTTAGTGCCTTTGTTACGTTATGTTTGCTGTTTCAGAATTTAAAGAAAAAAAGTGATTACCAAAAGTTTGTTTTTATTTTAATAATTTTAATATTTTTTGTTTCAATAAAATTAGTAAATACAAAATACCAGAATGCAAAAAACCTAGCTTTGGCAGAGACCATTTTCAAAAGATGTAAACTTAAATATTCCAATTCCTAAAATAATAAATAAGAAATAGCAAATTATAAAATAAATGTAATATTTTAAATATAATATATTTTTGAAAATTAAATCTCTTTTATAAACATAAAGGAAAATTAAATGTACCCTGTCTTGTTAGAGCTATTAAACCGACTGACAGTCTGCCTAATTAGTAGTTAGATACAATTGTTTAGACAAACAATTGACCCGGCGAGTATCTGTAAGTACAAGTGGATAAAGGTAATTAAAGTTTTTTAATATGTCAATTCCCACCACGACCCCCTTTACAAAATACCGGGGGGCTACAGTAATTATTTGCATACATAGCTCTGCAGGAAAAGCATGCAAAGCGATAATGGACTGACAGGTAACACGTTCGCTTTACTGTGACCCTCCTATTGTCAGTAATTAAGTGAAAAATGGACTCGTAGAATTGCAAAACTTGTCTGACTAAGAATGATTTGAAATGAACGAAATCCTTCAATTGCAAAATGCTCGTCAAGGTTCTCTGATTTCAATCTCACAGAGTCTCTTTACGTCTTTTCGATGGAACCTTTCAAACAGATTAGAAATCTGTTTTTGTGTAACGGTGCCTTATTGCGTTCACGTAACAAGTATTCAATAAAATAACGCTACACTACATTCCCGGCGATCTTTCCAACTAAACTTTTTGTCATTGCAAACTTTTGCCATTCTATTAGTCCTGCCTTACGTTGGACTTTAAATATTTAAATAAAGGTTTACGGGGTTTAGAAAAGGTTTGTTGAGAACGAATGGATCTCTACAACTTAAGGATACATTTTACCCTACTTTATAGGCTAACATTCTAGATAACGAAACTCCAGCCGTCCTTGCTTTTCAGGTGATTTGAAGCAAAGAATCATTTTATGAAAAAGGTGAATTAAGATCCAACCGCAGTTCGAATAGTTGTGTGCAAGACCAGCACATCACCCGAAAATAGTTCTATAAGAAACTATTCCTACCCAATGAACGCTCTAGATCAACATTTGCAGAGACATTAACTTCAGTACAGAAAGTTATGCTAGGGTTACGCAAACGACATTTTTAAATAATTCTGTGCAACGCCAGTAGTATAAATCAATCTTAGTAAAAACAAACGTTATCGTTTAATAGTCAATGACGTGTTAACATTAGCTAAACCTAATTTACATTATAATAACTGACCTTATAGTAGTCGATCAAGAAAAGTGTGTCAATAAAAGTCCTTGATTTATTGTTATTATTGTAGAGCATTTGGATATAATTTTTTTAAATATGGTTTTAAATGTTTTAAAACATAGTTTTAGATTATTGAGTGTTGCCTAGCAACCAAAATTATGATAAATTCCATGAAATCTCTTAAGATAGGACTGAAAGTCGTATATTATGATAATTTGGCACTTGAAAATTACATTTTGGAAAAAATTGTCATGTCGCCAAAAATCTTTCCAGGGATTATATCGACAATTTCCCAAAGTTTCATGGCGATTGGATTAGTGATTTAGCAAAGCATAAGGCTCATACATAGATGCATATAAATGTATGGGGATATATATATAAATATATATATGTAGAATATCAAAAATGTTTTCCTGTTAGAATTATTTTTATGATAAAATAGTATAGACTAATTACAGGAATAATTTAATGAATGATATACTCAAAGCTTTTCGTTGGTTGACATTACCAACATCCTCAGGAATTACAATACTAAGAATGACAAAAGAACCAATTGTTCATTTGTCATTCTTAGTATTGTAATTCCTAAGGATGTTGGTAATGTCAACCAACGAAAAGCTTTGAGTGTATTATTCAATAAATTATTCCTATAATTAGTGTATATTATTTATTCCTTATATATATATATATATATATATATATATATATATATATATATATATATATATTATACATGCATGTAATATTTTTAAATGGAAGTTTTATTTTAAATGTTAAAATTATTGTAATTTTTCTAAGCCTTGAATTTGAAAAAATAATGTTTTCAAAAAAAAGTCAGATATATTAATAGACTTTATTAAACATTTTCACAGCATTAAAAAAGGCTAGGAGCGATAATTAACCAATCATTGGGTGTTGGTAGTATATTTCATTAATTTATATTTCACAATTTATTCCTGTAGCCCGATTTAAAAGTGACATTTTCCTGCGTTGAAGAGATAACAGGTGGCAATCGTAATCCTCTTCAAAGAAATTACTGACACTTCCCTGAGCCATTTTGTTTTGAAATAAGAACCCTTTCTAATCACGATAAATCTGCTGTAATGTTCTCTTCTTTTTATCTTACATTTTGTATTACCAAGACCTAGTCTAAAAACTAGGTTAAATGGTAAAAGTACAGCATAATTATGATTTAAATTGCAAATTATAATTTTATCATGCATATTTTCTAAAATCTTTCGTTGAATATATAAAAAAAAAAATTAATATTCAAAACTATATGAATTCAATGTTTTATAATTCCAAGAACTTCCTCAAACTTGAAGAAAGTTCAAGCATGAGGAACTCAATTTGCGTCTTGCCTGACTTGTATATAAATTATTTCTAAACTTATATCTTAATATATCTGAGATAATATTAAGTATATTACATAGTATTACAAGTTCTATATATGACCTAGTTACGTCAGTTCTTTATATTTATAACGTCCAGGTTTTCAAACCACTGTTATATAATTATTCTTACATTTAACTGTTTACGTTCAAGTAAAATTATTGATGTCTAGAATTTTTTATTAAAAATGAATTCCGAGAACCAAAAATCTCCTATTATGATAACATTGACAAAATATTTCATCACTCTAATCATTAATTGGGCTTTGATATATTTTGTATTACTTAGCAACTCATTGTTTTGTAACAGCTGTTTTCCTCATCATTTAGAAGATATGTTTATATGAATTTCAAATGAAGTTTTCTGTACAGTATGAAATTTCGTTTCCTCAATTCAGTTTAGAATCTTGTAGTTTTAAGAGTATGTTTTGTCTATTTTAACCTTCAGACAGTTGAAATAACATTGAGAATTATAAAAGAAATAGAATATGTGTATATTTGTGTACGCTTGCGTGTGCGTACGCGCGCGCGCGCGCGCGATTGTGTGTGTGTGTGTGTGTTTGTGTGTGTGTGTGTGTGTGAGTGTGCGTTTGTGTGTGTGTGTGTGTTTATTTAAAATTATGTATGTGTGTATTTGAAATTATTTATCTGCAGTTAGAATTTTAATACAGTTAAATAGAAAATAGATTTTTCTTTAGTCAGTCCTTTATGTAGAAAAACAAAACAAAAAAAAAGTCAAATACCATCAGAAGCGTTAGAAAACTAGTGACAAACTGTCAGCTTCAAGAACCCCCTAATACGCTTGACTAGATACCAACAAGGGTTAGTTGCTATGACAACAGATTGTTCAATGTCAAGCGCACTAAAACTAGTGTGCAAACAGTATTCTAGAGTGACTAACGCCTTGCAAATGGCTAAATATAATTTCGTGGGGTTGTAATATGCGTCTGTTTCTGTCCTTTAGGGAACTGTTATTTATTCGTGTGTTGCATTTATTAACGTAAAATGTGAGAAATGTTACATTAGGTGTCCTATTCAAAGGATAAATAAATTGTTTTGAAACTAAAGGTAATTGGTTTTAGACACGTTGGAGGTTCCCAAAGAATCGCAAAACATATAAATTTTAGACCCAATATTATCAATCTGTAAAATAGTAATTTTTCTTTTTCTTTAAATAAACAAGGAGTATTTGGCTTTAAAATTGTACTTCATTTAAAAACATTGCTATAAATAATTTAGTAATAAAACAATTAAATTACGAACTCTTGACATTTAAAGTACGTTCTTAAAGCAGTCAAACATTCTTACAGTAGAAACTTATGTCTAAAACTAAAATCCTGTTATATACTAATTAATGTGCTAGTGTGATGCATTTCCTGGAAGTAGAACAGGTTTGAGTAATCCGCAACACAATGCAGCAGAGTTATGCCGGTCCACTTTAATCGCCGGTGTTTAACGTTTATTTAAGTGTATATGCAGAACTTTAGAAGTTAATACTTGAGCTATATTAACAAAAGAATAGTGTTTTCGTATGATAGGAAACACAATTCATTATTTTTATGCATTCTTTATTTTCAATGGTATTAGTAAAATGGATCACCTTTTCATTCATTCATTGTTAAAATTGTTCAAGTTTTAGAATCTGCTACTGGGGCGAGTTTATCTGAGGTGACGTCATGCTGGGTGAATAGGCATTTTGGTAATTTTCTTGTAAATATGCTTGAGCACAAAAGTAAAAATTAATATTATTTGGGGTTATTATAATATAGAACTTATATAGTAACCCTTAAGTAGTAGGGGTCACATACTACATATTCCTCTTAGTTACTCCCTTATTTAAGACATGATGGCCTCCAAGGCGGATGAAACACTACCAGGATAACCAACAGGATTATCACTACGGAATAAATAACTATGGTTTAGTTCATATTTTGTATTTTAGAAATGATTTTGTGTTACATTGTTTCCTATCAAATACAGATTTGAATAATTACCATTATAAACCCTGGCTACACTACACTTCTGAACACAGGCAACATCATGGGAGGGTTACAAAAATACTTATATCTACATTCTAAGATATATGTATATATATACATATATATATGTGTGTGTGTGTGTGTGTGTGTGTGTGTGTGTGTGTGTGTGTGTGTGTGTGTGTGTGTGTGTGTGTGTATGGTACCACGAGTGTTTGGTATTTTTAAACCGGTCGCTGGACGGAGTGGTGCCAATTGCGAGTGTGTATATATATATATATATATATATATATATATATATATACATATATATATATATATATATATATATATATATATATATATATATATATATATATATATACATATACATACATATATATATATATATATATATATATATATATATATATATATATATATATATATATATATATATATATAAAGAACATAGGTCAAAACACAAATACAAGAATTATAATTGAATTTACAATTCTTATATTTGTATTTTGACTTATGTTCTTTATTAATACACAAGAATACGTATTGCGATATTTATATATATTATAACAATATGTAAGCATGGACTCAAATGAGAACTATGTGAGCCAGGACTTAATAGGGAACAATAAATTAGGTTTGTAAAATTAGGAAGACAATGTACCAGGCCAAACTGGCAGTATTTTTATTTTATTATGTCACACATTCTCAAAAAAAAAAACGAAAAGGCGCTCCAAAACTAGATTAAAATAAAATTTGTTGCGTTATAGGAAATCATTTAAAAAATAGTCGATTTTTAAAATATGCATTGAAGGTTCAAATAAGAAATGTGATTGGTTTAAGCTAAAGGATAAGGGGTCCAAAACGTGAGATGTTTGGGGTAACGATAAGAGAGAGTCATCCAGAAACGTTCAATGAGAACAGATGCTGGTCGAGTTACCTCCAGTTCGTAGTAATATATTACGTAAACTCGCTGAAAGTTGCAAGGAAAAATATTAATATATCGTCGGATGACAAATGTTAAGTGGCAATCTACGCGTTGTTAGTGGAGTGGTTAAAGGAATAAGTAAAGTTGTCGGATTAAGCAATCAAGGGAAATAATAATACACCTTCGGAAGTTGTATGTTAAGTGGCAATCTACGCGTTGCTAGTGCAAAGTATTAAGTAAAGTCGTCGGATTAAGCAACCAAGGGAAATATTAATAAATCTTCGGATTTTGTATGTTAAGTGGCAATCTACGCGTTGTTAGTAGAGTGGTCAAAGTATTAAGTAAAGTTTTCGGATTAGGCAACCAAGGGAAATAATAATAAACCTTCGAAGTTGTATGTTAAGCGGCAATCTACGCGTTGCTAGTGTAAAGTATTAAGTAAAGTAGTCGGATTAAGTAACCAAGTGAAATAATAATAAATCTTTGGAAGTTGTATGTTAAGTGGCAATCTACGCATTGTTAGTGGGGTGGTCAAAGTATTAAGTAAAGTTGCCGGATTAAGTAACCAAGTGAAATAATAATAAACATTCGGAAGTTGTATGTTAAGTAGCAATCTACGCATTGTTAGTGGGGTGGTCAAAGTAAGTAAAGTTGCCGAATTAAGTAACCAAGTGAAATAATAATAAACCTTCGTAAGTTGTATGTTAAGTAGCAATCTACGCATTGTTAGTGGGGTGGTCAAAGTATTAAGTAAATTTGCCGGATTAAGTAACCAAGTGAAATAATAATAGACCTTCGTAAGTTGTATGTTAAGTAGCAATCTACGCATTGTTAGTGGGGTGGTCAAAGTATTAAGTAAAGTTGCCGGATTAAGTAACCAAGTGAAATAATAATAAACCTTCGTAAGTTGTATGTTAAGTAGCAATCTACGCATTGTTAGTGGGGTGGTCAAAGTATTAATTAAAGTCGTCGGATTAAGTAACCAAGTGAAATAATAATAAACCTTCGTAAGTTGTATGTTAAGTAGCAATCTACGCATTGTTAGTGGGGTGGTCAAAGTATTAAGTAAAGTTGTCGGATTAAGTAACCAAGTGAAATAATAATAAACCTTCGTAAGTTGTATGTTAAGTAGCAATCTACGCATTGTTAGTGGGGTGGTCAAAGTATTAAATAAAGTTGTCGGATTAAGTAACCAAGTGAAATAATAATAAACCTTCGGAAGTTGTATGTTAAGTGGCAATCTACGCGTTGCTATTGTAAAGTATTAAGTAAAGTCGTCGGATTAAGTAACCAAGTGAAATAATAATAAACCTTCGGAAGTTGTATGTTAAGTGGCAATCTACGCTACTGTCTATAGCAGCCGTTTCATTTTTAAACTTTTAAATTAATAATAATAATTTTAAAAGATTTTGCCCAAGTGCAATATTTTTAACTTTGAGAATATTTTAGCCGTCTCAACCCCCCCCCCCTCCCCGACACACACACACACACACACACACAAACATATATATATATATATATATATATATACATATATATATATATATATATATATATATATATATATATATATATTAGCAATAATTTTTCAATTTATTTTCTAACTTCTCATGATGCTACCTGTGTACATAAATTTATTGGAAATATTTGTTTTCAATAGATTATAAATGTGTGTTAAATAAAATTACGCTATATGGTCTCTATTATTTTGTCTATATTTTAAATATTTATGAATAGTACCACCTCCCAAATAGTTGTGTTTGAAGTATTTGTGGATCGTAAGAGCTGGACAACCACAATGACGACTTTGCTCTACACTATGTCTACTCCATCAATCAAGGCTCCAAAGAAATCCTTCTTAATGCAAGTATAAGCAGCAAGGCAAACTATGCAGATGACGACTAAATCTGACTTTAGCTTGTCTTCGTAATTAATACACAACTGGCTTTAACCCGAGATAACCACTTCGCTACAGTTTGCGGATAGACTGTACCCTTGTATATCCAGGTCAAGTACATGTTGTTTGTTCCTGAAACTTTCAACATTCAACAAACTCAATTACAATCATACGATCACTAATTTTCCATAGTAATGGAATATATTCTGATACAACCATTAATATATGGTTTCAAACAGTCTCATTCTTTTTAAACACGCATTAAATTCATTGTATTTACTCTTTTTAAAGAGCCTATTCGTCAAAGCCGTCGGTTTTTGATAATCTGTGAAAACAAAATAGATAATCATTAGTGGACATATGGAACATCCGTGTATTAGAAACCACACGGAATTTCCGTCCAGAAATTGTTTACTACACAATAAATCGAATGCTTACGAAAATGTTTTGAAATGATAAAATGTAAGTACAGTATAGTGAAGGGTTTGAGATTTTTTTCGAAGCCAATATATCTTCAACTCACCTGTATTTTAACCCCAAAGTGGTGAGTGTGACGTAACAAGTACAAACTAAACTATATCGATACTCTCTAAACACAACTGCAGGTTGTTCTAAACGAAGATTTGCATATTATATAAATCTTTCGAACAATGCCTCTATTAGTATAAAGTTGATTTTACATCGTATTATCTGCGGTAATTGTTCAACAATCGATTTGAAGTTACTCATAAAAAGCTATTAGCATTTGTAAACATATTGAGCACACTTAGAGCTCACAATATTAATCAAAAGAAAATAATGTTGATTTTTAAATTTATTCTTTGTATAAGTCAGAATTCTCTTAAAAGTTAAGTCTTGAAAATGGTTTTTAAAATTTATATGTTCACCTATGTATCCTTAAGATGATTGACTTGGTCTACAAACTAAAAGGTTTTAAACTGATATATTTGGCTTTTTTTTATTGACATATTTTGATTATAACCAATGTACGTTATTCCTGGGAATATATACAAAACTCTCTGTAATTATGCAACATACATATATATATATATATATATATATATATATATATATATATTTATATATATATGTATATATATGTGTGTGTGTGTGTGTATTCTCTAATTAAACTTGAAAAAAGAGCATTTAATTAATAGTTCTCGGAAGTCAGCACGCAAATATACCAAATGAGATTCATGTTTAAGTACATTTAAGTGAAATATACATACATATATATATATATATATATATATATATATGTGTGTGTGTGTGTGTGTGTATTCTCTAATTAAACTTGAAAAAAGAGCATTTAATTAATAGTTCTCGGAAGTCAGCACGCAAATATACCAAATGAGATTCATGTTTAAGTACATTTAAGTGAAATATACATACATATATATATATATATATATATATATATATATATATATATATATATATATATATATATATATGTATATATATATATACATATATATATATATATATATATATATATATATATATATATATATATATACATATATATATATATCAAGTGAGATCAAGGCACCAAACTATGTATAAGGTCATTGATGTTATAGACAAAATTACATAAAGTGCAATACATATAAACATATGGTCGTTTGTAAAAGATATATTTCTTTTCCTGAAGGTGCTGATACTATGTTATCTGTGAAAAGCTTTGAATAAATATATTCATTAAAAGTATTCTTGTTTTTGAAATATTTTTAATTTATTATATATATATATATATATATATATATATATATATATATATATATATATTTATATATCGCAATATGTATTCTTGTGTATTAATAAAGAACTAAGTCAAAATACAAATACAAGAATTATAATTGTATTTACAATTCAAAGCTTTTCGTTGGCTAACAGTACCAACATCATCAGGAATATTAAACAATTAAAATTAACATATGTCTAAATTAGATAAAATAAATAGCTATGCCAAATTAATTACAATGTTGCTAAACTTTTATTTTGCTGCCCTAAAATTACAAACACTGAATATATTATCAAATTTAGAATTTACTTGTATTTGTTCATTTATCAACTCATTATTAGTATTATATTTATGTATTTCTAAAGCTTCATAAATACTCATTTTCAGGCCTTTGTTAATTTCTTTTACAAGTATCATATTATCTATATTAGGAAATATGTGATTATTATTAATACAATGACTAGCAAAATTCGATTTATAAATTTCTGGCTTCTTATATGCATTAAAATGCTCTTTATATCTATCTTTAAGTTTTTTCTCAGTTTGTCCTATATAAACTTTAATACAATAATCACATTCTAATTTATATACACCGTTTTTTTCATGCATATTAATAATATTGTTGTTATTCATTATATTTATTAATTTGTTATTAGTATTATATGCGAATTTTATGTTGCTACCTTACAAAAATTTTGTGATATTTTTTATTACATTACCAAAAAATGTAAATGAAACATATGACATTTTCATCATTATTTTTGTAAATTAGATTGATATTTTGTTTCTTTAAAATATTATAATTAAGTTTATCAACAGTTTTCTATTTATAGCCATTCTCGATTGCAATTTGATAGATAATGTTTTCTCTCTTATTTTGTTTTCATTATTAATAGGTATTTTATGTAATCTATTTAATAAAATGTATAATGCAGGCATTTTTTGATTATACGGATGGTTAGAATTATTAGGTACAATTTGGTTAGTTTGTGTCGGTTTACGATATAGGTTAAATTCAAATTCCTTATTATGTCTTATAATTGTTATATCTATAAAGTTGATCTTATTATTTTTCTCCATTTCATAAGTAAAATTATTATTTTTATTTATCTCATTAGTAGTAATGGGTATACTTTATCCCCCCAATGAGAGAGCAGTATTTCTTACCCCCACTCCTTCCTAAGCCCCGCCCCTTTTGTTTGATAGGTCGATGGTGATGAAGATGGCGTCGACGCCCCGCCCCTGGTGCTGGTGGAGGAGCGGAAGGGCCATCTTGTTCTGGTGATGACGTGAGTTTGGAAAAAATATAATTCTTGGTTGGGGAATGGAACCTAGGACGTTTGGTTTGCTGGCGTGTGACGCTAGCGACTGAGCTACGAGTCGTTGAGTTGTGTGTAACTGTACGATTGTGGTACAAGTAGGTCTTGGGAAATTTCGTTAGTATAAAATAAGAGTAATACGTGTATTTTAATAAATATGAATTTATTGTCTCAAAAAATAAAAATATATTGACAAGGGCAAATACGTAATTTAAATACAATATATATATATAAATCTAACAATTATTTTAAAAAATAATAATATTAAGACTAGAATAAATACGAATAATAAAAATATATGAGCAAGAACAAATACAATATATATAAATCTAACAATAATTTTAAAAAATAATAATATTATAAATCTAACAATAATTTTAAAAAATAATAATATTAAGACTAGAATCAACTCATCAATACATATTTCAAATATAATATAATTAAAATTAAGCAATGATAAAACTAAATATAAATAAGAGTAATATATCACGCACACCAACAGTCACACAGAAATATTTTTAGAAAATATATTACGCACAGTAGGTTAGCGAATATTGGGTTCGCGTGACTTTAAAATTCGGTGTAATATTTGTAGGTGACATCACAGCAACATCACAGTTATGCGATATCGAAGTCGAACCACACCATCAATTACTCCTCATCAGAATTGAACTACAATATAGGTCAATTCTAGTAACGAGTCTTTGATGGTGTGGGTCGATTGCGATAGTGCATAAATATGATGTTGCTGTGGGTGTCAGAGTACAAATATTACACACCCGATTTTAAAGTCACGCAAAACCAGCATTCGCATGTATCCTTGGCTGTGGGTAAAATATTTTCTAAGGAAGACAGCTCCAGCCATCGCTGTCCTCAGTGGTGGCCATTCCATTACAACATGCCACCCCCAAGCAAACACACACACACACACAGACGCACACAGTAAGTAGGTTAGCGAATGCAGGGACCGCGTGGTAATATAGGGGAAATAAAATAATTACGATTGGGATCTCAGCAACATCAGCAATTACTCACTATCAGAATTGAACTACAATATAGGTCAATTCTAGTAGTGAATCTTTGATGACGTTGCTGTGGGTTCCAAATCGTAATTATTTTTATTTCCGATATTACCACGCAAGACCGGCATTCGCATGTATCCTGAGCTTACCGGGTGCGTAAGCTGCCTTAAGGGCTACGGAAGGCAGCTCCATCCATCGCTGCCTTCTGTGGTGGTCATCCATTACAACATACCACCCCCATGCACAAAGAAATGCGGGTATATATGGTATATACACCTCTTCAAATGAGGAAAACTGTTGGTTTTACGTGAAAATGAATGTAGGAAGTAATATTTTAAAACAAGTGTCACTGCAAGGTTTAAAATACTGCTCACTATTATCATATTCACATGAAAACAATAATCTTACCGCTTTGCGAGAAGTGTTATTCCTCTAGACTCCGCATTTCTTCGTCAGTAGTTGACAATAAAGTTGTGACGTCAATTCCGTCCAGTACCTCGAGCGTGACTGGCAGCGGCTCAGGAGGTATCTCAGACGTCATTTGTCTCCGTATGTCGGATATAATATAGTCCACAATATCCAGGCTCTGAGCAATCTCCTCATCTGCGGTGGACGGTGGTGGCTTGGATGCTGGTGGTTGGGGAGGCAGAGATGTTGATGGTGGTGTCACCTCATCTGGCGCTGCGGTGAACGGTGGCTTGGATGCTGGTGGTTGGGACGCTGAAGGCAGAGATGTTGATGGTGGTGCCACCTCATTTGGCGCTGCGGTGGACGGTGGCTTGGATGCTGGTGGTTGGGATGCTGAAGGCAGAGATGTCAATGTCCAGGTATGCGCTGGTGGTGGTTGCTGGCCGTCGTACGGGCGGGACGTCCTCAGATATCTATCCCATGACTGGCTGATTATAATTCGACCGTCGTTTGTGCATGGGAGATAGGATACTCCCGACGAAATATTTAGTGTCACCAACGGGTACCCCGCCACCGTAGCCTCTGATCTCAGTCTCAGCATCTGACTGAAATACCGACAACACAATTTAGTAATATGAAAACACGGAATACTATAAAATCTGAAAGACTAATTCACAGTATAATTTTAAAAATTAAGTCAATTTAATGAATAAATACAATATTTATGAAAATATATGTCCAAAATAGGTAATACAAAACAAAATCTAGTGTAAAATGAAATGCTGAAAAGGAACAGCTACCTTATACTATTTTATTAAAAATCGATATATGTTTAGCACATAATATATCCAACTGTTTGAGCTCGCTTAAAGTTAATAAAACACGACAGTATAATTATTTGTGAAATTTGTAAAAAGCAATATGAAATGAAGGTTATTCAAAATTAAACACACATATATAAAGTATTTTTAAATAAATATTCGTTGTCACTTACCTAAATAAGTCATCAGCCAAACCCGGCATTATAGACCTGATCAGCTCCCTCAGCATGTCGTCGGTATAACGAGTGAGGTTGAATCCAGGCACCATCTCAAGCAACTGTGTCAGGTATCCTCTGAAGCTACTGTGAGAGATCTACTAGTGTGTTGTTGATATATACTCTTCTCCCCAACGTTTGGTAGGGGTATCAAGTTCTCACAGTTGGTATCCGGTTGTCAAGGTCTACTGGTTCAGCTTCCCACGCCTTCTACCGAGTTCAACAACTCTCACTGGCTCCACGACCGCAACGTCCGGTTCTCAAGGTTTACCAGTTCGCAAGACTATGAAAGATAAACACGTATAGTGGCGGATGTGGGCGTTCTGCACACGCTACATACTTCAAGGCTAAGCGAGCACAATTGACAGGCAAACACATGTCCACATGGTAGACTTGCAACTTGCAATTCTTCTGCACAACAAATCTTACATTTCAAACGATCATCCTCATTACGTTGCACTAGATCACCGTCGTCGTCGTCGTCGTCATCATCATCATCGTCATCATCATCATCGTCATCAAAAACAGTTCTAATATCGATATTCATTTCTTCTACTTTAAATTTTACAATCCATGCTAATTTACATTCATGAAACCATTCAACGTGTTCGACAAACGGGTCATCTGTAGGTTCCCAACCTTTGAGACCTCCCCCACAACTAAAACATACAGTATGGTCATCTTCTCCGGTGTAGAAAAACCCGGTCAAGCTTAGAGTATATGGATTCAATGTTTCGCTTTCCACACCCTTCCAATTACGAAAAGAGGATAATCTGCTGTTCGCAAGTGAATAACGTCGATGAACTGGGTTCTCAATTGTAAGAGAATCGGGCCAAACCATGTCTGTCTGTGGAATGACTGAAAATCTTAAATGTCTTGTATTCTTATACACTTGTTCTCTGTGTCTCATACGGGGTTGAAACCGTCATCATTATGCCCACATTACAAGTTTGGAAATAGCCGACGCTATTTACCAGTGACTACCACAAAATGCAGTCCCTACGGGCAATTGACTTTCAAGTAGGGTGTTAACCCCGACATTCAAGGTCGATTACCCAAATGAAAATGGCTCCAACCACCGCCATTTCCTGTAACTGCCACTCCATGACAAAATGCAGTTCCCAAACAGCCAAGAAGGTTTAGGAGGACTTGTCCTACGCCAGGGACCTTCAAAGGCAAAGCTTTTTTTTTTGGTGCTTTAAAGGTTTACAGGGAGTTACCCCGTGCCAGGGACCTTTAAAACATTTTTCTTGAAGGTTTACGGGGAGTTAACCCACGCCAGTGACCATCAAGTTTTTTTTAAAATTTTTTTTGAAGCTTTAAAGGTTTACAGGGAGTTACCCCGTGCCAGGGACCTTTAAAACATTTTTCTTGAAGGTTTACGGGGAGTTAACCCACGCCAGTGACCATCAAGTTTTATACTAAGCGATAAGCAAAATCGTAATAATATCTTGCACTGCGCAGTGCACATTTACAATGTACATAAGTGTTTTGGTTGCGGTAGTATGCACCTGAAGTAAATACGGCTGTTGTTGCTAGACGAGTATTTCTCAGGCAATTCCATGACATGTGGAAATATTGAGCCTTTTCCAAACCTTTTGCGAAAATGGTGGAAAACTGTATGATTCACAATAGTTGTTCATCAAAAGGTATACTACCTTCGTACCAGCTGATACGAGCCTGCCTGTAACCATCGAGCAGACGTTTGTGACGATTCATTTAAATTATGAAATTTGTAAGGCGGTTTAAAAATGGTAACACTTTGATAGTGTTCGGAATCGACATTCAAGGTCGATTACCCGAAATGGCTCCAACCACAGTCATTGCCTGTAACTGCCTAACATGACAAAATGAAGTTCCCAATGGAAACAGCCAGTTTTAAACTCTAATATCTTGCACTGCGCAGTGCACATTTACAATCTACATAACATAAATGTTGTGTTGCGACGGGCAATCGACTTTCAAGTAGGGTGTTTACCCCGACATTCAAGGTCGATTACCCGAATGAAAATGGCTCCAACCACCGCCATTTCCTGTAACTGCCACTCCATGACAAAATGCAGTTCCCAATGCAAACAGCCGGTTTTAAACTCTAAGCGATAAGCAAATCATAATAATATCTTGCACTGCGTAGTGTACATTTACAGTCTGCATAAGTGTTGTGTTGCGGTAGTATGCATTTGAAGTAAATAGGGCTGTTGTTGTTGTTGCTAGACGAGTATTTATCAGGCAATTCCATCACATGTGGATGGAACTGCCGCAAATATTGAGCTTTTTCCAAACCTTTTGTGAAAATGGTGGAAAACGGTGTTAGCATGATTCGCAATAGTTGTTCATCAAAAGGTATACTACCTTCGTACCAGCTGATACGATGATATTTTGCCTGTAACCAACGAGCAGACTTTTGTGACGATTCATTTAAATTATGAAATTTGTAAGGCGGTTTGAAAATGGTAACACTTTGATAGTGTTCGGACACCACAGCCAGTTCCTTCACAACGTATTTGCCATCGTTGTCGACGACGGCATGAAACTCCACTACTGCTTGCATGTTTGTCTGCCAACAAAAGTTTATACAAAAATTAATATTAATAAAAAATTAATACTAAATAAATTCGTAAGATATGAAGTAATTTAAAGAGCCGCTATGGTATGAAGTAACATACGAACGTGTACCTAGCAAGAAATATATAAATCGTAGAAAGTAACGTATATATATTATTAGGCATGAAACTCAACCACTGCTTGCATGCTTCTTGTACAAAACAACTTCCTCGTACAACTTGTCTGCCTCGGGGAGAGTACTGGACACGATCTCGTCCGTGGCTAGACACTCAATGATGTAAGACCCTAGTTGTGGTTCATTATAAAACAGTTCGCTGATGCGCCGGTTTACGAGCGGTATGGTATCCATTAATAAATTCCATTCTGGTAGACCCAAGGTGACCCTGTGTTTTCCGTCAAACAATGCGATATAACGTTTACCGAAGACAGTCTTTATTGTGATATCGCCGTTAGTTAGTGTAAACTTACGTTGTTCTCCTTCAGGCAGCGGTAGTCGTGTCTTGAAATCATTAAAGTCGTTGTACGTGAAAAAAACAAATTTTCTACCAGCCTGTATAAGGACGCCTAGTTCGTAGACGGTGTGCTGAAAAAGCCCGGTCGCGACAAACTTCGTACACTGGTCATTCAGAAAATACACAGACTTTAGAAATATGCCCAATGGACGAGCGGTACGGTCTACATCCATCGCGTCCATGACGACAACTGAGACTAAATGCGAACAAATAGGGTAATATATCACAGGGTGTGGTCACAGATTACGTAATCTTTTTAACAACACCTGTTAGCAGGTTATAGACAATATACGAATCGTGAATAATCAAGCAGTAACCGGAAGTATTAGGCGGAATATTTTCAGACGCCTCGATTTCAAGTCTCACATCTACAGGCCCTGATTTTATCGTATCGTTTTGTTTCGAACAATCGATTACAAAAATCGGTGCTTTTTGCTTAAAGGTTGACAAGTCTAGACATGGTGATGGTTCGCGTGAATAATAGGACTGCTGAAATCTAACGTACATGTCATACAAAATGGCGGTGTCGCCGAGAATATTATCGTAGGGAAAGTACTGAGAGTTGAGATACAATTTTACATCCGTTACCTTGCAGCTATCAAACTCTGAAGCATTTGCTTTAATCTTGTTTTTGCGATCGATTTGCAACGCGAAAATTACGTAACGAGGTTTTTCCAGTTGCGAAGATGTCTTTACGGTCCAAGAGAGTTGTTTCGTGGACGGTAAACCGGGATATTCTATTAGTTCCCATTTCCGGTGTGGTACGTGAACGGTGACATCGCGTTCAATCATTTTCAAAAGTTTCAATTTTATCGGATCGGCTACGGAGACGTGCGGAACTCGCCAATAGATAGTATTTATTTTCAGAACAATATTTGTCGCATCCGTGCTAACTATTGCGTTTAAATTTGAAGATGAACGCAAAAGGACAAGCTCCTGTTTCACGTTGACGACAATTCTATTGTAATCCTCGAAAAATCCCATCAACATACGCAACGGTATAACTATGTTGAACTCTTTACAATCGTTATTTGTTTTACCCACTCCTAGCCAACCGCAATTTCCGAGTTTATTTTTTTCGTGTTCGCGCAAAGAAAGCAAGTTCTTAATGGTGGTCGTTATACCGACATTCCTGGTCCTGTCTATTTCGTTGCCTCCGATTTCGTATCTGATATCGTCGAAAAGAAAAGCTATAGCATTATTTATCAAAGACACGTCAGCGGCCGCTCCTCCGTCTTTTGTCGCTGTCAAAGTACCTTTTATATGCAGCGTGCTCTGAAAAGGTATCGTAATGACATCTTGTTGATGAATGGGAATACGAATTTCATCGTTATTACCAAACGTAGCGGAGGAGTACGGTCGATGAGTATGGTAATCCAGCCCGTTGAGGGTGTTGTCGTACTCGGCGCTAGAGTCGATTGCCAAAAGGTTTTCCATTGTTCACTTTAAAACCCAAAGATCTGAGGAACCTAACGCTTCGCAGTGTTAACTGTGCCGTCGTCGGACGTAAACTGCCGCCCTTCTTATAGAAGCGCTCGTTAAATATTAGGCCCATCTCGACGTCTACGTAAATGTAATCGTACGGAAATGTTTTCTCCACGGAAATCTATTATATCACCGTTCTGATCTCGTAGACTTACAGTGATATTATGAATGACGCTTACGTTGACAGGTAAATATATTACGCTCTGAGGGACTTCTACAATTTCATAACCGGGCGGTACCTGCGGATAAAATTCGTGCAAGGTATGGCATTCTATGCGGTTTTGAAACGATCCTGCGACTATATTGCAATCCACGCGTATCACGTTAACCCTGATGATATCTACAGGCCGGTCAGAAGAGTGTTTATGATTTGCCTCTAATTTCTTCTTACTGAACCCCATCAGCTGGCCTATAGACATGGCCTTGTCGAAAAAGATTGCGTGCGAACATTTTATTTCCACTTTGAGTGTGTTATTATTCGGTGTCAATACTAAAACAGTATCGGGAACTAGTTTCGTTTTAATGTACCTCTCAATATCGGATATTTCGTACGATCCGGTCGGTAATGAAATCGTGTGAACGTTTTTATCATCGCCGTAATGAAAAAGATTGTTTACATCCTCAACGATATTTGGTATCGAGTTGTATGTTGCCAGATCGATGAAAGCTATTTCCCACTCGCCTTTTGATACATCAATTGGTGGGAAAAAGTCACAAGACAAAACAGCAGTGTGATCTGATAGAACTATGCTCATGACGTTAGAAACTTTAGACACAAATGACCGCAAACGACTGAGTTGTCTTTTTGATGTCTCTTGTAGTTATAGTGTACGTTAGCGTTTTCGCCAAAATACCTACTTAGCTCAATTGGCGGTCGCAGATTCCCGAAACTATCATAGTACTCTATAGAGTTTCCTCTCTTTTTGTAACATACCCAATGGGTGCCGGAGCCGGTTATACTATCCAAATTCACGATAGCCGATTCGTTTCTTAAAGGTCGTGCAGGTAATGTATCTCTAATGTATACACCTCTGAACCACGGTACTCCCAATGCTAAAGCGTATCTTTCCAGTTCTATATTAGTCAACGGTCTAATGGGTATACAATCTAACGACGTTTTTTTTTCGTACATCTTTTCTTCTTCTTCCCGCTACCTTGTTTCTTGTACGGTTTCAAGTAAAGCCCTTTGCCTTGCAGACGTTTCAACAGGTGTTGAACGGTAGGCTGACGACGACGACGTCTTTTACCGCCGCCAAATGCTGTCTTAGCTTTCATCGCTGCCGTTACGGCCAAAGCAGCGGCACGTTCACCGAGCGATGCGTCACCCGCTTTGACTCTGCTCCAAGCTTTTCCCGCTAAGATTTCGTCGGCTACGCGTCTTCTATCTGAATCACTGTAGTTGCTGTATGAGATATCGTGTTGTTTACAGGCTTCGTCCAACGGATTTATACCTTTATCACCGCGTGCCAACCGTGTCTTCAATTTTGTTCCCGGTCCACAATAATTGTACGAAGGTAAGTGTAACTCGACTGGAAGTAAATCGATGGCCTTATTCAAAACACCAGACACTAGTCCACGTCCTGTCTTTACGACACCGCGTTTACGACTAACAGCTGTTTTCCGTTTGACACCCATTTTATTAATGATTCATAACAGTCACTGTTACGCCTACTTATAAAATATGTCTTTCAAGATTGCATATAACTCTCGGAGTCTAGTCGTCTTCATGCATCGTATTTTCAAAACATCGAAAATATCCTTTTCAACTGCCGTCACAGCTTCCAGGAATTCATTGTACACAAAAACCTGATTGTCGGCGGTGAAGAAATAAAGATTTCCGTCCATATATCTGAAACCGCCACGCAAATCGTTTGGTAAACCGTGGTAGATTTCGGTCATAGGTCCTTGATATAAACCGGTGTACCTACATTCATCATATCTCATCACATAAGCGTTGTCGTAGAGGACAATTGTTTTACCCAGATGACTGTTGAAAATAGCGTTAACCGTCTTCATCGGTCGTCCTATCCAATCTTTCAGCGTGTACATATATCTTTTCAAAAGACTAGGATATTCTATAGCGTAAACCCATCCGTGAGCAATGAGCACCACATCTCCGCTGGGTGATTGATAAACGGCGGTAACGTTAGTAAAACCAGGTCGCAAATAGTTTAACCATTCCGAAATGATTTCGGGTTTCGGAACAACTTCTCTCTTATTCGGATCCAAATTCAATATCCATACATACTGTCCGTGAAACAAGTACATATGTTTCATCGCTATTAAAACGGCGTCAAAGCCGCGGACAGAACATAAATCGATATTGTTTATTTCTGTTTCGATCGTCGTAGGGCTAGAACGAACGGTGGAGCTGATGGTAGTAGGGGTAGTAGTGCTTGTGGTGGTAGTGGTGGAGGGGGTAGTGGTGGTTGGTTTTGCACCATATAGATACTGAATATTATTAATATCATCTGAAGAAAGGTCTAAATAATACATACTGGATATATTTCGGTTGACCGTATAGGCATACATTATCGAATCTCGTTTCTTATTATGAGACAGTCCTAGAGCGTGCCCTATTTCGTGGACCAGAACAGCGTAAAACGAGTTATGGCCATTATCGGATGTAGACATTGTAAAGTCCCACTCTTCTTCGTTATCGAAGTGTATCTCTACTTGCGATTGAAGCACATGAGGCGCAAAAGCGTGGGCAACGACTCTTCCTCTACCGTCAAATCTAGTACCGCACATTGTTCCTTCCGACAGTTTTATATGTTCAGCGTCCCCAAATAGTATAGCGATATTTGGCCTTGTCGAGTCGAGAGTAAAAGTCAAAGGGATATATCTACTCCAGAGATTGAAAGCGTGCGAAGCGATATTGAGATATTTTCTATTACCATACATATACCAAGTTAGTCCGTTGATACCCCATTTACGGTTGGTCTTAGCCTGAACAATACTACTACTACTACCGTTAGTTTCAGTATATCCACAAAATACCGTCGTATCGGTGATAGGGGAAGGCGACGACGACGACGACGTTGCGAGCGAGGAGCTCAACAAGGCGAACAGTAACATCAGCTTGAAGAACATTTCAACGACTGATATTATTTTTAAAGTGTTCCCGTATTTATTTTCGTGTATTGATATGACCTTGTCAATCTATTTTTCGACAGGCTTCTCTCGCAGGCTGTCTCGTAGGCCTTGAATAGCCGTATTCAATTGCCTTTGCGAAACAGCATCGTTATCAGCTATACCATCGGCTATCCCCGATAAGCGCTTAGAGTTTAACCAGTAGTAGTCGCCCGTCTCCTCGGAATGCAGAGTGTATTTCTTTATCCAAGATTTAATTTCATGAAGCTGCACGACCGCGAGTGGGAGTGAAAGTTCAACGATTTCACACGGCACAACCTCGAGTGTGGGAAAAGGTCAATGATTTCTAAACTTTCTGTTGCGTGACACAGCCGCTTTGGGCAACTACACAGAGGACGCGTGGGGAGTTGCACAGTATATAAGCCGGTACCAACATACAGAGAGCATCAGTCTTCAGCGCTTTGCAGTTAGGTGCGTTGTGAGTGTTTTATCTTAATTATGAATACTGCAAGTCAGCTCTCCGAAAATTCGACAGTTAACCGGTTCAATGCGGTTCCGGTTTACGAGCGAATTTTGGTGTCGTTAAAGTCGTTGGCGTTGAATAAAGAATACGGCATTATCTGTGCGAAACTCGTAACAACCGTTCATGGCTCGTCTATTCAGGTTGACTTTGATGACGACGATATAAAAAAGACTACTTTTTTTCCGAAACGGTATACCGCTATAGTGCAAGATTCCGATCTTCCGGAGTTGGAGAAATGCAAATTTGTCATTACACGTCATGTCGGTAAGACGGTGATAATGGAAATACGGCCGTAAATCTTATTTATTTTCAAGGGGGTGACATATTTTAATGGAGTGGTCACCACTGATCACATCCGAGGAGACGGGCGACTACTACTGGTTAAACTCTAAGCGGTTATCGGGGATAGCCGATGGTATAGCTGATAACGATGCTGTTTCGCAAAGGCAATTGAATACGGCTATTCAAAGCCTACGAGACACGCTAATGCGAGAGATGTCGAATGAAAAATAGATCGACAAGGTCAATAGGCGATAATAAATACGGGAACACTTTAAAAGTAATTTTCGATGTTTTGAAAATACGATGCATGAAGACGACTAGACTCCGAGAGTTATATGCAATCTTGAAAGACATATTTTATAAGTAGGGGTAACAGTGACTGTTATGAATCATTAATAAAATGGGTGTCAAACGGAAAACAGCTGTTAGTCGTAAACGCGGTGTCGTAAAGACAGGACGTGGACTAGTGTCTGGTGTTTTGAATAAGGCCATCGATTTACTTCCAGTCGAGTTACACTTACCTTCGTACAATTATTGTGGACCGGGAACAAAATTGAAGACACGGTTGGCACGCGGTGATAAAGGTATAAATCCGTTGGACGAAGCCTGTAAACAACACGATATCTCATATAGCAACTACAGTGATTCAGATAGAAGACGCGTAGCCGACGAAATCTTAGCGGGAAAAGCTTGGAGCAGAGTCAAAGCGGGTGACGCATCGCTCGGTGAACGCGCCGCTGCTTTGGCCGTAACGGCAGCGATGAAAGCTAAGACAGCATTTGGCGGCGGTAAAAGACGTCGTCGTCGAAAACCTACCGTTCAACACCTGTTGAAACGTCTGCAAGGCAAAGGGCTTTACTTGAAACCGTACAAGAAACAAGGTAGCGGGAAGAAGAAGAAAAGATGTACGGAAAAAAAACGTCGATAGATTGTATACCCATTAGACCGTTGACTAATATAGAACTGGAAAGATACGCTTTAGCATTGGGAGTACCGTGGTTCAGAGGTGTATACATGAGAGATACATTACCTGCACGACCTTTAAGAAACGAATCGGCTATCGTGAATTTGGATAGTATAACCGGTCCCGGCACCCATTGGGTATGTTACAAAAAGAGAGGAAACTCTATAGAGTACTATGATAGTTTCGGGAATCTGCGACCGCCAATTGAGCTAAGTAGGTATTTTGGCGAAAACGCTAACGTACACTATAACTACAAGAGACATCAAAAAGACAACTCAGTCGTTTGCGGTCATTTGTGTCTAAAGTTTCTAACGTCATGAGCATAGTTCTATCAGATCACACTGCTGTTTTGTCTTTTGACTTTTTCCCACCAATTGATGTATCAAAAGGCGAGTGGGAAATAGCTTTCATCGATCTGGCAACATACAACTCGATACCAAATATCGTTGAGGATGTAAACAATCTTTTTCATTACGGCGATGATAAAAACGTTCACACGATTTCATTACCGACCGGATCGTACGAAATATCCGATATTGAGAGGTACATTAAAACGAAACTAGTTCCCGATACTGTTTTAGTATTGACACCGAATAATAACACACTCAAAGTGGAAATAAAATGTTCGCACGCAATCTTTTTCGACAAGGCCATGTCTATATGCCAGCTGATGGGGTTCAGTAAGAAGAAATTAGAGGCAAATCATAAACACTCTTCTGACCGGCCTGTAGATATCATCAGGGTTAACGTGATACGCGTGGATTGCAATATAGTCGCAGGATCGTTTCAAAACGGCATAGAATGCCATACCTTGCACGAATTTTATCCGCAGGTACCACCCGGTTATAAAATTGTAGAAGTCCCTCAGAGCGTAATATATTTACCTGTCAACGTAAGCGTCATTCATAATATCACTGTAAGTCTACGAGATCAGAACGGTGATATAATAGATTTCCGTGGAGAAAACATTTCCGTACGATTACATTTACGTAGACGTCGAGATGGGACTAATATTTAACGAGCGCTTCTATAAGAAGGGCGGCAGTTTACGTCCGACGACGGCACAGTTAACACTGCGAAACGTTAGGTTCCTCAGATCTTTGGGTTTTAAAGTGAACAATGGAAAACCTTTTGGCAATCGACTCTAGCGCCGAGTACGACAACACCCTCAACGGACTGGAGTACCATACTCATCGACCGTACTCCTCCGCTACGTTTGGTAATAACGATGAAATTCGTATTCCCATTCATCAACAAGATGTCATTACGATACCTTTTCAGAGCACGCTGCATATAAAAGGTACGTTGACTGCGACAAAAGACGGAGGAGCGGCCACTGACGTGTCTTTGATAAATAATGCTATAGCTTTTCTTTTCGACGATATCAGATACGAAATCGGAGGCAACGAAATAGACAGGACCAGGAATGTCGGTATAACGACCACCATTAAGAACTTGCTTTCGTTGCGCGAACACGAGAAAAATAAACTCGGAAATTGCGGTTGGCTAGGAGTGGGTAAAACAAATAACGATTGTAAAGAGTTCAACATAGTTATACCGTTGCGTATGTTGATGGGATTTTTCGAGGATTACAATAGAATTGTAGTCAACGTGAAACAGGAGCTTGTCCTTTTGCGTTCATCTTCAAATTTAAACGCAATAGTTAGCACGGATGCGACAAATATTGATCTGAAAATAAATACTATCTATTGGCGAGTTCCGCACGTCTCCGTAGCCGATCCGATAAAATTGAAACTTTTGAAAATGATTGAACGCAATGTCACCGTTCACGTACCACACCGGAAATGGGAACTAATAGAATATCCCGGTTTACCGGCCACGAAACAACTCTCTTGGACTGTAAAGACATCTTCGCAACTGGAAAAACCTCGTTACGTAATTTTCGCGTTGCAAATCGATCGCAAAAACAAGATTAAAGCAAATGCTTCAGAGTTTGATAGCTGCAAGGTAACGGATGTAAAATTGTACCTCAACTCTCAGTACTTTCCCTACTATAATATTCTCGGCGACACCGCCATTTTGTATGACATGTACGTTAGATTTCAGCAGTCCTATTATTCACGCGAACCATCACCATGTCTAGACTTGTCAACCTTTAAGCAAAAAGCACCGATTTTTGTAATCGATTGTTCGAAACAAAACGATACGATAAAATCAGGGCCTGTAGATGTGAGACTTGAAATCGAGGCGTCTGAAAATATTCCGCCTAATACTTCCGGTTACTGCTTGATTATTCACGATTCGCATATTGTCTATAACCTGCTAACAGGTGTTGTTAAAAAGATTACGTAATCTGTGACCACACCCTGTGATATATTACCCTATTTGTTCGCATTTAGTCTCAGTTGTCGTCATGGACGCGATGGATGTAGACCGTACCGCTCGTCCGTTGGGCATATTTCTAAAGTCTGTGTATTTTCTGAATGACCAGTGTACGAAGTTTGTCGCGACCGGGCTTTTTCAGCACACCGTCTACGAACTAGGCGTCCTTATACAGGCTGGTAGAAAATTTGTTTTTTTCACGTACAACGACTTTAATGATTTCAAGACACGACTACCGCTGCCTGAAGGAGAACAACGTAAGTTTACACTAACTAACGGCGATATCACAATAAAGACTGTCTTCGGTAAACGTTATATCGCATTGTTTGACGGAAAACACAGGGTCACCTTGGGCCTACCAGAATGGAATTTATTAATGGATACCATACCGCTCGTAAACCGGCGCATCAGCGAACTGTTTTATGATGAACCACAACTAGGGTCTTACATCATTGAGTGTCTAGCCACGGACGAGATCGTGTCCAGTACTCTCCCCGAGGCAGACAAGTTGTACGAGGAAGTTGTTTTGTACAAGAAGCATGCAAGCAGTGGTTGAGTTTCATGCCTAATAATATATATACGTTACTTTCTACGATTTATATATTTCTTGCTAGGTACACGTTCGTATGTTACTTCATACCATAGCGGCTCTTTAAATTACTTCATATCTTACGAATTTATTTAGTATTAATTTTTTATTAATATTAATTTTTGTGTAAACTTTTGTTGGCAGACAAACATGCAAGCAGTAGTGGAGTTTCATGCCTTCGTCGACAACGATGGCAAATACGTTGTGAAGGAACTGGCTGTGGTGTCCGAACACTATCAAAGTGTTACCATTTTCAAACCGCCTTACAAATTTCATAATTTAAATGATTCGTCACAAAAATCTGCTAGATGGTTACAGGCAAAATATCATCGTATCAGCTGGTACGAAGGTAGTATACCTTTTGATGAACAACTATTGCGAATCATGCTAACACCGTTTTCCACCATTTTCACAAAAGGTTTGGAAAAGGCTCAATATTTGCGGCAGTTCCATCCACATGTGATGGAATTGCCTGATAAATACTCGTCTAGCAACAACAACAACAGCCCTATTTACTTCAAATGCATACTACCGCAACACAACACTTATGCAGACTGTAAATGTGCACTACGCAGTGCAAGATATTATTATGATTTGCTTATCGCTTAGAGTTTAAAACCGGCTGTTTGCATTGGGAACTGCATTTTGTCATGGAGTAGCAGTTACAGGAAATGGCGGTGGTTGGAGCCATTTTCATTCGGGTAATCGACCTTGAATGTCGGGGTAAACACCCTACTTGAAAGTCGATTGCCCGTCGCAACACAACATTTATGTTATGTAGATTGTAAATGTGCACTGCGCAGTGCAAGATATTAGAGTTTAAAACTGGCTGTTTCCATTGGGAACTTCATTTTGTCATGTTAGGCAGTTACAGGCAATGACTGTGGTTGGAGCCATTTCGGGTAATCGACCTTGAATGTCGATTCCGAACACTATCAAAGTGTTACCATTTTTAAACCGCCTTACAAATTTCATAATTTAAATGAATCGTTACAAACGTCTGCTCGATGGTTACAGGCAGGCTCGTATCAGCTGGTACGAAGGTAGTATACCTTTTGATGAACAACTATTGTGAATCATACCGTTTTCCACCATTTTCACAAAAGGTTTGGAAAAGGCTCAATATTTCCACATGTCATGGAATTGCCTGAGAAATACTCGTCTAGCAACAACAGCCGTATTTACTTCAGGTGCATACTACCGCAACCAAACACTTATGTACATTGTAAATGTGCACTGCGCAGTGCAAGATATTATTACGATTTTGCTTATCGCTTAGTATAAAACTTGATGGTCACTGGCGTGGGTTAACTCCCCGTAAACCTTCAAGAAAAATGTTTTAAAGGTCCCTGGCACGGGGTAACTCCCTGTAAACCTTTAAAGCTTCAAAAAAAATTTAAAAAAAAACTTGATGGTCACTGGCGAGGGTTAACTCCCAGTAAACCTTCAAGAAAATAGTTTTAAAGGTCCCTGGCACGTTGTAACTCCCTGTAAACCTTTAAAGCACCAAAAAAAAAGCTTTGCCTTTGAAGGTCCCTGGCGTAGGACAAGTCCTCCTAAACCTTCTTGGCTGTTTGGGAACTGCATTTTGTCATGGAGTGGCAGTTACAGGAAATGGCGGTGGTTGGAGCCATTTTCATTCGGGTAATCCACCTTCGGGGTTAACACCCTACTTGAAAGTCGATTGCCCGTAGGGACTGCATTTTGTGGTAGTCACTGGTAAATAGCGTCGGCTATTTCCAAACTTGTAATGTGGGCATAATGATGACGGTTTCAACCCCGTATGAGACACAGAGAACAAGTGTATAAGAATACAAGACATTTAAGATTTTCAGTCATTCCACAGACAGACATGGTTTGGCCCGATTCTCTTACAATTGAGAACCCAGTTCATCGACGTTATTCACTTGCGAACAGCAGATTATCCTCTTTTCGTAATTGGAAGGGTGTGGAAAGCGAAACATTGAATCCATATACTCTAAGCTTGACCGGGTTTTTCTACACCGGAGAAGATGATCATACTGTATGTTTTAGTTGTGGGGGAGGTCTCAAAGGTTGGGAACCTACAGATGACCCGTTTGTTGAACACGTTGAATGGTTTCATGAATGTAAATTAGCATGGATTGTAAAATTTAGAGTAGAAGAAATGAATATCGATATTAGAACTGTTTTTGATGACGATGATGATGATGACGATGATGATGACGACGACGACGACGACGGTGATCTAGTGCAACGTAATGAGGATGATCGTTTGAAATGTAAGATTTGTTGTGCAGAAGAATTGCAAGTTGCAAGTCTACCATGTGGACATGTGTTTGCCTGTCAATTGTGCTCGCTTAGCCTTGAAGTATGTAGCGTGTGCAGAACGCCCACATCCGCCACTATACGTGTTTATCTTTCATAGGCTTGCGAACTGGTAAACCTTGAGAACCGGACGTTGCGGTCGTGGAGCCAGTGAGAGTTGTTGAACTCGGTAGAAGGCGTGGGAAGCTGAACCAGTAGACCTTGACAACCGGATACCAACTGTGAGAACTTGATACCCCTACCAAACGTTGGGGAGAAGAGTATATATCAACAACACACTAGTAGATCTCTCACAGTAGCTTCAGAGGATACCTGACACAGTTGCTTGAGATGGTGCCTGGATTCAACCTCACTCGTTATACCGACGACATGCTGAGGGAGCTGATCAGGTCTATATTGCCGGGCTTGGCTGATGACTTATTTAGGTAAGTGACAACGAATATTTATTTAAAAATACTTTATATATGTGTGTTTAATTTTGAATAACCTTCATTTCATATTGCTTTTTACAAATTTCACAAATAATTATACTGTCGTGTTTTATTAACTTTAAGCGAGCTCAAACAGTTGGATATATTATGTGCTAAACATATATCGATTTTTAATAAAATAGTATAAGGTAGCTGTTCTTTTTCAGCATTTCATTTTACACTAGATTTTGTTTTGTATTACCTATTTTGGACATATATTTTCATAAACATTGTATTTATTCATTAAATTGACTTAATTTTTAAAATTATACTGTGAATTAGTCTTTCAGATTTTATAGTATTCCGTGTTTTCATATTACTAAATTGTGTTGTCGGTATTTCAGTCAGATGCTGAGACTGAGATCAGAGGCTACGGCGGCGGGGTACCCGTTGGTGACACTAAATATTTCGTCGGGAGTATCCTATCTCCCATGCACAAACGACGGTCGAATTATAATCAGCCAGTCATGGGATAGATATCTGAGGACGTCCCGCCCGTACGACGGCCAGCAACCACCACCAGCGCATACCTGGATATCGACATCTCTGCCTTCAGCATCCCAACCACCAGCATCCAAGCCACCGTCCACCGCAGCGCCAAATGAGGTGGCACCACCATCAACATCTCTGCCTTCAGCGTCCCAACCACCAGCATCCAAGCCACCGTTCACCGCAGCGCCAGATGAGGTGACACCACCATCAACATCTCTGCCTCCCCAACCACCAGCATCCAAGCCACCACCGTCCACCGCAGATGAGGAGATTGCTCAGAGCCTGGATATTGTGGACTATATTATATCCGACATACGGAGACAAATGACGTCTGAGATACCTCCTGAGCCGCTGCCAGTCACGCTCGAGGATCTGGACGGAATAGACGTCACAACTTTATTGTCAACTACTGACGAAGAAATGCGGAGTCTAGAGGAATAACACTTCTCGCAAAGCGGTAAGATTATTGTTTTCATGTGAATATGATAATAGTGAGCAGTATTTTAAACCTTGCAGTGACACTTGTTTTAAAATATTACTTCCTACATTCATTTTCACGTAAAACCAACAGTTTTCCTCATTTGAAGAGGTGTATATACCATATATACCCGCATTTCTTTGTGCATGGGGGTGGTATGTTGTAATGGATGACCACCACAGAAGGCAGCGATGGATGGAGCTGCCTTCCGTAGCCCTTAAGGCAGCTTACGCACCCGGTAAGCTCAGGATACATGCGAATGCCGGTCTTGCGTGGTAATATCGGAAATAAAAATAATTACGATTTGGAACCCACAGCAACGTCATCAAAGATTCACTACTAGAATTGACCTATATTGTAGTTCAATTCTGATAGTGAGTAATTGCTGATGTTGCTGAGATCCCAATCGTAATTATTTTATTTCCCCTATATTACCACGCGGTCCCTGCATTCGCTAACCTACTTACTGTGTGCGTCTGTGTGTGTGTGTGTGTTTGCTTGGGGTGGCATGTTGTAATGGAATGGCCACCACTGAGGACAGCGATGGCTGGAGCTGTCTTCCTTAGAAAATATTTTACCCACAGCCAAGGATACATGCGAATGCTGGTTTTGCGTGACTTTAAAATCGGGTGTGTAATATTTGTACTCTGACACCCACAGCAACATCATATTTATGCACTATCGCAATCGACCCACATCATCAAAGACTCGTTACTAGAATAGACCTATATTGTAGTTCAATTCTGATGAGGAGTAATTGATGGTGTGGTTCGACTTCGATATCGCATAACTGTGATGTTGCTGTGATGTCACCTACAAATATTACACCGAATTTTAAAGTCACGCGAACCCAATATTCGCTAACCTACTGTGCGTAATATATTTTCTAAAAATATTTTTGTGTGACTGTTGGTGTGCGTGATATATTACTCTTATTTATATTTAGTTTTATCATTGCTTAATTTTAATTATATTATATTTGAAATATGTATTGATGAGTTGATTCTAGTCTTAATATTATTTTTTAAAATTATTGTTAGATTTATAATATTATTATTTTTTAAAATTATTGTTAGATTTATATATATTGTATTTGTTCTTGCTCATATATTTTTATTATTCGTATTTATTCTAGTCTTAATATTATTATTTTTTAAAATAATTGTTAGATTTATATATATATATTGTATTTAAATTACGTATTTGCCCTTGTCAATATATTTTTATTTTTTGAGACAATAAATTCATATTTATTAAAATACACGTATTACTCTTATTTTATACTAACGAAATTTCCCAAGACCTACTTGTACCACAATCGTACAGTTACACACAACTCAACGACTCGTAGCTCAGTCGCTAGCGTCACACGCCAGCAAACCAAACGTCCTAGGTTCCATTCCCCAACCAAGAATTATATTTTTTCCAAACTCACGTCATCACCAGAACAAGATGGCCCTTCCGCTCCTCCACCAGCACCAGGGGCGGGGCGTCGACGCCATCTTCATCACCATCGACCTATCAAACAAAAGGGGCGGGGCTTAGGAAGGAGTGGGGGTAAGAAATACTGCTCTCTCATTGGGGGGATAAAGTATACCCATTACTACTCTCATTTATTTTATCTAAATTAGTAATTACGTTTATACCATTATTATTAGATACATACAAACCATCATCTAAATATATCAAAACCAATAACCGTTTTTATCAAATGTTTGTATAATTTTATTTATTTTATTATCTATATATTGTAAAAATTTTTCAGATATTATACTCGATAAGAGAGAACCCATGGCAAGACCATCTTCCTGTTTGTAAATTTTATTATTATATGACACATAATTTTGATTTATATTATTTTTAATGTATTTATAATTTCTAATATTAATTTTCTATCTTTTTCATTTTGCTATAATCTAAATTTTATAATATTGAGAGTCCCTTTTATAGGAACATGTGTGTACATATTTTCTATATCTAATGATAATAAATTAGATTTATTATCAATGTTAATTATTTTTAATCTTTCAATAAGGTTAATAGAATTACTTATGGAATGATTATTATTTAGTTTCATTTTAACTTTAAGAATAGATGTTATGATTTTAGATATTTTATAAGGAGGGGATTTATAAGATTTACTAATGGTCTAATTGGTTTCTCAAATTTGTGTAATTTAATAACTCAATTCATTATTGGAATTTTTAGATTATCGTTCATATAAATACTAATATTATTTTTATTAAATGATTTATAAGAAGATTTTATTAAATTTTTTATTTCATTTTGGTATATCTTTGTAGGATCCTTATATATTTCACTAAATTGATTTTCATGTATGTATTTTTCTGTTTTATTTATGTGTTCTTCCTTATCAATAATTACAATAGCATTACTTTTTATCAGCATTTACTGTAATAAGATTGTTATTTTGCAGTTTATCTTTTAAATCTTTAACTCTTAAATATGTTTGTCTATGGTTTTTATTTTTTTATTAGTTTTAATTAATTTTTTTATTTCATGAGCTGCTTCGATTCTGGTATTTTCTTGTATATTTTCATTTAATTTACTAATGGCTATTTCTGTATCCATTATTTTATTATCATTATCTTTATTTATGTTTCTTTTTATATTGACTTTATTATTTACAAGTAGTTTTATTTCGCAATTATTAAATTTAGTATTAGATAAATTAACAACATTAGGGTGAAAGCTATGATATTTAATTTCAGGTATTATTATCATTCGTTTTTCAAGTTTTAAATTATTTATGGCAATTAATGTCAAGTTAAGGAAATTGACAAAGGCCTGAGAATGAATATTTATGAAGCTTTAGAAATACATAAATATAATACTAATAATGAGTCGAAAAATGAACAAATACAAGTAAAATCTAAATTTGATAATATAATCAGTGTTTGTAATGTTAGGGCAGCAAAATAAAAGTTCAACAACATTGTAATTAATTTGGCATAGCTATTTATTTGATCTAATTTGGGCATATGTTAATTTTAATTGTTTAATATTCCTGATGATGTTGGTACTGTTAGCCAACGGAAAGCTTTGAATTGTAAATTCAATTATAATTTTTGTATTTGTATTTTGACTTACTTCTTTATATATATATATATATATATATATATATATATATATATATATATATATATATATTATTATTATTATTTAATACTGTTCGTCTTTTCCATTATGTTCAGGAGTTCCGACTCAAAGTCGTCTTTGCACTTTATTTCCAAGGAATAGTGGATAGAGCACGAGGTTTATTATTAGTAGAATATTATAATTAGTAGAATTAAAAATGTCAGAACAATTTACAGTTTGAAGAATTGTGTTTTCTAGACCTATGCGTAGTAGTTGAGTTATTGGCAGCCGTCGAGGCTGGTTAGCATGAGTGCGTGTGTGAGGGTCACCTAATACTCTGAACATAACATTTATTTATTAGCAGCAGCAATCATATATAATAAAACAAGAATTTCACGTATGTACTTATGACCGTATTGTCTAAAGCTTGCTTATATACAAGAGCAATAGATATCACAGTATGTTAATTATAATTAATTAATCTTTGATACAAATACTCACACCACATTTATGTAGATTTGACTAACGCAGTTAGTATCATCAGTGGGGAGAAATTAAACTGTTTATTAGTAGTCTTCTGACGATTTTGTGTTAGCGGAACACGCATGGAAATATTTTAACTAAGTTTTAAAATTGTAAATTATTTATTTTGTATATCTGACTTAATTTGATTCAGACATTTATTATTACTCTTTAATTATGTATTTTTGTAATTTAATTTTTAAGTTTAGTGGCATATCTTTGTCTATTGAAGGTGTACCCATTTTTGTAATTTAATTTTTAATTTAATTTGCCAATCCTTGTCTATTAAAGGCGTAGTTTTATTTAATCATGTAATATTAACCTAGCCTCAATAAATTTCCCACGTTATTAAGCAGTTATTGCCCAAAGTGACCGACAGTCAGGCAAATACAGTCTTGACCTGTTTAGATAGCTTTATCTTGAATAGGAAATAAGGAATGTACACAAGCAAATGCAGAATTCATCTGAGTAAATAAGGTTAACTGAGTAAATACCTTGGCACCACTCTTGCACAAGATGCTTGGTAAAGGTTTCTGAAAGGGGGTGCGATTCCGAGCCTTGTAAATGAAAACCTTATGCTCCCTTTATACCCAATTGAATGTTAGCTTAAGTCATTTATACTTGGCAAAATAAAAATAAGGAATAAATACCTTTAACATCCACAAATCAAATAATTATCCATATTTCTGAGAGAGTTATTTTCAGAAATTATTTACATATACATGTGCATGCCAGTATATTACTGGCAATTGACAATATCAGTGCCAGTTCATAGAAATAGCAATTCCGACGTTTAGCTAGAGCCTCATCTAGAATTAACCAGCTGAAACCAACAACTGGCAAGGCTCGAGTGAAAACAAAAACACTTTTGTTGTCTATTGGGCCATCGGCTCTGGACACCTAACACCTAGTGGCAGCAATCCTTCAGCTATCTGAAGACTTACGTGGGCATTCCCATAGTATAACTAGTATCCCATGAGGTATTGAAATGAAACCGTGCTGTAAATGTCATGCTATAAGTGGGATGAAAAACGCTCCAAGATTGAAGCCCTTCCCGTTAGATCATGCATGAACCCTGAGGGCTAGATATCGTTATAAAAAGGGGTAAGGAGACTTATTACCCTACAGAAATCTTGAAGGTAAGTCTAGGGTAAGAATGACATGTATTTATTTTTCTGCTGCCTATTTGAAATGTCATGTAGAGTTGAATTAATACTTCCGTTGGGGATAAGCTGCGACTTTGGGGATTGTAACCTTCCGTTAACAAATACAGATCTGTGAAAAAGATTACAATAGTATGTACGTTTTATTAACAGATTTAAATCAAGATTGTAAGCAGCTCCACTGACTATATAGAAGGAAACCCCCCGACTAATGACGTCATTCGAAAGCCTTCTGAACTAAACAATTTCTTGCATTCCTTTTCATTTGTTCACAATTCTGAAAATACAATATCTTTGATCAAATAATCCACTCGCATTTTATACTGTTGTTTTGTTCACCTCGACTAGGTATTCAACATATGTATAAAATAGTATGTATATGTATTTGAAAACATGTATCTATCAATCTATTTATCTACCTATATCCTAATACACACACACACACACACACAAACAAAAACCTACACACACACACACACACACACACACACACACACAAACACAAACACACACAAACACACACACACACAAACATACATATGTATATATATATATATATATATATATATATATATATATATATATATATATATTGCGTATATAGAGAATATATACTATAATTTCTGCGTTGCAAGTTCACAATATAAAATATTTTTGAAAGACAGTGAGATAATTAGATTAATAAATATATATATATATAATTAAATGAGGAGAGAAGAGAGAACCGGGGGGGGGGGTGAGCCAGACAGAGATGTAACAGTAAAAGTAATTTGGTAATAATCTCCTGACAATAATATTATCAAAATAAAAACAATAACATGATAGAAAAATATAAAGCTTATTTGAAGATTTTAATTTACATTTGGACGAACATCTTTGCTAATTCCTTTGTCACTAAAAGTATTCTTGTTTTTGAATAATTTTTAATTTATTATATATATATATATATATATATATATATATATATATATATATCGCAATATGTATTCTTGTGTATTAATAAAGAACTAAGTCAAAATACAAATACAAGAATTATAATTGTATTTACAATTCAAAGCTTTTCGTTGGCTAACAGTACCAACATCATCAGGAATATTAAACAATTAAAATTAACATATGTCCAAATTAGATAAAATAAATAGCTATGCCAAATTAATTACAATGTTGTTAAACTTTTATTTTGCTGCCCTAACATTACAAACACCGAATATATTATCAAATTTAGATTTTACTTGTATTTGTTCATTTATCAACTCATTATTAGTATTATATTTATGTATTTCTAAAGCTTCATAAATACTCATTTTCAGGCCTTTGTTAATTTCTTTTACAAGTATCATATTGTCTATATTAGGAAATATGTGATTATTATTAATACAATGACTAGCAAAATTCGATTTATAAATTTCTGGCTTTTTATATGCATTAAAATGCGCTTTATATCTCTCTTTAAGTGTTTTCTTAGTTTGTCCTATATAAACTTTAATACAATAATCACATTCTAATTTATATACACCGTTTTTTTCATGCATATTAATAATATTATTGTTATTTATTATATTTATTAATTTATTATTAGTATTATATGCGAATTTTATGTTGCTATCTTACAACAATTTTGTGATATTTTTTATTACATTACCAAAAAATGTAAATGAAGTAAATATGACATTTTCATCATTATTTTTGTAAATTAGATTGATATTTTGTTTCTTTAAAGTATTTTAATTAGGTTTATCAACAGTTTTCTTTTTATAGCCATTCTCATTTGCAATTTGATAGATAATGTTTTTCTCTCTTATTTTGTTTTCATTATTAATAGGTATTTTATGTAATCTATATTATAAAATGTTTAATGCAGGCATTTTTTGATTATACGGATGGTTAGAATTATTAGGTATAATTTGGTTAGTTTGTGTCGGTTTACGATATAGGTTAAATTCAAATTCCTTATTATGTCTTATAATTGTTATATCTATAAAGTTGATCTTATTATTTTTCTCCATTTCATAAGTAAAATTAATATTTTTATTTATCCCATTTATTTTATCTAAAATAGTAATTACGTTTATACCATTATTATTAGATACACACAAACCATCATCTACATATCTAAACCAATAACCGTTTTTATCAAATGTCTGTATAATTTTATTTATTTTATCATCTATATATTGTAAAAATTTTTCAGATATTATATTCGATAAGGGAGAACCCATGGCAAGACCATCTTCCTGTTTGTAAATTTTATTATTATATGAAACATAATTTTGATTTAATATTATTTTTAATGTATTTATAATTTCTAATATTAATTTTCTATCTTTTTCATTTTGCTCTAATCTAGATTTTATAATATTAAGAGTCTCTTTTATAGGAACATGTGTGTGCATATTTTCTATATCTAATGATATTAAATTAGATTTATTATCAATATTAATAATTTTTAATCTTTCAATAAGGTTAATAGAATTACTTATGGAATGATTATTATTTAGTTTCATTTTAACTTTAAGAATAGATGTTATGATTTTAGATATTTTATAAGGAGGGGATTTACAAAAATTTACTAATGGTCTAATTGGTTTCTCAAATTTGTGTAATTTAATAACTCCATTCATTATTTGAATTTTTAGATTATCGTTCATATAATTACTAATATTATTTTTATTAAATGATTTATAAGAAGATTTTAATAAATATTTTATTTCATTTTGGTATTTCATTGTAGGATCCTTAGATATTTCACTAAATTGATTTTCATGTAAATAATTTTTCTGTTTTATTTATGTGTTCTTCCTTATCAATAATTACAAGAGCATTACGTTTTATCAGCCTTTACTGTAATAAGATTGTTATTTTGCAGTTTATCTTTTAAGTCTTTAACTCTTATATATGTTTGTCTATGGTTTTTATTTTGTTATTAGTTTTAATTAATTTTATATTTCATGAGCTGCTTCGATTCTGGTATTTTCTTGTACATTTTCATTTAATTTACTAATGGCTATTTCTGTATCAATTATTTTACTATCATTATCTTTATTTATGTTTCTTTTTATATTGACTTTATTATTTTCAAGTACTTTTATTTCGCAATTATTAAATTTAGTATTAGATAAATTAACAACATTAGGGTGAAAGCTATGATATTTAATTTCAGGTATTATTTTCATTCGTTTTTCAAGTTTTAAATTATTTATGGCAATTAATTTCAAGTTAAGGAAATTGACAAAGGCCTGAGAATGAATATTTATGAAGCTTTAGAAATACATAAATATAATACTAATAATGAGTCGAAAAATGAACAAATACAAGTAAAATCTAAATTTGATAATATAATCAGTGTTTGTAATGTTAGGGCAGCAAAATAAAAGTTCAAAAACATTGTAATTAATTTGGCATAGCTATTTATTTGATCTAATTTGGACATATGTTAATTTTAATTGTTTAATATTCCTGATGATGTTGGTACTGTTAGCCAACGGAAAGCTTTGAATTGTAAATTCAATTATAATTTTTGTATTTGTATTTTGACTAAGTTTTTTATATATATATTTGATGAAATATTACTATTTGGAGTACATCCGTTCATTCTGCAGTTCATAAATTCGCAGTTCCGACGTTTCGCTAGAATCTCATCCAGCATTGACGAGGTGAACACAACAACAGTAGAAGAGAGAGTGAAGAGCGCAGATAGCTCGGCTCCTATATATAGAGGAATGAAGCCACGCCCATTGACGTCAATACACACACTGACGTCAATCCACACACACCTGATCCAAACAATTACTCACATTCCTTTGCCTTTGTTCACATTTCAGCTGATAAAATCATCAAGATCTTTCAAGATCTTCTTGGAAAACCATGGTGTTTACAGCGTTTCTTGTGGAGTTTGTAAGAAATCGTACATTGGCCAAACGAACAGACGTATCTCAGCTAGGCTTGAGGAGCACAAACTGGGCCTTAAAAACAAGCAGAAAACGTCGGCTCTGTACAGGCACCACTGCGATACAGGGCATACCATTGATTTCTAATCTTGCCGACAGATTGCTCAAGTGGAAAACTACAGGACTAGAATTATTCGTGAGGCTATCGAAATAGAGAAGCAAGGGAGACTTAACAATCGCGATGATACTTTGAATTTGCCCGCAGTTTGGAAGTTTGTCATTGATGATTTTATCGGCAGAAACGTGAACAAAGGCAAAGGAATGTGAGTAATTGTTTGGATCAGGTGTGTGTGGATTGACGTCAGTGTGTTTATTGACGTCAATTGGCGTGGCTTCATTCCTCTATATATAGGAGCCGAGCTATCTGCGCTCTTCACTCGCTCTTCTACTGTTGTTGGGTTCACCTCGTCAATGCTGGATGAGATTCTAGCGAAACGTCGGAACTGCGAACTTATGAACTGCAGAATGAACGGATGTGCTCCAGATAGTAACATTTCATCATATTTTTCCATCCGTGAAGGAATACGTATCAGCATATATATATATATATATATATATATATATATATATATATATATATAATAATTATTATTATTATTATTTAATACTTTCGTCTTTTCCATTATGTTCAGGAGTTCCGACTCAAAGTCGTGTTTGCACTTTATTTCCAAGGAATAGTGGATAGAGCACGAGGTTTATTATTAGTAGAATATTATAATTAGTAGAATTAAAAATGTCAGAACAATTTACAGTTTGAAGAATTGTGTTTTCTAGACCTGGTTAGCATTAGTGCGTGTGTGAGGGTCACCTAATACTCTGAACATAACATTTATTTATTAGCAGCAGCAATCATATATATTAAAACAAGAATTTCACGATGTACTTATGACCGTATTCTCTAAAGCTCGCTTATATACAAGAGCAATAGATATCACAGTATGTTAATTATAATTAATTAATCTTTGATACAAATACTCACACTACATTTATGTAGATTTGGCTAACGCAGTTAGTAACATCAGTGGGGAGAAATTAAACTGTTTATTTGTAGTCTTCTGACGATTTTGTGTTAGCGGAACATGCATGGAAATATTTTAACTAAGTTTTAAAATTGTAAATTATTTATTTTGTATATCTGACTTAATTTGATTCAGACATTTTTTATTACTCTTTAATTACGTATTTTTGTAATTTAATTTTTAAGTTTAGTGGCATATCTTTGTCTATTGAAGGTGTACCCATTTTTGTAATTTAATTTTTAATTTAATTTGCCAATCCTTGTGATATATATCCTCGTGGTAAGCTGCGACTTTAGGTATTGTAACCTTCCGTTAACAAATACAGATATGTGAAAAAGATTACAATAGTATGTACGTTTTATTAACAGATTTAAATCAAGATTTTAAGCAGCTCCACTGACTATATAGAAGGAAACCCCCCCCTCCCCACTAATGACGTCATTCAAAAGCCTTCTGAACTAAACAATTTCTTGCTTTTCTTTTCATTTGTTCACAATTCTGAAAATACAATATCTTTTTTTCAAATACTCCACTCGCATTATATACTTTTGTTTTGTTCACCTCGACTAGGTATTCATCATATGTATATGTATTTGAAAACATGTATCTATCAATCTATTCATCTACCTATATCCTAATACACACACACACACACAAACAACAACCTACACACACACACACACACACACAAACACAAACACACACAGACACACACACAAACAACCACACACACACACACACACACACACACACAAACACAAACACACACACACACACAAACATACATATGTATATATATATATATATATATATATATATATATATATATATATATATTGCGTATATATAGAATATATACTATAATATCTGCGTTGCAAGTTCACAATATAAAATAGTTTTGAAAGACAATGGGATAATTAGATTAATAAATAAATATATAATTAAATGAGGAGAAAAAGAGAACCGGGGGGGGGGGGGGTTGAGCCAGACAGAGATGTAACAGTAAAAGTAATTTGGTATTAATCTCCTGACAATAATATTATCAAAATAAAAACAATAACATGATAAAAAAATATAAAGCTTATTTGAAGTTTTTAATTTACATTTGGACGAACATCTTTGCTAATTGTTTTGTTACTATGCCCTGTTCGTCGTTGCAAAGTTAATATAGTAAAATTAGGTCATGTTTTAAATCAGAGCTTCAACATACTGATACTCAATTTAGTGTGTTCTTAAAAAATGATTGAGGCCGCCTCAATTAAAAATAAAATCATCAATAAACCGCTTCTTTTGATGTTTATGGGCCCAATGCTCTCCATGAGGTTCTACTCCTGGGACTGCCACCTCAAGGTTATTGTAGCGTAGACTTACTTCCTTTGATATCCTTAAGAGTGCTCCAGCCTTTGTATTTCCCACAGCAACCACTAAACTTTGTGACAAGATAAGGTCGGCTTCAAGATATCACTAGTTTCTAATTTTTATCTATGATTAAAACAGAACTTTTTTAGCACAGTAGATCAAAGCAAATACCCAGCTAACTAGAAGCCATAATTGCAATAATTGCTCAAATACAATTACCTGTAGTTGTCAGCTTGCCTGATCATTGTCTATTCTTTTAAGACAAAGTGAGGTCTCTGGAAAAATAAGTTTAGCATATTTCGATGTAACTATTCGTTGTATACTGATCATTTATTAGTTACAACTTTACATTACATAGTTTGTAATAAAAATACAATGTTAAAAATTTAACAAACACTTAAGTAAAGAGAAAAGTTGCTTTTGTAATGACCTATTCCTTAAATACGTAATTTTTTAAATAATTAGATAGTTTAGCAGTTCTCCAGAAATAATAAAGGAATGATAATAGCTATGAGGTATTCAAAGCGGATGAGTTATATGAACATCCGCTAAAGGTTTTCGATTCAATCCCACCTTAATTTGTTTTGTTTTACATTTGTTAGGAAATTTTGTTACAATTCGCTAAGATCAAAGGCCGTACATGAAGGAAGGCTATTTCGTATTAAATGTTTTTTAAATATGATTTTCTCTCTGCATTGGAGGCTCATAATTGAAAATCCATCTCGTTAGGTGGACCCGCGAGTTCCATATTTGGAGCTACAGCTCCTTATATGGAGTCACGAGTCCTAAATAAGGAGTTACAGATCCTTACGTGGAGTCCCGAGTCACATATTTAGAATGACAGTTCCTTAGGTGGAGTCACTAGTCCCATATGAGCAGTTACAGCTCCTTAGGTGGAGTCACGAGTCCCATATTTAGAGTTACGGATGCCATATTTGGAGTTAGAGCCCCATACTTGAATCCAGATAATGCTGCTGAATAAATAGTCAATTTTAGTGAGCCTTATTGCTTTTAAAATAAATGAGGATTTATAAAGGAATATGTATGAAAGTCATTCTTTGCAGACATTTTAGGACATGACTTTTATGGTTACATTAAAACAATTAGGAATAACAAAAAAATAAATTAATTTTAATATAATAAAATAATATAAATGATGCTAGCCTCTGCGAAAAATAAATGTTGATTCTATTATGTTTCAATTCAGGTTGTACCTTGCTCCAGGTAAAAATTCGTTTGATACATTGTAATGAAATATTAATTATCGTATGTAAAACCACAAAAGCGTATTAAATAACCAATTTACATTTAATTGGAATACAAATTCATTTCACAAATCTAATATGAATATAAATAATTAAACTGCAATAATTAAAGATTATTACTCTATTTTTTAATTAATTTTGCAGTAATCATTAGATAATTTTTCATCATTTTTTCCTACATTCTTAAGTTTAATAAATGTTTGATTTAATCACACTGTCTTCAACAAAATAAATATCTACACGTTTAGAAAAGCCTCTGGATTCAAACACGTTGACATATTGCCGCGTAAATCATGGAAGAACAGCTGATTGCATTTAGCAACAAACGCCTCTGCGCTACGGATAGATTCCCAGAATTCTACGCTAAACATATTTAAACCCATACAACCGTGAGCAGCGCCGTTACGTTGAATATGTAGCATTATTTATCGCGCAATCAGTCACACTTTGTCTTTCCTCAGAGACATAAATCATGACGTGCGGTGAAAAGGGAGCGATAAATTGTAGCTAGAATATAATTTGGGAGCCTTCTCTGGTTTATTGCGACATAAAGTGCAATAATAACATAGATAACGCGGGGTGTAGCGTGATTATAAAGTGGGCACAGAGCCATTCACCTGGAACAATGTAGCATAAAAGTTTGAATAGATTGGACGCCAATTACTACAATGAACCGAAACTAATTACAGACCGATAAGAAATAACATACATTTTTACGAAACTGAAATTAAAGAGTAACTCTCTCTCTTTCTCTTCTTTTTATAATTTATATATATATATATATATATATATATATATATATATATATATATATATATATAAAGACATATATATATTTATATAAAATGAAATATAATTTAATAATATATTATAAAATATTATATATATTAAATATGGTGATATGGTTTCTTGTAATATAGTTAATAAATTAAAAACATTTCAAAAACAAGAATACCTTTAATGCAAGTATTATTCAAAGCTTTTCGCCGATAAAACAGTACCAGCTTCTGCAGGAAGATAATTATTTTCCTGAAGATGCTGGTACTGTTTTATCGGCGAAAATCTTTGAATAATATATGCATTAAAAGTATTCTTGTATTTGAAATGTTTTTAATTTATTAATTATATATATATATATATATATATATATATATATATATGTATATATATATATATATATATATATATATATATATATATATATATATATATATATATATATATATATATATATATATATATATATATATATATATATCAATCGGACCGCCAGGAATACATTATTTTTAAGATATATTTAGACACTTTTAAAGTTTGTTTCTATTGATTTGGACTTTCGTTGAAGTCACTAACACTACAGGAAAATAATTTTCACAATGGTAGTACCAGTGACCTTGGCTCAGCTATTTGTTTTTGTCGTCGTCGGGGGCAGAGCTGATAAGTCACATGCTCTCATATAGCGCGATGTCGTTACTCATGAGTGTTATCTCATTACTGTTTGTCCTTTGTTTTACAAAGGCAAAAGATATACAGATAAAAATAATGGAAGTGTCAACAAGGGACTTGGGTATACTGTCGTTATGAAATTATTAGACATGGAAAACTACTTGAATAAAGGATTTCACGTATTCGTAGATATTTTTTTTACTTCATTTCCACTGGCCAAGGATTTGTATTCGAAGATGACTCATTTGACAGGCACGTTACGAATAAACAGAAAAGGAAAACCTCCTATCCTGAAGCAAAAAATGCCTGTTGGACAAACAAAATACTGTCGCAAAACATATTTGCTTTTGGTTGCTAGCCGAATGAAAAAATCCCAAAAAAATCAAGTACTTCTCTTGTCAACAAATACGTTTTTGACAAACTATTTTTTGTAGTAGAGTTGTTAAAATTTGCACACAGTATGATATTTAGTTACTAAATTGAATAAAAACCTTTGCGATGCATAAAAATATTTTTTTTACTACCTAATTTTTTATCCTAAGTAGATTTTTTGTATAATTTTTTTTTCTGTTAGGCATTATTGATTTATCAATAATGTTGTTGTACAAGTAACATTTTTTTAATTACTAACTGTCGATAGCCCATGTAATTATCTATAAAACAAAAAATCAATACATTTGCATAAAAACTAACGAAAGCACAGAGCGAAATGTAAAGCGGTGCAAAAACGTTCAAGCAGGCCTTGGCAGTTCTCGCTAGTACCGCGGACAGAGCGGCTGGCGGTCAGGAGTTGGGTTGCGGCCCGAGCGGCTGTCGTCCAAAGGTTTAAGATAAAGACTTGAATAGAATAATACAATATTGTCGTGTAACAAATTACAGTCCGTTTTATACTGCTTCAGGATGTTATCAGTCGAATGAAAAGGCATTTCAGTATTATTACTAACATACAAGTACTAAAACTCTCTAACAATCATATATAAAATGAAATGTAAATGACATTATTGGACATAAAAAACTTAATTTTCCTGCAAATAAAATAATTACCTGTAGGTTGTGATTGTGAAAAGCACGCTCCATAAAAGACGGCCGACACATCCGGTGTGGAGAAAGGATTAGTAACGGAGGGTGAGAGTCGGGAATTCCCGGAAGTTCCAAATATTTTAATATCCTGCGAGTACCGTACAAGTATATCCACGTGCTGCATTGTCGTGATTTATATTTTTACAAATATTTAAAAATTGCATTATCATTTGTCATAGAATAATCTAGATCGTTCTCTTAGATTCAAGCTTTAAAATGTTATAATTTAAAATGCGTACGATGCTGGAGTTGTTGTATTAAACTCTATATTAGAAGTTATAATGTAAATGAGTTGATCTCATATCTGTCATGAGGTGGTTGTTTTGAATATTTTATTCTTGTTCATAAGAACTGGACAACCGAACAATGGGAGCTATCTGACTAGTGGAGGAGGAATGTCAGACATCCTACTACTCCCTTGCATCCAGGCACCGATGTTCTGGCGGGCCGATCTACAACTGCAAGGTTCTACAAACTGTGAGTCAGCGGTTCCCCCAACACCACTCTAAATGTGACGTAAGAGGTGTGATTCGTGTTTAAGAGATCAGTTTGCTAATAGTAAATCCAGAGTTTTTTTATAAGTAGTAAATTATGAGCGTTTAAATACAAAAATATGTGTACGGACAAGTTTCTGTAGCAAGCAATTCTACAGCGTGTTGCTACAATTACTTCTACAGTGTAATCCACGTAACAGTCTCTTTGATATGGTATCTATGTTTTTAAATAAATATGACTATCCTTTTAATGGCAATATATTATTAAACCTAATTTTATAATTATTGAAAATAAATGTCAATTTATTAAACTACTGAGACGCATCGTATCTTAACACATGTTTCCTCTTCCAATTCTTATAAAAAATATGAAACCCAGTTTCACCGAAGTAGAATCTAGTCATCTGTTATATGAGACTTGCAACCTTGACATGGTGATACATTATTACCTTTGTCTCTCTAGACACAGGGCAGGCGAAATTTGTGTTTTACGCTCTGGGATGAGGCAGGTATGCATTACCTAGGGCAAGTTTCTTTTACTGTGACGCTCCTTGGAAAATATAAATTGAAGTTTAAACTGGAATCCTACACCTAAACAATCCTTATTACTTAACCCTACTTAAACCTATTTTTAAGAACAGAACTTAACAATCCTTATTAGCATCCTTACATTTCATCATTCTCGTTTGTTTTTGTTCGTAATGTAACCTAACCTAAGTAATTTGTAGTTTATTGTATAATAAGCTCGTATTAATTTTGATCAATTTTAGTACTGTTAGTAATATTTTACAGAATAGCATGAGTAAATAATAATTTTGTCATGGAGGAAAACCATTAGCTAAACTATTTATCAAAGTGTTTATATTTATATAAACAAAGGGCACTATTGCTTTAAATGGTCGGTCCCGTACAAACACACGAAAGGAAATCTCATGTAAATAGATTTAGTCTATCTGGTGTAATTACAGCGAAACCACAAATTTGAAAGTAATTTAGAGTGTTCAGGAATAGCTTCTACGACGCAGATGAATTCACTGCAAAATAGAAACAAAACAAGGGTTAGTAGGGAACACTCGATCACGCGTTTTTATAGATATTGTTCAATTTTCATCACACAAACTTGAAATTAAACTGTTTTGTTACTGGGAATCAAGTCATACAAAGTTTTAGAGAAGTTTATAAAATATGTGATAAGAAACAATATTTTTAAGGTTAATACATGTTTCTAAAAATATATTACGAAAAATAACAATAATTACAGCTTCCTTAAATTGGAAATATTGATTGAAATTTAAAAACTGCAAATATAATTTTAATTCTAATAGTTTACAAACATAAAATTTCTGTCAAGGTGAAGTGGAATTATATTTTATATAATATAGTTATGTTCCACAACGCATACGGTTAGTGCATGGGTGACTCTTTGTTATTGAATTAGGAGTTGTTATTACCACAACGAATAGAACCAAATCATTTTCCTCTAGTAAAGCTCGGCAGAGTAACTAATGTGTTACAAAGGAGGAAGATTTACAGAATTATATTTAAAAAATGCTAAATGCATGTCCTTGAATTTGTGACTTATTATCATGTGCTATCTATTAATAATATCGAATGATATATAAAAAAAGACGTCAATCTTTGCACGGAAATAGTTTTGTCACACATATTTCATTAGTTTTGACGATTTTAGAATACCACTCCAATACCTTTAGAAGGACGGATATAATTGAATAGATGCGCTGAGCTAGGAAATCCATAACCTTTCAATTTATCCCTTTTCATCCCCGATATCCAATCATGATTCAGGCGTCCAAATTAATATATAAACTCAATTGTAAAATCTCTCCAAAGTTCCCTTGTGTTCGTCCATAGCTTTTGTTGATAACCATTGAACAAACTAAATTATTCAGTACATACAAGCATTTATACGTCAAAAATAAACTAGCCTTTAGTGCAACTATTGTTTGAGCTTAGCTTGTGAGGTTATATTGAAACAAATAAAAGACATACACAAGGATCACACAATAATCAAATATTGACTCTTACGCATTTCAATGACAAATTCATCATCATCAGTTAGTGTTGCTACTACAAAATCTAAGTTGAACATTTGAGTTTGTAGCAGCAACATTCACTGATGATGATGACTTTGTCACTGAAACGCGTATGAGTCAATAGGTGATTAGTTTGTGAGTTTTGTGTATGTCTTTTATTTGTTATAGCCTTTATTAGAATACAACTAGAGGTTACTAATTGATTTTCAGGATATATATATATATATATATATATATATATATATATATATATATATATATATATATTTGTAGTTATGCAACACTGTTTTCTTGTATACACTTATCACTTTCACTTATGTACTTAAACAAGAATCTTACTTGGTATTTATGCGTGCTAACTTTCAATGGCTGGTCGTGCCGTCATCCTCTGGCATACTGAACAGGGTTGTTTTAGACTGCGAGCTGAGTGGATTTCCTGTTGACCTTGGTGTACCGTTATGTTCTATTTTTAGATTCACTGCACTATGTGAGTTTTTAGAGTTTGTTTTGGGGTTAATACTGTCTATTAGATTGAATAATTTATTGTCTTTTTATTTTATTTGTATTTGTTCGTTAATGAAATTATTTTTATTTTTATAAATTTCTAGTTGTTCTCAGATTGTCATTTTGACTCCTTTTGAAAATTTTTTATTAGGTGTACGTTTAATAATGTGGGGAATGTGTGTTTGTTTTTGATGGCGTGTGTGGCTAAGTTTGATTTATAAATTTCAGGTTTGACGTATGCATTGTGGTGTTGTTGATATCTGTCTTTAAATTTCTTTTTTTTTTGTTTGGCCTATGTATATTTTATTACAGTCTGGGAATTCGAATTTGTATATTCCGTTATTAAGTGTGGGACATATTTTTTTTGGTCGGTTTATTTTGTTGATTATGTTTCCTGTGTTTTTGTAGGCTGTGTTAATATTATTATGTTTTAGTGTTTTAGTTATTCCTTTTATGTTGTATCCTGTTAATGTGAATGTAGCCCATTTTGTTGTTTGTGGTTCGATTTTAGGTTGTTTTAATTTATTAATTGTTTTAAATTCTAATTTTTCTATAGTTTTTTTATTGTACCAATTTTTTTTTGGCTATTTGATATATTATTTGTTTTTCTTTGGTTTTTTCTTCATTATTTAGAGGCAATTTTAGCATCCTGTATAAAAGTGAGTTGTAAGCGGCCATTTTATGTTGTGGGGGATGGTTGGAGTGGTTTGGTATTGTATTATTGGCTTGTGTGGGTATCCTATGAATAGAATATTCAATGTTATTTGTATTTCTAGTCAATGATAGGTCTAGATAGTTTATTTTATTGTTTATTTCTTCCTCCATGGTGAATTGTATGTTAGGGTGTAAGTTATTGATTTCATTTAGGATGATGTTATTATTTATTGCTTTATTTGGTGAGATGTATAATCCATCGTCAACATATCGTATCCAATGTCCGTTGGGGCCGTCTGTTTTTATGGTTTGTGTGATTAATTCGTCAAGATTTTGGAGGTAAATTTCTGATATTATACTTGAAAGTGGTGATCCCATTGCTAAGACATCTATTTGTTTATATATCTTATTATCGAATATCAAATAGTTTTGGTTTAGTATGGTCTTTAGGCATTTTGTGATTTGGTTTGTGTATTTTGGGTAGGTTTTAAGGTCAGTTAATTTGTTTTTTATTATTTGGATGGTTTCGTTAATTGGTATATTAGAGTACATGTTTGTGATATCAAATGATATAAATTTGGTGTTTTTTATTATGTTTATTGATTTTAGTATTTCCGTTAATTCAATTGAGTTTTTATGTTGTATTTATTTTCCAATTTAAGTTCGTGTTTTAGGTTTTTGGCTATTATTTGTGATATTTGATAGGCAGGTGCATTTTTAAAATTTATTAAAGGTCTTATGGAATTGTTGATTTAATGTATTTTGATGAGGGAGTTCATTTTGGGGGGTTTTGCGTTGTCTATTGTATATTGGTAAGGGTTTTTTTGGTTGAATAAATTGGCATTGTTTTTTGCTAATTGTATGATTTCGTTTTGGTATTTTTTAGTAGGGTCTTTGTTTAATTCTATGCAATTGTTGGATTTTATGAATTCTTCTGTTTTTTGGTTGTATTCTGTTTTTGATATGATCACTGTAGCGTTGCTTTTGTCCGATTTAGTTGCAATTATTTCGGTTATGAATAGTTTTTGTTTCAAATTGTTAATTTGGTTTATTTGTATTTTATTTCCAATGTGATTTCCTTTTTCGATTTTTTTGTTGATTTCGTGTAATGCTAAGTTTCTAATGTTATCTTGATTTTCGTAAGTAATGAGATTTATTGCCAGTTCTGTTTCTACTATGAGGTTTTCTATTGTGTTTTGTAATTTTGGTTTGATGTTGGTTTTTGTGCTATTTTCGAGTATCTTTATTTCTTCTTTGGTGAAATTCGTTTTTGTGAGGTTTATAAAATTTCGGTGGAATTGATGGAGTGTTGTGACATTGTCATTGTTATTTTGTTTTTCTATTAGTTTGTTAAGTTTAGATTCTATTTTTGGTTTTTTAATTGCAGTAAATGTCTTGCATTTTTCTTGAATTTTGATATATTTATAATGCCATTGGTTTGGTTTAAGTGTGTTAGCTAATTCTAGGTGGGTTTTTAAGAGTGTGTTAGTTAATTTGTTTTTCTTTGTGTATAGATATTTAATTTCGTTTTTTACCCACAGAGTTTCAGCTTGTTTAACTGTTTTTTGTGCAGAACTAGTTTGTTTTTTATTATTATTTTGGCATATTTTGGTGTTATTTTGTTTTTAATGCATTGCTTATTAAAATGTATAATATGGTTAATATTTATGATTTGTTTTTTAAGTTTTTCAAATTTGTTCAATAGTTTGGTTGCTTGATTACCTTGTCGGGCGATATCCATATTTGTAGTTATGCAACACTGTTCTCTTGTATACAATTATCACTTTCACTTATGTAAAAAAGATTCAAAAAGGCCTCAAAAAGACAATCTGGGAACAGCTAGAAATTTATAAAAATAAAAATAACATCATTAACAAACAAATACAAATAAAATCAAAAAACGATAAATTATTCAATCTAATAAACAGTATTAACCCCAAAACAAACTCTAAAAACTCGCACAGTGCAGTGAATCTAAAAATAGAACATAACGGTACACAAAGGTCAACGGGAAATCCACTCAGCTCGCAGTCTAAAACAACCCTGTTCAGTATGCCCGAGGATGACGGCACGACCAGCCATTGAAAGTTAGCTCGCATAAATACCAAGAAAGATTCTTGTTTAAGTACTTAAGTGAAAGTGATATATATATATATACATACTTTTAAATTGTCTATTGCGACCGGTTTAGCCGGTGAAACCGGTTTAATGAAAGCACTTCGTTTAATTATAGACATTGGCAAGGCATAAGTATGTGTTAAGTTTAAATACTGTGATTTTAATATCGAACGCGGTTTGGTGCGTTTCCTGGTAAAATGAATACCTATAAAACAATCCCCAAGATAGCTTAATTGCCTAAAACAACCCAAACGTTGCTTAATTTCCTTAAACAATCCATAAACCCCATTTATTTGTACCCGTAATTATGAATAAGTGTATTATTAAATAAAATTCCTTATTATAAATGAAATTCCAATAAAAATCTTAAAACGTATTAAGTCAAAAAAGAATACGTCTGTTCGAATAATCATAAAGTTGTTTTTAATTTCGGTAACTTTATGAGACCTCATTATGTATTATTTTCTTGCAATTCCTAAGTGATGACATCATAGTCGACCGGTTAAATATGTCAAACGTTCTCCTTTAAGAAAATAATTCAGTAGAGTAAAACTTCATATACGCAAAAAAATATAACCTCAAATGTAACAGGTAGGAAGTAAAAGCTTCAAATGAGGAAAGTCTAAAACAAAAGTATAAACACAACTCACTACTTGCGTTAATTTTCATTAACCAGACATCAGTGAGGTATTGATTGGTTGGAGCGTATAAACGCATCAAAGGAAAACCTATATAATTAAATGGAATTTATCAACTTTAGTTGAAACAAAACGACCAGTTCACAGTCGGTCAGTAATTCAGCGTCTGATAACGACGAATTGCAAACGGTTTCATTAAATATCAGTGAACTGGCAACGTGTCTGTGTTTGGTAAAGCCTTGACTTATGATTGACCTTAGTCATTTTGTATCAATCATAACAGATTACTGTTACTGTGATTCAGGACGAGTGATTTATTTAGAATTAAATATAAGACGAACCTCCAATTTTATTAAATTTTCCATTTTTTACTTTTAAACACATTCTTACTTTAAAAAAAAGTGCCACAGACCTAACTTACTTATTGTTACTCAGCAAACGCCAGGCGTGGCAAGTCTGCACAAAACGCCGTGTAGTCTAGCAGTCACGCCTGTATCTGCAAGGTGTCATCATTATTAAGGTGTTCCAGGGCGCTTCAGATGGCATGATGATCATTGATACCTTTATCTTCCAAAATATAGGTGGAGGTGACCTCGTGCCCTTTCGATTTAGCAAACCTAAAAGAGCAATTAAAATCAGAAAAACACAATGACCTACATTTACAAACTCAACAACCCTTTCTATGGTAAAGTGAAATTTGTTTTTACAAAATGGTTTTATAAGGAATAGCTTTAACGTTACCGATTTAATTTTAAACAATTGCGTTTACTAATGTATGCTAAAACTCGGGAATGTAAAGGTAGCTATTATTTTTCCACGGCAATCAACGATCTACTTGGGAAGATATGATTGAAAAAACAACTTAACTTTATTGTTATATCCAATTGGTCAAATAGTTTCCGGTTAGGTGGAAAATGAAGTTCTCTACTTTAACTTATTCAGAATCTACCGGGTGACTGTATCCAGCACAGTCTTGCAACAATACTTGTCTCACTTTAGTAAACTTTAATTTAATAATCATAAAATTCATGATTGTTTCTACATTGGAAAAGACCTATACTGTATATTAATTTAATTGGTACTACCAAAGGACCCGTCTTTTATACGGGCTTGACGTATAGCTGTATTGTGCCTATTGAATTCTAAAATAGCATTTTACTGTTGCTTAATCCAGCATATACGTTTTAGGTAAGTGAAAAGAATTTAATTTTTGAAATTATATCCCAAAAAATATAACTTGTAAATTTAACCAATTTTGTCTAGAAAAACCGAGAGAAGGAAAAGCTTCTGCATATAACCTGACATTTGTAAAGTATGACTAAACTTCAGAGCTGAATAACGACAACAACTTAATATCAGCTGTTTAAATGTGTTAACAATAGTTTTAGAGGAGATTGAATACCCATTAACTATCAGCCGTTTAGGCCAAGTGTATAATGGAGTATAGGTAATTGGACGCTAACGGAGTTTTCAAGGCCAGTGGGGCGTTGTCTTGATGGAATTACTAAATAAAATAGGCCTAGGTGTTAACCAGAGACCCTACGAATGTTCATGTAATATTTCAACTCAAAGGTTCCAGTAGTATTTACGTGTTTCAGTAACACACACACACCGCTAGATTTTTATGTAACAATATAGGTAAAATTATATATATTATATTGTGTGATGAATGTTAATTATACTTTGGGACGTGTATTTATCAACTAAGTCTTTGCTACTTTTCATAGTTATACGATAAATTATGTTTGTTAAATTTATTTATAATATCGTTTCACGTGAGAAGGGTATGTTTTAAAGTAATTGTTTTAAATTAAATAAAACTTACTTAACGTCATACATTGTATACAACCATATTCTATGTATGTTGTCTCTGTATATTGCTTCATGTACTCCTTGCATGACTCACCACACACTTGTGAAAAACACCACGCACAAAGGTACAACGGTTAAAGGCTCAGCCTTTAATATCAAGACTTTATCTGATATGGTTAAACGTATCTGTATCTAATATTATAGGAAATGTGAAATGACAGAAGCAAACGTATATTATATTGATCTACGTTTTGCAATATTTGTTAAAAAAAGTACCTACAAGCGTAAAAAAGAGTACAAATACATAGAGCCTCCATTACCCTACTTTTCTTGTCCTCGAATTAGCCTCAATTTTGTAAAAATGTCTAATTTTTCTTGTAATTCTTATGTAAAAACTCAAGGACTGTCTTTATCCTTATGTCTTGCAAACTCCAATGTGGTTTTGAGTCTCTTTATATAATCCAAAACTAGTATCACAGATAGTACGTTGATATTAGTGTTTCCCTTGGGAAAACCTTAGGGTAATCTATATAATGGAGCAATGTGGCATTATAGTTATAGTGCAGGTAAACAGATTTGATGAATAAGGCACACGTTGTATAGTGCGTATGAATACATCAAAGCTAAACTGATTAAATTACTCGGAATTTAGCGGATGTACACAGCAATCGAATTATTTAGGGTCTGCAGGAATACGTCTGTGATGTAAATAACGTCAATATAAAGCAGAGAATCACCGGCGTGTTTGTGGTTAGCGGGAAACATTTCAAACTAAACTGCGTGCGCCATTAATCAATTTGTATTAGCGAAACCTGAATGTAAAGGGTTTGTCAGTGTGAATCAAATCATAATAATGTTTTCGGTAATTGTATTATGTATGTTGTCACATCAATGTAAAAATATATTTATGTTACATAAAACGTCATTCCTAATAAGAATACACTAATTACAGATGTGGTAATTGATAAAGTGCGAGGTTTGTAGGCAAATCATGTGAACTGGTGATAAAGATAAACCATACGAAATAACATACAAAAACATGCGAAATTAAATTCATTTTTACAATATAATATTATCACAAACTATACACTTTACTACAAGCTAGCCATTTCAGGTAAGTCTGGTAAGAAAGAAATTAGAGTGTCTAGCGTACTGTAACAACTATATGACGTAAAGAAGGCCAAGTAAATTTTTTCCAGTCATAGCATACGTCAGATTGTGTGTTTTTACGGACTACTTTATTATATTATGTACATTTCAGCTTAGATTAATAGATTAACACAGCTTAGATTATTGTTTTAACTGTAGCTGTTGGGAAAATAAAACAATATTTAGTTGTTTTTTATTTTAACACAGTTGTTAACATTAGAATTCCTTTTCCAATCTGCGGGGATATTTGATAAGGTCAAAATATTGTTTTTTCGAGTTTGATTTAGTATACATGTTCGTACATTAAAGTATATATTTGTGTAATTATTTAATATAAATATGTATATGTCTATACATTAAAACCGATCAGAATAATATTCTATAACTTAAATAAAATATGTATAGTAATATATGCACGCAAAGTTCTCGAAAAGGTTTGGTAGGTTTGGTTATATAAATAAAAAAAAAAAATTCTTTCATGTCAATTAAATGATTCCGGAATTTAATGTGGGACCTATGTTAGTAAAGTTATTTCTTTATCTATTTTAAACTAGACTTGTATCGCTGTGGGTGTATGGTACTCTTCTAAAATACCTACATGTCAATTTAGTTTAGCCTAAAATTAATAGAAAAGAGCTATGTTTTGTAATGAAACATTAAAATTCTAAACTTTGTAAACTTTATAATGCTCTTTTTCAAGTTTTAGACACTATTTTTGATTCCCATCAATCATAAGAGTTTATTCTTTACTATAATTTATGTTTACGTACGATACAATTTTTTTTATGACGTCACTTATATTACATAATATATAATGGCTAGATTATATCTCCCTATGTTGCTTATTTAAAACGTGCCTTAAATGGTTCTCTTACTCCAAATGTAGGCAAATACAACCCCGTTCAAGGTACACGAGGCATGCCCTTTGACAAAACCCTACAACAGCATTTACACAGAATAGGTCATTATTCACGACAGCACTGACTCTAAGCCATGCTTGGAGTAACACCTGGGACTTCAGTGCAAAGCAACCTTAGTCACGCCATACTGTACACCCTATTATACAAAGTCGGGTCACCCAACCAGCAAATGACCTCACTAAGAATTTTTTTGTAGTTTATAAAAGATTTCTTCACCGTCTAGTGGGTAAAGCAAGCAGTTCAAGAGTATTTCTTTGTAGAGATTTCAATGCCGTCTTTGTAAAGGGGTTGAATTATCATTAGGAGGCAAGAGAAGGAATTTCCTTTCACTAATATTCGCTTGGACGATAATATAAGAGTGTGGCCGACTACTACCGTCAGAAATCCAGTTCACACTTGAGAATAACAGCTCAAAAACACTTGTAAAAAACGAATAGTTTATCCAAAATGTTATTTTTGTTTTTGTTGTGCTAAATCTTTATGTTTCTTTTTAGTTTACGTTCAAATAATTCAGAATGTCGGTTAATCGAGACTCTACTTTTTTAACAATAATAATATTTTTATCAGATTATATAAGCTACGTATCATATAGATGAAGTAACAAGTAGGAAATGTAACTGATTAGGTTCGAAAAAATCTTTTTTGCATATATTAAAACCTACGTTATTTAAAATATACCTTTTCCTTTAGGTTATATATTTAATTACATTAACATTCTTACGTCTCACCTTCAGGTCTCTAATTAATTAACACCAATATCAATTTTAACATCACTTGCATTTATTCTTGACACTTAATTAATACACATTATACACATTTACTTTAATACTATTTAGTGACAAGATTTACTCCTAAACTAATATTACAACTACAAAAAAACAAAAGTGGACTCTTGAGGCTTTAGGTTAATACAATAAAGTTTAAAAATAACAGTGTTAATTTCTCTTTTTCTGGGGTCTTTTTTGTGGAACTTTTTATAAATTAGAACGTGGTGAAAAAACTATGCTATTATTTTATACTAATAAATTTAAAATTGTTCTGAATTTACTGTTTATAACGCTTTGTTGGCTAATATTAATGTAAGAAGAAAGTACCTATTGTTTGTTGATTTTCTTGGATCTTAACCGTTGATACTGCTTCGATGGACTTTCCCATAACTAACTTATTTTTCCTATTTCTTTACAAAATTATTTACATCGCACCTTTTTAAATTACAAAAATACAAAAAATTACACTTCCCTTAATTCTATTATCACATTTTACCCCATATTACTATTACTCACACTTTGTCCCCCCCCCAATGTGTCTACAATCTTCTGAAGTTCCTCCAAGACTCCCTGATCACTTCCTTTTCCAAACTCATCTATCCCCCCTCACGTATTTCCGGTAATTTGGTTATCCCCATACAAATTTACAAGGAGCCAGCCCTAATGCAACAGTATTATTATAACCCAGGTATTTTGGTCCTTGGAAAGTCCTATCTTAAAATAGTTTGACCCTTCATTTGTTAAAGATTTTCAGCCCCTTTATGACTACCTAGAAATAGAACAATGATTAAGTACTTTGTTCGTAACTATTCTTGGCGCTTTTGCAAATGTTTCTTCTGCATAAAAGAAAACTACATAAAGAGATTTTCAGTACTACTGTGCGAAAATGCAGATGTTACGGATAAGTTTAACTTGTTGGTCGTAAGAAAGTCGAAGTCACGGTGAGGTTTCAAGAATACTCACTCGTCTTCATGTGATTCCTCTGCACAGGGTCGTGCATGGATGATTAAATTTGTTTTATGAGTAAAACGGCTCAATACGATTTTTTAAAGAGAGAATCGAAAGATTTTTTTCGCTATTGATAAATGAAATGTCATAAAATGAAATGAAATATGAATGATAAAAGTAGTAATGAGTTGCTGGGCTTAGCTTGGCCAACCTTCAAAATTTAGCTCGAAGAGCATTTCAGGGGTATCTATCCGTCTTATCGGCTTTTCCATTGGTCGCCCCACTTATTTCTCCTATCGTTTCAGGGGTACTCATTCACTTATCCGCTTTCCCATTGGTCCCCCTTCTCGTTTCTCTTATTTTTCCTTCCTTGGCGGGGTGTCAGGGGCACCTGTCTGCTATCTTATTCGTCCACCCAATTCTCTTGCCGTTCCCCCCTAGATCTCTGTACCGTCCGAAGAGCATTTCAGGGTATTGCACCAGGAAATCCTATCAGCTCTCCCCCCTCTCAGTTCTCTAGTTCAGAAAAGTCTATCGCGTTGTGTAATAGGTAAATTGCGTCATCACCTTGGTCAGTAGTATTGTATGTCCAATAAATAATAAACATATAAATGAGACATGAATGCTTTCAGAGTCAAGAGAGAAATTTGGTTATCACGAAATCTTTCGTTGAACGACTGAAACTTGGTTATCACGAATTATTTCGTTATTTTTTGTCAGTTCGTTGAACGACACCGCAAGTTCAACACTAGAATGTTTTCTCTAATGATGTATTTTGTGATTATTGCGTTTTTAGATACGTATTCTGTTAGAGAAGAATTGTTTGATGCTAGTGTGTGTGTAGGGAAAGGAAAAATCTGTACAGAAAAGAATTATAATTTTGTTCTAAGCTATTTACATGAATTAGGATATTTGAACGAGTCAAAACCATCAATTGGTTTGGTGAACATCAATTCAACAATTGTGACTGATGCTATACATCTCTTTCAAGAGACATATAATATAAAAACTAATGGAAAAATTGACAATGCTACTTTAGAATATATGAAAAAACCGCGATTTGGTCTTAAAGACTCTATACTTCCTTTTAAACTCCATCATGTGAAATGGCGTAAAAAAGTATTGGGTTGTCATTTTGTTTTAGCAACGACCCAAATAAATGAGTTAACAAGACAGGCTTTTAACGCTTGGGAAAAACATACTGATTTGGTTTTTGTGAAAGATAGGTCCAACCGGATATATTACTTTCCTTTAAACGGGCCAGGCACACGTTTGAAAAATGTCCAAATTATTGTTCATATCCACTTGACGCCAATTTCCTGGGACATGCGTTTTTACCCCACATAGACCAATCAACTCGAGAAATCCATTTAAATGGCGATGCAGATTGGTGTTTAGAAAACAATATTAAAAAATGCGGTTCAGGTAAACATTTCTTATTAAATGTTTTAATACAAGAGATAGGTCATGCATTGGGAATATCACATTCTAATCATGTAGATTCAATCATGTATCCATATTATAAAAAAGTATTGGCTGATCTTGGAAGAGACGACATTTTCGCCATACAGACGTTATACGAAAGGAAAAAGACATCAACTACATTGAAACCGAAAACCTTGCCTACAAAGAAAGTGGAAGACATTGTTACACCGAATTTGTGCAATTTGAAAAATCTAAAAACGTTTTTAGTTGTTAATAAAGAATTATATATATTTCACGAAAAATGGATTTGGTCCGTAATGTTGGATAATAAATATGTTGACAAAGTTCAAAAAATTGCAGAATGGCTGCCGTTTTTATCACCGAATTTTACAAAAATAGATTTTATTTATCAGAGACCATCTGGTGAAGTTGTATTTTTCGCAGAAGAGCATATATTTATGATAGAATACCCATCTCTAAAATTAGGTAAAGATTACCCGAAACATATTTCTTTTTTGGGTGGTGGAAGCCAGATAAAAATACAGGGGGTTGTGAATTCGTATAAGGGTATAACTTATATATTTTTCAATGACATTTACTTTTTGGAACTAGATGAAAAAGTATTTCATGTCAAGAAATACGGTCAAATTTCAAACAACTTTCCATTTTTACCGACCCATATTGAGTCTGTAATTAGATATACAAACGGATTGTTATATTTTTTTAAAAACAATATTATTGTGCAATATAACGAATTTACGAACAATATACATCAAACGATTGAAAATAATTTAGACGCCTTTGGAATAATATGTTTAAATACCGTCGCAAATAATGTCTCTGTTTTAAATAAATTAAAAAAATTGGTTTTGCAATTGTTTTAGCTGAAGGAGTAAAGACGTTTTGTCATTGTACTCTGAGAAAGAATAATAAATTATATGATTGTAATTTTCCTTGTGTACATTATTTCAAATAACTGCCTTCTACAATATAGCTTCCTCTATCACCAGTAAGGAAACTGCGCACACTGCTTCTAGGATAACCAGCATTATATTAATGCAAGTGTTTTGAATCAATCGATTTTGTAATAGGAAAAGACCAAGCAGTAATAAATACTTCGTGAGCATTTTAAAAAGAACAACCGTCATTAAAAATAACTGCGTAAGCTATTAAACTATAAATATCAGCATGCGGAACTCGTGAATGTAAGTACAGATCTTAGAATAATTGAATGAGCCTGCATAATTAGGAGTTGCCGTAAGAGTTGGAACTGTATTTAAATACGTTGAGGGTCAGTAAGAGCCATCAGAATCAATTTGCAGTTCTTAGTGTCTGTTAGTTGCAAGAAGATATTGCAGGTAAATATTATTTTATTAGGGAATTAGGGTATAGAAATTTGACTCCAAAATAAAGTCTCATTTAATCAGAGCTTTTTGCAATTCGTTATAATTGTCATTTCGTTGACATTGTTATAATTGTCAAAAAAACAAAGTCTTAATAAATAGTATTTGAATATTTGTTCTCTAAAAAGTTGTGAAAAAATGTTTTCCCTACATTTGCTTTTTAAATAATAATTGTAATTTGTTTCATATCATTTCAGTATGGAATTAGGGTACACAAAATTGACCGAAAAGGCTTATTCTCCTGAAAAGGCAACTGTAAATGCAGCCGGTTTTGACCTCAGAAGTGCTATGAATACGTAGTGCCTAAATTTGAAAAGTGTCTAGTAAACACAGATGTAGCCATTAAAATACCCTCCAATGTTATGGTCGCATCGCGCCTCGTTCTGGGCTCGCATTGACATTTTTTCTAGATGTGAGTGCAGGAGTAATTGACAAATATTTTACTGGTGGTCTTAAAGTTCTGTTATTTAATCATTCAAATAATGATGTTCTTATAAAACGGGGTGATAAAGTGGCCCAACTAATTTGTGAGATGTGTGTTTATCCCAAATAATTAATTTAGATGAAACTACGGAAAGGGGAGATAAGGGATTTGGATCAACTGGCCTCAATTGATATAATTTTTTTTCCTAATAGTTATGTCTCAATCGTCGTCGTCGCAAGCAGGCAATGTCGATTTGAAAATAGTGGCACACGAGGAGCAAGTACTTGCAGATGGTGGTCAACATGACAAAAATGTAGTAACATTTTAAGCAGTAATTGAAACTTTATTCCTCGCAGGATTAACGTCCGTTAGTAAATGGGAAATAGGAGTAGCTGCTATTTTTATAAACATACAAAAAAATAAGATTGTAGAGAATGAGTTAACCTCATTATATTTACATGTAAAACAAATTTATATAAATCTTAATGAACATTTCCACTCTACCGTAAATTCGCAGTACAAAATACCTAAATATTTAGACAAAGAAATAACAATTGAAGAGAATATTGAAATATTGGGTGGAAATGTTGGCCTAGCTCAAATACCTGTTACGTTTTCTATACAAATTGTGCAGAGGGCTCTTGCCTGTATACGACCTGCTTTGGAAGAGGTTAAAGGAAATAATTCCGGTTTACTACCAAACCTAAACATTAGTAATAATGATAGTGAAAATAGAAAACGAAAATCTAACAAGAAAATTTTGAAAAAAAATATGCCTTCGTCAAATATTGACGATATCGGTTCAGATTCGGAGGCCGCTTCAGAATCTGATTGCGAAGAAAAATTGGAAAATATTTTTAAAAAAATTAAAAGAGCACCGACAGTTATTAAACAATATGTGCAATATAAAAAAATGGCAGCAGACGGAAATTAATTTCCCCAGGCGAGGAAGGCAGTTTCTTTATAAAAGTTGAGGTAACTGACTGTCGCAATTTAAAAGAGTGCGTAAGCGAGTCTCAGTATTGGACGAAGGTATATAAAAAAAGCTTATTTTCTGGTCAAGTCGTCAGACGGCGAATTGTATAACACGATCGATGAGACAAAATGTACTGCTGCCGAGAGAATCATTAAAATTAAACATGTAAATAACGAAATTGTGAAGTTAGATGAAAAAAGAAATTGTTTAATTAGGATTTGTTTCTATTACAGTTTGTCATAAAAGACGTTTATTATCATAATTATGGACCATGAAGCGAACGCTGCACCAATGGATAGGGTTACCCGAATTATACTTCGATTTAGTAAATTTAATCAGCTAGCTCCCAGCTCATATCTGCCTTTACCTAATTCAATAAAAAATAAAAAGGCCATTATAAACCCTCAATATTTTTATGATAATAAATGCTTTTTATGGTGACTTTTAGTCCCGTATATAAACACAGATATCGAACATTTGAGTATAGTAAATAATTGTTATTTTGAATTGTCTAATATATTTAATCTTAAGGGTATTGATTTTCCAACTCCTTTGCGTCAGATTTCAAAATTTGAAAAACATAATGTAATGAAAAGTGTAAACGTTTATGCAATAAGTCAAGATGGTAATAATAATATTTATCCCTAAGAATCAGTAAGAGTTTTAGGAAAAATCATTATGATTTATTATTGTTAACTAATCAGTCGGGAAATAGTCATTATTGTTATATTAAACATTTTTCAAGATTATTGAATAGTCAAATCAATAAACATACAAAAAAATTGTTTTTTTGTAAAAGAGGTTTAGTACATTATAGTGGAAAAAATAAAGATGTAAATTTGAACAATTATTTGAGTGTGATTGAAAAAACAAAACCTGTAAAGGTAAAAATGCCATCGCATGACAGTATCTTGAAATTTAAACATTATCACTATTAATACAGTGTGCCTTTTGTTGTTTATGCAGGTCTGTTGAAACCGGTAAACAAAAAAATTAGCAAGTGTGTCAAATTAAACGACATCCACGAACCAATGTCATTTGCAGTATATTTAGTTATTGATGTTGATTTGGTTTTGCCGAACGAAATTTTAGACAAATTACCTAAAAAACGGTATTTGTATAGAGGTTTAGGAGCGGCAGAACAATTTATGTCGTATCTTATTGAACTTGCTAATAATATTGGTGAATGTAGAACAAATAAATCAATGAGAAAATTCAGTGAAGATGATAAGTATAGATTTGAAACAGCCAATAAATGTGAATCTTGTAACCATCAGTTAACTCTAATTAATAGACCTGTTAAAGATCATTGTCATATTATTGGTAAATTCAGATCTGTTTTATGTAGTAAGTGCAATTTGTTGAGACAACAAAAATTCTTGCCTATATTTATACACGGCAGCTCTAGTTATGACAGTCATTTCATTGTCCGACAATTGGGTTGCGATAGAAATGACATTCATGTGATACCACACACTAATGAAAAGTACATAACATTTTCAAAAAATACTAAAAATATTATTGCATTACGATTTATTGATACATATAAATTTATGAACACAAATCTGAGTAAATTAGTTAATAATTTGCCAAATGAAAAATTTAAATATACGAAAAAACATTTTTCTGTACACGATATACCTTTTGTGACTAGAAAAGGTGTTTATCCGTACAATTATACAGATCTTGGGAAAAATTGCAAGAAACCGAATTGCCGACAAAAAATTTATTTTTATAATATACTAGAAGCCAGCCATATCTCTGATCATGAATACAAACACGCACAAAACGTGTGGCAACATTTTAAGTGTAAATCTTTGGGGATTTTTATCTTTTAACTGACGTATTGTTGTTGTGTGATGTGTTTGAAAATTTTAGAGATTTATCTTTATCAAATTATGATTTAGATTGTGCCTATTAATTTACATTACTAGGTTAACCGTTTGACGCAATGCTCAAATTCACTCAAATTCAATTAGCTTTATTCACAGATTATGATAAATTTTTATTTATAGAACAAGGTATTAGAGGCGGGATAACTTCTTGTATTACTAGGCATGGCAAAGCCAATAACCCCCAATTGGGAGACGATTTTGAAATAGCCGAACCTCTGTCATATATAATGTATATTGATGAAACAAATTTGTACGGATGGAGTATGACAAAACCCATGCCGTACGCCTCTTTTGAATGGAAAAGGTCTAAAGAAATAAATACGTTTGATGTTTTGACTATAGCGGATGACTCTCCCGTAGGATATATTTTAGAAGTGGATATTGCATATCCTAGCTACTTGCATGATGATCATAATGAATTGACATTTCTACCGGAAACTAAATGTCCGCCAGGCAGTAAACAATCTAACTTATTGACAACTTTAGAAGTAAAAAAGAATTACATTTTTCATTATGTTAATTTGAACATACCGGCGTTGCGTCACGGACTGGTAATTACAAAGATTCATAGGATTATGCAGTTTAAACAAAGCACATGGTTGTTATCGTATGTTCTGTTTAATACGAAAAAAAGACAAAACGCTAAAAACGATTTTGAAAAAGATTTCTATAAATTTGTTATTAATGCAATCTTTGGCAAAACAATTAAAAATATTAGGAAAAGAAAAAAATTAAAAATAATTAGCTCGGAGAGAAAATTAAATGCGTTGATTAGGAAACCCACCTTTTTGAATCGCATAATATACGATGAATCTCTGTGCGCTATTGATTTAGAAAAAGAATCGATTTATTTTAACAAGCCAATATATATTGGTTTTACGGTTTTAGAAATAAGTAAAACACGTATTTACGAAATACACTACGATGTTTTGAAAGATTTCTATAAATCGAAAATTAATCTTTTGTATTTAGACACAGATGGTTTATATTATAAAATCTTTACTGACAATTTTTATAAAGATATTAAGGTGAATAATGATTTGAGAAATTATTTTGATATGTCCGATCTTCCTCAAGATCATGAAGGTTATTTCAGAGATAATGCTAAGTAATTAGACTGTTTAAAAGACGAATGCAAAGGCGTTGGTTTGTCTGAATTCATCGGACTGAGAGCTAAATTATACAGTTTTAGAACGGTAAATAAAATTTAAAAAAAGCTAAAGGCATCACTAAAACGGCGCTTAAGACTGTAAATTTTGACGACTACAGAAAGTCTTTAGAATCATTTATTAAAAGCAGGCGAGAAATCATTTAATTTACCTCGAAAAAACATATCGTTCAAACCGTCACTGTTGATAAATTGGCTCTCAGCGCCGATGACGATAAAAGATATATATGTAAAGATGGTGTAAATACGTTGGCATATGGCCATGTTATGTTAACAGATAAATAATTCTCCTGTGTTAATGTTTGTAGATTAATAAAGAAAAACAGCAATAGCATTTTGTGAAACGTTATTTAATCCTATATCCTACAAATTTTGGTAACACAAAATTATGTATAAATAACTTGGCTTATGTTATGTTAATGTTTGTAGATTATTAAAGATAAAACAAAATAGCATTTTATGAATTATCCATTGCCTATATCCTACAAATTTTGGTAACAGAAAGTGGGTCTTATAAATAAAATACACTATTTTGTTTACATTTTATTTTCTCAGTTAAAAAAAGAAGTATAATTAAAATATTTTACGCACAAGACCAGAGAGTGGTGTATATTAAACGAGAGCGTCTTGGATGATGAGACAATATGCGGCAGTCTTTCCAGGCAGGTTTGTATTTGCTTCGATTTCATTTCGCACATCTATGGTGCCAGTTTTTAATGATTCATTTTGTCTTGAACAGTCTATAACAAATATTGGTGTTTTTGCAATGAATGTTTTAAAATCTATGGCCGGTCTATTATTGCTGCCATGGTAGTATACGACTGAAATCTTGTGAAAAAATCGTAGATGATTGACTTATTACCGTTAAAATTATCGTACGGATAATATTGCGAATTTAAATATAGTTTAATGTTGACAATGTCGCAAAAATCAAAATGACCGACATTCTTGTTTTTCACATTCCTTCTGTCCGTTTGAAAAGCGATGATGACGTAACGAGGTTTTCGCTATTGGACGCTATTTTTACTGTCCAAGTTGAAGTTTTTGAAGTCGGCAAAGCAGGATTATCGATGAGTTTCCAACGCCGAAATCCTAATGAAATTGGTTGGTCCTTATCGGTTATTCTTAATAGCGATAATTATAATAATCGGCCACTCGCACGTACGGAATTTTCCAAAATATTTTTGTAATTTTCAATTCGACATTATTGTTATTATTGTCCGTTATAATTGCATTTATATTGGTCGAACTTGTGAGTTATAATAATTCCTGTCTCACGTTTAATAAAATTTGGGCGTAGTCGTCTGCGAATCCGAGTAACATTTTCAGAGGAAACAAAACGAAAATTTACTATCGTGTTCGAAAGGAATCATATTTATATTCCATCCTCCGTTCAATAAAATATTTTTTTCATCTTCAGTGCTGGTTAATAGATTTTTAATTGTTGTCGTAATACCAACGTTTTTCACTTTGTCTTTTTCTGTGCCACAAATTTCATATCTGATTTCGTTAAAAAGAAATGCCATCCCATTGCTGATTATTTTAACGCTTTGTTCCTCGTGGTTGTTGGCCGGGTTCACTTCCTTATACTCTCCTTCAATATATATGTAACTCTTAGATGGCAACGTGTAAACATTTTGTTGGTGCGCTGGAATCCGAATTTCATCATTTTCACCAAATGTAGTTTGTGCGTACGGAAGATGCGTATGATATTTCAAATCTACAATAGTTTCGTCAAAAATGACCTTTTCATCTACTCGTAACATGTTCTTTATTAACAGTATAACTTAAAGTTTCCAAAAATTCTTTGTTCCTTTTTGTTAGCTTATGGTGATCTATTGGCTGACGTCTACTGACTGCTGCTGTAAAATCTGTTTTATTACTACTATTCAAAATTGCTACTAACACTTCGCCGCAAATGAAGTCTGAGCGTTATATATTCTTCCGGCAAGTTTATCAGTTGTCCGTCCTGATCTTCGAGACGCACTGCAATATTATGAAGTAGTCCTGTTATTTTTAACGGCAGATAGATTATTGTAGTAGGTTTTTCAATAATTTTATAACCGGGTCCAACGGCCGGATAAAATTCGTGAATAATATGGCCTTCAACACCGTTTCTAAATGAACCTCTAGCAATGTTGCAAACTATTCGAATAACGTCTACTCTGTTAATATTTACCGTATTTTTGGAAGTATGCCAAATATTTGGTTTTACCTCCTTCGCCTCGAAACCCAATAGCGATCCAATGCTGTGATCTTTGTCGAATCTAATCGCTTTCGAAAAGAAGATTTTCGTTTTTAACGTATTGTTATTTCCTTTAAGATTAAACACAATGTTTTTCTCTCCAAAATTTTCATGAATAGCTTCCTTTAAAAACGAAACTATATTATCAATTTCGTATGATCCTTCTGGCAATTCTAACCCTTTATTATTATCAAAATGAAATTTATCTTGTTCCTGGTCCGCAATACTGATAGCCCGGAATATGTAATTCAACTGGCAATAAATCTATAGCCCGATTTATAACCTTTCCCGGTAAACTTGCCAATGAACGTATTAATCCGCTCCCACTGTACACACAAAGCTGTTTTTTAGACATTACGTCCTCTTCTTCGTCTTCCGCATCTTAATGGTGACGGAGGCGATATGAATAATGTTTCTTTCGGTTCTGGTATCAAATAGGCATCTGAAAATTCGCTACTATCATTTTCACTCGCCGCCCTCGGTTCCGATTCTTTAATCAAAATTGTTTCCTTTAATTGCTTTTGTAATTTATTCAATTCACTGCGGATCTGATTTGTACGTGTGTTAATATTGTTTTCCAAATCTGCACATTTGTCATTAAATATTTTTAAATTGATAGCGTCTTTCGTGTAAATTCGAAAGTCTTTTATTTTGCATATCCAAATCACCGCTTTTGGTCATTTTAAAACCGACGCCAGGAGGCCCAGGAATTCTGTTTCGTCGAAAAGATGCGTTATGCAAATGACGCCCAAATTTATCAACACTCATAAGATGATGTTTACCGGTGAACAGGTAATAGCGAAATGATTGTGCAAAATTATGCAATAATTCCGGATTCTTTTAACTCCTCAATTATAGATATTATCTCGTTATTATGGCCTTGATTGCTTGCCAACTGTGATGCCATTAATAATCTTAATCGCTCGCATAATTCGTTGGGATCGTTCTAGTAAATATATGACGGTTTTTGCTGTTCATATTCTTTCAATAGCAAACCGCTTCCACTGGCCTCCCAATCTATATTAGATTTAGGTTTACGCGCCGGAAACAGTTTTGAAATTATTTTCATATACTTGTGGCTTCTATTTGATTTTAATTTTCCTATAGCAGAATTGTTGACCCTGTATGCATTTGTGATAGGTAAAATATGTCGATATTTTGCAAGATCGTCCTCTGTGTAAATGTGATCGTCGGGAATTCGCTTAAATAACAATTCGTATATGCCTCTTGTGCCTGCATATCTTATATTGTCGATTATTAGATCGTCTCCGTTAATTTCCAATTCCTTATCGCCAATCATCCATTTATCGTTTTCTATACGAACACCGAAAATATTATCCGCTTGTCTGGGCCTTTTTATGAAATTTAAAAAATATTCGATTGATAATTTACCTGTAAATGTTTTTCGTATAAATTTTACAGCATCACGCACACCTTTAGGCGTATTCAATAAACCACTAATAGACGGACTCGATTGGTATACAGTTTCAGGTTTTAAAGCAATACTCGTTGGCATTTCTTCCTCATAATCCTCCATTTCTGTTTCTATATCGCTGTCTGTAGAGATTTCGCTTTTTACGTCCTCCATTGTTTCTTCGGGTTCTAAAGGTTTTCTCTTCACAGGAATCTCACTGTCCGCTACAATTTCGGTATTGGCGACCTCCTCACTCATCGGCGATTCCGGTCTGGACGGTCGTCTTTTCGACGCATTTCTGTAGTAATGTTCTTCTTCGGTATCGTATTTTTTTCTTTTCGCTTTCGGATCTTTTTGTTTTCGCTGTATAGTGCCCAAAAGTGTTTTCTCATTCAACTCGTGCATCGGTTTATAGCTAAATTTTTCGGCATTCTCTTTTATCGGTTTAATCAGCGGCTCCACAATATTTTTTCTCAATATGCACTTCCATGTCCGTAATGCCTCGTTTTAGGGCGCTATGTTTTTCTTTAATTCTTTTTCTCAATTATTTTATTTCTAAAATAATTTTTTCGCGCACGTCAAGTGGTTCGGTCAGAGACATTTTCACAACTGAATGAATTCGTCAAACATTATTCGATACCGTCCGTTATTTAATTTTCGCCCTTTGTCAAACAATAGAAATTAATTTTCGTATTTAGACCAAGCCACACATTTCTTTGAAAGCCTCAAATTTCATGTCTGCGTTGGCGTGATCATTGTATGCATGACGTATATTTCTTTCGTCTTGTCGAAATAATATCACTAAATTAGCGTTATCACGTATCAGCTGCTTTGGTGTTCTGCTATATGTTTGGCACCAGTAGAATGTATCTACATCGTTATGGCGACCCATTGCGAAGAAATTTCGAATATTATTTTGGCGTTCGCACATTACATCATCAAATATCATAATTGAGTTTGGCCTGATTTCATTGGGATGGGCACATCGTCGTTTTCGGCGAAAATAAAATAACCTACATTTGGTATTTTCGAAAATACACGACTTAGAAACTGATATTTTGTTTGATTAATCGATTTGGAAAAAATATAAATAGTCTCAAAAATAATGCTCTTGGATGGAATATTAAATTGATCATGAGATTAGTTTTGCCACAATTTGACGGTCCCACAAAAAGACATCTGATGGAATTCGGTAAAAGCGGACCATTACACCCATCACACCTATTAGCGCAATCATTTTCGAAATATGTGTCGAAATTCATGACGCGTAACATTTGACTTTGTTTCACCACCTTCGTCACATAAATAGATCCTTTTCGTTTATCCAAGTGTCTTTTGTCTTGTCATAACCTAGCTAGCGAACGAGTAATTTATTACCTTTACGACGCACCACTTTTTCAATGAGGAATACGTCACTAAATTTAGTTTTACTCAATTCCTCTTGATAGAAGCCGCACTTTATCTCATTTCCAGATTCGTCCTTTAGTTTATAGGTCACTGGAATAGTTGGTTCAACTTTCCAAATTTTATATATTTCGTGGCTCCAAGATGGCCAATAACCTTTATTGAAAGACTTTTTCAACCTACTGATTCTAACTTTATCGCCTACATTAAATCAGTTGCGTGTAGATTGCTGTTTCTTTTGTCTATTTTCAACTATACGCCTAAGTACTAAATGCTCGTTATTTTCACTGACATCGGCGGGTCGCATTCCAATTGTTCTGTGCACGGTATTATTGTAATTGTCAACTATATCGCCCAAAATGTTTAGCCATTTATAATTTCCTTGCTCGCTAAACAATCTCCACATTTTTGCTTTCAATGTTCTATTTAATCTTTCAACTATAGACCACTTCTTATCGGAATACGTAAAATAATGATTTATATTGTATTTACTTAGAAGGGATTTAATTTTCGAATTAAAAAATTCGGTGCCCTTATCGGTTTGTAAGTGACGCATAGAATATGTATCTAAAATCAGTTGTAATGACTTTTCCATTTCAACAGCATTTTTCGATTTCATCGGCACCGCCAACGCATATTTACTAAAACAATTTATTAAAACCAAAATATATTTATAACCTTTATTCGCTCTAGCGAATGACAGCATTTCCACAAGGTCGGCTTGGTAAAGATCATACAAACCTTTCACCTCAACATGACGAGTGGGGATATTCGTACGAGCCTGTTTATGAAGCTCTTTTGCAATGCCCCTTCTCACTGTTGCAGTTGACGTTGTCATTGTTGTTCTGAATAGCTTAAAATGAATAAATCGTCATTTCAGTTGTGTATTATTGAAGTGTGTTCGCGTATAATTAGAAAGGATTATTTGGGTAACCTTGAATTACCCACAACGATTATTAAGTGTCTACACGAATCTTATAAGGAAGTGTTTATGACTTTAATCAAACGCAATACTGATGGATACAATTATTCATTATTAAAAGATATTATGATTATAAATATAAACGATAATTAAGTATACGAATTTTTAAGAGTTTATTCCAAAGAGAGTTTATTGAGTGATGATTTCATAATGCTAATTTAACCATGCAAAAAACGAATATTTTGAATTTGTTTACGTTGATAATTTTATTCTATTTGAACATTTCTCCTATGATAATCGATATAACAATTTGTGCAGGGGCTGTATCACAAAACTGCTTTACATAAGTAGAGATTTCTTATTTGATGGTTTTACCAGAGTGGTAATAACTTACAGATATAAAAGAGAAGATAATTGGTCAATTTTTCAAAACATTTTTTGGGACCTTAGCAGTTGGTGTGACATGTGTATTTTCGCACCGTTGTTTACAATACTCAGTGCCCAACAATACAGAAAATTATTAAGGTGGGACCGTCATCTGAAATCAGTAATAGAAAGTATGATGGACAATTACCTGTTTTCAATGTTAGGACAATAGGAGTCGCTGTGACATGCGTGTTTACGTCCAAAATCAGTAACAGAAATTATTATAGACAATTATCTTTTCTCAATGTAAAATGTAAAGGTGAATAAATAAATTATTTAACACATAAATTGAAACATTTATTTTATACAAACTAATTTACATTTTGAACATCTTTTTCCTGTTTACTTATTAACTAATTTACATTTTGGCGAATAAATTCTATGTTCAATATCTGGCACGTGTTTTTCCTGCCAACTATGAATTTGTATATTACAACAAATACAAACAGCATGATCTCCAATTGAATTATAATAAAAACCAGATTGTACCATATCGTCAATATTTGTATATGGTTTTGGCCAATTTGCGAACGTATCTCGCATTTTTTTCACTATATCAAAAATGGACAACTTACACTCTACATAATGTTGGCCAATTCAACTTAGATTTAAAATTTTGTACATTTGTTTTCTCATACAGTCACTTACATCTTTACAACTTATTCTTTCGTTTTTATTATTATTTTCAATAAAACCCCCCAAATCGCAGTAATGTTTTTTTACAAAACCATCAATACATGAATTCTCATCAGTATCAATAAAAGAAGACGTCATTTTTAAGTGTAATAAAATATGGTAGTAAATGAATAAACTCTTTACAGAATATTAGATAATTTTATTAAAATCGCAATTCGGTGAAAGTTACAAAATGTGCAATAGAAATTATACCTCTTACAATCTATTCTAAATTCTAACACTATATTCAAACTCGGTGATTACAAAATGTGCAATATTTTTTTTTACAAAATAAAAATTATTTAAAACTTGTACTTTATGCCTATCACAAGGTAAATTATCTAATATTTCTAAATCCATTTTTAAATGTTCTGGCAATCTATTATTAATGTGTTCTAGATTTTCTGAATGGTTAATAATGATATTTTAGGTATATAATTAACTAAACAGTCTTGTATATTAGTATACCCTTTATTAAAACATTCGTTTATACTTAGGTCCACAGCGTTTAATCTATCTTTAATTAGTGTTTCACATTTCAACCATTGATTAATAACGAACACATTTATGTAAGCACAATTATCAATTGAATGATTAAATTTACACTTTTTAATAAAATTGTTATGAAAAAGTTTTTTTTTAAATACTTAATGTTGGACAATTATGGTCCTCTATATTTATCACTGTAACATTAATATCTTTTAAAAAATTTTTAAAAATGTTTGTTTTTCTAAACCTTTAACAAAAATTTTACCATTAATTTTTAAATTAATAAAAATGTCCTTTACCTTGTGATAAGATATAAAACCCTGATCCCAAGTTAAGCAGTGTAAATTTAGCTCCAGCCAAATCGCTTGCTTCCGCAAATTCTTGCTTAAATCATTGAAGTCTCTCGGCGGCTCAAACAGGAATGACTAGCACTATGCTTCTTCATCGTCACCTTTTTCAACAATTGCCTACTCTTTTATTATAAAGTCATTATTTAAACCTCGAAAACCTTGGAAATCAATTACGAACTCCATTTTTCTTGTAACACTTCCGTAAACACATTTTCAAAGCTGCCTTCCTAAGCTTCTAGAGTTTTTCTCAAAGCTTCCTCAAATAAGACACAAACACAAGTGTCTGGGCCGTCTTCTGTAAACGACTGACAGGACCATGCACAGCTTTTATAGTGCTTACTAGCCATATCATAGTCTTCTAATCCATAATTCTCTGCATAGGTGTTGGCCTTGTTTATGTAATAATGAGCCATGGTTTTTCCGCATGCCCAAAGGTTTGGATGTGACGATGTAATTTATCTATTATACAAGGCAATAAATATTTTATTTACAATCACCCCCAGCGAAATTATTTTGAATGCGTTCCGCGTATCGATGACGGTTGTTTACAATTGTGACCTTCCTGGACAATTATTTTAATGATGGTGTTTTACAATCGCAACATTTCCTGGTGCAATTGTTTACATTACTAAAGGCCAAGGTGATGACGCAGTTTATCTGTTGCACAACGCGATAGGCTTTCCTCAACCAGAGAACTGGGTTCCCTTGAAATGCTCTTCGGACGGTACAGAGATCTAGGGGGGAACGGCAAGAGAATTGGGGGGGACCAATAAGATAGCAGACCGGTGCCCCTGACACCCCGCCAAGGAAGGGAAAATAAGTGAAACGAGATGGGGGACCAATGGGAAAGCGGATACGTGAATAAGTACCCCTGAAACGATAGGAGAAGTGAGTGGGGCGACCAATGGAAAAGGGGATAAGATGGATACCCCTGAAATGCTCTTCGAGCTACATTTTTGAGGTTGGCCCCGCTACGCCCTGCAACTCCTTACTACTGATAAAGGATAATGTCCAGCAAATCCGAAATTATTATCGAACAATAAATTCGCATTACTACCCCCGAACGGCATTGCCAAGCTTCAACTCATGGATATGGGAATAATAAAAGTATTTGTGCAGCAATATCGTAAGCGATTAGTCCAAATATACTTATATGCCATGAAACAATGCAATCGGCAACGTCCTCTAAACATTTTCTATGCTCTTAATATGTTGCTTCGGCATGGAATTAAGTAGATACTAAGATCATTAGATACTGTTACATTAAAGTGGGTGTCAAATGATCCCAGTTTGAACTGACATTGTAGTGTACTGGCAACGAAGTTAAGAAAGTCTCAGTTGATGACTTTAACGCCTACTTATCTGTCGACGATAATATCACCACTTAAGAGGTACGAACAGTACGGGAATTTGTGAAAGGCGTTGTTTAAATAGCTTCCCTTATAAATGGGGAAAGTGAAGATGAGAATGATATTGTAGAAGAGCATCTGTCTCTAGTAACACCGCTTCATCATTTAATGGAACTGCTGATGAGGGAAACTACACTACCAGTGTTCCCGGAATTTCGTACAATGCTATCGACATGAATAATCAAATGAAGCGATTCTAAATTCTTATAAAAATAAAAATAAAACAAAATAAATCAAAAACTATTATAAGAAAATAGAAAGACTAGACAAATAGCCACTTTATACTGTAGTATTGTAATATTATACACCATTTAGTATATGGCTCCCCGTTAATTACGTATTTCTATGCTACGTAGACTCGTCATCATTTCATGTTTTTTCTTCTAATTTTGATTGAAGTGTTTTGCTGAATATGAGAGAAATATACAGGACGAATAATGGTGACTAGACACAATATTATTTCGTTTGTATTACAGTATTTTCTGTTCCCGTATAAGACCTTTTCCCATTTATGAGGCTTTACTTTTGAAGAAGCTTATATTCGATGGTTCTTTTAAAATTGTATCAAGCGGATTTTACTGTATATAAATATAATTATATATATATATATATATATATATATATATATATAGAGAGAGAGAGAGAGATAAATATTATAAATTTCATTTCACTTTTGTGAAGTTGAGTAATATTTGTTGTAAGAAATTAAAAATATATAATAACATGAAATTTAGAATTAAAATCTGAACCATTTATATCTAATTGTCGAATGTTGGCACGAAACACTAGTCATAATATAAATGGCATTTATACTTTAGTAACAAATTTGGATTAACTTTGCAATTTCTTAATTTTTTCAGCGTTATTGTTGTATATTTAAAATTAAAGAGGTTGTTCTTGATGATTGTTAAAATTCGTAGTTATTCAAATTTTCTATACACGTATATAATTTGGAGAGGTAATGTGTAGTAAATAAACCATCACAATAGACACCCTAACCTCCTCTGAGACAAGTCAGACAAACAAAATACGGCGTTCAGTAGGCAATTTCAGATCAGTATTAAACGTGGACCAGCAACGAAATTAAGGTAAATGAAAAAAAACTGTGGAATGTTTTTGGCTGTGTCAAACTATTATTTAATTTAAAGCAAAAAACCTCTCCTTAAAAATAAATGTCTTCATTGGAAGTAGTATAATCTTCAGTAAAAGGTTTTATTTGCTTAGGTTTCATTTTCTAAATTAATTTGTAAGTGGTAACATTTGCTAGCTACATGAATATAAAGACCCTTATCGGATCCTCTTTTACAACCATCTTTTCGTCATTCACGCTAAATTGACTGGACTGTGCTGTTATTGGCGCTATACCCGTAAAAGTAAATGTTACATGGCACGCTGCTGCCCTCTAATTCGCTAAAACAGCTGATTTCTATTTATTTATACACAGTAGTTTGTTCCAAGGCTAGGATCTAAAATAGTTTGCCACTTAGTAAAATATTCAGAGCTTATGCTCGAGGAATGTCCTTGTTTTATGAAAATAATTTTTGATTTTATATTTAAGTATGGATTTTTACAGAATTGAATACAAACTTACTAAACCAGTGCTAGAGACGAGGATAATTTCCCAATTATTCCGATTTTCAGCTTTTCATCTATCAAATGCTATTTATAAACTTTAGGAAGTTTTAAAGACGACTAAATATGTTTAGCTTTATTTACAAAAAATATAACAAATTATAGTAAAATAGATAATACACATAGCAAAGTACTTAGATAATATAACATTAAGATATATATATATATATATATATATATATATATATATATATATATATATATATATATATGTATATATATATATATATATATATATATATATATATATATATATATATATATATATATGTATATATATATATATATATATATATATATATATATATATATATGTATATATATATATATATATATATATATATATATATATATATATATATATACATGTTACAAATTACTAAACTTACAAAAAAATAATTATATTTACAAATTCAAAGAAAATAAAGTAACTGAGATTGAATAAGTCCTGATGGTTTGTTATTGGTGTTTTATGTAAAAAACTTTATTTAGTAGTATCAATATTATTCTTGTTTTGAAGGGAGGACGGTCGTTGGTAATGGCCAATCATTTCTGGTACTTTATAGGCTCATTTGTTAGTATTTATGGAACTTTGGAATAACTTTGTGGAATCATATTGTGTAATGATTACCAACTCATTTAAAAGGATTTATTTCAAAAGTGTTGTTTTTTCTACCTACATACTGCTACTTATACGCTATATAAAATATGGTAACAATTTCTTTCCGAGTCAATGATTTAGGTAATGTATAACGTCTATTTGTTTTTGTTTACTAAGTTCTGTATTTGTAAATAGGAAATACTTCAAGAAGTGAAAATTACTTCTATAGTGGACTCCTTTGCCTGAAGAAACAATTTCGTTTCTAAGGAAACTAATATTATTAACATCAATTGTTGAATTATTATTTGCTAAACATATTTAAATCCAAAGTATTTACGAAAACGAATGCACACACACACACACGCGCGCGCGCGCGCACACACACACACACACACACACAAACACACACACACACACACACACACACACATGTCACATTTTATCGTTGCAAGTGCAAATATTAATCCCATATATTTCAAGAAGTTTTACAGTCAAAATAGCGAAGCCAAAACAAAATAAAAATTCCTTAGGCATAATGTATCTAATTTAACGAGTTTAAGGGATAGAGCTTAAGGGTTGTGCTTGTCTGTACCGCAATTTGTGTCAATAATAATGCAATCGACAAATAATGAGGTCGAACTTTATAAAGTCGAATTTTGTTTTCAAGATGTAATGCAGAGCTTGTTCTTTACGGCAAAATAATCTAGACGATGGATGACGAAATGTAATAAAACGCTTGAAATAAATTTACCTGCGACGCTACTGTTGTTTGTGAATAATTCTTTATTAATACATTGCTTTAAGATCATAACTCTAACACGAGTCACAATCATACATGACTCTGTAAGATTACAAATCTCTAAGATGATCTGAAACTAGAGTTCGATGTTGAATTTAATGAAACTGTATCAAAATTTAAAATGTACAAGCTTTTAAAAATCATTTAAGGCATAAGTGTTTAAAAAAATATAACAAATGTTAGCCTAAAACCTAAATAAAGTATAATGTGTTGATACTTTCATACGCTTAATTTGACATAATTTGGACTTTGGTTGCGTGAAGATGGGATGCCTCTAAAATCACCTGTAATAATAAACAATGGAAACCCTCTGAGTTCAGGATATCAAAGTAAGGACTAAACACTGGTAGTTCCAAGTATAATACTATCCAGTACGGTGGCTCTTCAGTTGTTTAATCTTTAAAATATGAGTATTAAAAAACCACGAGACCGCTCTATGGTCTAATATTTCAGGAATATTGCATTTGATGATTTTTTTCCATTTCCCCTATGAATATATGACTAATCAATACAATTATGCATGTGGATATTAAATCTATTGTCCGCCTCAGACATGTATACCAGTAACATTTGATGAAGGTGACAATAAAACAAAGGGGAAACAACACTGAATGTATGGTGTACAGGGTGGTACAAAAAATGTACCAAGATTTATTGTTCAAAATGTATATTTTATTGGTTTGTCCCACTGTAACTAGTCCCTTTACTTTAATCAGAAACATGGGGTGGTTTTCCCTCTAATCGTGGAGAGCGTCCAAAGGAATTTCGCCCTTTACTATACTGTCACTGGCAAGTAAATTAACCCTGTTCATAGAAGGCCAGATATTCCCAAGATTCATTGAACCTGCTGATCGGGCAAGTTAGAAGAAATGTGGGGGAAAATATTACAAGAAACAGTAAAACATACAACCTAACGATGAACTCAATAATACACACAACCGGTTCGGGAGTCTAACATTATTTGCAAGGGAAGTGAATAACAACAATTTTATTACTGTAAAAATACAGAGTTGTGTAATTAACACATTTATGCTCTATGTTTTGTGCTTTAATCTGTGTTGTGTTAAGTTGATTATATCGTTTATCTCATACAGCAATAATAAATTGATGATCTATTGCGTGTCATTGTATCAAAACTGTTGCATTCCACCCAATGTATTGATTTTGTAAAAGGTAATTGACGTTTTAGAGGTAAAGTGGCGCTGGATTCCTTCAACTTGTATTTATGTAACCGTAAATTTATCTTTTCGAATGGAAAGACCAAGCCTCATATTTTAACGACGGCGAACGCAATCAAAAACCAATTAGGGGAAAATCTGTGGAGGGCTAAGGCAAACAGACTTTGGAATTAAACCAGCCTCTTATACTTGTATTGTTCCTAAAAGGATGCTTTGCTTCTTTTCTAAGGAAATAAAGAATAATTATTTTGCTAATTGATACATCAGTTAAGTGATTTGGCAGGCATTGTAAACGCAACTAACTCAAGAAGGACAGAGAGCTGCATAAAAAAGGAAGTTATGCAGAGAGAAACTGATTATTACCGGAAATAAAACGGAAAAATTTATTTATATTATCTTAGAACATTTGACTAGTTCTACCTGTGTTACTAAGATATCACTATTTGATATTCAAGGTTAATATGTAAAGTTACATATATCACTTACTAGTGACCAATCTCAAATAGTAACTATATAATATACCACAATGTTGAAAACTTTCTGCAGAGTTTCTGATTTCCATCTTTGATTTACACTTTTGCAATTTCAAATAATAATTCTGTGTTTATAATAGATACTATCAATATATAAAGACTATCATTTTTAAATAATAATCAGTGTGTATTTTTTTTCTCCTGAACAACATAGCGTTGAGTTTAATACGTTTCAAAAGTTTTGATTTTATTCGGGCTAATAAATGCAAGAATTTCTTCAACAAATTTAATTCATATTTAAATAGCTTAAACCACGCAGAATGTGTCATAGATCACCTTGTGTTTGCTGAATTTAGGGGTATTTATTTCCTGTAGCTAAAGATTTATGCCTGTTTAGAGTTTATTTTGTGATGGACTTTAAAACAGTTACAAAAAGTGTATATCACATAAACCGTAAAATGCATGTAGAAGAGTATGTCATATTTGGTTCAATTGAACCTCCTGAACACATTTGTGTAAATTTTAATACGTTACAAATTGGTTTTGTTTTATTCGTGCGAATGAGTGCATGAACTGTAGTGAATGTACAAAGGGAAACCTGTAGAAGTCTCTTTGTGCAATGTCAGGGGTGTGAGGCAGTTGCCAGGAAACATTCCATCGAAACTCTTCAAGCACGTCTAGAGTCAGACGATCACCGTCGGCGAGTAATATCGCTGATAAAGACTGTTTTTGTCAGTTTTGATAGTGCCACATCAGAAGGTCATGTACTGTTTATTTATACATTTGGAGGTAGTTGAGAAAGGCTTTCATCAAGCGTTAGGTGCCGTTTGATTTCAATATCCCGTCGGACATCTTCAACTACAGTGGCAAACTTCGTAATTAGCGGCAAAAAAAAAAATAAAACCTCTATACTGCCTGGAGTCTAACGTTCTGTTCGATTGACACATGGCCATAGGAATACTACAGTGTTGCCACTACACACAAACGTAAACTCTCCACGACTCCCAAACGTCTCCCGCCTACCACAATAATTATAACAAAATCGTTAGCCTTATATCACGTCGCTATTATTTACCTACGCATGTCATTTATTTTGGTATAAAGTCATTATGACATCTTAGGGTACGAATTCAAGCAACAGTCAATGTAAAAGTGAATCGCAAGAAAATGGTCAACAAATACAAAACTTATATAATTTAAAGGCTCGAATGAAATTGTGGAAAATCAAAATAAGGGAAACTAATTTATTTAAAAAATAACAAGGGCTCAATACAGGAGTTAGAAAATGACCTTTTTTTAATCAATGAGGTAGATACCAGCTTTCCATTGAAACGTCCATTGCATACGTTAACGAATCGAGCCCATTATCGGACACGTCCTTTTTTTATAAAAGCTCATCGTAAAATGTAATTATCTTTTCTATTAACTGTAATTACCCTCCACATAGAGGCTTTCCCCTGAGAGTATAGTAGTTTCAACCTAATTGCTATTTTTATGAATTGGGAAGGGCAAAACTTAAGCACGAAAATGTAGATGATGATTAGACGTGTAGAATTATTATTGTTCTACAACAAATTAAGAACAATATTTGATTTATTAAAACGTGTTACTTTTAGATTTTAAAATTTGTTACGAATAAATTAATTTAACCTTAGATATCACTAACAAATGTACAACCTAATAAAGCACAATTGAATTGAGATTAGTGGTATCCCTTAATGAAAAAAAGATAACCACGACGAAACAAGAAGAGACAATTTTACCCATTTTAGTTCAAACTTCTTCCGAAAATGGAGTTAGTGTATGCTAAATATCCTCATATATTACGTCAAAGAATGTTTCATTTGTTTTTGTATGTTGTTTTTCATTATACATAAAAACAATATCAGTATAAAATATACCTCTAAATTATGTGCACAGGGGATCTACATCTTTCAACAATAATAAAATGATACGCAAAAGATATAATCTGTAATAAAAAAGCAAGAGACACAAGGAAAGAAAATATATGATATATAACCTAATATAAATATAACATATTAATTATAATATAATATTATTAGAAAAATTTTATGGTAAATTATCAAATTTTATACACATGTAGAGGTAAAACAAAGCCTTTCGGTCAAACACATTTTAACGCGATATCACTAAATGGAGGTGTTTGTAGTAAAATTAGAAATAAATATTTTAAATAAATTATTTACAGAACAAAATAAAATTCTTCCGGTCGACATTATTAAACAGTAAAGCTAGTTTTACAAGTGTTATACATTGTACATACGATATACTACACGCGGTGGTGATGTGTAGTTTGTAACCAAACTCGTATTGAACAAATAAAGCGTACCGTAAAAATCTCTTCTGCATCGCCCTGTATGACGTTCACAATTTTGTTTTCTACGGGTTTAGCAAATGTAAAACAACTAATAACAATTTCAATAGAGAAGGTTTTTGTAACGTTGTTAAAACCTAATAAACCTATAGTTTCAAGTTTTTAATCAACAATAAAACCAGTTTTATGGAGCAATCAACAAATGTAATTAACTCTATTAATCTATTTGACCAAAACTATTCTATTTTAACGATACTTTTATAACATTTAGGTACAATTAAAATACTGAATAGTGTCACTGTCCAGGAGGAACATTTTAGATGTCAGTGTTGATTAAAACCATTATTTCGTTAATTTTTTTTTTTTTTTTTTTTTTTTTTTTTTTTTTTTTTTTTTTTTTTTATTAAAACTGGTCATTTCTGACCAACCATTAATTTACATTTGATAATTAGATTTTAGCTTTTATTACAAAGAATCCATTGATTTCTATTGTATCTTGTTTGTTGTTGGAAGCCAACCGGCGTGAAGAAGAGTATTGTTGTCACTCTTGTCGTTCAACGAGTTCAAATGGTTTTGTCCTTTTGAGTCGTCTTGTCAGGTGGTTGTTGTCGAGAAGTCTCAGTGCCTCAGGATTTTCGTGTTGAGTGAGCCGATTTACGTGTTTGATGGCGTTCTGTTTTATGACTTCCTCGACCATGGGTACACCAAGATCGCAATGCAAGTCACTGTTACGCACATACCAAGGAGTGTTGGCGATGTTTCTTAGTACTTTGTTCTGGAAGCGTTGTATCCCTTGTATGTGACATTTGCTGGCACAGCCCCAAAGCTGTATACCATACGTGCAAACCGGTTTGAGGATTTGGTTATATACCAATAGCTTGTTGTATATTGATACCCGTGAATTTCGACCGAGTAGCCAATACATTTGCCTGTAGCGAGTCTGGAGTTCTGTGAGTTTTATTTTGACATGCTCGACCCATTTGGCTTTTGCATCAAGATTCATGCCGAGATATTTAGCTGAATCATGATATGGGATAACACTTCCATTCATTTCGAGCCTCTGAGGGTTTGGGATCCTCTTGTTTGTAAAGTTCACATGGACTGCCTTCTGGTCGTTGAGTTTGATGCGCCATTTCTTGGTCCAAGCCTCAACTGAATCGTTTGATCTTTGTAAGCGTGTTGTCGATTCTTGAACGGTTTTCGCTGTCGCTGCGTTTGCTGTGTCGTCTGCGAAAGTGGCCGTGATGACGTTGGCTGTTTGCGGAAGATCACTGGTGTACAGCAAGTACAGGATTGGTCCCAATACGCTGCCTTGTGGAACTCCAGCTTGTATTTCCTTGAAGTCAGAATACGTAGATTCGTGGTTTACTCGAAACAGTCTGTTCGATATGTACGATTTCAGTAGATTCACAAACTGGGCTGGCAGAAACATGTTGAGTTTGTGAATCAAGCCTTCATGCCAAACTTTATCGAAGGCTTGTGAAACATCCAGGAAGACAATCGAGCAGACCTCCTCACCTTCCAGTGCTTTTTCAATGATGTCAATTAGTCGATGCACCTGTTCCACCGTAGAGTGTCCTCGCCTGAATCCAAATTGATGGTCGGGCAATAAGTTCTTTTCCACAATGATAGGTTTAAGCCTGTTGAGAAGCAGCTTTTCAAAGAGTTTTGACATTATGGGTAGAAGTGATATCGGCCTGTACGACTTGATCTCTGTTGCTGTTTTGCCGGGTTTCAGGATCATGATCATCTCCGCCACTTTCCATGTTGCAGGGACGTGCATAAGTCTAAGGGACGCATTAATTAATAATAAAAACATTTTTAGTCCTTTTGTCGTCAGTTTTTTCAGCACTAGTCCTGTGATTAAATCGTATCCTGGTGCTTTCTTCGGGTTCAAGTTGTATTTTAGTTCTCGTTTAAGCTCTTTTAATGTCACTTTTTTAATAATTTTAGACTGATTATTAGTGTTTAGGTGACGTTCTTCTTCATTCGTGGTTTCATTCGGCTTGAAGATGTTTTCAAGATGATCTCCAAACGTGTTAGCTTTTTCTTGGTCCGATCTTGCCCATTCATTGTTCTCTTTCAGGATGGGTGGTACATGATGGATTTTCCTTTTCAGTCTTCTCGTTGTTTTCCAGAGGGAATAGTTAGTGTTTTTGTCTGCAGACAGATTCTCGAGGAAGGAGTTTGCAGAGTCTTCTCTCAGTTGGTGGATCAATCTTTTGATTTGTTGGGATTCTCTATTGAGATGATTTTTAACGACGGGATCTCTTGTACGCTGCCATTTTTGCCTGGTTCTTCTTTTGTTCTTTACTAGGTTTCTTACTTCCATAGGGTAGTTGTATCCAGGTGTTTTATGAGTAATTGATCTAGTGTTATCCCACACTGCTTATTGAATAAGACTGGTAAATTTTGTCACCGCCTCGTCAAGATGATCCCCAGTAGACAGGTCAATATCGAGGGTAATTCCCTGATCTAGTTGTAATTTAAAACTTTCCCAATCCGTAGTTTTATTGCATAAAGTCGGTTTCGCTTTCTTTTTGATGATAGTTTCGCTCAATGTCATGATGATCGATGAGTGATCCGAGTCCAAGTCATAGCTGTTCTCCAAGGTAATGAAATTTGCCGCAAATTTTCTGGTTATGAAAAAATCCAGAACGTCTGGGGTCTTGTTTCTGTCTGTAGGCCAGTAGGTCGGTTTCCCAGTTGAATGTACTTTACATCCAGTTTTTTCTATTGCATTTTTAAGTTCTCTCCCATTTGTATTATCCAATCGGGAACCCCATAGGAAATGTTTGGCGTTAAAATCGCCTCCAAGGACGAATCTCTCTCCTAGATGTCGGATTATCATTGTGTAATCGTCTTCTTTTAGGTTATGTTTCGGGGGGAAGTAGACTGCTCCCACTTTGAAGTTTTGTTTCATTGACGAAATGCTTAACACTGTCAGCTGAGCTTCCTCTTTTCGAATGTTGAGATCCTCATTGTACTTCAGGTTGTTTTTGATGACGATTGCACTTCCTCCATGTGCCCGATTGTCTGGGTGAGTGGTATGGTGGGTATTATATCCATTTATTTTAATGTATTGTTGGTTAGAGAGATGAGTCTCTGAGATGAAACAGATGTCAATTTTATTTTCATAAAGGTAGAGTGAGAATTCTTCTTTGCTGTTTAGAATGCCGTTTGCATTCCAGGTACCAATACGTATGTTTGTATGATCCATACTTATTTTTTGGATTTGTTTTTATTGGCTGGAATCTTACTCCCGAGGGCATTTAAATTGTTTGATAGCGTTCTGTTTGATCTCTCTAAGGTCTCAAACTTCTGCATCATGCTTTTCATCATACTCAGCACCTCATTGCTGTTGGTGTTTTGATTAGTAGTGATGTTTTGCTCATTTGTACTTTGTCTGTTGCTGCTCAGTGCTTGGGCATAAGTCAGGTTTTTGGCAGTTCTTGGGTCTGTCAGTTTCTGTTTCCTTGCCGCGTTTCCTGCTGTTTCAGTGTGTACTGGTTTTTTGATGAGCTTTTCACGCATTTGTAGGAGTTTGATTGGTACTTCACATCCCCTGTAGTTACTTCCACGGTGGTTACTTTCACAGTTAGCACATTTGGCTTCTACATTTCTAGGTTTCGTACAATCTATAGTAGGGTGCTTGCCTGCACATTTAACACATCTGTGAGTTTTGTTACAGAAGTCTTGTGTGTGCCCGAACCCTTGGCATCTCTTGCACTGAGGAATCATTTTATTTATTCTCAACGCTTCAATTGAGATCTTCATGTTACAGATGTATCTGATTTCATAAATCCTTTTCATTTCAGTTCTGGGACTAAAAGTTAGTATGAAGAGAGGAAGTTTTTTATATTGCTTCTCACCTTCTCCATCTCTAGTGACCCCTTTGCTTAACATCACAGATTTCAAATCCTTGATCCAAGAGATCACTTTTGATACCGTTTTCACTTGTTGAGACATGTACGTTTCTCGCCATCACTTTAATGCACCTTTCTTGCTTATTTTCGAAAGAGTACCATTCAAATCCTTCCAGTTTCATTATCTCTGACACTTTTCTATAGTCATCACTGTTATCAACATTTATTTTCACTTTATTGTCACTCATGCACATAAGTTTATGGTTGATGCCATATAAGGCTTTGTTCAATAAGGATATGCTGTCAGTGCAGATGATCACTGGTGGTGGTTTAACTGCTTTGGTGGTTTTTTTCTGTTGGGTTTGGTCTTTATTATTGTAATTTTTCTTTGGGGTGGCAGATTTGGTTCTTTTTCTGTTTTCGTTAAGTATCCACTCTGTTTCTCCTTCTATTATTTCCTCTTCTTCATCCCATGTAGGATACTTAAAGGGAGAGTAGGGCCCGGAGCGTTCTTTAACCTGGGCTGGATTACGTTCCACACTTAGTTGGGTACTTACAGCGCGTAGGCTGAAGTCTTTATTTTGATTTTCCCCTTGCAGTGTTGCAATTACATTATTAGCCTGCATTAATTGATTCTCTAGTGTTTTCACTTGGCTCACTAGGAAGTTAACTTGCTCTTGAAGAGCGTGGAGCTGTTGTTCTGGGGACATATGTGGGCCGATTGATTGATTCATCGGCACAAGTGCCTGCGTCATAGATGTATTCTGCACAAGCATTGTCGGGTCTTGACTGATTGGCTGAGTCGCCGTCATTCGTTGCTGCGCTTGAAAATTATTCATAAGGATCTTATTACTAAGGCTAGCATATATACATTTCGTTAAATAAAGTGTTTTAATTTTTTTTTACTATTTACTAAGCTAAGAAAGGGCTTTAGTGCAATTATGCTATTGCTACTATTGCTTGTGATCACTTGTGTTGTAGAACCATGAATATAATTTTGTAGGAATATACGAATAATATTAATGTGTGTACTGTACAAGAGACGAATAAAAGCTGATGAGGGAAATTTGTCACAGCTCTCTAATCATCTATGTTAGCAGGTTGGGAAGAAACTGAATTTCTCAAAATGTAAACCGTCTAAGGGCTGCGAATACCTTGAGGATTCCTGCTCTAATGACATTTACTCTACCCAAAACCTTCTATAAACAGGAAATATGTGTTCATCTTAAACCTAAATGGGTAGTCGGTTTTCCCGACCTCTCTTCATCCTGGTTGGGAACAGGTCAATTCAGGGAAGCAACCATGCTAACTCAATGCCATAAATTCCCATATTCTCAGTACAGCGGGATCATTATGTCATTTTCATAGTGGAATCTAACTCCATTTACCTCCCCTAATCTTATGGAGTTATAATGTGTTATAACTTTAGACACCACGGAAGTTATCGAAAGATACGGAGATGGTCTAGTACAAGGATGCTATATCCTGTGCCAAAGACCTTAACATAATTATCAATCCTTTTCTATAGTGTTAGTATCATATGATCTTCATATCGCAATCACAGTTCGCTCAACGCCATTTGAATTTTTTGACTGTCACCATTAAGGGTTCTATAATTTTATGAATATTTTAAAACCACAGTGTACCATTTTATTAGTATCTGAAACCACTGCGACCAGCCTACTGACAGGACCTGACATCAGTGTGAACTTTTTTTATAATTCGTTAATTTTAATAACTAGTAAATGACTCAACCAATTTTAATAATATGTGTGCCATTTAAACTTTATATCTCCCTGAGTTTTCTAAAACAGTAGTATATTCAAAGAGTAACTATATTTCTTCTTTTGTTTTGTTTTTGAGGATTATCTATGCCGGTTTCAATTTTTGAATATTCTAAATTGGTATAGTTAGATTTACTTAAAGTGCTTGCTCTAAAATCTATAAACCTCAATTTTTTAGAACTTAATACAATCCTATAAATTCGATGTGTTTTTTTATTATTCCTTTTATAAATTAATATGCATTTGTTATTCTAAACATAATAATTTATTGCCAATATTCGGTGTTAAGTAGCTTTGGCACACCAAGCCGACATCAATGAAGATTTCGCAATAATCACCCTGATAAATAGAACAATAAAACAACTAACCGGGAAGTCTGGAATAGGGTTAATTAGTTGCATTTGTGGTCGTTTGTCAACCGATGATGTCAGAAGACTCTGTGTTAGGCGAAAGGATCTAACGCCAGCGGCCATATTTAATTGGCAATTCTGTCGTACTTCTCATTGTCACTAATTGTCTAACGAATTTATATTTCGTGATAATAAACATTTAGATTTTTTACTCAGTTTATACAAATAACGTAAGAGACTTTAAACAAAATTAACCTCAAAAACCAAATATAAAACAAGGCGACAACAACAAAACTACGACAAACTTGCCACAATAACAACGATACAGTAACTAGTATTGTTGCAACTAGTGTTAAAACTACAAATATAAATGCTTAGACGGCAACTAATGTTAAAGATAAAACAATATTGATGATGCAACTAATGTTAAAGATAAAACAATATTGACGATGCAACTAATGTTGATGATACAAAGATAGTTACGATAAAAATGAAGTTGAAGATAAATAAATACCGACAATGGAATAACTAATGGTAAGATACAAAATAACACTCTCAAACCTCTGAGTGCGGAACGTTTGTAAACGCGTCAAAGCTTAAACTTACACTAAAAACAGAAAAATTTTGCTTTCAAGTTTCTTATAATTTTATTTTAAACACATTTTTTATATTGTTTAATGCTCTTAACTCAACTAAAACAAAGTCCGACCATTTCTACTTTGCCAAAACATTCTCTATCTATTGTTCCCTCCATGGTAAGCAATGCTTCATTAATATGCTATAAAAAGTAACGACAATTGAAGATGAAAATAATTCATCGGCAGTTGACTATGTTAAAACGCCAGCTTTACCAGGCGAATGCAATTAATTTATTTCCTACTAGACGAGATTTTCTGCACACTAACTAATTCTACTAAATAGTAGGCTACAAACTACAATGCTTGAAGCTAATATATTGGACATGTGCGATATGTTATATTGTAAGGAGGTACTATACATACAAGTTAAAATAAGTAAAAAAAAGTCTAGACTGGAGTTTTGAATACACTGAAATATTAGTGAATGTCGAATTATAGTTAAGGATCTTCACAGAAGTCTCCAGTGACTTGGAAGCAAAAATTAAGTTTAGCGGGACACTCCGCGTCGCTTAGTGGGAAGACAACGGGAAGTGTCTACATATACGTAGCCTGGTATTGCAATAATTTGACGATAATACTCAGGCAACTCTTACTCTTAGCAAAGACCCTCCTATTTAATTCTAAATGCACGTTTTAAATGAAGAATAACATCTTTATGCAAAATAAAATTAGGAATACAACCTACTCTATTGATTGCCTCGAAACCTTCCACTAGTGAAATGTTGTATTTCCTTTTAGAAGGGTAAGCTATATCCTAAATTGCATACTACTAAATACTTCGATGAATGCATTGGTACTTTGCGAATACGTAAACTTCGTCTGTAATTTTACTCATTATTTGTAAGGATGGAAAAACTATTTTGTACGCATCTGCATACAAACGCCAAAAAAAACTGGTATGTATTCAACCAACAAGTTTTAAAGTTTTGATGTAATATTGTTCAATATGTGCAATACAGAAAGTTTGTACGTACGGTCATAATGCAGAAACTTTGTCAATTTCGTAGTAACTTTCAAGAGAAACATTTTCTTTCTAAAAGGTTCTTAAAGTTTTAAGCGATGATAAACCATGAGTCTTTCAATATTGTAATTTTTTTTTATAAAGGTAGATAACTTAAAATTTCTGAAGTTCGTGATTTTTGATTAAATTTTTTTTGATAGGTTTCGTCGTGGTCACATATTTGAGTTAAAATGAAAAATATAGGATAAAAACATTTGAAGGATTAGTATGATTTTGTTGTTACATAAACAGAACGACAATCGGTATGAATGAAAATGCGGTCGATAATCGAGTCCACAAAATTTATTTTAAATCAACTACGTTAAACGGACTCTAGGCCATTGTCTTTACCAACCCTGAAACCAGATTATAATCGATTTTAATTGGGTATGCAGACAACGATTACACGCAATGATTAAAACTTTTTATACATCCTTGGAATTAGTCAAAGCAATACAATAACCCTCAAAAGTAGTGAGAAAGATACATAATTAAAATCAACAACATTAAAAGAAAAACAAAACTAACATACATAATACACAGAATAGTGGGTAAATAAAATGAAACCAAACCAACTAAAAATATACATAACACATTACTAAACAACACATCTATTTGGTCGATGTTTTAAGCCTATAGGCTGTATGTGTGGTTTACACGTTTTTTGTCGTTTATCAAAATAGTTTGATGTTATACGATTTTGTTGTAAATGAATATATAATATTTACGAACAACTGTTCTTCTTTCTAATTGAGTTTATTACCTGTGCTATACGGTTTTATAAGTCAAATTTATGGCAAGCTAAGGATTTAGATGAATTTATATACTAAAGGAAAATACGAGAGGAAGAGTGTTGTCCTTATTAGTGATGTTTAAACTCATACTGTACTTCATACGAATGCTTAAATATACATAGATAGAAATAAAAATTAATTCCGCTTTATATAATCCAGTTTATATAAATAAATAAATAAAGAAATATATATATATATATATATGTGTGTGTGGGTTGCAACGGCCAAAATGACCAATGCAAGAAGTATAATACAGAATATGTAACTGGGCTAAAATGCCTGATATTGAAATTACAGTGAAAGAGTGTAAGGATATTTGGGCAGATGCTCAAATTTCCGCATAACGTCATATCGGCCAAGAAAATGCTAAACGCTGGACTTAGCGCATTTCACAGACGCCATGCAAGAAGAGAACAGCTAAATTCCAAGAAAGATAGAAACAAGGCTAAATAACCAATCACTTTTGGAAGATACTTCACCTTTTGCAGTACAAGTTCATATGAACTATTTAATTTTTTTAAAAATAAATCTTTATATTCAATATTATATTATATTCAAGACAAAATTAAATAGAAGTTGAATAGCCTAAGGAAGAGAAACCTCTCTTAGGTTTATATTAATTAAAACAACCTCTCACCACAAATTCAACAAATTTTATTTTAACCTTATGTACATTTCGACTACAAAGTAATCATCTTCAGAGGTATTTTTTCAAATAATAATAATGTAGTCGAAATGTACATAAGGTTAAAATAAAATTTGTTGAATTTTTGGTGAGAGGTTGTTTTAATTAATATAAACATTTACGCCACAGTTGCTTTAACAAATTGTTGTCTCTCTTAGGTTATCTAAATTAACTTATAAATATTCTAAATCAATTTTCCATTCAACCGTTTGCCTGAAATTGGAGTTCATGTATTATGTTTATTTGAATTTATCAAATATGGCTTTAATCTAGAGCAACGGATAGAAATCCGTTATTAACTTAGTAGATAAGTACGAATAGGAGTGAAAGTAAATGAAGTTTTATTTAATATTTAGCCCAAAATAAACTAACTATGGTAAACTAAAAACGGTTAAATGTTAACCAGACTCTGATATTGAATTGGACGAAGTTTGTATTAATAGGCATAGCCTATTGTAACTAGATAGAATAACTTTGGATAAAGAAAAATATGTTCAAAATTAATTATGATAATTGAAATACAATAGATATTAGTATATAGATTATGAACTTTTGTTCTTTGATAATATTAAAAAAGAATATATATATATATATATATATATATATATATATATATATATATATATATGTGTGTGTGTGTGTGTGTGTGTGTGTGTGTGTGTGTGTGTGTGTGTGTGTGTGTGTGTTAATAATAATAATGTAGATTCAATAAGGAAAAATATTCAGTACTATTAACCTAAAACTAGATAGGCAGGTTATGTACAAGTGCAGGCTAGATAAAATTTAAGTAAAAATAAATCCTGTAATACACCATTAACGAAATGATATAAACTTCCAATGATATATAAAAAAATTATATTATCTAATTAACAATGTTTACATGTAAGATAAAATAAATTAACTAGGTATCCAATTGAAGTCTTTAAGTCAAAAGAGTCTCTCAAACATGTCTTTACCCCCGAAAAAGCTTAAATTGCGTATAGGAGGCTAATTGGTTTTGTAACAAATTCAGGGGTTGATTCCAATGAGAGGTTTATCCCTTGAGATACAGGTCTCGACACAGGGTTCGTAGTCAAGGGATAAACCATTACTTTCTTGCGAGCGAGGAAGGTCAACGAGGTAAGGGTTGTACAGCATTTAGCCGGACGACGTCGAGTGTATGGCAGAGGGGAGGTAAAGTCCGTAAAACAGTGTGAGTATGTGTGTGTGTATAAAGTGAAATAAATATGTAAGTATATATAAATATATGAATATATGTGAATATATATATATATATATATATATATTCTCGTATTTGAATAAATTCTGTTTTTTTAGATAATTAAACAAGAATACATATTATATATATATATATATATAAATATATATATATATATATATATATATATATATATATATATATATATATAATACTGCTGCCACAACAATATATACATTGGCACAACATTATTATTAATATTAATAATAATACTTGAGTACTTTTACATACACTGGTTTTGAAATAAAAAATATTTCCAAATTACTTACTAATAAAAACATAAAAATTGCATATAGAACTAATAATAGAATAATAAATATAAAACAAATTCAAATACGTTCTAAATTTCATACTATATACAATGTATATAATATTGTAGCGGCAGTGGAATAGGTTTGGCAATATTGTAATAGATTTGGCAACTGTGTAATGCTTTATCTAGTAACTTCATATTTGTTAGACAGGTCTTTTGTCATTCTTAGTGTTGTAATTCCTGAGGATGTTCATAATGTCAACCAACGAAAATCTTTGAGTGTATTGTTCAACAAATTATTCCTGTAATTGTGTGTATTATTTAAACTTAAATATATATATATATATATATATATATATATATATATATATATTTATTTATTTATTTATATATTAAATATGGTGATATGATTTCTTGTAATATAGTTAATAAATAAAAAATATTTCAAAAACAAGAATACGTTTAATGAATATATTTATTCTAAGCTTTTCGCCGATAAAATAGTATCAGCATCTTCAGGAAAATAATTATCTAATAAAATATTTTTACAAAATTAAATCATATGTGCTACAAACTACCATATGTTTATAAGTATTGCACTTTATGTATTTTTTCTATAGCATCATTCACCTTATAAACAGTTTGATGCCTTTATATATATATATATATATATATATATATATATATATATATATATATATATATATATATTTATATAAAGATAAGATGATTTTACGTCTTGCTGACAGTAGCATTTTTATATATTTTTTTTCAAGGAGTAGAATAAGACGAAATAAGATTAGCGGACAAATTCTTGATTTCGAAGATGCTAGTAATTATGCTAAGATATTCTGGTTGTTTAACATCGAAATGCCTGTTTTCGCCTAAAACTTTATATTAGATATTGGACGAGGTTGGAATAATATATTCAGAAGCTGGCTCTCGCTGCGTAGATTGGAAACGTGTTCAAGGGAGAGCAAAAGGATATCCAGCTACAGTACAGCCGCATGTGATTATGAGATCTTAAGTCATCCTTTATTTTTGGAATTCAACAAGATGCAATTATGTAAGTAAGCGCGCGTGTGTGCGCCTGTGTTTAAAATATATTCCACATCGCAACAACAGCCAATGATTTACAACCTCCCTGCAACAATATTAGCGATATGTTTCTAACAATAATTAAAAGTCTTTTTTTGTGACGAGATTAGTGAATAATCGTCACTTATAATTGGAAAATAATTTAAAAATGAATTTTCTAAAAATACTCTTCTCATCTCTAAATTATACCATTTCTAACACAAATTTGCTTCCCTTTTAGACTCATCAATTCTAGTTGCCTTTGGAAAGAGAGAGAGATGACTTTATTTGTTATATTTCACTTAATATTTGTTTTGGCTTTGGTTTTGTTAACGTTGTATAATTATTATCTAGTTTATTAGCAATAATATTAATAATATTATATTTATAATTTGATGTCTATATATAATATAGGTGAAAATAAGGTTTAACAGCGATCGAGCTACATAAAACAAATGCTGAAACAGCCTTTTTTTCCTCACAAATGCTGAGACAGCCTTTATTTCCTCACAATTGCCTTTACAAGTTGTTCTGATTTTCTAAAATCAATAGCATAAAATAGCTAAAATAGAAGTGAAGGTAAACAAATGTGCACAAAACTACACCTAGTACACAAATATGTATGCTATTAAATTGGAATACCTAATAAATAACCAGAGTAATAATCTAACTTTACTGGCGACGTTTTCCGAGAAATGAAATTTAAGCTTTTAAAGAATGTAAACCTTAAAATATCCCGCACTTCGGTGTAAAAGCATTTGAATTGAACAGACATTTTATAATGGCATTATATTAGACTATCAAATACAACTGCATTATTTAGCCTTAGAGAATATGAAGTGCTACAGATTTCTAGAAGGCAAATAGTGACATGCATGTAGGAACTCTTTTATGTAGGAACTGGAATTTTTTCTTTAAAAAATGTACAAAATTAATTCATTAGTATATTTTTCCTCAGTAGCTTACTATGTTTATATTTAAATAGTATGCGCATGCGTGCGTGTATTGACATGGGTGCGTGTGTTTTGTATCGGGCTTTAACTGGGGATTTAAGAGATACAATAACAATTTTAAACTGAAATTTTTATAAAATACCATAATTTATAAATAAAAGACTCAAACCAAAATGTAATGCTATACTCACTAGGATTAAATTGTAAAAAATTCATTTTCTTCCCAAGTGAGGTTAATATTTAAATTTATAGAGCTAGTAAACTTAGAAAAATAGTAAAAAATTATCTGGAAAGATTTAGGGTGAATAAAATAATAAAAGTCGGTAAGAAAATTATAAGAAAAACTATGTATCAAATTTTATATTTTACAAACTGCGCTGTATGGAATTCGAATTATTGGGAAATTAAAATATGGTTTTTTTTATTAACATGCAACTTGAGAAATTATTTTATTTATTTAAACAAATTTCTTAAATGAAACTTATCTCTTGGTCATAAAGACGAGTGGCTTATTCTTGTAAAATAACTCACTCTCCGGGATCAAAATACCAAAGGGTAAAATCTCAGCGACTTAGGTTTTTTAATAAAGTTCAATGACGGGTTTCCTGGCAGATAATGGCAGGCGGTACCACGCGGTTCAGTATTTTGCTGCAAAAGCAGGTTTGAAAATTTTTAACTCAAGGTGGTGTTTCAGCGAACTGTGGCTCGCTAGGGAGGGTGACGGTTGGTCTGAGCGGCCCGTTGCATTGTGTGTGTGTGTGTGTGTGTGTTTGTGTGTGTGTGTGTGTGTGTTTGTGTGTGTGTATGTGTGTGTGTGTGTTGTGACGGCCTAACCAACCCACTTGTGGGCGTAAGTCAGTCTACCGACCCAGGTAGAGTTCTGTAGGTCTACCAGCATTTATGGGGTAAGCCAGAGCCCTTGATAACGCTTTGCGAAAATCTGCCAGGGAACCAGTCTCTGGAATATAATTCTGAAAACATAACTCTCGGACATTTACCCCTGACGGTTACCCTTTGAGGTTTACCCCTTTGCGTTTTTGTTGCCAGGAAATAAGTTCGATGAAAGCATCTCAACTTATTGACCATGATTTAGGATTCTTTAAGAAATTTTTGTAATAAAACAAAACTCAATTTGCAAATTACCAAAAAACATCGTTTTTTCATTTTCACAAATAGAAAAATTTATTAAAATAGCACAGTTTTCATCATACTAGAATAAATCCTTTTGAATAACTTACAAGTTTATCACACATCTATGTTTTTACCCAGAATCAAATTTCACTGACAATTGATCCCCTTTTATTTATTCTCTCTAATTTTACCTAGCTCAACATTTAAACCAACTATATCAATATTAGCAAAAAGGATAATTTTTAATCTCTCGTTTAACATTTTAGAAAATTTTACTTATATTATAATTTAATAATATTAATAATAATAATACTAAAACATAGGATTAATTCCTTTACTCTATCCTGAAAACATAAACTTCATCCCTAAGAAAATGCATATTTCAAAATCGAATTTAACAAAATACTCAAACATGTTCAATCCCAAATGGATTTTAAAATTAAAACTTTATGAAATTAAAATTACCTTAATATCCTCCTTGTTAAACTTAAAATTTAAATCCTGGAATCACATATCTTAAAAATCAACTTCAAGTCTTAAAATGAACACATTTTAAAATGCTTTGAACATTTAAATCAAATGATAAGTCCACCTATTTTAAACTCTGTATTAACTCTTGAAAATAATACATAATTTTAATCAACGTTAAATCATGAATCTAAAGATATTTAAAAAAATATAAGGTAATACAAAATCACTCAGATTAAAATTCAAATCAGACATTTTGAGACAAATCAGACATTAATCCCACATGTTGAGAGTCAAAACTAAATCGTAAAAATAGACTAATTTCAAATCAATATTAAATCATAAAGATAATCCTAATGTAAATATCAAAGTAGTTAAAAAAGCAATCATATTGCATATTGAAATCAAATCATAAAGTCCCACATATTGAAAACTCAAAATTAAGTCATGAAATGATGAATTAAAGTTAACATTAAAACATTAAATAAGCATATAGAAAAATAAAAGTTTACTAAAAACCAAACATTAATGGGCCTTGCATTAAAAAAATTGTAAATTATGGTAAAGTATATTCTTATCCTTTCATAATTTCTTAAACTTAAAATTGAATTCATTTTCAAAAACGTTGGCCCTGAATCTATTTCTTTTCAAATAACATAGTGTTTACGTCCTACATACAATGACATTCTTTTATTGAAACATTTATTATAACCAAATATATATAATTGTACCCTTTTAAAATCATTTTTGTATTCAAGGTGAACTTACTTATTCACAATTTGGATTTCTTTTTTGGGGATTGTTTACTTCTGACTTTTCCTTGCTCACCATTTAATTTCAGTGACGTAATTCAACATGGCGTCGCAATTGTCTGTATCTGCAATTCTTTTAATAAGTAAAAACCACTATTTAAACCCATGACATTTTATGAAAATGTGTGTACAAAAATAATTAGTATTTCAATTTACCAAATTTGTAAATATTTTATATTTAATCTCTATCTATTTGAAAAAATAAGAAAGTTCTAAAGTTTATATTTTTTTTCTTGCGCTGTTGTCATTGGCCTGCGTTTTTGACTATGTTTGTAGAAGGTTTGGGCTGTCATTTTTCCCGATCTCCATTGTTGATTCCACAGGGGGCTTTCGATCTGCATCGGCTTTAGTTGGTTATCCATTATCTCTACGTTCTTTTCTTTTATCACCGTATATTCAATTTTAAAATTTACAATATTTGAATTATTCCAAACCAGTTGCCAGCCTGAGTTGTGAGATTTCTCAAAGAAAGATTATAAGATCCCTTTCCCGAACAAAAATGATACAAAATAATATTTGGTTTACAAATAAAAATATCAATTGTTAGTAGTGTTGTAACCATTTAATCGTTTTTAGGCAGAATAGTATACCCGGGTTTTTATGTAACCTTTGCCAGCAATGAGGCCTACTTCATACAGGCGTTGTAATCCTTTGTGGTCCTGTTTAGGTCCTGAGCTGTAGACTAAGTAAACAGGAGGATCTGTATTGGAAACCTATCCTTATCTCTTTTATCCCAGTGTTTCCTTGATCCTTTATATACCATCCGTTCATTAGCGCATGTGTTAGCTACGTTACTATCCATGTTAGCTACATGTGAGCTCGTATGGTGCTCGTAGAAAGCATATGTTTACTTCTGCAGAGAAGCTACCCTGGCCATGCGAGCCTTGATTAGACTACGCTCACTTAGTAAAGTCTCTAGTTCCAGAGACTTATAGTTCATTTTAGTCTCTACAAAAAGTCCCCTTAGCGTATCCTTCTCCAATAAGAAACAAACGCTTTCCTTTTACATCACAATAACATTCACTTAATCAACTTAGTCCTGAAATGTTCTTCTTGTCGACTAATTAGTTTTTTTAATGTAGATAACGTAATATTTGAAGGGTGCAACAGTCAGTCTTGACTGACGAGTGCATCAGATGATACGAATGTTGAATACATCTGATAAAAAAAATGTTAAGTTAATCAGATGAAAAGTATTTTAAGTGCATCAGGTAAAAAGATTGTTGAGTGCATCAGAGGTAGGAACGTTCAGTACACTAGATGAAAAGAATTTTAAGTGCATCAGAGAGAATGTAGAGAGCATTATATGACAAGAATGATGAGTGAATCAGATAGGAAGAATGTTGAGTACATTAGATGGCATGATTGTTCAGCGTATCAGATGTAGGAACGTTGAATGCATCAGATAAAAAGAATGTTAACTGAATAAGGTAATATTAACGTTGAGTACATCAGATGAAAAGAATGTAATGTGAATCACATGATAAGAAAGTTGAGTGAATCACATGTATGAATGTTGAGTACGTCAGAAAAAACAGAATGTTAACTGAATCAGATGATAAGAAAGATGAGTGCTTCAGATGATAAAACTGATGAATGCATCCGATGAGAGGAATATTGGTGCATCAAATTAAGAGAATGTTGAGTTAATCAAGTGACAAGGTTGTTGAGTGCATCAGATAAAAGAACGTTTAGTGCATCAGATAATAAGAATGTTTAGTGTACTATACAATAGTAATATTGTGCATAAGGTCGTTACCTTCCGGGAAACATAAATAAAAGTCTAACAAAAAAGCTAAGAAACAAATTTTACATTCTTTGTAGAGAAAATGTACTGTGTACTGTATTTTATAATTAAAATTTGTATAAGTTATTTGAACCTGCGCATGCGCACTGAAGCTTTAAATTATTAATTAATTATTTCATAGTGATGTGAATGCGATTTACGATAGGGGATGGTACTCGGAGCTATTATGTCAATTTAATTGTAATAACTTCACTCTGTAATTTTGCGTCCAATTTTGACATTCAGTGTTTTCAGTTCTGATGTAAAATATGTTCAGTGATCATTTTTTGAAGTTTGCGTTTATATTCTTATTTTGTAATAATCACACATTTATTAATACTGAAACTTCATAGATTGGAAATACGTTTTAAAACATTTGTTGCTTTATGGACAGATGTATGTTATGTTAGCGTTCTACATCTGTGAACAACCTGCACTGACACAATCACCCTGACAAGTTCAGTTTTAGCTATGTTATATATATTTGTAATTTTTCCGTTTAAAGTAAGCAGAATAAAGACTGATGGGCAATGGACTGATGGAAAACGGGATTATTTCTCGCATAAATTATCAACCGGATTGTTATGGACTTTGAAGATTCGGGAAGCTATAAAATCTTTGTTCTTGTTCAGAAAGTCACCTAATCTAAATCATTTGTAAAAAATGTAAAATATTAGTTTTGAATAATTCTACTATACAAAGTTTTGAATAATAGTTTGAATAGTTTTTCATGAGGTAGAATAACGAAATACCAAATACAAATAAGTGCATTTTACAGCTTAAAGTAGTTCCACATACTAAGAGTGAAAAGAAAATTCATGAATGTTTTTTTTTCAAATATTGTCTCACTGACAGTTAGACAGTTATGCTTATAGACAGATTGGATTGCTTCCTTGTATTTGGTACGGGATATAATATATTGTACAGCATTTACTGAAATCTGTTTAAATATCTGACAATCACTTGGTAAACTTAGTTTAACACGTATACTTCATAATCGAAATAATTGCCCCTTTTAACTGAATATAAAACAGGTTGGCAGTATTGCGATTATTCGTCATTAAAAATTTTCCAAGTACTTTAAAAACCTGTAATATGAGCACGAGGAGCTTTTGATTAAATTATTTACAAACTTTATGGATATAGGTTTTTAATTGCATTTGTTTAATAACCGAAACGGGTTTTAACTTTCATATTTCGTAACTAATTATTTGAAGAGCGTACTGAGATATACTAACTTACTTGCTGAATCAAGCGTATGAAAAAGTCGTTCCATTGATCTGCTACTGGCGGTGATCGCTCAAGGTATGTGATTGAAAGATTAGAAGTGTGTGTAAGACCTGTTGTTCTTGTGTTAGGTGAATTTTGTGTATTTCAACACTTTCTATAGTGGGTAGTGTTTTAGTATGGTTATGTATGCGGAGAATATTTAAATTAGTGATTTGTACGTGTGGCATAGTTGGGTTCCGGATATAAAATTTTTAATATTATAAACGGATCAGTATATTGATTTCATTTTAAAAGTTTGTATATTTAATTTTAATTCGCTTGCTATGGGATTTACAATGACTTCCACCCAGACACATCGTAACTTTAGTTGTTCTTAAAATTACAGTTCATATGGTGTTAAAAGCGATCGGTTTATGCAACCATCACCACATAACTGACTTGGTAAGGACATAAATCTCTCCTGATTCAGGTGGTAGCGTCATTGCTCAGTTAATTTCTTCCTTAAAATGATTTGTTTCGTATATAAAAAATCACCACTCAATGCAGAAGTGAAAAATATAATATTGTTTCCTGCTTTAATGGTATCTTATCATCTTTACTTATAGAATAAAAGACTTGGGATCCGAAAAACGTGTTTTTAGGACTTAAATGAGCTCGATAGAATGTAGAAATGTCTCTTGGTGTATACCTGACGAAAGTGGCTTTGATCACAAGAGCTATGAATTACATCACACCATTTAATTTTTGTTTATTCTCTCGATTCTCATATTACTATTTGTAACTCTACACAACCATACGGCAAGGCCTAAAATAACGTTATTTTCTGGTTCCATCTCCTATCCTTGTTAGGAATCCTAATCAGTATTTATGCTATAATTAACTGCGGCCTTAAAGACTTCTACAGAACTACACCCTTACTTCTATCTGAGTTTTCGTAATTAGGGAATTCTTTTCCATTACTTCTCGTTTCCTCGTTCTGGCCTTGGAGTATCGGTCACATTAGTATATTGCTTCCCTCACTACCTGGCCCATCTATTAAACTTTTCCCTTCTTTCTAGTTCTTATTACTCACCTCTCTATTTTCCATTTTTACAAATACAGCTTCATTTGAAACTCTTTCAGTCTATGTTACGCTACATATTACCCCTTTACACATCATCTCAAAGTTTCAATGGGTATGTTGTTTTTCTATTTTAAAACACAACTCTCCCCATCGTATAACATGATCTTGAAAAAATGTAAGGAGGACATTATCAATTTCACATTTAAATTAATATATTTGCACTACATGAGGATCATTTAATCAGATTCTATTTACAAAATATACATTGAACTATTAGTAATCATATACCAGATTTGTAAATATGTTAATGGGTAATATAATATCCTACTTGACTATATCCACAATACTACAAGACTAGAGACGATTTATGCTGGCTATATTTCTCTTTCAGGCTATTATTTCATATATCCTACGAAGAGATTTTATTTCTAATCAGTTTGTAATCAATACTGTTCATATGAAGGAATTAGCGTCCAATCTATTCAAACTTCTATTCTACATTGTTCAAACTAATAGGCTTTGTGCTCACCTCATAGAGTCGCTACACCCCGCGATATCTATGTTATTATTGCACTTTATGTCGCAATAAACCAGAGAAGGCTCCCAAATTATATTTTAGCTAAAATTTATCGCTCCCTTTTCACCACACGTCATGATTTATTTCCCCGAGGAAAGACAAAGTGTGACTGATTGCGCGATAAATAGTGCTACATATTCAACGTGGCGGCGCTGCTCACAGTTCTAAGGCTTCAAATATGTTTAGCGTAGAGTTCTGTGAATGTATCCGTAGCGCAGAAGCGTTTGTTGCTAGATGCAATCACCTGTTGTTCCATGATTTACGCTGCAAAATATCTACGTATTTCAATAGAGATTTTTCCTGAACGAGTAAATATCCATTTTGTTTTAATTCTGGGTAAATAAATTAGATAGGTAAAAACACAAGAAAATAGAGGATGCGTAACGAAAAATTATCAAATCATTACTGTAAATTTGAATTCGTAATGTATAACAATAATTAATTCTTTAGTATTTTAATTTAAATTACTTTTATTTTCCCTTGTATCTGTGAAATTAATTACTATTCAAATTAAATGTAAATTATTTAATTAATACGCCTTTGTGGTTGCATATGTTTACATATTATGACTTCGCTTGCCAATACGGTAATTAATGTATTATATTACAACGTATCAACAAATGTTTACATGATAAAAAGTACTTATAGCCTGAATTCAAACATAATAGATTCAACATTTTATTTTCACAGAGGAAGGAATTTTAATCTTTACAAATACACACTCTGTGTTGTTTTTGTTTTATAGTAATTGCCACATTTATTATAGGTGTTGTCCAATAGAAGTTTAAAAATAATCTGGATAAGACATATCCACTCAGGTTTAACCTTCGCAAGAATATATGAATGGTCTAACAACGAAATCTACCCTGATAGAAATCCTCTACTTTTGTAGCAAAGTTAATTAAAAGAAAATGATGAGTTATTTTTATATGATCAAGCAATAAAGCTGTTTTTGCATTAAGAGAGGGCAGAATACTCTCGTCATTAGATCAATTCTCCGAGATACCAAGAAGAAATCTAGCAGCATATTTGTAAGCTGGTGGTTGTATTTGTGTTGCGTATGGTGTAACCCATATTTAGTACTAATTCCTGGTTTTACACATTTTCTGTAACCATGCCAACATCTTCAAGGGATTTATATAATCATGTACAAAATCAAAACAGCTTACACATTTTCTTTTTAGTTCATAACTATGTTTGTAATTTTATACTAAATATTGGATCACATATCCAGTTTAGCCCAAGTAGTATCGAATTCAGGCCATCATATAAAACATGCAGTCATGTCTATCTGAAACATGACTTTCGTTATATCCCCAGAAGAAGGGAGACTTCCAGTTTACTTTATTTCAGAGTCAAAAGTAACTCCCAAAATCTTAATCCTAATGGACGACCGGCTAATCACATCAGGTCATGTGGGTACTATTGTGTGTGGGTCGCTTGGGGAGATTCTAGGCACGCGACTTTCTCTCCTTGCACAGGCTTCACCAGCCTTGACACAACTAGAAGGCTTCAAACTCTCTTTACAACTTTCAAAACACAAAAGTATTTTCTAATTTTGCTTGGTTTCTAACCACAAAATCGGTCAATTACTCAACTCATATACCATCACTGAATGCATCCACTACTTTTGTACATAGATACAACCATCTCAATGCGTCAGCTGGTACATATACGTTTGTGCATTCAGTTTGTAGATTGAATAACGTATTTTATAGACGGAAATTGCCTCTTACGTTTACATTAGTTTAGTGTTAAATAAATAAGGACATTTCAATACATTGTTACACATTACTAGACTAAACTTTGTCAAGATAATGATACCGACGCAAACATTATTTTAGCTGTTGTTTGTTCTTCCCTTTTATTGGCAATAGATCTAAAACAGAGCTGTCAAAGAGAACGGCTGGAAAAGCCCATAGTAAAAATTAGATATTTCATTCGTAGATGTGATCGTTTAAAAGCTTAGTGTATAAATTTAAATAACAAAAATTAGGGCCTACATGGATTTAAAATTATATTATAATGCAAACTTTTATCATTGTCGACAAATTATAAAACATAGATAAGAGGGTAGAAAACACTACGTAATATATATGTATAAGCATAACATATTGAACAGCCTATGTTTTAATCTTTATGAAATCTTTTGAGTGACTGCGAAACGTCATGCAGTTTAATGTTTTACAGAATCAATAGATTTTATAATTATTTAGATAACATGAAATAAATAATCGAGATACCAACCACTCCATAAAAAAATATGCAAAATACTAAAATTTTTATTTTAACGTCGACTTAGTGCAAGAATATTTTAAAATTATATAAAAGAGCAAAGAAATTTCAAGTCAACATTTCAAACGATTAAAGTCAGTAAAAAATAAGATAAACATCACGAGAAAATTACCTAGGAATTTGTCAGAAAATGTTTTCGAATGAAATTGCTTTGAAGGTATTAATTACACAATGTCAGTTGGTGACGTAGGAGTCACTTTTATAAGCTAAACATGCCCGAATAAATTAAAAAACGAAAATAAAGAAATTAAATAATAACAATTAATATTTACACATTTAATAATAACAAATTAAGGTTTTACTATATTCAGGTCTATAACAGTTTATAACGTTGTTTTTTTTGAAGTGAAACAAAATGTATTTAAAGTTGGCCTAAATAATTTTAGGCTTTGAAAAAGATCTTTTATATATTATTTTAGAAGCAGAAAAAAAGTAGTTTCCAATATTAATAGTTTTGTAGAAACCCGGGTACTCTATTCTGTTAGCGTTCGAGGTCCTAAACTGCTTTTGTGCAGAATGTAGCGTGTGATATATGAATATAACATACGCAAGGTATACTATTCACTCATTCGGTTCTTAAATTGCCGATTCTCCAACTTGAAATTGTCTTTTACGTGTATAGATACGCAATGTTGATATTTATATATCAAGAGATAGGTTATTCTAATTTATTGCTATTGCAAATCGTTACATAATATTTCATTATATAAATACTGAAACTATATCTAAATGATTTTTTGAAATTATTGCATTACCCCGTCATTTATTTCTTCCATACGTGGTAAGACAACGTATAATACATGTCAACCAAATTTTGCTATAATAGTTAACTATACCCAATATTACCCCTAAGTATTTACAGGTCGTCAGGTATAGCCTGACCGGTGATATGCGGAAGAGGAGAAGGCGGATAAAGCGAGAGAGTACAGCTGTCACGGGAAGGAAAGTGGCAAAGCTTTGTACGTTGTATTTACTACGTTGCAGACTGTTGTTATGAGACCATCTCAGGGGAATCACCTCCCCATGCATAAACTGGTCGCGTGTCAGGCTAAACCTGTCGACATTTTCATTTAATTTCAATTTTTGAAAATATAACAGACCAAGGAGAGTTATATTGAAGCGGTGTATCGTACTTTAAACTCTACGTTAGGTAGATATTCTATTTCTAAATTCTGGCCTCAAACACAATTTTGTACAAACATTATAAAACCAATATATTATTTTGAAAAAAACTATTTGACGTGAAGGATATTAAGAGATTTGACCGACAGTCACATAAAAATTACTTTTCAGGTATACAATTGATTAAACACATTTTTAGAATTTTTTGCAAATAAAACATATTTGAACAATATTGCATATATTGAACCCAAATTTGAAACAATTTAATTAAAAATATCGCTTAGTAATTCTTCAAAGAATAATTTAAAATGAAACAACTAAATTTCGTTGATGTCAACATTTGTTTCAAAGCTTAATAATAGCTTGATGATTAAATAACATAATGATTGAAGCTATTGGGACATATTATGTGAGCGAGTGATCAAATGGTTTGTGTTTTGAGAAAAACTTCTTTTACTTGCAAAAATAATCAGTATGCGAGTGATATTTGTAATAGATCATTTACCTTATTTTACTACTTTTTGTTCGGTTTTTTTTACGTGAACGTTGTTGAAGAAATATATAAGATGAAGTTGAAGTATATGACTATGGAAATGTTTCAGATAAGAATATTTGAAATCTACAGAGAGTAGAGGAGTTTTTAACTACTTACAGCATTGCCGTTGCCGTATCACTGGCTGTAACAATTCCTTCGTTTTAAAGTTTGCAATCGAGATGTAACTTTGGAGGGAGAATGGCAGTATCAAACTTTTTTTAAAATTGTTTTCAGATAACACCATTAAACAAACATACTTGGTTAACATCTAAAACGTATCTGAGATAGTAATTTTAGTTAATAAGTATTAAGATAACTTTAACCCTGCAAAGGCTTATTGGAGTATATATACATATATATATATATGTTTGTGTGTGTGTGTGTGTGTGCGCACGCGCGTGCATATATTTGACTATGCAACACTGTTTTCTTGTATTCATTTATCACTTTCACTATATGTACTTAAACAAAAATCTTACATGGTTTTTATGCCAGTTAACTTTCAAAATTTGATAGTATCTCCATTATTGAGCATCACTGACCGGGGGTTGTAATAGACTGTCTACTACAACCCCTAGTCAGTGATGCTCAATAATGGAGATACTATCAATCTTTGAAAGTTAACTCGCATAAAAACCATGTAAGATTTTTGTTTAAGTACATATAGTGAAAGTGATATATATAGGCCTATATATATATATATATATATATATATATATATATATATATATATATATATATATATATATATATATATATAGGCCTATATATATACGAAACCCCAGAGAGGCGTGTATGTAAATGGTAACAAAGTTCGGTAGAAAATGCTACACATAAAGAACTGCTGTAGGTTTTTAGTGTAGATGGTAATCAGGATGAAAATTTAAATCCATTTCACGCTTGTAACTGTTCATTTAGAATAAATCAATGAAACAAAATTTATTATTAAATATATAAAATACATTGTTGGAAGTGTTCTCTTAGCTTAGGAAGTTCTAGTATTGAAATTAAATTTATATACTTAAATTTCACCTCATAATTAAACTTCGTCCTCATATATAATTTAAATCTAGGCATTTTAAAAATTTTATAAATTTACTCCAATTGACATTTGTAATCTGTTAAATAAATAGTACTTTGTCTAAGTATATGATAATTATTTGATAATAATATGATGAAATTCTTACTAACAATCCTTATTACCAAATATAGAGTTTCTTCGAGATCACTTATTAAAACTAAGAAAGTGACTTTATTCCAGAGAGTTTTGTAAAAAGTTGTTATCTGGAGTGGTTGGAACTAATTTTCTCTGAAACCTAGTTTCTTCTAATGCCCTAATTCGTGGATCACCTTTTGTATATATTCTTTACCATTCAATACTAAACCCCTATATTTTTTTCTTTGAACTTGCCTGATATTCCTCTTTTCTTTGAAAGCAAAGAATAATGTTTATATTGTGATTAATCTGTTTAATTATTCATTTTCAATATAACATTGAAAGTATACGACTACCCGTTCATGTAAAATAGAAAAAAAATAAACTATGGCACATGAGTGACTGGTCTCGACAAAAGTGAAAACTTTTATAGCAACGCTACAGACCTTATGAATTTAGAAAAGCGATTAATTTTCTGTAATGAGAAATTACCCAAAAATTAGTTGTCACACCGCCTAAAAAGTTTTCTTTACAAACATTGTAATACAAATACAAATGTTATTGTTATCGTTATATTGAATTATTGGTTTTGAGGTTTATCAAAATCTTAAATATTGTGATGTTTAGATAAAGTGTTGAAACAGCTGTTTTACAACATAAAGTATGACATATGATCAGCTGACATGAAATCGTATATTATTACTTAATTTATTTTGAGGTGTCTCTTAGCGTACACTGATGTTATTTATTTGGACTATATTAATACGGCGGTTATTTATACAAGACAAAATTAAATGTTTGTGCCCATCCAATAAGTTCTTGTAGGCGTCGAGGTTCTAGGTTTTAGTTCAAAAACCTATCGGCAAAAATTCTTTGAAAATACATTGAAAACTAGAGTACAAACAACTATAAATTTGATACTAACTTTTCAAATTAAATATATTCAGATATGTGAGCTACAATACTATAAAACCGTCAGATATGTGAGCTACAATAGGATAAAACAGACAGATATGTGAGGAACAATAGGATAAAACCGTCCGATATGTGAGTTACAATAGGATAAAACGTTTCAGTTATGTCAGCTAGAATGGGATAAAACCTTCTGATTTGTGAGCTACAATAGCATAAAATTGTCAGATATGTGAGCTACAATAGGATAAAACCGTCTGCTATGTGAGCTACAATAGGATACATCCCTTCTGATATGTTTGGTGCAATAGGATAAAACAGTCAGATACGTGATCTATAATAGGATAAAACCGTCAGACATGTGAGCTACAATAGGATAAAACCGTTAGATATGTGAGCTACAATAGGATAAAACCGTCAGATATGTGAGCTACAATAGGATAAAACCTTCAGATATGTGAGCTATAATAGGATAAAGCCGTCAGATGTAAGTACACGAGTGGTAAATATAATACAAAATGTAAATATAATACACACTAGTGTATTGTAAAACAGATTTTTTCCGTGATAATAAATAAAAAATGTTTAGAATATCTTTCAGATAAAATTTCTTAACAGAATAGGGCCAAAGTATAAACAATTATTAATAACCGAAGCACAGCAGTTTTGTATTGTAATTCCCATTGTAACTAATTTATCTTCATAGTTAGTTTATTAACGCTCAATTTGAACTGTTATTACACCAATCTATAATAAATTCAATAAATAACTTTTGAATGTAGATAACTTTAGGTTTATATCCACGCTTAGCTGACAACGCTTGGTTATACGGCCTCTTTAATATCACCAATTTTGTTTTCACTCATAATTAAATAACGGTGGCATTGACGAGTAAGCTGTTAATAAGGGCAATTACTAATTGTTTCAATTACATGCTTTATTGAAAATACGACAGTGTGAAACTATAACATTGTCAAGTCCATGATATTTAATGTTTAGTGGTAAAACGAAATTAACCCTGTTGTAATTCCGATAAGAATCTATTGAATGTTGGAAGCTCCAGCAACAAATAGTTCTTAAGCCTAATAAAGATGAATGTATTTTATCCTGAAGGTATTGCAAGGTGAGTGTGCAGGATAGAAACAAATTGTGTATTAGAAATTAACAAAAGTTATACTTTTATTTATTTATCATAACCTTTGCTTAAGCCCTTGGCACAAGAACAAAGCTCGTCACTCCTGAATTAATATCAGTTTGAGCTCGTACTTTATGACGGAACTGGTTTGCTCCTTTCCAATGTGTAATACATATTCACTCCTATAATTTTAAAAGTATTATTAAAAATGAGCTTACTTAAGCTAAACTATGAGTTTACCGTTCTCTTGTTCCCCACCGGTCACGTGTTCATGTAGCTCAGGACCGCCAAACTCTAAAGAAAGGGAAGAGTAATTCCGATGTAACAAGTATGAGTAACTGTTCTGTAAGTTTTATTAATAAATAAAACATCTTTAACAACTTTTTTATGCCTTAATGCACCTTTTTGATTGAAAAATGAGCATCTTCAGGAGACACTTCTCAAGTCTTATAGTACTACAACAGTTAGTCTTGTAGTAATTTGCTCCGAAAATAATGGTTTTCCAGTTGAAATATACATTAGGAAATAAAATTTGATTTTTTATGGTTCAAGAGATTTAATTTTTTTCTATACAAACACCATGATGTTTTTAATTTTACAACCCTCTTGGGCTCCATATGGAACATGTTTCCATCCATTGTAGTAGCATGTATGTCCCGCTTGACCAATTAACAGCATATAGTTAACTGAATGAGAAGCAATCCAAGTGTAGACCGCACAATCCTAAAGGGTCGAACTTTGTTGACGGTCATTGCAAAACTAATCGAATTAGCAATTGTAATGTTCTCAATTTTAATGGAACTTCTGTTGGATTCATAGGAATGTAAAGATAGCATTTAGATGGTTCAGTAAATATTCTACGAAGTTTATTGAAAGCATGAGTAAGATTCGGCAATATTTACCACTCTGATTGTTACGCCGCTTGCAGTGCGTATATTAGCGTCACTGGCAGATAGAGCGAAATAAGTAATTGTATTGCCTAATAACTCCTTCATCTAACTCCACAGTATCGTTTGTCTGTTCGTGAAAAGGGAAAAGAATACATTAAAATGTTGTAAAATAAAAGTTTTGAAAAAGATTGACTAGTCTTGCGATTTCTACTTGCTTTTCATAGAACACTAGTTCAGTACACATATGTGAAGGACCATTCACTGTCTACCATGCTAAATTCAAGCTCCCTCGTAACCGAATTCAAACTTTTCAACACAACGTTTAGATATTGACAGAAATAATAAGAAAGTTTATATGCCATTGACAAAGATTACAACCCATTCATAAATTTCAAGATGTTGTGCGTTGAACGCCTACGGAGGGTCATTACGGTAACCCGCAACGATTACTGCCAGTTGAACGTTGCGTATACGTTAGTTCATTGGTTCCCCACCTGTGGTACGCGTCATGTGGCCTAATCAGGAAACTCACCAAATGCGTTGTAGCTACATGAAACATTAATATAAAAAATAAATATAGAAACAAACTATCAAGGGACGAAAAACACTTAAGGACAACATTAAGTTAAATTACTTCTGCGAAATTACACTTTACTGACAGGCAAACATCAACAAGCAAAGCCAAATTACACATTGACCTTCATTTATCATTGTTGGTTTCTACTTTGTTTTGGCTGTGCTTTGTACCAATCGTATAACTAGTTTTTGTACAGATACGAGTAATAAATAAAACTGTAATGTGGATAATTTTTTCAAATTATTTTTATTGTCTTATCGTTTTTCAAAATTAATGGAAAATGTGTTTCTAAAAAGAAAATTAGAATCAGTTTGCTTTTCCCATATAAAAGAATCCTGAGGATGGTGGTAAACTAAAATCTACAAAAATCCAGTTTGTTTTTGATAAGCTAAAATCTACAAAATGTTTGTACCCATATACCAGAACGTTGTGAACCTCCCCCTTAGTAAGTTGACGGTCGCTTAAAACAAGGAAACCTGGCATATTTGACGTCCATAAAATTTGGTTAGCTAAGACCTTGGTCATTTGAAAGCTACCCAGTCTGGGTTCAAACTCAGTAGCTTCAACCAACTCAGTCGGCTTTACTGAGGGACTTTGCGCCAAGTAGAATTTACAAGTTTCCCTGCATCCAAGCGCACTTTAACCAAGGTTATAGTGCATTGTACGTTATAACTCCCTATACGGATTGTACCATTCCAGTAACTTCAAGGGTTGTGGAATTATTCCTTACAAGGAAAGTATAATACATTACTTGCACATTCGGTTTAACGTCCCAGCTGTTAACACTGTAGCAGTGGCGCGGAAATTAGGGAGGGACCACGTGGTTTACCTTGGCGATCCATTTCGAAAACCTTTGTGTTCATATAAAATGGCTTAGAATTTATTAGGGTTCAGGGTGCATTGGGTGCAAATTTAGGGAAAATTGTTTTGGATTATAAGCAAATCTAATTAAATATCTAAAAAAAATACAAATGTTAAGGATGTTTGCATAAGTTTGTATATACACGGTTGGAAAAAATTTCAAAATTACAACAGATGTGGGCCGAACATGATTTAATTTTATTTGTTTAAGATAATAATAGGAAAGAATGAATACATATGGAAAGGTTTTTCTTTTGAAAATAGGGTACTGGGCTCAAGCTCGAATAGGGTACCGATCGACCTCTGTGTGCCCCATGGCATAAAAAACATTGAACATAAATAAAACTACTAAGAATAAATTATACCTCAGATAAATAATATTGTCTCAAAATAACAAGATAAAACAGTTCAAAACAAATAATATATCATAGATACAGACTATACAAAACAGAATTGTTTTTTTGTTTTTCAAATAATTTTCAAACTATTTCTGACTGAGATGTAAAAACGTTAGCGCCGCATATAAAAACATATTTATATAATTACAAATGTATAATATATGCAACTAAAACTTCATCTGTTGAATGTGTGTTAGAAAAGTATAAATTAGAAAAACTATTGTTTCCACAAAAACTATAGTCACAAAAGGGTGAACCTTACTTTAACCGAGATATTGTAAAGAGTATTTAGATGATTGAATATATGTCAAAAAAAATTTGTTTACTTTGGTTAGGGGATCAATTTGGCCAACAATTCTCACCATGGCTTAAAGGACTATTTTTAAAACTTAACAAAATAATTAATTGTTATTCTTTATTTAGTTTTTTAGGACAACGATTTAACTAAATAGAGTTTTATAACGACCTGAAGTAGACAATGGACTCTTTTTTTCTCTGCCTTCCTTTAGGAGCCAAACAGGAAGAACAATGCTATCTTTTCAAATTTAATTGACATTTTTAGTCGTTTCATCCAGACTTAGACTATTTATAATATTACCCTAGACTCTGTTATTGCCATTATGTTATTGTATAGCACACGTATTTGGAGAAACAATTTTGTGCTCTTTGAAGAGTGATATTCAAAACATTGAAATAGCTATTGGCATGCCTCCAGCGCAAGAAGCCGCTAAATGGGTATTTACATGTTAATTGCTTTAGAATTGCATGTAGGAGGCTGTGGGAAACTTTATTTGTGGAAACGTTTAAGCAGTTGTCAGTTTTCTTCTTCAGTTATTTGAAGTTAATACGAGGAATAATATTTTGTGAATTGGAAACGTTTTTGGGGCTTGATTGTATGATTAAACCAGTCACAACGTATCATCTCACCCAACAGTGGTTTTCGGCATTACTAGGAGGTTGTACGGAGGATATATTTAAATATATTATCAATGGATAAGACAAAAAAATAGTATGCTATATATGATTAAACCCGTCTCACTCATAATGTATGATCTCTTACAACAGCTGTTTTTGGCATTACTTACAGGTTATACGGAGGATATATTTAAATATATTTTCAATGGATAAGGCAAAGATAGCATATGCTATATATGATTAAACCCGTCTCACTAATAATGTATGATCTCTTACAACAGCTGTTGTTGGCATTACTTAGAGGTTACGCGGAGGATATATTTAAATATATTATCAAAGGATAAGACAAAAACATAATAGACTATATATGATTAAACCAGTCTCACTCATAATGTATGATCTCATGCACCAGCTGCTGTTGGTATTACTTAGAAGTTACGCAGAGGATTTATTTAAATATATTATCAAAGAGTAAGACAAAAACATAATAGACTATATATGATTAAACCAGTCTCACTCATAATGTATGATCTCATACACCAGCTGTTGTTGGCATTACTTACAGGTTGTACGGAGGATATATTTAAATATATTTCCAATGGATAAGGCAAAGTTATCGTATGCTATATATGATTAAACCCGTCTCACTCATAACGTATGATCTCTTACAACAGCTGTTGTTGGCATTACTTAGAGGTTACGCGGAGGTTATATTTAAATATATTATCAATGGATAAGACCAAAACATCGTATGCTATATATGATTAAACCCGTCTCACTCATAATGTATGATCTCTTACAACAGCTGTTTTTGGCATTACTTACAGGTTATACGGAGGATATATTTAAATATATTCGCAATGGATAAGGCAAAGATATCATATGCTATATATGATTAAACCCGTCTTACTCATAATGTACGATCTCTAACAACAGCTGTTTTTGGCATTACTTACAGGTTATACGGAGGATATATTTAAATATATTTTCAATGGATAAGGAAAAGATATCATATGCTATATATGATTAAACCCGTCTCACTCATAATGTATGATCTCTTACAACAGCTGTTGTTGGCATAACTTAGAGGTTACGCGGAGGATATATTTAAATATATTATCAAAGGATAAGACAAAAACATAATAGGCTATATATAATTAAACCAGTCTCACTCATAATGTATTATCTCATACACCAGCTGTTGTTGGCATTACTTACAGGTTGTACGGATTATATATTTGAATATATTATCAAAGAATAAGACAAAAGCATAATAGACTATATATGATTAAACCAGTCTCACTCAAAATGTATGATCTCATACACCAGCTCTTGTTGGTATTACTTATAGGTTACGCGGAGGATTTATTTAAATATATTATCAAAGAGTAAGACAAAAACATAATAGACTATATATGATTAAACCAGTCTCACTCATAATGTATGATCTCATACACCAGCTGTTGTTGGTATTACTTAGAGGTTACGCGGAGGATTTATTTAAACATATTATAAAAGAGTAAGACAAAAACATAATAGACTATATATGATTAAACCAGTCTCATTCATAATGTATGATCTCATACACCAGCTGTTGTTTGTATTACTTAGAGGTTACGCGGAGGATTTAATTAAATATATTATCAAATGATAAGACAAAAACATAATAGACTATATGATTAAACCAGTCTCACTCATAATGTATGATCTCATACACCAGCGGTTGTTGGCTGTTTGGTAACAATAGTTTCGGAGGACCAATAATTATTACAATTATATAAAATAATAGTTTGTACTTACGTGCTCCGTGGAACACACACTTATCACACTCGCGTATTAAATAAGCGATTTCTGGCCAGAAAACTTGTTCGTATTCCACGCACTGGTCACATTCGGTATAAACATTAATAAAATAGTTACATTCACGTATTCTAGTACCTAAGGTACGGAGAATGGAAAGTATAAGTATACTAGAACGTAGGGGTAGACCTGTCTACACTCCCGAAAGGTCTAACTTGCTCTGCTGGTTCAAACTCCAGAACAATCTTATCACGGGTGAGCTTTTTCTGACTTTGGCGGCGGGTGTAAAATAAAAGAAATGAGTCTATATTAATGTTAAATACGTAACATACCGGCGGCGTTGAATCAGCGGCGTACAGCCTTTGTCACAAGGCAAACAAAGATACAAATATATGCTTTGGTCAAGCGAATCGAGCGCAAATTGTGCATTTGGATGTTAAAAGGACCTCCGTAGTCAATTCCGGTGTTGAGAAACGGACGAGAAGGAGTTAATCTTGCTTTTGGTAAATCACCCATGAGCGGAGATTTATTGTGAGGCTTGTGTCGAAAACATACAATACATTGAAAAATACGAGAGCGTATTACACTTCGGGCCGAGAGTATCCACACATCCTATGCAAGAAGTGATTGAGTCAATTGAGCGCCCGAGTGTAAGTATTTTCGATGATAAAAATCAATAAGAAGGTTGACGACATGATGTCGTTTGAGCAAAATCACAGGATGTTGCACATCCGTAGGAAGTTTTAAAGCGTTGAGACCTCCTCCCGCTCGTAGGATATCATCCTTCTCGAGAAAAGGAGAGAGTCGGCGGAGTTGTGACGAGGCAGGTGTAGTTGGATCCTTCTTCATGGCAACGATGTAGTCTCTGAACGCTGATTCTTGAACCATCTTGAAAATTGCCAGTCTTGACGCCCTCATTTCCAGAGTGTTGAGAGGACCATCGAGCTTTCTTGAATGACGAGCGTTATGAGTAAATCGCAAAATATAAGCCATCACACGCTGGAGTCGGCTAAAGTGAGAAAACTGAGTGAGGAGCTCCCATTCATGAGGAGCAGTTGATATGAGAGATATAGGTGAAATGGGTTTCTCTTCTCCTTTGTCAGTAAGTTTTGCAGGCATAAAATGAGATACCGGCCAGTTATCATTAGATTTTTGTAGCCAAAGGGGGCCGTACCACCATAATGAGTGCTGTGGTAAATCTTTAGGAAGTAACACACGCGACGCGCAATCAGCAGGATTATCTTCACTCGCTACGTGTCTCCAGTAATGAGAAGGCACTAATACTTGTATCTGGTCTACCCGGTTGGCAACAAACGTCTTCAATCGATGAAGAGGTGTTTGTAAACATGCCAGTGTTACTGTCGAATCACACCATAGTAATACAAAAGAAAATTCCACCCTTTTTTCAAAAAGAGAGATAACATATCCCACTAGTTGGGCGAGTAAATGAGCTGCACTTAGCTCTAATCGAGGTACCGTGAGCCTTTTCAGAGGGGCTACCCGAGTCTTCGATATTACTTGCCGAATTAACACAGAGTCGTCGCTAAGTTGGCATCTCAAATAAACGACGGCGGCATAACCGTTCTCAGAAGCATCTGAGAAACCGTGTAACTCAAAGTTTCTCGAGTGTGTTATTCGTAATGCACGAGGAATTACAATTTCTCGTAGAGTATTAGCCGAGTCTGTAAAGGTTTGCCATAATTTCAATTGTTCAGATGGAAGTGGTTCATCCCAGTTCAATCCTTTGATCCAGAGTAGTTGCATAAAACGTTTGGCCCACATAACAATGGGTGAGAGAAATCCACAAGGGTCGTAAATCTGGGCAATGATACCGAGAATTTGACGTTTAGTCCTGGAATTGTGAGGAAAATTCAAATTATAGGTAAACGTATCGGTAGAGGGTGACCAGTGAAGACCTAATATAGTGAAATGTGGTTGTTTACTGCCTTGAAGGAATACAGGGGTCTCTAAATGAGCATCAGGAAGATCTTACAGCAGTTGACTGGAGTTAGATGTCCATTTGCGTAGTTCAAAGCCTCCGCGAGCCAGGAGCGAGATGAGTTGCTTATGGAGGCTCAAAGCCTTTTCTTCAGAGTCAGCTCCAGAGATGATGTCATCTACGAACGTCTGCGTGCGTAGAATATTTGCAGCTTCAGGATAGGAGTCACCTTCGTCTGCAGCGAGCTGGTGTAAGGTTCTAATGGCAAGATACGGTGAACAATTCACTCCGTTAGTCACTGTCGTGAGCTTGTAGAAAAAAGAGGGCTGATCTGGACTTTCACGCCATAAGATCATCTGATAGCACTGGTCATCAGGGTGCATTTTTACCTGTCTATACATTTGACGAATGTCACAAGAAGAAACAACGTTATGAATCCGAAAATTTAGTAATAAATCACAAATATTCGTTTGCATCTTTTTGCCTGTTAATAAAATATTATTAAGAGAAATACCATTAGAGGTTTCAGAACTATCATCAAATAAAGTACGTAAACGAGTTGTGCTGCTAGACTCCTTTAAAACACCATGGTGAGGAAGGAAGTAATGAGGTACAGTTAGATCAGTATTATGAGCGTATATCATGTGACGAGAGGCTAAGTAGTCAGTCATAAAATCAGTATATAGGGTTTTAAATTGAGGTTGAGCACTAAATTTCTTCTCTAGAGAGTGCAGTCTTTTTTCTGCATTTAAACGAGATTGAACCAGAGGAGGATGTTCAGTCTTGAATGGTAGTCGGACGCAATATCGGCCAGATTGGTCCCGAGTATGAGTGGCGAGAAAGTGATCTTCACATGTATCTTCTTGAGAAAGCTTAGACACAGCAGGGGGTTCTTCCTGTTGCCAAAACCCTTGTAGTGAGTCGTGAAGGTCAATGTCGTTGACAACTAGAAGTGTAGTTGATAATTGAGAGCTGGAGTTACTATGAAGTTCACTGCCAGATAGACATGGTGCGTTACCCATTACTAAAAAGCCAAAGTATGTGCCTATTAGCCTGTGTAAACCAGGTCCGAGGTCATAAGATTCTTGAGTAAGTATGAGTGAAAATAAAGCACCACCAAGAAAAACGTCTATGCCTCCTGGCAAGTGAAACGTAGGGTCTGCCAAAACATAAGGACGAACCTTGGAAAGATCTTCAGAGTCTACTTGTGTGCTTGGTAGGTTAACACATATTTTTTACAATATTAAAAATCTTTCATTAATTGAAATAACCTTGCCCCCAAAAGTTTCAACAGAAACTGAGGTGAGACCTTTTGAGCGTAAGGGTATCTGAGACAATCCTACCACACTATGAGTGGTCTTAGTACGAGGAGCACACAATAATTGAGCAGCACGCTCGGTGAGAAAACAAGATTGACTGCCAGAGTCAACAAGAGCAAGAAATACATGAGTAATACCGTTAGACGAGGTAAGCTTAACAAGTAGAGTGCCTAAGAGAACAGTATTAGAGATTTGAGACGTATTCTGCTTTTCTTGACAGGTCATAGTGATTGGAGAAGGGGTTATTTCCTGTTGAAGTGTCGGAGAGTCTTGACGCGAAGTTTGAGGTGTGGTCCGTTGCAGCGTAGAGTAATTTTCAAAATGTAATAATGTATGATGATTTTTGTGGCATATGTAGCAACTAAACTTTGACCTACAGTCGTTAAGATGGTGAGTACCTGAGCATGAGGTACAACGCCCCTTTTCCTTTACAATTTTGAGACGGGATTTGGCGTCCTGACTCTTGAAGTCCGGACACGAATATACCTTATGGTCAATTTTATTGCATATAAAGCATGGATGAGGTTTAACTTTAATGGAGGATCCTTCTCCATAATTGTAGGACATCAGTGATACTTTTTGTTTAAAGTATTTATTTTGGGAACCAGAGGGGGTGCGTGATCCAGACGAGGAGTGTTTCGAGGTGATAGGAGAATGAAGATTGGCATCTTCAACTTCATTACATTCTTCACTTAAAAACTTAATAATTTCGGCTGCATCAGGTATTGTAGTGGAGTCAACTCTCTCTTGAGTAACACTTAATGAACGGAAGTTTTCAAAACGGTTCCTAAGTTCACTATCCACTTTTCGTAAAAGCATAGCAGATAACAAAGGATTTTTACTAGTGATATCGATGTCAAGACCTTTAAGAGCTTGTATATTTTCTGAGTATAAATTTACAAAATTTCTCATTTGTTTAGGCGTGTTGTTTACAGAGGACAAATCTAAAATTTGATTGAGGTGTAAAGTAACTAACCGCCTCGGCGAGTGATATCTTTCTTTTAATAAGTCATAGGCCACTTTATAATTAGCGTCAGAAATAGGGAGAGATTTAATTAAATTTAGCGGTTCTCCTGAGATAACGCTCAATAAATATTGAAGTTTAGAAACTGCTGGTAACGATGCATTTTCATGAATGCTAGCGTTAAATATATTAATGAATGACATCCATTCGAGAACTTCACCATCGAAATGCTTGAGTTCAAGCTTAGGCAGTCGTATATGTAACTGAGGAGTAAATATTTCACATTTAGGCCTTGATGATGACATCTTACTTTCTATCGAATATACAGTAGAATTAACATAATCGACTAACTCGTTGATGCTGTTAAGAGGAGCGTAGTTGGGTTGAAAATTCGGGTTAGCCTGTATTTCTAGTTCATGATAAATGTCTACAATATCAGAAAATTCTTCACGAAGCCTATTTATAGATTTAGCGCGCACCAACAATTTTTGCAGAATTGACTTATCAGATGTTTTCTTTGTTAGATAAAAAATCTCTTGAATTTGACTAAATATTTTGTCTTTCTTTGATTTAACAACTGTCAAAGATTTTGCCATGATTAAATGATAGTTTTATAGTAGAAGATGAGATAACTGTTTTAATTTTTAAATTACAAAATGTTTTAAAGAGATTAGGCCTATATGTTTAACGGAGAGATAAATAAGCCTAAGTAAACATCAAATCGACGTATGCTCAATGAGATAACCTTCTATAAACAACTGAAATCACTTTTCATAAACTTTTACAATTAATTTAAACCAACATATTAATGCACGCCAAAGCCAAACAAAGATAAGAGAGGATCAGCTGTTTCATATACTGCGACATGAAACTAGTTTTCCAGTGTTTGCATGCACAGACAATGTTTGAAAAAACTTGTAGAAATTGTAGAATGAACACATATAATGAATTGTATTTTTTTTCTAAAGGCTTAAGATCCGGCCCGGCTGGAACAAATTTGTTTGGTAACAATAGTTTCGGAGGACCAATAATTATTACAATTATATAAACTAATAGTTTGTACTTACGTGCGCCGTGGAATACACACTTATCACACTCGCGTATTAAATAAGCGATTTCTGGCCAAAAAACTTGTTCGTATTCCACGCACTGGTCACATTCGGTATATACATTAATAAAATAGTTACATTCACGTATTCTAGTACCTAAGGTACGGAGATTGGAAAGTATAAGTATACTAGAACGTAGGGGTAGACCTGTTTACACTCCCGAAAGGTCTAACTTGCTCTGCTGGTTCAAACTCCAGAACAATCTTATCACGGGTGAGCTTTGTCTGACTTTGGCGGCGGGTTTAAAATAAAAGAAATGACTCTATATTAATTTTAAATACGTAACATTGGCATTATTTACAGGTTGTACGGATTATATATTTAAATATATTATCAAAGGATAAGACAAAAACATAATAGACTATATATGATTAAACTAGTCTCACTCATAATGTATGATCTCATACACCAGCTCTTGTTGGTATTACTTAGAGGTTACGCGGAGGATTTATTTAAATATATAAGCAAAGAGTAAGACAAAAACATAATAGACTATATATGAATAAACCCGTCTCACTCATAATGTATGATCTCATACACCAGCTGTTTTCGGCATTACTTACAGGTTGTACGGAGGGTGTATTTAAATATACTATCAAAGGATAAGACAAAAACATAATACACTATGTATGATTAAAACCGTCTCACTCATAATGTATGATCTCTTACACCAGCTGTTTTCGGCATTACTAATAGGTTGTACGGAGGGTATACTTAAATATACAATCAAAGGATAAGACAAAAACATAATAGACTATATATGATTAAAACCGTATCACTCATAATGTATGATCTCTTACCACAGCTGTTGTTTGCATTACATAGAGGTTTCGGGGAGGATATGTTTAAATGTATAAACAAAGGATAAGATAAAAACACTGTGGGCTATATACGACTAAACTGGTATAAGTCATAAGGCATGAACTCAAACAACAACGGTTTGAGTTTCTCGTAGGATATGTTACTCTATGTATTGTAAGTAACATACGTGATATAATGTATATTAACAATATTGAAATCTGAATTTAGGTATTAATATATCTTGCTATAATGAATTCAATGCAAACATATCTGGCTTAACGCTTAACCCGCGAGAACTGACTTGCCTGTCGAAAAGACCAGGTAAGTAGTATTTGCAATGAAAATTATCTTTATTGGGTGTTGTTAGTGTTGGCCAAAACAAAGGCATAGGTCATTTTCCAGGAACACAATCACTCACTTGCCGTTATTCTCTAACCGCTTTGTTCAGCGCAGTGAACGATTCCGTAGAGGACTGGTGCTTTTGACAGTGAGTCAGTTCTCATGTTATTAAAATTGGTAACTTTTGACTAGTGAATGCTATGTACTAAGTACAACAAAAACTGTTTTAGTTATTATTATTATACATCTTGCTATAACGAGTTCAATCCAACAATACCTGAACGGCCATAAGCTGACCAACAGACAGGCTAATCGCTTACAAGAATATGATATTTAACATTTTGTGTACTTCAAGTTACTGCCTCCATTGAATAAAAATTTTGTTCATTATTGTTACAGTTACGTTATTACATGGGCTTCAAAAATTCAAAACCATTTTAAACTAAATATTTATTAAATGACAAACTTTTATGGCTACTATTATAATTGAACTTAACGTTTGTAAAAGAGTCTAAACTCAGTCGTCATTAAGTCTAATAATACTACAAACAGTAGTTTGGTAATAGTCTATGTATACTTAAAATTATGATTAAAATGGTTTATAAATAGGGTTTTTAAATAGGTATAATGATAACATACTTTTATCTTTAAAGGCAATTTATTTAGACAAGTATGGTAGGTTTAGAACCATGTTCTATCAAATTGAATTTGACAACCTTTTCCTAATTGTAAATTTGTTGACATCTATATAAACTTAGTAAGAACAATTTTCTACAAACTTTTAGGTATATTGTCCTAGGTCACTACTACTAAATTTTACAAAGATTAAAGCATTCAAAGGTTCACATTCACCCATCCTCAATTATTTCCCAAAAATTTCCCAAAACAAATACCAGTTCAGTAAGATCTTGCAATCCCTGTCTGTAGCTGTTGAATGCGATACGTTAGAGCTCTTCCTGCCTTACAAATCATGTTACCTTTTCTGTTGGCCGAAATACATTTTTTGTATTTTTTGAAAACTTGTTCACAGGTAGAGTTTTACTACATTAATCCTATTTTGCCGTTTAGTCGATGCTTTTTTAACTGAAAACTTTTCACTAATTGCAAAACACGGTTATAAAGGAACATGCAAGAATAGCAGCCCATAAACTGGTAGACACAGTAGCGTTTATACTAAAATACGGTTATAAAAAGCATGCATGAATCGCAACCCATAAACTGGTAGATACAAGAGCGTTTATACTAAAATATGGTAATAAAGAAACATGAAAGAATCGCAGCCCATAAACTGGTAGACACAGGAGCGTTTATACTAAAATAATGTAGTAAAGGAACATGGATGAATCGCAGCCCTTTAGTTGGTAGATACAAGAGCGTTTATACTAAAATATGGTAATAAAGAATCATGCAACATTCGCAACCCATAAACTGGTAGACACTGGAGCGTTTATACTAAAATACGGTAGTAAAGAAGCATGCATGAATCGCAGGCCATAAACAGGTAGATACAAGATCGTTTATACTAAAATATGGCAATAAAAAAGAATGAATGAATCGCAGCCCATAAACTGGTAGATACAGGAGCGTTTATACTAAAATAAGGTAATAAAGAAACATCATGAATCGCAGCGCATAAACTGGTAGACACAGGAGCGTTTATAATAAAATACGGTAATAAAAGGCATGCATGAATCGTAACCCCTAATCTGGTAGACACAGGAGCGTTTATACTAAAATACGGTAATAAAGAAGAATGAATGAATCGCAGCCCATAACCTGGTAGATACAGGAGCGTTTATACTGAAATGCGTTAATAAAGAAAAGAATCGCAACCCATAAACATGTAGATTTGGTAGCGGATTATACTAAAATATGGAAATGAAGAAGCACGTATGAATCGCAACCCATAAACTGGAAGATTCAGGACCGTTCATTCTAAAATACGGTAATAAAGAAACATGCATGAATCGCAGCCCATAAACTAATTGATACAGGAGCATTAATACTAAAACACAAACTATCGAGGGGAATATTCTGACGCTAAAGTCATAACTCTGAGTCAATATAAAACCAAAAAGACTTGAACGTGGGGTTTAAGGGATGAAGCTCTGCTCGAGGATTATTACAAAGGTTTCTTTTTGCGGAAATGTAACCTAGCAGCTCTAGCCTTTGTACTGTTGCATATAACAACTTAATCCTCAAATCTTGCTCAAGCTTTGTCTATAATACGTTGTAGTGGTTAGTTTTAATAATTTTAGTTCTACAAAAACGCATTATGGTTTTAAGTTCAAGGAGTAACCGTTAGTCCGAATCTGCTAAACCATAATTTAATATTTTTCAACCATTACTCTAAATACACTAAACTACTCTATGGAGCACAATATCTACTCATTATATAATGAAAGATGATGTACAAGGGTGAGATATAATCATATCTTTTTTATTTTGGTTAATTGAGTTCCCGTCCTTCATGTCTAATTACTGTTTACCGCCTTCTGACTCTTTCGATAGAGATAGGTAAGTTAATTGTTTAGGCATGTTTCGTATTTTCTCTTATAGTTACCTTATCTTGTGAGTATATAGCCTCTTTGTCAAGAATAGTGAGTTGTTTAGCATATTGTTTGAGTGCTGCTCTTATGCTTTGACACTTTCTTTTGTAGAGGTTTATAATATAATAGTTTTTATCCCCTACGAAAAAATGTCTGATGCGAGAAGAAAAGTTAAAAAAATAAGAAACAAAATTCTACCGTACGTTGCTACAATTAAGATTACTAGACCTAAAGTGTCTTTTACATTCTAAGGTCAATAGAACCTTAATGTTGAATATATAAATTAAAGGAACAATATATACTTTTTCGGGTATAAAATCATTTAACACGTTATTTCTTCAATTCCTTCCAGCTCACACACATCTTTTAGACTATCTTGTACAAATTTTCAATCGTTAATAATCACGGTTTTATTCATCCATTCAAGTTAAAATATATTTTGTTATACCTGCTTTCATGTTTTAAATCAACCAAATTGGTACTGAGACAACTTTCCCATAACCATAAATACATTTTGCAATGTATAAACAAGACACATATCAATATTATTTGTAATTATAAAATAAAAAGCTACTAAACAAACATTTTACTCAATTGACCTTAGTAGGAATTAACTTTTAAAATAATTGTTTATATTACTTGTTCAATAAAAATTACTTGTTCAAATAAATTAACACTATTAGCGTTTTTATTTGACTCCTAAAATACTTTAAAAATTGAGACATACTTATGTATTATCATTTCAAGGTTATAAAACAACAAATCAGTTCAAAAACATTTCTCACACATACACACACACACACACACACACACACACACATACACACATACACACACACATACATACACACAAAACCACACATACATGCTTGGGGAAGAAATTAAACCAAAATACCACAAATTCTTTTAAACCGGGGTTGCAAAATCTACTGATCAATAGATATTCCCACGATTAGGACATTCTATAGAATGCCAGAATATCTCATTGTATGATAGCGCACACTAGGTCTTATCAACGTATACCATATAGGACTATAATTTACTGGGAATGTACTAGGAATTACCAGGGTATCACAGGAGCTCTCTGAGGCACCGTGGTATTCCAGGAGGTTCTAAGGGTAGCTGAGTGTGCGATGTGTGTAATTAAGTACTAGAGTGTACCAATTCGTGGATGGGTATGCTAGGGTGAGATTGAGAATGAAGGTTATGCCAGAGCATGCTGGATCATGCCCTGCTATGCCACAAAATACCACGCCTACCCAGAGGTAACTTAGAGCGTGTCCGGAAGTGTTATTCTATGCCAGGTGATGCCATGACGTGATAGACATTTCCAGGGCATACCAGATAGTGCAATGGATACCATGGTTGTCCGGCAACATGTCATGTTATGCCAGGAGATGCAACAATCTATCTGAGCGTGTAATAGTATGCTAGGAGATGCAAGATTTTACTTGACCGTGCCATGGATAGCCAGGAGATGCCCGAAGCTACCAGAGCGTGTTATGGTATGCAAGGAGATGCAAGATACCACCTGAGGATGTCATGGTATTCCGGTGAGAGATAAAACTGTACAGCATTTATTGATACTTTAATTAGTAAGCCCCAAAGAACAACCACTGTTAATGAAAATTGAAAGTAATAAACATTTACTATAAAAATAACGTTGAGAATTATCAAAAACATAGAAGAAAAGAATGAATAGGGGTGTGTATACTTTGATATATACCTTGATAAAAAATATTTTAGATATATTTAGATACCTTAACAGAGATACATTTATAAAGTATAAAAGTCACTAAAAAAACTTCTTTTTCACAATCAAATTATTCAGAATATAGTTGTAAAGGTTTTAGAGGTAAAATGTCTCTTATTACATTAGCAATATTACAAGTTGTCACTTGGTCACTTGAATCCTGTAGTATGTTGCTTATAGAGGCTAAACTTGCAAAAATAAACTATGAAATATAAGTTAAACAATTTCACTAAGAGTGCAAATGCCAGGAAAAGTCATTACTCATGACGCAGATTCTAACGAAATCTATTAATTTGTAGTTTCTTTTTCTCCAAATTATATTACATAAAATTTTAGTTAGGGAAAAATAGTTTTCTTGTTTTCACTTTAGTTTTTTATTCAAGTGTAAACTGTTAGAAATGTAATGAGCCAACTATAATGGAGTAATACTTGTCCTCGTCGACTCTAGCTTTTTGATCGCTACGAATTATAAATAGCATCTATGTTTGGCAGAGTGTCAACCCCTGAATTAAGACATTAGTGTGTAAAGTCGTCCCTTGTATGAAAACTTATGAAATCAAGATTGAACCTAATTATCATTTCAAATTAGATAAATGTAAATGAATAATGAAGACATTAGATAAATAACGAGCTAAAGTGAATTTTACAATATGGAAATATATTGTAATTCTGTCTTATCCAATTAATTAGATGACAAGAACAATTTTAGTCTGCGTCGGGCTACGTTTATACTAAGCTTCTATGTTCATGCCATGGTAAGTGGCCCGAGCACTTCTACGGGTTGGAAACCGCTGTTGTCGAAGGTCTTTGATAGAGATTTATGTTAAATTGCAAGATTTGTTGCCGTGCGTTGTCCGTAACCACTTTTAGTTTTGTCACAATGTCAACTTACGTAAGTTCTTTTCCTAAATACAATGGATGTGACCATGTTGACTTGCAGAACTAAGCTAGTAAAATCGATATAGGAAAAATCGCTAGAATTATGCGCGTTGAACAGTGTCACTAATGCGCATGCGCCGACAAACGGCAGCCTCCTTGAGGACCTCAGAAGGTGGCAAAGCTCTATGCTAACGGACCGCTAAGTACTTTTTATATCCATTAGCAAGTTTTTCATATTTATACTATACCCCAGAATATCCCCAGCCGATGTAAATAATCAGGCTATTACCCATTCTTGTGTAAACAGCCGCTCTGTTCCCCGCTCCAGACCGATTCCCCCTCCCATCCACCTGCAAGAACTAATTCTCCTATAGAGTATTATGAAAAAAGAACTTCAGATATTTGGTGACATGTTGTTACCGAACTGATATATCTGCCTTAATTAAAGTGAAATGTTGAAATTTAGTCAATTTAGATTTAGTCAATCTGTATTACAAAATTAGGTATCGAAATAAAATTGAATATGCTTTGTGTAAACTGTTGCAATCATACCGTTTATTTTACCTACTTAAGACGAGATGAGTACTCTGACATTTTTATAGTGACACATTCAACGCTGATGAAACCCCTTTAAAGTAGGCATGTTTGGTGATAAATTGCTACAAATTTGCATAAACTTAGTCAGGATTTCCATATAAATTTGAAGCCCCAATTACAGCCTATACTCTTTGAAACACTTCAGTAAGATGAGATTACAACAAAGTACTTTACAGAAAAACTTTATAAAACAAAATATCAGCGTACAATACACAGTTTTCTAATTTCTTTAAAAGGTTTCACTGACATTTATCGAGATGAAGGTAAATAAACACCGTGTGTTTGATTTCAGAGACGTTTGCCAACTATTTTGCATATGAATCGTTAACTTCTTTATGAACAGTTCTTAAAGTAGTTGATTATTTATTAGTTTACTAAAGAAAACCAAGATTTTTTCATTATGGTCAGCGATGTGTGTAATCTGTTGTGTTGGCTTACTGTCCAATTAGGTTTAGTATGCATGTAGCACAGTAACCTAATTGTATATATCAACGTTAATTTTTGTTCGATCATGGTTTTCAGAGATTCAAAACACAATCACTTTGAGGGCATTACTGTAAACTGTTTAGAATAAGAGTTACAAAAACATCATATATACTTATTTCTATGATCACATAGACACTTTTACGGCGTTAGCAACAACACCTTGTGAATACAATTAAATTGGCCGCATGAAAGAAAAATGCTGATAACATTAGGGGTTTTAAATCTTTAATTTTTGCAACGTTTAGGTCTGAATTAGATTTCGACACATTAAACACAAAGTGCAGAGTCTAGTGTATTGCACCAAATACTTTAAATATCATAAACATCCATGTCTAAGTATTTTCATCTATCAAGCTTGAAATTATCCTTAATTAAATATTGTATTCGAAGCTACAAATGAATTGTAGCTCGACACTATTTGCACTACAAAATAACCGTGATTTTAAAGACTCATTTGAATCTGGTGTAATTCCAGAAGAGTATTGTTGTTTAACATATATTTAGATAAATGCTAATTCCGTGAGAACACTGGGTGGTTGTGGTCGGATGTTCGTGCATAATTTATTGTGAGGCTCAGCGTCTCTCAAACCTCTGCGTGTTGGGACCACTTTTTTAGATGGCTTGTACCTATTTATATCCCATCAGTAAAGGTCTTTCTCTGTAAATACGTCAAAATAATAATATCATCCCTATTGAAGCAGTTAAACGTTAGAGAAGGGAAACCTTCTATATGTAATAGTAATGAAAAAATATCGAGGTGATTGTGGTGACATTTTCCAAATTTTGAAAACCCAAGCTCGATAATAGGTAACATTCCTATAGGAAAAATGTTTCTGTCTTCATATCTATCATTACTTGAAATTTATTTTCTTAGTTTATATTTTGCCGCAACTATCTAGCAGCTTGCTTTCTGAGGACGGTTGAAGTGTCAGCTTGTTGCAGTCGGCGGCGGCTTGTGTCCTCGTTGTATTGCTTGCCCCTGGTTTTCCATTATTTATTGTTACGGTGAAACCGTAGGCGGCGGTTCAGAGTTCCTTTTCTAGTTCCAACGTGATCTGTACCCTTCTACAATAAAGTATCTTTCTTATTGGTTTTCGTGTGTTTCACGTTTATATATTTACACCTTTCAGTTCTGCCATTATTTGCATAGCAGCTCCATTTCTTTCAATTTGTTTCATTCGCTATCGTCTTATTGTGGTTGTGCCTTATTTACAGAACCTATTCTACTTGGTAACTTTAACGTGAGGGCCCTTTTTAATGCATCTTTATATTAAAGAAAACTTGACCTACCGTCAAAATCCATGAGGGCAACCTCCTAAGCGGGTGGATTTTCATTAATGTTACCACCTGGGGAAGGATCCCGTAATGTATTGTACATTGATAGTAGGTGGATTACCTGGAGGACTAAGATGGACATACCTGTTAGTTCAATGGATTTATTTTATTACTTTCCTACTGTCCAAACGAAACCCAATTTAGGAAATCCTCTATCCGCTTCCTGGTGACGTGCGTCATAGAGGTTACAGGCTCCCTAAAGGAAATATATAAAAATGTAATATATAAAATTAATTAATTATCTCCGGACGTTAAAGATCAATCCCAATCAATACAATGGTGATTTTACATTCTTATAATTCACGTACATAATTGTGTTTTTATCTAACTTTCGCGGACCCTAAAATAATTGGATTCGGTCGATGAAAGAGAATAAATTGCTAGGAAATTGAACTCCTGTCCCTGCGCAATCATCTAATTACATCCGTCCCATTGGCAAACGTTGGACTCTAGAAGGTCGACAATACTAATAAAGTAAGTTTAGGAAAATTAATTATGCATAAAAATACACACTTTTTTAATTCACAGTTCAGAAATATAGATGGATCATATCCCAGATATATGTCACTGAATTAATTATAGCACCTTCGAATTCTTTTTATTTAATTATTTTTCCCTCTTTTAAATTTGTTTTATTAAATTGGTTCTACAATTTTTTAAAATAAAAATTGATTTATTTTACTGGCTTGAATACAAAATGTATTTATGCTTTTTGTGTATGATCGAAGATATGACTAAATACACAAATTTTATTGTTAATTCCGTCTTTTCCGATGTAACTAATAAGTGTGTTTTGTTTTTAATCTCTGTAAATTTATTTTTGCTTTAGGCAATCCTCCCTCATATTACGTCTGATTAATTATTATTTAATAACTTATTTATGTTTTTGAACTTACACTGTTATACTACAATTTTTTATTATTGAGGTAGATAACCCCCTGTTATTTTTTTAGAATGTTGTCTGGCCCAGGCAAACTTGAATCATACACTAACATGGCAAGATGTTAGGAGAATTGTAATATATTAACTAAATGCTCTTTACACACTTTAGTTAAATCACCCTACTAAATTAACTGGAATAGCATCTGAGCGTACTGAAAATAATACCCTTCATGCTTGCGTCATACCACTTGAAACACATCTGTGATTTCCATCCATTCACAAAATTATATCGAACAGACATTTGTATTGAAACAGAGAATAAAAGAACTTTGATACTCTCCACCTTCCATTATTCGTTACATCAAATCTGTCTTAGAGAATGTTTTTTGAGAAATTATTATGAAAAAAGGTATTTAGACATTAGACTTCATTAGAGATTATTTGTATGTTATGATTAAATTATTTTCAAATACAATTTTTCGTTTATTAAAATCATCTCATATTTTATAATATTAACGGATAACATTAAGTTTTATGTTATAACTGCTTTTTTAATTATTATCCAGGCTGTGTTGTTATGTATTATAGAATACAAAAAATATGAAACAAATAATTTCATCGTCTGAAATCTATCTCGTATATTTGAACGTGATATAGCTAACCAACTAAATAATTAATTCAATGAAAAGGTAACATGAATGTTTAGTTAACATTCAGAAATTGAAATATATTACGTATTATTTCTTTTCGAATTTTGCAAAAGAGCCTCTTTGGAATTTATTTAATTGTGTTAAGTTCGAGGACAAAAACAAAAATTTCTCAACTTGCGGGAGATTTGATTTATATAATATCTTTTAGGCGCAACACCATAACAAACTCAATAATTTTAAACCTCTGGAACAATACAAGAGTCCTCGTTAAGCTATAATAATGTGTTATGCTGGCTGGGCTTTATATTTCGGTGTCACCTCCTGCCGTAAGCCCAACCTATTACTTAATTATCAATAGATTTTATGACGCTATCCAGTTCGAATATAGTGTACATAATTTACAGAGAACCGTAAAAACTGTCATTGGATTTTTGTAAGCGCTTCAAGATACGTTTGCCGTAAAACTGTAGAATAAAGGTTGTATTTCTTCATACACCTATGGAGCGGTAACGGACTAAAATACTTTACCGTCTTATATACGCTACATAATAATATATGTTTAAAAATAAAATCAAATGAAACAAATCAAAGAGGCGTAAAGTTTTGGATAACATAATGTATAAAATGCCTTCGGCATTACTTACTTAAATCTCAAATGAATTGATATGTAAAACTTGTATAACGTTAAATGATTTTTCATTTACGCTAATCTTCACACATTGGGCGTATATCGCCCCCTATGAGAGGGTATGGCTCTCACTTTATTCCCATACTTTGTCAATGCTATATATACTCAATCTCTGTCTATCCTAGGAGCCTATACTAATTACAGTGACTGGCACTTTAGTACTAGAAAATAAATTGTTATTTTAGTGCGAGTAATATTTTAGGATAACTGTCAACGACTAGTAACGTTCTGTCTGTCTTATGGTAATTTTTAGATTGGAATTTCAGACACGCAATTGTCTCTTTCGCTCTTAAAGTAATTTAACGTTCAATGCTTGATGGAAAACGCTTTATACACGCTAACACATCTCCTGTAAGCTTCGTTCTTTCTATCGTGTCTTCCAGGACACCGAACCCTGAAGGTATCAGGTTAACTAACCTTGTAATACCTTGGCTGGTTTTGTTCATGGAGTGAAGATCCGGCTGCCAAGCCTTCTTTGCCAGTGGTCATAGACCCTTGTAAATTTTCGTATGTATTAGCACAGTTCAGACGTTTCGAACTCACGGGACTCTCAAAAGGATATAAAACTTTCTTTAGGATATACGCTTTGGTTATTTCTATTTTTCAAATCTTTTCGCTTAACGTAAGGAAGTATTTGTATACAACAAGCCTAAAACGAACGGTACTTAGAATTTGCTTAATTTGTTTTGAAGTAGGCTATTAGTTAATGTATCGGATTCTTTATAGTTTCTTGAAGTTAGGGTTTCTACTTCGTCAATATTCTACTTGCCTGCAACCTCTCAATGATACTCTCTCTCAAATTTATTAGGTCCCGTTTTTAAGAACCGAAATTACTTATAAACCGAATGCCTAACTATATTTTTCGAGAACTCTAGGGTATTCCATAAATTTATTAGTAGAAACATTCTTATGGATTGAAAGTTTAGTGTGAAAAAGGCTAGTTGCAAATGTCATCTTATAAAAAATTAAATATCTAAATATCAATTATTCAACTCTTTCTTAAATAATTAGCATCATTTAGTTTTAGCTGTTGATATCAAATTATGAGAGTAATAAGTATAGGTAAAATTTTATAACCTGGCACTTGGGTAAAAATTTTGAATTCGTTATCTATAAGACATTAGGCACTGTCACCATCCGTCATCAGGGCAATATATCGCAGCCTACCCGTCTCAACCATTAGACAATCAAGCTGCGAAGCTTATGCGAACGCCATATTTTCATTTTTTTGTACTTCGTACCCTGCATTAAAAGTATTAATAAGTAACAAAATCATAAGTCACGGAAAGTTCAAGAGTTGAAAACGACCGGCGACTACCTCCGCCCTCTCCTCTTTCTCGGCTTCACATAAAGGCCCGCAGCCCTCAAGTGCCAGCCTATAAACTTTCAACTATAGTATATGTTATTTATTTAGCTAATTTACATTAGTGTTCTCAGATAGACGTACGTAATCACTCATTTACCTAACGCTATTTTGTTATGATTATTAATATCGATTATTATTGATTTATGATTGTTATTCATCTTTGCACACCCCTCACTCAAAGTAAGTCCATCAATCCGTCTCTAAACACACCCATAACAAACACCCAGAGACAGACATTATTATTATTACTAAATATTACGTCGATATAATACTTTATTAATAAATTTTACTAGGCTATTAATTGATATTATGATATTACTTATCCAACAGCCTCAAATATATTTCCTGAGTTTATAATATATTTATATTCCATACATAATATGCCTGTATACTTTGTAAAAGTATTGTACTAATTTATGGTTAGTATAAATTTGAATAGTTGTTTATTTAAAGTTTAGCAATGACGTATTAAATTATTCATGATGCTAGCAACTTAGCGGTTCGGGATAGTTTTTGTCGCGTCAGGAGATCATGACATCATAATTGAATTGACCTAAAAGAAACAATTGCTTGGATAAGGGTCGTTCACACTTATCTGAAGCATGGAGACTATATCACAATAACAAAGGTCAAGGACACTAAAACTTTTAAAAAATAGTTTCTTGAATTATCGGTGAAAAACGTTTATCCGCAAAACAAATATATTTGGGACAACAAAATGTTCGTCATTTGGAAGCAATGGGTTAAAGCTGTAACCAAAAGCAATAATCATTCTACTTGACCTTAATATACTCGTACAAGGTTCCAGTTTACCCGCAAAGCAGCGTTAAGCCGTAATCCCAAGCTAGAATCAGCTGTGTATAATCTATCTCTTGAACATCAAACTTAGATCTTGTTATGATCAACAAGGGCTATCTTGTTATACTTGTATTAGGAGGGTTTACTTTGTCGTCTTAAGTTAGGCAGTAGCGATATGTTTGTTACTGTACTTAATTATTATTTTTATTTCTATTTATAATAATTTTTGGTTTTTATGATGTTTTTATTTATTCTTCTTTTTTTTGAAATCTTTATAAGGTTTTAGTTCTTACAAGTGTATAGCATTTTTTTTACAAAATATTTGTTTGAGTATTACAACATCTTCAACTTATCAAAATTTATGTTTTGTGTGTGGTTCCCTGGTGTCATGTAAGTTACTCCTTCTAATTTCTTATTAGGAATTTTAAAATAGTTTGCGTTTTTAATAAATAAATATTTTCATATGAGAGGCTTTTTAATTTTTGTTCTTAAAGCTGTAAACATTTTTTTGAAAATCACAGCTTTGTTATGTCCTTAGCAATAATTTTATGTAAAACTCTAACTTAATCGAATCGATTCAATATAAACCACTTCCTTGTAGCTTTTCCCCGAGATTCAAGTTTGCATGTATTTGTAGTATTTAATAAAACGTTAAACATGCAATGGTTGAAGCTTGATATACGAGTATCTTTCGGAACATCGTGACACTCTCTTGTCGCAGTGGCTTATGGGTGGACGCGTGGATGGGTGATTGACAAGGATAATCCGACTTTGACAGTTTGTTGCAATGACTGTCACATGTGGTCACTGGACATACAAAGTCGCCCCGGTCAGACATGCCAGGCCATGTTAATACATGCATTGTGGTGTGTCGTTCCGTATTTCAATTTTGATCCCGGTTTTTCCAAATGACGAGTTTCCATGTTCTTAGTTTCGCTCCAATAACATTTACAATAACTTTAATAACAGGTAATACAAATTTGTTTATCTGTTTCACGTTTGGGATTAACGGTTGTTACTTTGCTTTACCCAGTTATGAATTGTTCTGTAAACTACTACAAGATTTAATTGCCTATTAGAAATTATCGGAAAAGGTATACTTTTTCTTTAAAAAAAATGGAAAATACTCGATAAAGTGGTAGCCAAACCCTATTTTATTCTTTTGCTAAATCATATCAAAAACTCATTTTTTACAAGTAACAAAAAATTGTAAGATCTCAAAAATACATAAATAATTTCTTAATATTCAACAAATTTGAACAACTAGAATGCTAATTGAACAATAATTGATACAACAACACATATAATTAAATGAAAAAAATGTCGGTCTTTAAACACAGCACTATATACAACTATAATTACATAAAGATATTTTACACCATATCTACAATGTGTCTAGTCAGGTTGGGTTTGTTTGTACAATAAGTTATCCATATATAAGTCAAAATTAATGTATCGTTAAATTATATACTTTGGCATACTACGATATGCATTAGCCCAATATAGTATCAACTCTTGGTATAATAAAATTAACCGTCTTTACTATACTATATTACTATTTAGCAAAATTTCAATTACGTTTTAAAGTATCCTCCGGTCAGGTTAGATTCTATATAAAATAAACTGAAAAAAAAATAACCCACGGAAGCTAGCGCGTATGTTTTTATACAAGCCCTCATATGTTTTTGGCAAGGAATTCAATGCGACTCAGCACTACTTCCTAATCTCATTGGTGACTAAATCCAGCCTAACTGGATTTATTGAAGGTGTATTTTAATGAGGGTGGCTACATTAACAATTTAATATAACCAATTTTGGATATTATTGGAAAGTTTTAGTGTATAGGTGGGTTTCCATAACGATTCATTATTTAATAATTAGACCTATTATTTAAGGAAGTGAAATTAAATACAATCAATTGTTTGTAGTTTGGAAGGAAACCACGAGGTAAAATTGTAGTGGGTCATCAATTTGTTGGATATTTTTTAAATCTGTATAATAATGGCTAGAATAGATGGACTTCATAAATATCAAATTAATTAATGAAAAATACCACACAAAGTAATGTTAGCGGTTTGTAATTAAATGTCTTTAAGAACGTTAGATTTGTAAGTTGGATGCATTGGTTTTATTAAATACATAGTTATGAATATTTTAAATATTATTTTTAGTAATAATATCCATAATACAGGAACCAAAGAAGATTTAGAGACACTTTTATGTTGTGTTCCTCAGGGGAAACTAATGAAAATATTTATTTAAACATAGGTATGGAAATATATGTTCGAGAACGAGTTTACCTGGCGAAATATTTTGCATGTGTTTCAGTTCTCTATTACAATGAAACTGTATTTTATTCGAAGACCGATATTTAAGGGGGGGACTAAGTGAATTGTATCTAGTATTAACTGACAAATTGAACAAAACCTGTCTTAGACCTGTAGCCACAGTGATGTTTAAATTATTTGACAATTTCCTCAAACTTCGCGAAAATTAAAGTACGCGAACTTTAAAGTGAATAACCAAAACGTACAATATGTAAACAAACCTTGTAGATATTTCAATTCTGAAGAGAATTATGCAAAATAATGAATAATGTATGCAATATGAAGAGAAATGGACTAAATATTAATTATGACGTCAAGCCTTGTATCATAACAAACTACTGGAATAGCCTACTTGTGCCTGGGTTTTGTCGGATATACTGAGTCACTTAAGTAATATTCTTTATTAACGTGATGATGGTCTTCGGTAGAAACATAAGTCCCTAATATAAACAAAACACTGGTATTGTCAATTTCTATTTAGGTCAGCAACTAAAACTGTTATTTTAATTACTTTTGTATATAAGTAACACTGACCCAGTAAACTATGAATCGCCTAAAAGACGTTGAAAGGCATGTTAATTTTAGCTAAACTTAATTTAGTATCTTATAAACATATTAATAGCCGAACATATAGTAGTCGATCGAGAAAAGTGTGACAATAAAAGTTCTTGACTGAATGGCTTTTATTCAAGTGCACTCGGATATACAATAATTTTAGTTTTTTTCTCTCTGGTGACAAATATCGGAAGGTACAACGAGAGATAGGAAAGGTAAAAATAAATCGGAAGATTTTCGGACGGGAGAGTAAACCACGTACAGCTTTTAATGGGAAAAGCATGAGTTTACAAATATAAATCCAAATATTTAAAATTTGTAGAGTGTTTGTTAGCAACCAAAACTTAGAATGATTTCATTGAAATGTTTTAAGATAAGATAAAAATTTGTACTCTATAGTACTTTCGTACTTATAAAATACACGTTTAAAAACATTGTTACATTGTCGGGAATCTGTTTTGCTAAGAACGCATCTCTGTTATATAGAATAATATTTGTCTGATAACATTATTAGCTGGGGAGTCACGTGCCCCCATGTGCCCTCCCGGGCTACGCCATTGAGACTTACTGTATCAGAAATCTTCCCAGGTATGTACTCAATAATTACCTGGGGATATGTTTAGTGATTTGATAACGCATAAGACTTACACATACATAAATATATTCATTCATACACACATATATATATATATATATATATATATATATATATATATATATAATTATTAAATTTAAAATATTTCAAAAACAAGAATACTTTTAATGAATATATTTATTCAAAGCTTTTCGCCGATAAAATAGTACCAGCATCTTTAAGAAAATAATTATCTAATAAAATATATTTACCTACTAAAAGTATTTTATTATATAATTATTTTCCTGGAGATACTGGTATATTTTATCAGCGATAAGCTTTGAATAAATATATTCATTAAAAGTATTATTGTTTTTGAAATATTTTTAAATTTATAAACTATATTACAAGAAAACATTTCACCATATTTAATATATATATATATATATATATATATATATATATATTAATATATTTTATATATATATATATACATAGACTACAATACTTATAAATAAAGCAACATAGCATAAAATAAAGTTATGCATTAAAACAGCCACATAACCACATTAAATCAGCTATTTATGAATCAGCTTATTTTAAGCCATTAAGCAAGTTTCAAGATAAAAAATATATTGTATATTTTGCCCCTTTTTTGAAGTGTTTCGCCCCATATAAAATATAATTATTTCATTAATGTACTTAATAATATATTATTTCTAAAAACTGTATTTACATCAAGTGTGACACAATATAAGTTTTAACAAATGTATTTGTGCCTGAGTGGCTGAATATAAGACTATTTTATTATAAATTAAAACACACACACACACACACACGCACACACACACTCACTCACACACACACACACACACACACACACACACACACACACACACACACACACACACACACACACACACTCACACACACACACACACACACACACACACACACACATATATAAGGAGCGTATAAACTAATAGGAGCTGAGAAAAAAGTTTTGCAAAATCTTTCGTCACTTGAATGAACGTTTCATCGCTATAAACAAAAGAAAATGTTCTCGCTATCTTACTTACGCATTCAGATATATTTTTAATTATAAATTGTAACCTTAATATTTCAACAGAAATAAATGAGGTTGCCGAGTTTGTTGTTGAAACATATTTAGCTAATATTGTAATGCTTGAGTATTTTGTAATATAGTTATTATTTTATCAACGAATGAAGAGCTCAAGTCTAGTTGAAAAGAATATGTTGTTTTATTCTTATAAAAAATGTAATGTTTTGTAATGGCCTCTATAAAAACAATTGAATATTATTACATCAAGGAAACCCTAGATGTATATACACGTGTCTGTGGCTTACATAAGGTAGTGTTTGTCATCCGCCCGTAGAGTCGTGTGGTTTGTTCAGGGGTTATCCGGGCTTTGTCTTACACATTCACAATGCTCTGGCAGCCCCAACCCCTATGTAAGGTTTACAGCTCCCTGGCCTTTATGATATATATGCGCTACATATATGGTGTGATTATTTGGTGTACCGAAAACCAATGGAAACGTGAAATCAGTAGCTTCTATGTATCATCAGAAATGTGTGACATCGTTAAAACACAAGCCTTTGCCTTTACTTCCAAAGTTTGTAAGTCCGAATTTGGGATTGAATTCGTATCATTGCGTTCATAGCTTCCTGTGTAGGACTATTAGTTTATTTTACATTTTCTTTATTTCTTATATTCAATGTGTCTATTTCAAATTTATTTCTTTGTACTTTTTGTCAATCTCTCTCATTTACCTTGTGTTTAGGATACTCTGTTTTATATATTATATGTGATGGTAATAATAAAAAAACAGGTGATTAGGGAAACTGTCACTGACTCTTGGAAATTACTTGTGACAGAAACACTAGAGATGAGGTCGTGACCTCACGATACAGGTTTTATTTAGGGACTTAGCCTCGGAAGATGTTAGTATGATAAATAACGTGGACAGTGAAGGGGTGAATTTTGAGTTTATCTACCCAATAACATTTTTAGGAATATAGAGGATGGCAAATATGGGTGAAAATAATACAAGCAAAATATCTGTAAATATTCCGGCATATAGAGAAGGTCATAAGAAACAAAACAAGAGAATAATACACCACGAACATTATAGCTGTCTTTAGCTAGGCCTACTACCAGGGACGTCTCTGAAGTAAGTTACGCTATTTTTATAATTCCTAATTACCATCGGGAAACTTCTGGGAGTCGTGAGGAACTGACGTCTGGGTATAGTGACAACACTGTTACATTCTTATGCGTACGGTATGCGTCGATCAAACGGCCATTGAAGCTACAGCCACTATGGAGCTAACACTTGTTTCTGCCACCGTTTTCGAAGCTCGTGGTGTTATTATTTTATTAACGAAAAAAAATAAATAAGTCTTTGATTGTTGATGATTATGGTGAAGATATTATGTCAAGGCCAAGGGTTTCACGATGAAGCCAGTCATTCATTGAAAGTAGAACAACATTATATTATGAACAACGAAGTAGAAGAGCTATTAGTCAGAAAGAAGAGAACGATGACAAAGTAGGGGCTGAAAAACTCTTATTTAAGAAAAATGTACACTAAATACAAATTTTCTATCGAAACCTTATATGTTAATGTATTTTTGGATGCGATTCAGTGGGATTACAGAGACGAATACATGCGGGTTGTTTGAATACATCATTAGTACATATGGACATAAATGCTATAATGGTATGAATAAGTATATTAATTTTTAACGTAAATTTAATATGCCAAATTGTAAGCAGATATTTAGACTGGAATTTTGAAGTTAAATATTTCCTCATACTGGCATAATACACAGATAGCTTCAAAAACTTTATCAAAATACTTTAAGGGAGTTAATGATGAAAACAAAATAATTTTCAAAACGTCATTTTACGATTTTCAGTTATTATTTATTATACTTGGCTTATAAATTAATTGTCTTTTCCACTCACTTTATATTTTTCCAAATGTAAAACCTGAATCAGATAGTCTCGTAAACCTTATATTAATAGTTTTTATATTAGTAAAGTTAGATAGGGTGTAGTAAGATAGAACACCACATAAAATGCCATTCAATTGCTGTAGTGTCTGTGAGTACTCGCACAAACATTAAAGCAATAAGAATAAAACAAAGATGACGTCATTTCGTGGAAACTAATTTAAATAAAAAACTTTAAAGTATTTTAGGATGTTTAATGTGAAAACGTCTATATTGTCGCCTACATAAACCTATTGAATGGACGCAAACTTACGAATTCGTGACAGTATAATTTCCGACCCGGTACGCTATGAGTGACCTATAAGTAAATTAAATCATAACATACGATTTCGTGCAACTGCTGATTTTGTGCTATAGGTTATGTTGTAGAAGAGCTGTTTCAGGGTATATTGCAATATATTGAACATTGTAAAGGAAAAAATATTATTCAATAATTATGATTATTTGATTAACATATTAAACTTGGAGCCGGGGCGCCATGTCTTACTGACCCGGAGCAAGGAAATTATGTTTTCACGGTTGAAAGAAATGCACTAGAAACCTAACGCTTTGTCTAGCTGTCTATTTTTGCCTCCCAGCCAACGCTTAAAACAGTCGATTTTACTTCAGTGTTTATTTACAATTCGGGTCTGACAGACTTGTGTTACTGCGATTCGGATCAGGCAGACTAGGTTTGTCTTACTGAATTTTGTGATTTAAAATAAATAAAAAATATTTTCTTAGTGTTTATGAATGATTTGTTCGAATAAGATGTTATTGCTATCGGCAAGAGGTGAATTATCATTAAGAGGCCAGATTTTCCAACCGGATCAGAAACACATAACACTACAGAAGTGCAAATTCCAGAGGACAGGTTTGGCTGGTAAATAAATTCGTCAAGATACCAGACGTTGGTTTCGCTATTTATATTCCAATCCGTATTTCTTCTGCTTTACCCCATTTTGAGTTCACTGTTTTCCACCACAACTTTACGATTCTCCACGTTCAACTCTTTGCTTGCCCAGCACCAACTGTCTTTCTGTTTGTTTTTGGTTTTCTATTGTCCGCTCAAATAACTGATGTCCTTGGCTTAAACAGTAATGAACTCATTGTTTTGAAAACTTAGTGTATTCATCTCGTACCTGCATCTCATATATTTCAGTTTGTATTTAATAGTTACCTCCAACTATTAACAAGAAGAGATGATCCCCAAACTATTTCATAAGGTTATAGACCAACTATAAGGTAGGAAATTACATCACAAACATAATTATGACATAAATACAAATTATTTCTTAAACAAAAGGAACTTTTCTTTCCTTCCGTGTAACAGTAATTATTATTTTTCCAAAGGAAAGAATAAAATCCATTTTTCAAAAACGATGAGACCAATAAAAGTAAAGGAAATAAAGCTAAAGGAAAACTTCAAGAGTTGAATTAACTAAGGCATAAACATTTTGGGCTTAAGTCGGCCTCTTGTTCTTGTTTTGTTCGGAAAAAGGATTATTTGCTTCTTATTGAAAGGAATATATATATTTTTTTTCATAATCGGTTAATTTTGTTCGTCAGTCATTTGGCAGGCAGTGTGTACGCATTTGACTTAAGTAAGAGCAGCGAGCAACATAGAAAATGAAAGCGACCAGAAAGAATTTCTATTTCGCCATAGGTGAAATAAAATGGAAAATTTATTCAGGAAATAGTTCCCCTGTTCTACCCGGTATAAACACTAAGATACCACCATTTTGTTTTACAATTATTTTCAATCCCATGTGAATAGTAAAAACATTAAAAAGACAAACTTTTTAAACGTTTTTAGCTATGAATGATTGAATGAGTCACAGCAGATAAACTTTTTACAATCTATAGAATGTTAATTAATTAGGCAAGTTTACAAATCACCGTCTCTAATTTATAATAAAAATAATTTTAATTAGATTTTGAGATTGTGTGTAAGCTAATTCTCAGGCTTTATGCTACCGAAAACATTCCCACCTGTTTATAAATAAATTCCCACAGCCCTTTGACAGTAAATTTCTTCTAAATTTGTTTACAAACCAACTACATGAAACCTGCCACCGAGCGAACTTCGGTGTATAAATGAAAAGGGTATTTCAGAGGACTAACGTAACGTTGTCTCTCGGGGCTCGCTGTGATGACCATTAATGTCATTAAGAATTCATGGCGCCGAATTCAATTCGTGTTGCCGATGATTAGAGCCTTTAGCAATTCAAAGGTTACAGAGAAGAGCTTTTGCTTATAAGTGAAAACTAACTTTTGAATTTCTAATTTCCGGCGCTGCACAGTGCAAAATAATTTTTTGTAATACAATACCTGTACCTAAATATAGAATAACTGTGTAAAACATTTTCTGAACATTATGAATCTATTCAGAAGTTTTAAATACAATTTAACAAATGTTTATATTTCAATTTTGAAAATTGTTTTTTAATATTTGGTGTTGTACTGAATAATTCTGTTAGTTTTCTTTCAAGGGAACTAAACATCTTTAAAATTTTGTTTTTACTTATAGGCGGAAAATAACTTTTTACTTTTTAACTTCCGTCGTTGGACAGTACTAAATATTTTTTTGTAATACAATACCAGTACCTAAATATAGAATAACTCTGTAAAACATTCTCTGAACTTAATGAAACTTATTCAGTTTTAAATACGATTTTACAAATGTTAACATTTCAATTTTTAAAGCCTGTTTTAAATAATAAAGTGTAAAAAAAAGCATTATTGATTAGTCCTTTTAGTTTTCTATTAAAAGACTAAAAATCTTTAAAATTATTTTTTTTATTATTTTAAAATTCACATTTTAGGAACTGAAAACAAATAACTCATTTCAAATCTGTTGAACGTTTAATTTTATAGAAAATTTAATCTTCCTGACGTGAAATATTTCCCCTTTTTTCCAGAAACATGCAACCCACTAGATATATAGTTGACAATAAATCCCCAAGTCGTGGATAGTGCTACAGATTAAAGTAATAAAATATTAGGATGCAGAACATTCGTTTTGCTCTCGCCGTTGCACTTTTTGTATTTAATACATGTTTTATATTCAGAAGAAGTCGCAATCTATATTACTTTTCTGTCTTTTTGTACGTATCGATGCGATTGTAGAGTTTAGGATCGATCAGCTCAACGGGTTACTTTTAACTTTATATTTGATTGCATTTATGTTTGTACGAATAGGTAATGCGTAGCGAGATTAAGCTCATGCTTTTACATCTAGATAACTACGCCTAAACAATTCGTGCTATAAATTGCATTACTGTCTCAACTTCAAACGTTTTCATAATGTTCTAGGTTAGGCTGTAACACTGAGTTTGTATCTGAATAGGTGACTTTAATGCTGCATCAAGGTACAGGTGATTGCGTCACTTTTATAAGTTCGGAGATATTTTTGGCAAAGTATTCTCAATCTTGTAACTAGCTTCATTGAAATCGTTATTTAATTTTTTTAGTTTTCGCTCTTCCTAACACTATGTTCATGCTCTCTTTTTGATTATGCCTTTGCCGTTCAAATTCAATGAATATTTATTGTATCAACACAACTTTTTATAATTAAAACCAATCTCGTTATTTGTTAAAAAGGAAAATTCCATTTTCATCGGTAATAAGACGAAGATTTCCTTCCACTTGTGTTTAGACGGGATTACATTTGTCTTGTTTCAAAAAAAAACATTTCTCAACAACAGTAAACATAAAACCAGTGCCAATTAAGGCAACAAATTGAAGAGCCGGAAACATTACCAAACAAGAGTCTTCACCTTCGTAGAGATAAGGTTTACCTCTGATATTGAACTAGATTCGTGATCTACATATCTATATTGAGCTAAAGGTAGATACCACTATATCAATACATACATTCACAGAAATTTTATGTATTTCGCAGACAAAGTTTAAACGCAGCTCTAAGTGTAACAAATGCTCAACTCTAAAGATCATAAACACGCCTACAGAGCTTAAGTACTGTATTTCTGAGTACGATAAAAGATGACGTCATACTTTGTCTCATCATTTGTGTTAATAATAATGCAAAGGAATAACAATGAAGATGAATTTCAAAACATATTTTGTTTTTAAAAACGCAGAGCTTGTTCATTACGACAAAATAATCAAGATTCGGATAACGAAATGTAATAAAAACCTTGAAATAAATGTACCTGCAACGCTTCTGTTGTTTGTGAATATTTCTGTATTGGGAATAACTGAAATAATTGCCATTCTTCAGTTGGAATATTTACGAGTCATTGCAACTTTAAAATCATGACTCTAACACGAGCCACAATCGTATATGACTCTGAGAGATTTAAATCTGTAGGATTATGTGAAACATAAGTTCATTGTTGAATTTAAGGAAACTGTATCAAAATTAAAAAATACAAGCTAATACATTTTCTTAAAGCATAATTGTTTTTAAAAATATAACAAATGTTAGCTTAAAAACTAAAAAAAGTATAAGGTTTCATTATTTTGACATAGGTTGGACTTGGACTGGTCACCTGATCGGGAAAGTTAATGCCGGCAAAGGCAATAAAAGCGCCAATTAAAGAAAACTCTTTGTAGAGCCGGAAGAGCTAAGGCCTAAACAAACTGGGATTAAACCTGCCTCTTATTCTTGTATTTTTCCTAAAAGGATGCTTTACTCCTTTTCAGAGGAAATGGAGAATAATTGTTTTGGTAAATTGATCTTCAGTTAAGTGATATGGCAGGCATTGTAAACGCAACTAATTCAAAAAAGGCAGCGAGCTCAATACAAAACGAAATTGTGCAGAGAGAAATTATTTAACAGCTAAAATAAATATTCAAAATGATTTATATTTATGAAAATGTATAATCAAAATTTGATAAATAAATTGACTAAACAGATGCAAATCAAATAAAACCATGTAATACCTTTAAGAATTCAGATTATTATTATTAGTGTAATAAATTGGCAATCATGTAAAATCAAGAATTTGTTTACACAAGTTGTGCAGTTAGAAACTGTATTGTGGATAAAGTTGCTAAGTGGTTATATATATATATATATATATATATATATATATATATATATATATATATATATATATATATATATATATATATATATGTATATATATATATATATATATACATCCCGCTATCAATATGGCAGCATTTCATTTTGCAACCATATGGCAGCCACTCGAAAGAGAGGAGTATAAATGTTTTTCGTCGTGTATAATTTATTTCTAATAAACATGATACTACTCCATGTACTTTAATTTTGTAAAATCTTAAAAATACAAAATTGACTGAAGTACTATCAATACGGCAGCATTTCATTTAGGCATCTATATGGCAGCCAGTGTATATTTTCGTTCAGTCTAATAACAATATGGCAGCCGGTGTGTATATTATTCCCACGCTACTAACTATACGAGAACCAACAGTGTTGCCACTATGGTGCTACTATCTGACTAGTCAAATGTTTAGACTCTATGACACGTGTGTGTAATCAAGGTAAAAACACAAACATTAGTATGGCCCTTCTTCATTTCAGCTGGCCAATTATTTACTCAACTCACATAAGTCTTAGTTGTTAGTTTTCATAAACGTGTACAACTATCGAAAGCTGACGGGAATACAAGTGTGTGCCTCTACAGGAGTAGCAAAAGGATCAATTACGGTCAAATATCGGAACAAAAAAAAGCTAGGAAATAATCAATTGGGATGTTTTTAAGGATGCTGAGTCCACTACTGTGAACAAAATTAAACGGGGATGAACGGGTGGGGCTCTATAGGAGTTATAAAGGAGTATTGTGACTTTGGGTCAAAATGACCAAAGGCAAAAAAAAACTAGAAAATGATCTGTCGGAGGGTTTTAATGGTGCTGAGTCTTTTACCGTTATCGAACGTAATGGGGATACACAGGTGATCCTCTATGGGAGTAGCAAATGATGAATTGGAGTATAAATGTGATAAGGCAAAACAAAGCTAGAATATGATCAATCGTAGTGTTTTGGAGGTAGCTGAGTCCAATACCGTCTTCCATATTAATCGGGAATGCACGGATGTGGCTCTACGGGAGTAGAAAAGGGGTAGAATTTTGGTACAATTGTCAGAAGGCAAAAAACAATTGAAAATGATCATTCGGGTGGGTTTTAATGGTACTCTGAGTCTTTCACCGTTATCGAACGTCAATGGGGATACGGGGGTGACCCTCTATGGGAGTAGCAAATGATGAAATGGAGTATAATTAATTGTGACATGGCAAAACAAAGCTAGAATATGAAAAATCGTAATGTTTTGAAGGGTTCTGAGTAGAATACCGCCTTCAATATTATAATGATATGCTCGGATGTGGCTCTACGGGAGTAGAAAGGGGATGAATTGGGGTAAAATTTTCAGAAGGCAAAAAAACAATGGAAAATGATCACTCGGGTGTTTTAAAGGTGCTGAGTCTTTTACCGTTATCGAAAGCCAATGGGGATACATGGGTGATCCTCTATGGGAGTAGCAAATCATGAATTGGAGTATAAATCTGAAAAGGCAAGACAAAGCTAGAGTATGATCAAACGTAGTGTTTTTTAGGTTGGTGAGTCCAATACCAACTTCCATATTAATCGGGAATGCACTGGTGTGGCTTTAAGGGAGTAGAAAAGGGGTAAATTAGGGTAAAATTGTCAGAAGGCAAAAAAACAATTGAAAATGATCATTCGGGTGGGCTTTAATAGTGCTGAGTCGTTTACCATAATCGAACGTCAATGAGGATACACGGGTGACCCTCTATGAGAGTAGCAAATGATGAATTGGGGGTATAATTGTGAGAAGGCAAAAAAAAACTAGAAAATGATCAATCGTAGTGTTTTGGAGGGTGCTGAGTCCAATACTGTCTACATTATTACACAGGGATGCTTGGGTGTTGCTCTACGAGAGTAGAAAATTGCTAATTTGGGGTAAAATTGTCAGAAGGCAAAAAAAATATATAATGATCACTCGGGGAGTTTTAATGGTGCTGAGTCTTTTACCGTTATCGATCGTCAATGGGGATATACGGCGGATCCTCTATGGGAGTAGCAAATGATGAATTGGAGTATAGACCTAATTGTGAGAAGAGAAGGTAAAATAGAAGTAGAATATTATGACTTGTAAAGTGAAACATTCAACCAAATAAGATTTTATTTTGGTATTTTTATCCTTTGGAGGGAATGAACCAGCTGAAGTAAACAGATACTATCATGAAGTAACTATAATGGTCCCTGTCACAAGATTAAAACTGATAAAACTGAATGATGTGGTCATCCTTTCAGAGATCGAAAATAAACATTACACAAACACGTACCTGACGGGTTCTATCCCAGGCGCTACTTGGTCACGTGTTACAATGCGACATTTATACCGCCATTTCTCCCTCTAATTTCAACATACAACCACACGGGACGTCTCTTTACAATCTGTTTAATTTCAGCTACAATAATACATAGTTGTCTTAAGTTGTCTTAGAAATTGTCACTCTGATTGTTAAAATTCTATTATTCGTTATTTTTAATATGAATTAACGAAATGAAACAACAAATTTATTGTTTGTAATAAAAACAAATATCCACAAATAAATTTAAACCCTCAATTTAATTCATTTCTTTATTTAGGCTAGTACACACGCCACTGTCTCATAAAAGATATTACTCTCTTTGACGTATGTTTTGATAAAAAAAGGAGGCACTTGCTAAACCTATGCCTTACGGGTCGCGTTCTTCGTATCATTCTTCCAGGTCATTGGAAAAAATTATAATTAATAAATCCACCTATTTTAATCCTTGCTATTTAAACATTTCCCCGCCCCATTGAAGGTGTTCAATGCTCTGTCGAATATTAGGAATAGTTCTCCAGGGAAACAATACAGGAGTGCAAGTAGACGATTGTTTTGTGAATCAGCAGGTTAGGTGTAGACCGGTATCCATCGATTCTCTAGATTGGTTACATGTTTTCAAAGCCCTCAACAGATCTGCAACTAAATGAACGGTTTCATCTTTAACAATATTCAATCTAGATTTCCAGGCGTGCACTACACGGGATAAACGCCAAGTACGAATTCAACTTTTTTCTTCTGAATTTCTCATTTAATTATCAGTGTTAGAGTTAGTACACTAACTTCTCTTATATCCTTTACTTTACGAAAGTACATTTATTCTCATTTAATTTATTTGATCTCATTGAGCTTTCTGCCACAATTTTTAAATTCTATTTCTTTCGTGTTACAATCTTTTAAGAGTTTTTGCAGTTTAAGAACGATTTTGCAGAATGTTTAGACTAATACATCGAATTTTCCTCAACATTTCTTCTTCAGTGTATTAAAAATAATGAAAATTTCAATTTTAAGTTTTTACTGCTTGTAAAAAAAATATTAAAGGATAAGTAAAGGGTTGGCATAAAGTTTATTTACAGTAAGTTTTAAAAGTTAGGCCTATAGTAGAAAAACTACAAATATTGTATCACCTTTACCTCAGGTAGGTAACCAGAAAAATCTAACTATATTGTACATTGTAAATAAAAGAAGGCTTTTATTTGGTCGAATCTCATCTAATGTTAATTTCTTGTTCACGTAGGCCCATCGAACACGTCCATATTTTATAGGTTCAAACGAGCACAAATTACCATTTTCGGGTAAAAAAATTAAACATTGAAATAATAGTTTTTCTGTACTTACGACAGCCAAATGTAACCAAAAAACTGTTTTATTTTTCTGTGAGCATATGCTTTATAAGGGTGCATATAGTATTCTAACAAGTAGTAAAATTTTCACGAAGATGTGACATTTTAGTGCCAATACCAATCAGTATAAATATTAAATCAAGATAAGGGCAAAACATTTTAAGTATTTATATAAGGATTTATGTATCATAGGTGGTTTTCTGCCAATAAAACTAGAGAGCAGTTCAGGTGGTGTAAGCAATGGTGAATATTTAAACTTCTTTAATTCTACATCTCTAAAGAATGTATGTAAGGATATAGTTATTCCCAATGTATATTGCATTGTAGACATCACGGTGAAAAACGATTTCGGTAAGCAATGTAACACATCTATTTTATTTATCCATCATATTTGATTTGTCATAGGTTGTTATAGGTACAATTGTGTTTGAGTAAAGACCTATTTTTTCTAAAAGTTCTTCTTTAACTACATTCATTAAATTTTCCTGGTAGTCGTTGTTGGCAGGTTAAAAAATTTATTTAATTCCTCCCTTAGATATTTTCCGAAAGGATGACATTTCACCTTGATTGTGATGTTACTTTTATCAAGACACGTTGAATGCACCTGAAAATATATCTGATAAGATTTAAATATATTTTAATCTTCTTTTTTAATTCTATCTTTAACCGTATCCCTCCTGGCTCGCATATCTACAATTTGATTTATTATTATTATTATTATGGTGAAAAAAATTACAAATATTTTGGCGAATATAGCTGAGGAACCAGTCTTTAAAAACTAGCTGAAAAATAGCGTTATGCAGAGTGACAGAATGAAATTAGTCACTACGATGGTATTTCTTGTTAAACAAACAAGACGTAAAAGATAATGACTGTTTTGTAGATTTTTTTTCACTTTAAAAAAATCTCTCCGTTCTTCGGTCGACATGTTACATACATTTTTATAGTTAGTATCAGAATGATTTTAGTTCGTTCGGCTGTGTCTGATCTCAAGACAATGTCTGCTAATACTCAATCACTTCTCAAAACTGTCTCCTTTGTTATATATTTTACGAATCCTATCACTAGCAATACCAGTTAATAAATAACTCCTAATTACAAACTTAATATTTCAATTTGAATATTCTCTATTCTTCGTTGATAGAAAATTACTTCAGTTAAGCAACCCTAACCAAGTGCTTATTAAACGTTTTGTAGTCAATCCTTAGACGTTGATAATCATAATATTTACTACCGATGATCACGGTAATTTTTCACTATACATCAGATTTACTGATATTTTACTGATAATCTCGTTTTATTTTTATGGTACGCGAACAAAAAGACTATCTACGATCAAAACATTGGGCGTCCTGATAAAGTTTACAACGGGCATCGGCTATTTTCTAGCTATAATTGCCGATACTTAGTATGGTATTCATATCGTATAGAATCCTTGCAAGCAAGATTCAGTACAGTGGTCTTGGAGAGCCAAGCAACATTAATTTATGTATATAATGTAATCAATAAAGTTCTACATACGTATTTTGTGCATTCTTAATTATAGTATTAGGGTTCATTAGAACTCCTGTTTTTTTTTCTAATGTACAGGAAGCTATTTCCGTGTAATCCAAGTTTTCGGTAATCCGACGGTGTCTCGGTGCCATCTACCTCGAATTATCCATGCACTACTGTATTTGTTTCCGTACCAATGATCACCATACTTGAACCAGTTTTTCATGCAACTCTAAAGTGAGTGAAAATCCCATAGATATTAAAGTTACTCTTGGGATTAGAATATCGAGGATAAACATAATAGATTTATTACATTGCTTTCTGAAAACGTTTTGATTCCTAGCTACACTGCAAAACACATTGGGAAGAACTATATAATCTTCAGAGATGTAGAAATAAAGAATTTTAAATATTTAATATTGCTTAAACCGCCTGAACTGCTCTCTAGTTTAATTGGCTTATTAACACCTATGATAAATGTATCCTTAAATAAGTACTTAAAATGTTTTGCCCTTATGGTCATAGAATGTGTGTATATATCCACGTGTTCTTTCTTATCTACATTATTTATATCTTTCAAACTATTTTTGAGTATTTGGATGAAAAAAATATATATAATGTTATTATTGATAAAAATGATGTTGTATGGCCTATAAATAACGCTAGCTCTTTAATACCTTGGTCATTCATTTGGAAAAGTTGAGATATTGTTGCCAAGTGTTTCATTATAGTCCTCGATGTAAGTACTTCAGGAATTTGTAAACATGCTATTTTAGGACATACAGCTGTGGATTCGCGAACTTATCTTGGAGAGAAATATGCTATGTATTTACAGACACAATTTTGATATGGAAACATAAACAGCCGACACTCCGAAAGCCATTCTGACGCGTTTGTTTACTTGATGACCAAACTTATCTTAATGTTCCGACAATCCATCTCATACTTTTCCCTTGGGATTCTTAGATACTATAGGATGGATAAAGTATTTATTTTTTAACTTAACTTGCTTTTCAAATTAATTGTCATAGCATCTCTATCAGATTTTAAGAATCTAAAAGTGACTTTTATTTGCTGTATATTCTTACAATTTCGTAACATTGCAAACATGGTAACACTAGTCTGCAACACATGTATTAACAGATGGAACACTTAATATGGCCTACGCCATATATAATTACTAAAGGTTAATACCAATGTATTCAATAAACATATTAATAAAATAAAATATAGACTACCAGCGGCTAAAGTCGAGGATAGAAACAAATATTTCCGTCTTTATACGACCATTTTGACGTTGGGAAGACACCATAAATTATTTACGTTTACGCCGTATGTAAATGAGAGAAAGGGATGGAAAAGATAGAATGCAAAAAGTCAGTTTTTCGGGCCTTCGTCCACGAGAGTACTTGTCGAGTGCGAGCCTTTATCTTTGTTTGGCTTGGACCTATGTTTGTTTACACCAGACAGCCTGATATCACCAGACAATACAAACTGACAACACTCGCACAGATGTTATTTAGGTTCATGTATACAATACAGAGATTAACGAAAGATGATTCAGTATTTATTAACCTTCAACTACCGTGCTGGAATTTCTGTCACATTACTGTTGCCGATTACATCAGAGGCACAAAATGTCTAAGTGTGATTTATTGTGTGGTTTAACAATTTATCTTGCATTTACTTTATAAAAATTGTTTTTGAATATTCTGATTGCAATGGGACTAGTAGGGTAAACGTAGTTTTATGAGAGCAGTCATATTTTATTTACTAATTGAAAAATGTAGTAAATAAAACCTACAGATTTTAGCGCAGTTTAGCTAAAAAGACATATAATCGCACGATAATTAACATACACTAATTATTTCTCGTTCACTGATTGTACACGCTTAACTTTATATACAAGATAACATTTGACACATTATAAGCTTTATTTATGGAAACTGGCATTACAAATAATAACTCAATTTTGACAGCAGTATTTACACAGCAGCTCAGAAAATTCTAGACATATTGACTGTACAAAGACAGCTTACAAAGTGTAACTAGTCTTTCTATTTTTTGTTGCTGGACAAATTCTACATTGTTTATAACAATTTATCTATACAAATAGAAAAATTTGTAAATTTCTGGAGGTTGCAGTTTTTCGAAATCATCTTCATCGTCTGATGGACTTCATTGAGATTCGGTATCATGACCTTTTGCTCAATTACTTCTTCACTCTGTTGCACAATTCCCCTATTCTCTTTCATGCCTTATAAAAGTTGGTCATTAGATACAGCAACTGAATCACTGTCTTCTTCGGATAACCCGTTGCTGATGCTCAGGCACGATGACGGCAGTTAAAGATTAAGCTTGGAATTTGTAGATATTGGCATAATAGGTTTTCTGGATATATAAGCTGATAAAGATAAGTCGATGAAATGATGTGGGTCAAAAATTTCCCTTTTTTGTCGTTTATTCTAAGTTGTATAAGGGTTGAACAAATATAAGGTCTACTTATTTATAGTTTTTTTTTTAATTTACGGTTATAGTAGAAGTTTTACATTAACTGATGGCTGAAAAGTCATTCCGCTGCCCTCGCTAACGATACCATCCTTTTTAAGAGAACAAAAGAAAATAACACGAAAAGATAAGAAAATTAATTACCCGACGAAGAATGAGAAAACAAACATAAATGTTTAGAAATTCTAAGTAAAAATGGAAAGAAAATATATGACAATTAGGTAGACAAATTACATTAAAAAAAAATTAAATAAAAACATTAATTTTTAAAAAAATATCAATTTGGGACAAACAGTTATCTTTTCAAGTTGAATCGTTCAAGCACACAGTCTTTAAAATGCTTAAAGCACATGGACAGGCTGCATTGAAACACTGCTCCAAGTTATAAAGATTACTTTGACAGACATGACGTAAACAAACGTACTAGAACTTCTATCGGTGTGACTCCTGTTTATATTTTCATATCACAAACATTTCTGTAAATAGATGTAGCATAACTTCTGTCCAAGACAAGGTCACGAACCCGACTCTTTCTGTTGGTTATGTTGCATAGTTGGAAACATGCCAATTTTGGGAGATTTATTGTTAATGGGATATATTACCCCAAATCACCCCTTGGTAACCCCGTACATGCCCGGCGAATTTTCATGACGTAGGACTAGGAGCTTCGAAAATCTTCGAATGCCCATGTTTGGGCAATATTTTAGATTCTGGCTAGTTTTACCTAAATTCACCCACAGCGACACCCGCAGTCCCATCTCGGATTGCGCATGGCCAACTTCGGTGCTAGGATTAGACTCAGCATTATTAAAAACCCCGAGTGATGGTTTTATAACGATCCCTTGGCCTCTGACCTTTTTACCCCAATTATCCCTTTGCTACTCCCGCAGAGCCCACACCCGTCCATCCCTGGTCTCTTTCGATGACGGTATTGAATTCAGCATCCTCAAAAACCCCCGAGTGGTTATGTTCCAGCGATTTTTTGAAATTTGACTTTTTCACTCCAATTCACCCCTTTGGTACTCGCGTGGAACCATACTAGTGCATCCCCGGCGACTTTCGGTGACGGCATTAAACTCCGCCTTACCAAAATCCCCCGTGTGGTTATTTTCTAGTAATTTTTTGGTTTTGGACTTTTTTACTCCAAATCATCCCTTTGGTACTAACGTAGAGTCAAAACCGTCCATCCTCGGTGACTCTAGATGACGTCATTGAATTTAGCATCCTCAGAAACCCTCGAACGGTCATTTTCCCGCGATTCTTAGGCATTTGACATTTTCACCCCAATTCATCCCTTTGGCACTCACGTAGAGTCGCATTTGTCCATCCCCGGTGACTTTCGGTGGCGGCATTGAATTCAGCATCCTCAAAAACCCCCGAGTGGTTATGTTGCAGCGATTTTTTTACTTTAGACGTTTTCACCCCAATTCACCCCTTTGGTACTCGTGGGGAACCATACCAGTGCATCTCCGCCGACTTTCGGCGACGGCATTAAATTCCGCCTTACCAAAATCCCCCGAGTGTTTATTTTGTAGTAATTTTTTGTTTTTTTACTTTTTTACCCCAAATCATCCCTTTGGTACTTACGTAGAGTTACATCCGGTTCATCCCCGGTGACTCTAGATGACGCCATTGACTTTAGCATCCTCAAAAACCCCCGAATAGTCATTATCCCGCGATTTTTGGACATCTGACATTTTTACCATAATTCAACCCTTTTTGTACATGGGTTTAGCCTCACCAGTACATCCCCGGTGACTTTCGATGACGGCATTGAATTCAGCATCCTCAAAAACCCCCGAGTGGTCAGTTTCCAGCGATTCTTTGTCCAATTCAAATATATACATTATGTAGTACGATTGATATCTATGTGGATGCCAGCAATGTTGCCAAGTTTGTGGCTGCCATAATGTTAGGGAATGTGTGAAATATACAGTAAATTTATATACAGGAGGCGACTATGCTGCCCCTGGCGGAAATGTTACGAACTTGTGATATACAAATCCCGTTCACTATGCTATCAATACGAGTACCGTTTGGTTATTACAAATTATTTTTTAAAAATTCCGAACGACCATAGAACTTCCAAATACAGATTACCACCAATAAAACACTTCTTATTACACTTATTGACATGATTTTTATTTCAATTATTGTCAAAGGGTGTTACATTATCATGGATTACTATGTGGCAGCCGTATACGGCTGCCACAAGTACCCGGCTGCCAGTTTGAATGCAAAATGACCAATGTATGGTCTCCGTATTGTTAGCAGGCTGTATATATGTATATATATATATATATATATATATATATATATATATATATATGTATATATATATAACGGTTGTTGTTCACTCGGGCCTACTACAATCAAATCTTTGTACCACTTTATTTGTTACGATACAAGACCATATTTAAGCATATATTAAGCCCATTTTATATGATATATTATTAACCATTTACCTAGTCCATTAGTTTTATTTTTGGACTCCAAATTTGTATTGTGAACAGGATACAAATATAATTAAAGAATAAAAATATGGTACAACTCACAAAAATACAATTTTTTATTTCAAACGCGTTTCAACGACTAATTTTTCGTCATCCTCAGTGAAGATACACAAATGAAATTAACAAAAAATATATATATATATTAAACATAGCCTATAAAGTTTTACCAAAGTAAAAACTTTTGTTATTTCTTTTGCTAAAACTGTATAGGTTATGTTTAATATATATATATATTAGTTAATTTCATTTGTGTATCTTCTCTGAGGATGACGACAAATTAGTCGTTGAAACGCGTTTGAAATAAAGAAATTGTATATTTGTGAGTTGTACCTTATTTTTATTCTTTAATTATAACTTTCACTCACAAGCCAGCTCGAATATTATTTATAGGATAAAATTAGTTACAAAGTTTCAGAATTTCTGGACTAAATACAGATTACTCATTCTTTTAACTTTAACGGTACTAAAAAATTTAAACTTCCAATAATCGAAATTGATGAATTGCTAGCTAGCCATTTCAGCGGTAAAACAAACGGAAATAAAATATTTGCAATATAACAGTTATTTAGTCTTAAATCCAATACAGTTTAATCTGAAGAACAGGTTGGATTCGGGGGGTGGCAGATGTCTTATTAATTGGCCTGTAGATTTCCAACGTTTATGGCTTAATATGTGTTCTTTGGCAAGAAGGTAAGAACCGAGCGGTCAGGAGTTCCTTTGCTACACTCTTTCGGTTCAACTTCTTTCATTTTATTACACTTTTAGCAAAGCACAACCACGCTGTACTGTTAAAAATGTATGTTTAAATAGAAACATAGAAAACATTTATTGTGAAAAAAGGTAGTGTAACCTATTTTTAAGACTATACACGTATAATTGTCTAGCTTTTTTTAATGTGGACAAGTTTGAGTGTTTACCTACGTCCTTGGGATGAGTTCAACTTCAATAAAAGAAGCCTATGTTTTATGCAAACCATTTGCATTTTAATATTTTATTTTTAGGCAAGAGACAGTAACTGATTTTTGCAGGCATTCGCACCATTATTAACAAATTAATAGAAATCAATTTATGTGATTATTACCGTACATTATTCTACAAGTATTTATCAGTCACTATACACTTTAGAAAAGTTAAAATTTAGTTGAATTATGCAATTTTGCCGTCCAACATTAAAATCTGTACTTCCGCATCTCAAATGAAAGACATTTAAATAATAAACATAAACATGGGGAACCACGCATTTTATCACGTACTGAGAGGGAGACATTGGCGACTAATTGTTGTTTATAGATTTCTAGAGACCAGTAATTAACACAAAGCAGTATTTTAGACACATTAATTAGAGAGTCAGAGGTGCGAAATTTATTAGTGGGAATTTTGAATAAACTTGATATCTAGAAATAACTCAATTATGATTTTACCTAAAGATGGTAAATCAATTCATATTTAAATACAAAAAACACGCAGAATGTATCATAGATTCAAGTTGTGTGTACTGAATTTATCTGTTCCTAATTTATTTTTACCTAAATAGTTATGCCTGTTTTAAGTTTTGTTTGTATTGGACTTCAAAACTGCTACAAAAAAGTTTTTATCACACAAGCCGTAAAATGTATATAGCTCATTGTGTAATATTTTGTTCTCTTGAATGATATAGTGTAGAGTTTACTAGGTTTCAAAATTTTTATATTTTATCGTACTAAAAAATGCATGAACTAATTGATATTAGCTAATTTTTTCAAAAAATAAAATTCATATTTCTATATAGCTTAAACCACGCAGAATGTATCATCAATTTATGTTGTGTTTGCTGAATTTATCTATTCCTTGTACCTAAAGAGTTATCCCTGTTTAAAGCATTGTTTGTATCATACTTCAAAACTGCTACAGAAAAGTTTGTATCACACCAACCGTAAAATGTATGTAGATCATTGTGTAATATTTTGCTCCATTTATCCTCCTGAAATAGTGCAGAGATTAGTGTAGTAATAAAATAGTGTGTAACGAAATAGTGTAGAATTTAATAGCTTCAAAAAAACGTTTTTCGGGCTATAAAGTGCATGAACATTGGCTTTCATAGACATTATCGAATTTCTTCATAATATGGAGTTCAAAATTAAATAGCCTAAACCACCCAGAATGTGTCATAGCTTCATGTTGTGTGTTCCTGAATTTATCTATTCCTTGTATATGAAGGCCTATATCTGTTTAAAGTTTAGTTTTTAACGGACTTTAAAACTGCTACAAAACGTATTAATCCAACAAAATATACAAAATTAAACGACGAAACAACAGTAATGGTAATGTTACAATTATAACAACGATACAGAAACTAGTATTGATGCAACTAGTGTAACATTTACTAAAATAACGACGAAATAACATTATTGGTAAATTTACAAAAATAACGACGAAACAACAGTAATGGTAAAGTTACAATTATAACAACAATACGGCAACTAGTATTGATGCTACTAGTGTAACATTTACTAAAATAACGACGAAATAACATTATTGGTAAATTTACAAAAATAACGACGAAACAACAGTAATGGTAAAGTTACAATTATAACAACAATATGGCAACTAGTATTGATGCAACTAGTGTAACAGTTACTAAAATAACGACGAAATAAAAATCATGGTAACGTTACAACAATACCATCTATGTAGAAGATTGTGTATTATTTTGTTCTATTGAACCTTTTGAACGAAATAGTGTAGAGGTAAATAAGTTGCAATATTTTTGGTTTTATTCGTGCTAAAAAATATATTAACTATAGTGAATGTACAAAGAGAAACCTGTAGAAGTCTCTCCATGCAAGGTCAGGGGTTTGAGGCAGATGTCCGGAAATATTTCATCGAAACTCTTCAAGCACGTCTAGAATCAGACGAGAGGCGTGGGCGAGTGTTATCGTTGATAAAGACTGTTTTGTCAGTTTTGATAGACCCACTTCAGAAGGTTATGTACTGTTTATTTATACATTTAAAGGTATTTGAGAAAGGCTTTCATCAAGTGTTAGCGCCATTTGTTTACAATGGTCCGTCAGACATCTTCGACTACGGCGGCAAACTTCGCAATCGGCGGCAAGAACAAGTAAAACCTCCATACCCCCTGGAGTCTGACGTTCCGCTTGATCGAAACATGGCCATACGAATTTTACAGTGCTGTTACTACACCTAACGTTTCCCGTCTACCACAACAATTATTAGAAAAAAGGTAACACTATGAGTAAAAAATAGGTAACCATATGAGACGCCGATATTATTTACCTACGCCTTTCAGAGAACCCTCTCTTCATAGATGACTGACATATACATCGTAAATATATTATTTATACATTTCTCAACAACTGTACCTAAAGGAGTGTGTAACGGTATAAAGACAATATGACCGCATAAAGTACGAATTCAAACAAAAGTCAGTGATAAAGTGAATCGCAAGAAAATAGTCTAATAAATACAAAACCTATATAATCTATAGGATCAAAAGAAATTGTGGATAATCAAAATAAAAAAAAGAATTTACTTGACAAATAACAAGGGCCCAATACAGGGGATAGAAAATGACATTCTTTAATCAGTGATTTATTTAACGTCACAACCTGAGATAGATACCAGCTTTCCATTGAAACGTCCACTGACTACCATAACTAATCGATCCCATTATCGAGGGCAAAACTCATGCACGAAAAATGTAGATGATGGCAATTATATTTTCTACGGGTTTATCAAATGTAAAACAATTAATAATTATTTCAATTGAGAAAGTTTTTGTAACCTCGTTAACACTCCATAAGCCCCTAGTTTCAAATTTTTAATTAACAATTAAACCAGTTTTATGAAGCAAACAACAAAAGTAAATAGCTCTATACATTTATTTGACCAACACTATTCTATTTTAACGATACTTTTATTACAATTATGTACGTGTTTCGAGGGAGAGACGCTGTATATTTTAGATAACGGCGTTTACAGAGGAAGATGTAACATATGTAACGAGCATTTCGTTAGTGACGTCATGCCGTCTACACTAGTTGAGACATGTGATGTAGGAACCTGCATTCATTGACCAGATGATGTTGCTGCTCAATAGGTAACTTCAGCTGATAGTCAAAAGTAATCAAATAAAATTTGGCAATACCTTTAACCTTGCAGTTGAAATGTCAAAATAAATGTGTCTTGACTCAATACTGTAGAGCAGGGATTATGTGATTTTTGTAAATACCTATGATTCATGAGTTTGTGTATTTCATTTTAATCTTGGAATAAATTACACACACTGTGAATAGTGACATTTTATGGTTATTAAATTTATTTTATTATATTTTTTTCTAATGGAAGAGTGTAGGGTAATAAAAAGGAAGAGAAAGGGAAATAGAGGAAAAACACAAATCTATAAGGCATAAGTTAAACTATGAACCCTAGTTGTATAAATTTAACTAGATAGCTTTTGCGAGCTTTCCGCTGTTCAAATTTCAGTTTTATAATTGGCTACTTAATTTAAAATAAAAATACATCTTTAACTGTAGATTAAATGATAAAGGTAACAATGTTCGAAAATTATGAAATTTAAAATCAGTCGTGTTTGTTTTTTTCGATGATTGGGTTAACCCTAACAGGACTTGATCCCTTACAACTATTACCTTTACATATATACTAAAGGCAAAATTTAAACTATGTACTTTTCCCTTACGAAAATAATTATTTATTGTCAATATTAGATGTTAAGTAGCTATAGCACTCCAAGCCGAAATAAATGAAGTTTCAGCAATAATCTGCCTGATAAATAGAACAATAAAACAACCAACCACGAAGTCTGGAATAGAGATAATTAGTTGCATTTGTGGTCGTTTGTCAACCGATGTTGTCAGCGGATTCTGGGTTTCGTGAAAGGATCTAACGCCAGCGGCCATAATTAATTCTGTCGTACTTTTCATTGCCACTAGTTGTCTATGGAATTTAAATATTATGATAATATCATATAGATTTTTTGACACTGTTTTTACAAGTAATGTAGGAGACTTTAAACAAAACATACTTAAAAAACCAAATATAAAAGAAGGTGGCAACAACAAAATTACGTTAAAATCATAACAATAAGATCGGTACACCAACTAGTGTTTAAGTTACGAAAATAACGACGAAACAACAATAATGGTTAAATTACAAAAATAAAAACAACACAAAAATAATGTTCACGGTACAATAAAAACGATACAGCAACTAGTATTGTTGCAACTAGTGCTTAGGTTACACATATAACGACGAAACAACAATAATGTTAAAGTTACAATTATAACAACGACACAGCAACTAATATTGTTGCAACTAGTGTAAGAGTTACTAAAATAACGACGAAATAACAGTCATGGTAACGTTACAACAATACCAACGATGCAGGAACTAGTATTATTACAAATAGTGATAAAGTTACAAAAACAAATGCTAAACGACAACTACAGGTGAAGATAGAGGAAAAACGACGATACAATAAATAATGTTAAAATCACAACAATAGCAACGATCCCTCAACTAGCTACAAATAATTAGACGAGACCACAACTAATGATAAACACACAACCATATTGACAATGCAACTAATGTTGAAGATACAACGATAGTTACGATACAAATGATGTTGAAGATAAAATAATAACGAGAAATGGAATAACTAATGGTAAATTTACAAAAATAACAACACTTTCAAACTCTTCAGTGCCAAACGTTTATCAACGCGTCAAAGACTAAACTTAGACTAAACACAGAAAAAAGGTGTTTACAAGCTTCTTTTAATTTTTAGTAAAAGTTTGTTTTTTAAACACCATTATTGATATTTTTAATATTTTTAAATCAACTAAAAGTCTGACCATTTGTTTTGATAAAACATTATCTATCTATTGTTCCCTCAATGGTAAATTATGCTTCCCAAATATGCAAAAAAAAGGAAACAACAATTTTATATAAAATTGATTAAAAAAACCTTTTATTAAATTGGGATTTAAAATTTTCTCCACAAATAATATTGGACCATTTTATTATTATAGTGAGTACTGTGTGTGTAATGTTTGTGTCAAAATGTGTAATTTGTATTATTTTATCATCCTTATTTGTGTAATTATTTGATACTTACACTATGAATAATTTCTCTTCTAAAATAAAACTAAAACCCAGATGTAAGTTTTGCCTTAGTAGTATCATCGGCAGTTGACTATGAAGAAACTATGTTAAAACGCCAGCTTGACCAGGCGAATGTAATTAATTTACTTTCTACTAAAACAGATTTTCTGCAACCTAAACTATTTTTACTGAATAGTAGGCTGCAAATATCGTTAAAAGCTACATTTAGAACCTATCACTGAAGCTAATATATTGGACATGTGCGATATGTCATATGGTAAGGAGATAATGGTATGGTAATGGTAAGGAGGTAAAGTCAAAATAAGTAGAAAAAACCAAGACTTGAGTTTAAAACGCCAGCTTGACCAGGCGAATGTAATTAATTTACTTTCTACTAAAAGAGATTTTCTGCAACCTAAACTATTTTTACTGAATAGTAGGCTGCAAATATCGTTACAAGCTACAGTCAGAACCTATCGCTAAAGCTAATATATTGGGCTTGTGCGATATGTCATATGGTAAGGAGATAATGGTATGGTAATGGTAAGGAGGTAAAGTCAAAATAAGTAGAAAAAACCAAGACTTGAGTTTAAAACGCCAGCTTGACCAGGCGAATGTAATTAATTTACTTTCTACTAAAAGAGATTTTCTGCAACCTAAACTATTTTTACTGAATAGTAGGCTGCAAATATCGTTACAAGCTACAGTTAGAACCTATCGCTAAAGCTAATATACTGGGCTTGTGCGATATGTCTTATGGTAAGGAGATAATGGTATGGTATTGGTAAGGAGGTAAAGTCAAAATAAGTAGAAAAAACCAAGACTTGAGTTTTCAATACTTGGAAAAAAAGGTAAATGTCGAAATATAAATTATCAATAAGGAGCCGCACAGAGTTTCCAGTGACTTGGAAGCAAACATTCAGTTTAACGGGACACTCAGGGATGACATCGGGAAGTGTCTTCATATACGTAGCCTAGTATTGCCATAATCTGACGATAAGACTCAGGCAACATTTACTCTTAGCAAAGGCCTACATATTTAAATATAAATGCACGTTTAAATAAAGAATAGCATATTTAGGCAAAATATATTTTGCAACACACTATACACTATTCATTGTTTCGAAACTTCCACTAGTGAAATGTTGTGCTCCCTTTTAGTCGGATAAGCTATATCCTAAATAAATCCATACCACGAAATACTCCGATGAAAGAATTGGTACTTTGCGAATAAGTAAATGTCGTCTGCAGTTTTACTCCTTTTTTGTAAAGATGGAAAAGCTATTTTATACACATCTGCATACAAACGGCAAAAAAAGACTTGTATGCAACCAACAAGTTTTAAAGTTTAAGTGTAATATTCAGTGTGTGTAATAGAGAAAGTTTGTCCGTACGGTCATAATGCAGTAACTTTGTCAATTTCCTAGTTACTTTCAAGAGAAACTTTTCCTTTCGAGCTAGTTGCAAAACTTATATTGCGATGACAAACCATGAGCCCTTCAATGTTATAAAATTTTGCTCATAAGCATACATTATCTTAAACTTTAAAAGGTCATAATTTTGAGTAATTGGTCATATCCGTTGGTTGAAACCGACGGACGTTATATTCACTAATTTCCTTGAGGGGTCCTACCGACTGCTCCAGTTAAGTGTTTCACTAAGCTCAAAAGATTTTGAAACATAATTTTATTTTTATAAACCTTTATTAATTAAGAACAGTGTTTAATAAGTGTTTACTTCATGCAAAGAATGTCATTCTTTTATTCAAACATTTATTGTAACCAATATATATTAGGACACCCTTTAAAATTATTTTGTATTCAAGGTTAACTTACTTATTCACAATTTGGATTTCTATTTTGGGGGTTAATTACATCTGACTATTTTATGTTCGTCATTTTAGTTCGATGACGTAATTAAACCGGGCGTCACAATTGTCTGTATTCTATCTTTCTTTAATTGAGACAAAATCCCTATATTTAAACCCATTACATTTTTGGAAGATGTGTGTAAAAAAAAAATATTAATATTTCAATTTAAGCCAAAAAATATATATTTATTATTTATATATTTGAAAAAAGTAAGACGTAAAGCTGTAACCCTTGTATTTTTTTCTCGTGCTGTTGGCATCGACCTGCGTTGTTGGTTAAGTTGCTAGAAGGGTTGGGCTGTCATTTTTCCCGGTCTCCAACGTTGATTCCAACGGGGGCTTTCGTTCTGCATCAGCTTTAGTTGGTTATCCATCATCTCTATAATCTTTTGTTTTATCACTGCAAGTTCAATTTTAAAATTTACAAAATTTGAATTATTTCAAACCAGTTGCCAGCCTGAAGTGAGATATTTCTCAAAGAAGGATCACATAATTCCTTTCCCAATAAAAAACTATACAAAATAATAATTGCTTTACAAATAAAAATATCAAGGGTTACTAGTGTTATAACCATTTAATCGTTTTTAGGCAGAATAGTATACCCGGGTTTTTATGTAACCTTTATCAGCAATGAGGCCTACTTCATACAGGCGTTGTTATCCTTTGTAGTCCTGTTAGGTCCTGAGCTGGAGACTAAGTAAACAGGAGGATCTGTATTGGAAAACTATCCTTATCTCTTCTATCCTAGAGTTTTCCTTGATCCTTTAAACACTATCCCATCATTAGCCTCGAATTAGCTACTATGGTGCTCGTAGAAAGCAACTGTTTACTTCTGCAGAGAAGCTACCCTGACCATGCGAGACCTGATTAGACTGCGCGCACATAATAGAGTCTCTAGTTACAGAGACGTACATTTCAAAAGTCCCCTTAGGGTTTCCTTCTCCAATAAGAAACATACGCTTTTCTTTTGCATTATATTAACATTCACGTGATCAATTGAGTCCTGAAATGTTCTTCTTGTCAACCAATTAATCATTATGATGTAGATAGCGTAACATGTTAAGAGTGCAACAGATAAGACTGTTGAGTACATCAAACGACACGGATGTTGAGTAAATCTGATCAATAAATGTTAATTCATTCAGATAATTAGAAAGTTTACTGTATCAGATGACGAGAATGTTGAGTGGATCAGATGACGAGAACGTTGAGTACACCAGTTGATAAAAATGTTCATCAGAGGACGCGAACTTTTAGTGCATCATATGACTAGAATGATGAGTACATCAGATGGGAATAATGTTGAGTACATTAGATGTTATGAATGTTTAGAGCCTCAGTTGTAGGAACAATGGGTACATCAGATGAAAAGAATGTTAACTGAATCAGATGATAAGAACGTTGAGTTCATCAGATGAAAAAAATATTGATTGGTTCCGATGAGAAGAATATTGGGGCATCAGATTAAAGTAATTTTTAGTTCATCAAGTGATAAGACTGTTGAGTGCATCAGATAATAAGAATGTTTAGTGCATCAGTTAATAAGAATGTTTAGTGCACTATACGATAGTAATGTTGTGCATCAGGTCGTTACCTAAACTTCTTACAAAAATACAAGTCTAACAAAAAAGGTAAAAAAAGAATTTTTACATTCATTTCCGAAGTCCATAGTAAGGTTTATGTAGCTCAATGGGTAAATAATAGTAGTTTTACGTCACAAAGCTGTGTAACGACTAACATTATTTTGCTTTATAAATATCCAAATATGGCAAACGAAATAATACAACTAGTTTTAACTTATTACCTGTAATAAAATGAGGGGTTATGCAACCAACAATACCTTAAACCATATACAATCTTAAATTCAAAACAATATTAAATTTGTTCTAAATAAATAACACAATCAACACATTTACAATAATAGCAAAATATACATTAGCTTGTAATTTGATAAGGAAACTCTCTTGGCCAAGGCGACCTTCACTATCGGCCTATGTTGGATTAGGAAGTTAGTCTAGAAAATATTCCGTGAAATAATTCAACGAGAAAATATGTATTGTGTACTGTATATTATAATTAAAGTTTGTAAAAATTATTTGAACCTGCGCATGCGCACTGAAGCTTTAAATTATTAATTAACTAATTCTTAGTAATCTGAATGCGATATACGGGAGGGGATGGTACTCGGCAATATTATGGAAATTTATTTGTAATAACTTCTCTCTGTAATTTTTGCGTCCAATTAGGGCATTCAGTGTTTTCAGTTCTGATATAAAATATGTTCAGTGACCATTTTTTGAAGGTTGCGTTTACATTCTTATGTCGAAATATTCACGTAATTAGTAATACGGAAGGTACATAGATTGGAAATACGTTTTAAGAAAGATTTCAATATTTGTTGTTTTATGCTCAGATGTATGTTATGTTTGCGTTCTACATCTGTGCACAACCTGCACTGTCACAATCACCCTGAACAAGTTAAGCTTTAGCTATATTTTATATATTTGTAATTGTTCCGTCTAGCCTAAGCAAAATCAAGACTGATGGATAATAGACTGATTTCATCCTGCATATTTCAGCAACAGGATTTTTATGAACATCGAAGCTTTGCGAAGCTATTCAATCTTTCTTATTTCTCAGAAAGTCAAATAATTTGTAAATTACGTAAAATATTAGTTATGAATAATTTTATTACTTTCATGATATTTGAAAACGAAATACCAAATAGTAATAACTGCATTTTACAGCTGACAGTAGTTGGCGCATACAAATAGTGAGAAAATCTATGAAAGGTGTTTTTTCAAATATTGTGAGTTAGACAGTTATGCTTATAGACAGATTGGGTTGTCATTGCTTACTTGTATTTGATACGGGATATAAAATATTCTACAGCAATTAATGTTTAAATATCCGACAATAAATTGGCACAATTTGGTTAACACTTAAACTCCCTAATCGATAGTTAATCTCCCTTTTATCCGAACACAAAACAGTTTGGCAGCATTGCGTTTGTTCCAGTGCGTATTTATCATCATTAAAAGTTATCCAAGTACTTTAAAAACCTGTAATAAAGCAGGAGACGCTTTTGATTAAACTAATTAACAACTTTAGGAATAAAAGTGTTTAATAGCCTATGTTTAATAACTGATTCCTGTTAAACTTACAGATTTCATAACTAATTACTTGAAGAGCGTACTGAGACAGTTTAACTCTCTTGTTGAGTCGAGCGTATGAAAAAAGTTGGATCATTGATCTACTAATGGCGGTGATCGATAAAGATATGTAATTGGAAGGTTAGAAGTGTGTTTAAGTTATGTTGTTCTTGTGGTGGGTGAATTTAGTGTATTTCAACACTTTCTATAGTGGTTAGTGTTTTAGTATGAATATGTATGGGGAGAATATTTAAATTAAACTTAGTGATTTGTACGTGTGGCGTAGTTGGGTTTAGGATTTGAAAATTAAATACATTAAACCGATCAGTATATTGCTTATATTTTAATTATTTGTATATTTCATCCTAATTCGCTTGCTATGGGATTTACAATGACTTCAAACTATACTCTTCGTAACGTCAGTTTCTCCTAAAATTTCTGTTCGTTTTGTGTTTAAAGCGAACAGTTTATGCAACCATCACCACATAACTGACGGGGTAAGGACATAATTCTCTCCTGATCCAGGTGGTAGCCCCATGGCTCAGTTAATTTCTTCCTTAAAATGATTTGTTTTGTATATAGAAAATCATCACTCAATGCAGAAGTGAAACATCATATTTTTCCCGCTTTAATGTTATTTTATTATCTTTACGTATAAAATAAAAGTCTTAGGATCCGAAGAAACATGTTGGTAGGACATAAATAAGCTCGATAGTATGTAGAAATGTCTCTATAATCCAATATCTTGGTGTATACCTGAAGAAAGCGGCCTTGATCACATCATTTAATTTGTGTTTATTCTCTCGAGTCCCATACTACTATTAGTAACTCTGCACAACCATACGGCAAGGCCTAAAATAACATTATTTTTTGGTTCCATCTCCTATCCTTGTTGGAAATCCTCATAAGTATTTATACTATAAATAACTGTGGCCTATAATCGTTCTACAGAACTACACCCTTATTTCTATCTGAATTTTCGAAATCAGGGAATTATTCTCTATCACTTCTCGTTCCCTGGTTTTGTCCTTAGACTATGGGTCTCATTAGTATTCTGCTTCCCTCATTATCTGGCCCACGTATTCAAATTTTCCCTTCTTTGTAGTTGTTATTACTCCTCGCTCTATTTTCCATTTTTACCAATACCGCTTCGTTTGTTACTTTTTCTGCCTATGATACACTCCATATTACCCCATCACACGTCATCTCAAAAGTTCCAATTATTGTGTTATTTCTCAATTTTAAAATAAAAACCTCCACACGGTATAATAACTTGAATAAATGTAAGAAGGAACAACTCAGATTTGAATAATATATCTGCAATACATGAGGAATATTTAAACGAATTTTAATAACAAAATATATATTTACCTGTTAGTAATCATTAACCAGGTTTGTAAATATATTAATGTGTAGGATAATATCCTGTTTGAAATTAACCACAATACATTACTAGAGAAGATCTATGCTGACTATATTTTTTTTTAGGCTATAATTTCATATTTCCTGCTATGAGATTTTATTTCTAATCAGTTTGTTATCAACATGGTTCCTATATAATAATTGGCGTCCAATCTATTCAAATTTCTATTGTACATTGTTCCAAGTCCTAGGCTCTGTGTTCAACTCATAGAGCCGCTACACCCCGCGTTATCTATGTTATTATTGCACTTTATGTCGCAATAAACCAGAGAAGGCTCCCAAATTATATTTTAGCTACAATTTATCGCTGCCTTTTCATCGCACGTCATGATTTATTTCCCCGAGGAAAGACAAAAAGTGACTGATTGCGCGATAACTAATGCTACATATTCAACGTGGCGGCGCTGCTCACAGTTCTAAGGGTTCAAATACGTTTAGCGTATGTCTCTGTGAATCTATCCGTAGCGCAGAAGCGTTTGTTGCTAGATGCAATCACCTGTTGTTCCATGATTAACGCGGCAATATGTCAACGTGTTTCAATAGAGATGGTTTCTGAACGAGTAAATATTCATTTTGTTTAAAGTCTGGGTAAATAAATTAGGTAAGTAAAAACACAAGGAAATAGAGGATGCGTAACGAAACATTATCAAATAATTACGGCAAAATTGAATTATCAATGTATAAAAATAAATAATTGTTTAGTATTTTCATTTCAATTACTTTTAATTTCTCTTGTAACTGTGGAATTAATTACTATTCAAATTAAATGTAAATTAGTTAATTATTACGCATTTGTGGTTGCATATGTTTACATATTATGGCTTCGCTTGCCAATACGGTAATAATGTAATATATTACAATGTAATTAACAAATGTTTACATGATAAAAAGTACTTATAGCCTTAATTCAAATATAATCGAATCAACATTTATTTTTTAACGAGGAGGTCATTTTAATATTTATAAATATATATTCTATTGTTTTACGTTTTAAATTTAATATAACATTTATTATTTGTGTTGTCCAATAGAAGTTTAAATATAATCTGGATAAGACATTTCCACTTAGGTTTAACATTTGCAAGAATATGAATGGTCTAACAATGATATCTACACTGATAAAAATCCTCTACTTTTGTAGTAAGGTTAATTGAAAGAAAATTATTAGGTATTTTTGTATAATCAAGCAAAAAAGCTGTTTTTGTATTAGGAGAGAGCTAAATATTCTTGTCGGTAGATCAACTCTCTGTGGCACCAAGAAGAAATCTAGCAACAAATTCCATTGCAGCCCATATTTAGTACTAATACTTGGTTTAGAAATAAAACGATTATATTCAATATATGTATAGCCTACACCTAAACAGTTTCGGTAACCAAAGCAACACTTTTAAGGGGTTTTTACAATCATGTACAAAATATTAACAGCCTATACATTTTATTCTTTAGTTTGTGCCTCTATTTGTAGTAATTATTGGATCACAAATCCAGTTTTGCCCAAGTAGTATCGAAGTCAGACCATTACATAAAACAATAAGTGACGTCTATCCGAAATATGTCTCCCTTTATCTCCCAAGAGGATTGTTTTCAGATAGAAAAGTAACTTCCGATATACTCTATGTGAGATTCACTATTTTTGAGATGCTATCCACGAATTGCAATATCTTAATACTAATGGACGACCGGCTAATCACATGGAGGTAGTGTAGGTACTAGCTTGAGGTGATTCTATTCACGCGACTGTTTCCCCGCACAGGCTTCCCCAGCCCTTAACTCAACTAGAAGCAAAGGTTTCAATCTCAAGACACAAATGCTTTTCCTATTTTTTCTAGGTTTCTAACCACGAAATCTGTCAATCCCTCAACGCATATACCATCTCTGAATGCATCCACTATTTGTTTGGATAAATTAATTCATCTCAATGCGTCAGCTGGTGCATATATATTTGTACATTCTGTTTGTAGATTGAATAACGTATTTTATAGACAAAAAGTGTCTCTTACGTTTACATTAGTTTATTGTTAAAGAAGAAAAGACATTTCAGTACAAGTTAATTATTCATTGTTACACATTGCTAGATTAAACTATTTTAAAATAATGTTATCGACGCTCAAATTATTTTAGCTTTTATTTGTCCTTCCCTTTTAATGGCAAAGTTGTAAAAGAGGATAGCTCGAAAAGCTCACAAAGAACTTAAATATATCGTCCTTAGATTGACTTGTTTAAAGGCTTACTGTATAAATTTAAATAAGTATGAATGGGACCTACATAGATTTAAAATTATATTATAATGCAAACTTTTATCTTTATCTACAAATTATAAAACATAGGGACTAGGGTAGAAAAACACTAAGTAATATATATGTATAAACATAACACCTTGAACAGCCTATGTTTTATTCTTTATGAAATTTTTGAGTGACTGCGAAACGTCATGCAGTTTAATGTTTTACAGTATCAATAGATTTTATAATGATTTAGATAAAAGGAAATAAAATATTGAGATACCAACCCCTGCATTAACAATATGCCATGGATGAAAGTTTATTTTAAAAATAACGTCCACTTAGTACAAGAATATTTTAAAATTATTATAAAAAAGAGCAAAGAAATTTCAAGTCAACATTTCAAACGATTAAAATCAGTATAAAGTAATAAACATCAGGAGAAAATTACCTATGGATTTGTCATGTTTTCGAAAGAAATTGCTTTGAAGGTATTAATGTCACAATGTCAGTTGATGACGTGGCAGTCACTTTTACAAGCTAAATATACCCGAATAAATTACAAAACGTCAATAAAGATATTTAATAATAATAACAATAAATATTTAAACATTATAAAATAACTCATTAAAGGTTTTGCTTTAATGAAGGCTCATATCCTTATTTTTTCTGATGTGATTCAGGAAATTTAATTTAAGTTGCCCTAAATAATTTTAGGCTTTTGAAATAGATTTTTTATATATTAATTTTACGAGAAATTAAAAATAACATTCACTATCAATAGTTTTGTAGAAATCTTGGTTCTTTATTCTGGTAGCGTTCGAGGTATGAAGATAAAAGCGGCATATATCTGAAGATATATGAAGATAAACTCAAGGTTTACTATTCACTCGTTCGGTTCTTTAATCCCTAATTCCCCAATTTAAAAATGCCTTTTACGTCTATAGATACGCAATGTTGATATTTATATTTAAAGAGATTGTTGTTATTTTAATTTATTGCTAATTGCAAATTTTTATTGTATAATTACTGAAACTATATCTAAATGATTTTATAAAATTGTCACTTTTTTGCATTAATTTTCTCGCTACATGGTAGGACAACGTATCATAGATGTCAAAAAAATTCTACTATAAAAGTTAACTATACCCAATAAAACGCCCAAGTCACAGGTCGTCAGGTATAGCCTGACCGGTGAAATACGGAGTAGGAAAAGGCGGATAAAAGCGAGAAGGAACGCTATCGCGGGAAGGAATGTGACTCAGCTTTGTACGCTGTATTTATTTCGTTGCAGACTGTTCGAACGTAATTATGAGACTAACTCAGAGGAATCTCCTCGCCATACATAAACTGGGTGCACGTCAGGCTAAACCTGTTGACATCTTCATTTATTTTCAATTATTGAGGAATTAACAGACTAAAGAAAGATATATTGAAGTGGTATATCGTACTTTAAACTCTATGTTTGGTAGGTATTCTATTTCTAAATCCTAGTTCCAAATATAATTTTCTTCAACATCAGAAATCAAAAAAAAATTGTTTTGAAAAAATTATTTGACGTAAAAAATATTGAGAGATTTGAACGATCTTCACATAAAAATTAAATTTCAGATAAACAATTTATTAAATACATTTTTAGACATTTGCAATTAAAACACAAGGAAACAATATTGCATTATTAAACGAAAATCTGTAAACAATATAAATAAAAATACCGCTAATTAATTCTTAAAAGAATTATTTTAAATAAAATAATTAAATTTTGTGTCTCGTCCCAAGAATAACAGAATAGTCTTAGATTAAATCCAATGAAGAAAAAAAGCTAACTTCAAAAGAAAATTAGTTAGGAGCTTGTTGGCAAATGTTTTGAAAGGAAAAGCCTTGAAGGTATTACGGATGTCACAGGATGTCCCTTGATGAAGGGAAATGTCACTTTCATAAGTAAACATGCAAAAATTAATTACGAAACATCAAATTATGCGAGGAAATAGGTTCCCCGAAGACGTTATTTTAATAAGGTCTATTAAAGATTGTAACTTAATCCTTTATAAAGCCAAATTCAAAATTCAAATATTTGGGAGCTAGTTCGATATTCTTGTACAGTTCGATTTATGGAACAATTCTAATTTTTTGTTCTGACTATATATATATATATATATATATATATATATATATATATATATATATATATATATATATATAAACGTTGCGTTGCCAAGCGGACCACAGTTGACACGTGCCACCCCAAACCAAATAGTCTTAGGTTTTTAGCAAAATATCTTCCCGATGACTCAACAATTGTGTAATTTTAAGTGTCAAAAAATGTTTTTATATTATTTCTAGGGATAAAATGTTCAAATTTTCCTCATGAAGGTTTTGCCCACTAACCCCGTGGGCCGTGTCCCCTTTAAACTCTTGTGCTGGTTACGCCATATATATATATATATATATATATATATATATATATATATATATATATACATGAGGCCCTAGAGAGGTGTGTATGTAAAGTGACAAAGTTAGGTTTTCAGGTTTTCACTGTAGATGTAAATGAGTATGAAAATTTAAATGCATTTTCTTCTTGTAACTGAGTCATTAAAAATATTTTTAAACTAATGCAATAAAATTTACTTCAAAATATATAAAATACATTGTTGGTTAGTTCTCTTAGGATGGTATATTTTTGTAATTATATAATATAATTCTAGTCATTTAAAAATTTGAAAAATTTACTCAAATTCAACATTTGTTATCTGTTAATTACAAAAGCACTTTGTAAAGGATATTTATTTGATATTAATGTGATGAAATTCTTACTAAAAGCTCTTAATACAAAATATAAGTTAGAGAACAATTCTTAGCTGTCGGCAGGATTTCTAGTAGAAATGAGCCCACTTTGGCACAAAACGTGGTGGGGGAAATAGGCCTATGACGCACTAACCTAAGCTAGCCAAATTGCATCTAACCTAACCTACCCCTAGGTTTGGGGGTGGTCTCAGCTACGTTCAGGTGCTTCTCCGTGGGTAGCTCCGGGGGTGGAATCGGGGTTAGGAGTAGTTTTCGAAAAAGTTTCGAAAAATGTGTGTTGACGGGTAGGGTGAGTATAGAGTGTATTATCGCTATAGTTGGGGTTGGGTTCACCCGGGGGTAGTTTTAAATAATATATGAAATTGCCAAAAATCGATCGGTTGGATCAAATGACTTAACAACAGTATGGGATATGTTTAGAGTCCATTATGGACTGATGCAGGGGTGGGTTCACCTTGGGGTAGTTTTAAATAATATATCAGATTGCCAAAAAATGATCGGGGTCCTAGATCAATGTCATCCTGGAGTTGCGCTTGAGGTAAAGCCACCCAGGAGCAAGGCCTTAGGTAAAGCTACCTTTGGAGCATGGCCTCAGGTAAAGCCAACCCGAAGTCATGCCTTAGGTAAAGTAACCCTGGAATCTGGCCTTAGGTAAAGCTACCTTGGAGTCAGGCCCTATGTAAAGCCTCATCGGAGCTAGACTTTAGGTAAAGCAGTCAGCCATTAAGTAAAGCTACCCAAGATTCGGGCCTTAGGTTCAGGTATGTTGCTATATCAATTACAGCCTCTCAACTAAGACAAATACCTCCAACAATTCTTAGGTAGAGCTACCTTGGAGTCGGGTGTTAGGTAAAGTCACCCTGGAGTCGTGCTTGAGGCAAAGCCACCTAGGAGCCAGGCCTTAGGTAAAGCTACCTTGGAGTCGGGTCTTAGGTAAAGTCATACTGGAGTCGAGCCTGCCACCCAGGAGCTAGGCCTTAGGTATAGCCTCCAAGGAGTATGGACTTAGGTAAAGCCATCCCTAAGCCAGCGCTTAGTTGGCGCCACCTTGGAGAAAAGGCCTTAGGTAAATTCACACTAGAGCAAGGCTTTAAGTGGGGGGTAGTTTTTAAAAATATATGAAAGCATCAAAAAATGATAGGTTAGTTCAAATGACCAAGGTTTCAACCAAACAACAGTGAAACACTGTCTTACGCTAAGTTTAACCGACCAATATACACTCATTTCAATCCACCAACAAATACGGTAAATTAAAATAGACAACAAGGTGTGCGAGGAATCGACCTATCACATTGCAGGGGCTCTGTAGGCCTACGTAACACAACGCATACGGTCGCAGTAAGACGTGCAGGCTTACATACCATGTTAAACCAAGATGCATGATAGCCCATATACTGTGTTAAACCAACATGCGTGTAAGCCTACATACATGCTATGCTAAGCCGACATACATGAATCCCTACATGGGCCTGCTATGTCGGTAAACCACTGGCCAAAACCTTTATGATCTGAGCCTGACACACATTTACACCTCGTCTATCAGGTAGAGCCTCAGGCAGGCAGCCATATAGTTCATATGGGAAGTACTATATGGTATAGCTAACAATGCATACCACCATAGCTGTGTAGAGGTGGCTACCAATGCATAACCTATCACGCCTACATAGATGACGGTCAACTAATATTACAATATAATTAAAAATGTCACGCAACCTATATACATACAGTGCTAAGCCAACATAAATGTTAACCTATATAGGCATATATACTATGTTAAGCCAGCATGCAATATACTCTAAATAGCCATATATACGCTGTTAAACAAAGGATAAGACAAAAACATCGTAGGCTATATATGATTAAACCCGTATGACTCATAATGTATGATCTCTTACCACAGCTGTGATCGTCATTACTTAGAGGTATACACAGGATATATTTGATTATATTATCAATGGATAAGACAAAACCATCGTATGCTATAATGATTAAACCCGTCTCACTCATAATGTATGAGCTCTTACTACAGCTGTTTTGGCATTACTTACAGGTTGTACGAAGGATATATTTAAATATATTATCAAATGATAAGAAAAAAACATCGTAGGCTATATATGGTAAACCCGTCTCACTCATAATGTATGATCTCTTACTACAGCTTTTTTTGGCATTACTTACAGGTTATACGGAGGATATATTTAAATATATTATCAAAGGATAAGACAAAAACATCGTACGCTATATATGAATAAACCCGTCTCACTCATAATGTATGATCTCTTACCACAGCTGTGTTCGTCATTACTTAGAAGTTATACGGAAGATATAATTAAATATATTACAAAGAATAAGACACAAAACTTTGTAGGCCAGATATGATTAAACCCGTCTCACTCATAATGTATGATCTCTTACCACAACTGTTTTTGGCATTACTTCCAGGTTATACGGAGGATATATTTCAATATATTATCAAAGGATAAGACAAAAACATTGTATGCTATATATGATTAAACTCGTCTTACTCATAATGTATGATCTCTTACTACAGCTGTTTTTGGCATTACTTAGAGGTTATACGGAGGATATAATTAAATATATTACAAAGAATAAGACAAAAACTTTGTAGGTTATATATGATTAAACCCGTATCACTCATAATGTATGATCTCTTACTACAGCTGTTTTTGGCATTACTTACAAGTTGTACGGAGTATATATCTAAATGTATTACCAAAGGATAAGACAAAAACATCGTGTGCTATATATGATTAAACCCGTCTCACTCATAATATATGATCTCTTACTACAGCTGTTTTTGGCATTACTTCAAGGTTGTACGGAGTATATATCTAAATATATTATCAAAGGATAAGACACACACATCGTGTGCTAGATATGTTTAAACCCGTCTCACTCATAATGTATGATCTCTGCTACAGCTGTTTTTGGCATTACTTACAGGTTGTATGGAGGATATATTTAAATATATTATCAAATGATAAGACAAAAACATCGTATGCTATATATGATTAAACCAGTCTCTCTCATAATGTATGATCGCTGCTACAGCTGTTTTTGGTATTACTTACAGGTTATACGGAGTTTATATTTAAATATACTATCAAATGGTAGGACAAAAAAATTGTAGGCTCTATATGATTAAACCAGTCTCACTCATAATGTATGATCTCTTACCACATCTGTATTCGGCATTACTCAGAGGTTATATGGAGGATATGTTTGAATCTATTAACAAAAGATAAAACAATAATATTGTGGGCTATATATCTATATATGACTAAACTACTATAAAACATAACGTATGATCTCAAACAACAACGGTTCTAGTTTCTCTTAGGGTATGCTACTTTATGTATTGTAAATTATATAGTTTAAATGATGTATATCAACATTAAATGTTAATTTAGGTAATAATATATCTTGCTATAATGAATTCATTGCAATAATGACTCGCTTAACGCTCGTAAGCCCAGATTCGTTGTACCGCTTCCATCCTTTGCTTTCAAGGTCACCTGCTACTTTTGTCGACTCATTGTAGTAGACGGCAATAAGCTGGTCTGCAGACTGGCTAATCGTTTTCTAATCTATGATATTCAACATTTTCTACAATTCAAGTTACTGTCTCTTATAAAAAAAAATTCTGTTTATTATTCTTATTGTTATGCTATTACGGCGGTTTCATAAATTCTTAATCAATTTTAGACTATGAATTTATTAAATTACAAACTTTTATAGCTACTGATAATATTAAACTTAACATGCGTAAAAGGTTCTAAGCTCTGTTTTCATTGGATCTAATAATAACTACAAACAGTAGTTTGGTAATAGTATATGTATACTTATATCTTGGTTTATAAATGGGGTATTAGCGTGTAATGATAATATATTTTTATGTTAAAACTCAATTTATTTAGACAAATATGGTAGGTTAAAACCAAGTAGTACTAAATTGAATTTGATAACTTTTATTTTAGCAAATTTGTTGACATCTATATAAACCTAGTAAGTGCAAGTTTCAATTAACTTGTAAGTATATCGTCCTAGGTTACGGGTCCCACTACTTTTTTAAAAAGGTTAAAGTAAATGTCATAATGGTTGAGGATCATCGAACGTAGTGTTCATATTTACAAATGTTCAATTATTTCGGTAAAACCGTGATGACATAAATTGAGATATTGTGAGACATTCTTTATGCTTTTGACAAATTATTTAGGGTAAAGGGGTTATTACTGAATTTACAAATCTAAACCTTTCCCAAAACAAATACCAGTTTAGTAAGATCTCTCTGCCCCTGTTTTGGTAGTTCTGGTAGCTGTTGAATGGTATACATTAAAACACTTCCTGCGTTACAAATCATGCTATTTGTTCTGTTTACCGAAATACATTGTTTGGTATTGTTTATAAACTTGATTCACATAAAACGTGATGTAGCCGTTTAGCCAATGCTTGTTAACTGAATTTTTTTCCTTAGTTTGCAAAATACGGTGGTAAAAAATATGCGTGAATCGCAGCCTATAAACTGTTAGATACCAGAGATTTATTTCTAAAATACGGTAATAAAAAAACAAATATGAATCGCAACCCATAAACTGGTAGAAACCAGAGCGTTAATTCTAAAATACGGTAATAAAAAAACAAATATGAATCGCAACCCATAAACTGGTAGATACCAGAGCTTTAATTCTAAAATACGGTAATAAAAAAACAAATATGAATCGCAACCCATAAACTGTTAGTTACCAGAGCGTTTATACTAAAATACAAACAATCGAGGGAAATATTCGGATGCTAAATTGTAACTAAATTGGTCGTCACAAGTAGCAATGTCTGCTATTTTCCATTATAACAAAACTTCGTTATATTTATGTAAAATTTTTAAAATACACTTACATTATAACTCTGAGTGAATAGAAAATAAGAAAGACTTAAACGAGGGGTTTAAGGGATGAAGCGCTCCTCGAGGATTATTACAAGGGTTTCCTTTTTCCAGGAAATGCAACCGACAGCTCTAGCCTTAGTACTTCTGCATTTAATAACAATCCTCAGATGCTGCTCAAGCTTTGTCTATTATACATTGTAGTGGTTAGTTTTGATTATTGAAAACCTACAAAAACAGAATATGGTTTGAAGTTTAAGGAGTAACTGCTAGTTGAAATTTACTAAACCTTAATTTAATATTTTCCGACCATGACTCTAAAAACACTAAATTAATCTGTGTATAATATTTGCTCATTATACCATGAAAGATGGAGTACAACTGAGAGAAACGAGCTGTTTTACTTGGGCCAAAAATGTATTAGTGAGTGCAGCAATATGTATCATCTGCCCATTATTAACCTAGGATATGCCCTTGGTATTTATTCCTAAAACACTTTTAAAACGCAAAAAAATGATGGTGGTTCTAGGAATCGAACCCAAAATCAATATTTTCTAATGCTAGTGCTGTACCTACCTGACCTCGGAGACAGTGACATAATGAATCTATTTTGTAATATGACACATTTATTTAAAATAGATTTTAGATCTTAATTTGGGGAACTGAAATTTGCGGGAAAATATATTGAAGTGAGTTTATTGTCCTAACAGAGAGCATAATGTAACTCCTTAATTGATACATTTGTGTATAAAGTTGTCTCTAGTAGTTGTATTATAAGTATGAAAACTGATGAAACCAAGATTGAACATACTTATCCTTATAAGTGCAATAAATCCAAATGAATAATAAAGACTTTAAGTAAATTACGAGTAAAAGAGAATATTAAAGTTACAAATATATATATATATATATATATATATATATATGAAAATATAATGTAATTCTGTCTTACCCTATTAATTAGATAACAATAATAATTGTAGAATGCGTCGGGCTATTTTTATACTTAGCTTCTATGTTGATGCCATGTCAATGGCCTGGAGACCCCACGGTTTGGAAACCGCTGTTGTAGGAGGTCTTTGCTAGAGATTTATGTTACATTGCAAGATTTATTCGCGGTGCGTTGTCCAAAACCACTTTTAGTTTTGTCAAAATGCCAACTTCGTAACGATTACATAAGTTCTATTCCTATATAAAACGGTCGAGATATGTTTGCTCGCAGGAGAAATTTAGTTGAGTCACTATAAGATAGGTCACTAGGAATAGGCGCGTTGGACAAAGTCACTATTGCGCATGCGCCGACAGACGACAATCTTCTTCAAGGCCTCAGTTGGTTGTAAAGCTCTATACTGACGGACCACTAAGTACTTTCTAAAATCATTATCGATACTAATTTCCTGAAAACTAATTTATTTTTAGTTTATAGTTTGGATTTCATTGTTTTAATATTTTAAAACTTTGTAATCATGTAATTTATTTAAAACCCTTTATACACGCTAACACCTCTGCTCTAAGCTTCACTCTTTCTATCGTGTCTTCCAGGACACCGAACCTTGAACACATTTAACCAACCTTGTTATTACTTTCCTGGTTTTGTTCATGGAGTGAAGATCTGGCTGCCAAGCCTTCTTAGCCCGTGGTCATAGAGCCTTGTAAATTTACGTGTGTATTAGCACAGTGTTGGGTTCAGTCGTTTCGAACTCTCAATGTTCTCAGAATGACATAAAACTTTCTTTAGGATATACTCTTTGGTAATTTCTATTTTTCAAATCTTTTCGCTCAACGTAAGGAGGTATTTGTATACAACAAGCCTTAACTGAACGGTACTTAGTACTTGGTTGGTTGGTTTTGAAATAGGCTATTAGTTATTACAACTATATAGTTTATGTATCGGGTTCTATATAGTTCTTCGGTGTTATTATTTCTTTATCGGAGCATGCTATTGTCTTTTCTGAAAACATCGTTTGGATATTGCCCTCACACTTCCCTATCTCTCTTTCACTTTCTCTCTCTCTCTCTCTCTCTCTCTCTCTCTCTCTATATATATATATATATATATATATATATATATATATGTATGTATGTAGAATATCAGATATGTTTTCCTGTTACAATTATTTTTAGGATTAAATAATATACACTAATTACAGGAATAATTTATTGAATAATACACTCAAAGCTTTTCGTTGGTTGACATTACCAACATCCTCAAAATTTTATAAATAAATAATTTCTTTCCACCTGTGTGTGAGTCTCTCTCTTATTTTGTCTGTATATTGCTGTCTTTCTCTCTTTCTCTACATTTATATTTATTGACAATCTATTAATTTATCTATTATCCGTTATGTATGTATTTAATTATCTATTAACAAGCTCCATTTATCAATGCATTTTTCTATATATGTATATTTTGTTCATCTGTGTATATCTATCTATATATCTATCCATCTATATATATATATATATATATATATATTATCAATCTCAGTCTTTATTTATTGATCTATCTATCTACCTACTCATTTATACTCACACACACACACACACACACACACACATATATATATATATATATATATATATATATATATATATATATATATATATACCTATATATGTGTATATTTCTCTCTAAATTAGTTGATCTGAATTTATACATCAATATACTCATTTAGCTATAGTTGTATTAAACTATCTATTTATATTGCGAATATGCATATGTTTAGATACGCCTTTCACAGACCTCTTCCGTGAGTGAAAGATTTCAAGAGAAGAAAAAACTCTCTTCATACTCATGACGGTAAGAGACATGTAGGGAGATATTGAAGCTGGGTTTTTATTAGGGGCGGGTTTTATATTTTTAGAGAACTCTAAGGAAATCCATAAAACCTATCGATAGAATTATTGTCATATTGTTATAAATTTAACGTTTATTGTGAAAGAGGCTAGTTGCAAAATGCCATTTTATAGGGAAATATCAAATATCTAAATATCTTTTGTTCAACTCTTTCTTATTTAAATAATTAGAATAATTCAGTTTTAGTTGTTGATATCAAATTATGAGAGCAATATGTTTAGGTAACATTTTATAACCTGGCACTTGGGTCTTAGGTAAGAATTTTGTATTCGTCATCTATAAGACATAGGTACTGTCGCCATCTCTCATCAGGGCAATAAATCGCAGCCTACACGTCGCAACCCTTAGACAATCCTATTAGCAGTTTACGTGAACGCCGTACTTTCATGTTGTTGTAATTTTTACTATGCATTAAAAGTATTAATAAACAACAAAATCATAAGTGAACATAACTGAGAATCAAAGAGTTGATGGTTTTTTAAAGTACCTCTACCCTCCCCTCTTTCAAGGCTTCTCTCGAAGACCCACAGCCCTTAAGTGCCAGCTTATAACATTTTAACTGTAGTATGTGTTGTTTATTTAGCTAATTTAAATTAGTTTTCTCAGATAGACATAAGTAATAATCCTTTCCTAAACAATATTTTATTATTATTATTATTTATATTTTTACTATCGATTATTATTGATCTATGATTATTATTAACCTTTGCTCAACCCTCACTCTAAGTAAGTCTATTAATTGCACACCCAATTATCTAAGCACACGCGTTCACACTCACACACAGACATTAATAATATTACTAAATAATTTGTCCATATAATTCATTATTAGTCCATTTCATCAGGCTATCAATTGATATGATATTACTTATCCAACAGCCTCAATTACATTTTCTGAGTTTATCATATACAGTCGAGTGTCTATATAATTAACCTCTAGGACAACGAAATCCTCTACATAACGAATTTTTACCGTGTCCCATGACATTTTAGAAGTTATGCTTATTTAACTCTATGTCACGAATTTAGGACCTACTACAAGTTTTTTCTTCACTTCAACCGAGGAAATGTAGTTTTGTATATGCAGCTCACAATGTCATTTCCAGGAAATTGTTTATTTTCAGCAGGAAGGTCAACAAAACCAAGAATGGTAGGCGAAACACATGTCGGCAATTGACTGCATGTTATAGTTCGGTTCAGTTAAGAATGCAGTGACTCATCGGTTAGGAATTCTAAGAACTCAGCATTTATAGATAGGAATAATGTACAGACCTACAGTAGATTCCCATCCTCCCACCATTTTCTTATATCATTCATTTCAATGTTGCTAGCCCAGCTACTCAGTTTTATTCGTGCCGTGAGTTTGTCGTACTGTAAAAAAAATGTCAAAAATAAAGTGTTTAAGTGTATAGAAAAAGTGAATGTTTTACAAGAGGATGATTTAAATTTTGAAACAAAGTGTTTCTAATGATTTCCAAAGATAAAAATGAAACTTTGTACATTCGACAATATCGATAACGCGATGATTAAATTGCTTACGGTAATGCGTGAGAAAAATCTTATTAAAGAAAAGGCTTTGTTGAAAAAGTCGCTTCGGGAGAAAGTGCTAGTGATGATATCCCCACTTTTGAATTTTGGAAAGGAAATGTGTTGGAAAAAGTTTTAAATGATTATTAACCGAAAGACATTTTCAATTCTGATCTGTTTTTCAAATGTTTGCCCAAATAGACCCTATGACAACTATTGAACATGGATATCTAATACAATGATGAAACATTCTGCAAACATCATTAAAACATTTTCAACAACTTGAATTGGAAATAAATTGAGACATTATAAAACATTATTTTATATTAATATTGGCCTATTACACTAACTACGCTCACGATATTATACTGTATCACTTTTATTACCGCGGTATGCGTAATGCGGTAAGATCGGAAAGATGGGGTGGGAGCATTCTTGTCAACACAAACTCTCAATAACGAATACCTCTCTATAACGAATATTTTCTCTGGATAATCGACTTCGTTATACAGAGGTTCAACTGTATTTATATTCCGTACATATTATATATTTTTTAAAAGTATTTTACTAATTTATTACTAATTTGTTATTATAAATTTGAATAATAGTTATATAAAGTTCAGGAATGGTGAATTAAATTATTCATGATCCTAACAACTTCGCGGCTCGAGTTAGTTTTTGTCGCGTCAAGAGATCATCGCCAGTTAATTGAATTGCCCTAAAAAACATTAGCTTGGAGAAGAATCGTTCATCCCTTATTGAGGTGTGGAGACTATAACACATTAACAAGGACAATAAACCTTAAAAAAAATAGCTTTTTGAATTATCGATGAGAAACGTTTATCCACTAAAAACATTTTATTGAGACAAGAAATGTTCGTCATTGGGAAGTAATGGGTTAAACCTGTAACCAAAAGAAATAATAAGTCTACTTGACATTAATATACTCGTACAAGGGTCCAGTTTACCCGCAAAGTAGCGTTAAGCTGTAATTCCAAGTTAGAGCAAGCTGTGTATAATCTATCTTTCGGACATCAAACTTAGATGTGGTTATGATCAACGAGGAATATCTTGTTATACTTGCATTTGAAGGGTTTAGTTTGGCGTCTTAAGTTAAGCTGTAGCGATGTTTGTCACTGTACTCAATTATGATTTTTAATTCTATTTATAATAATTTTGGTTTTTATAATGCTTCTTATTTATTTATTTTGAAATCTTTATAAGGTTTTAGTTCTTACAAGTGTATAGCATTTTCATAACTAAATGTTGGTTTCAAAATTATAACATCTTCAACTTATCAAAATTTATGTTTTGTGTGTGGTTCTCTGGTGTCATCTAAGTTAGTCCTTCTAATTTCTTATTAGGAATTTTAATAAAGTGTACGTTGTTAATAAATAAAAATTTTTATTTGAGGCGCTTTTTAATTTTTGTTTTGACATTGTACACTTTTTTTGAAAATCACACCTTTGATATGTCCTAAACAATAATTTTATGTAAAACTCTAATTTTAACGAATCGATTCAATATAAAACACTTCCTTGTAGCTGTTCTCCGCCATTCAAGTTTGCATGTATCTATGTAGTAAGTATTCCAATGTCAAACAGATGCAATAGTGGAAGCTTATTATATCTCTCGGAACATCGTAACCCTCTCTTGTCGCAAAGGCTTATGGGTGAAGACGTGGATGGGTGATTGACAAGGATAATCCGAGTTTGTCAATTTGTTGCAATGACTGTCACGTGTGGTCACTGGACATACAAAGTCACCCTGCCCAGACATGCCAGGCCGCGTTAATACATGCATTGTGATGTGTCGTTCCGTATTTCAGTTTTGATCCCGGAGAGCCGAATAACGGAGAACCGGAGTTTTGGAGAGCCAATAACGAGTTTCCATGTTTGAATCTTCGCTGACATTTACAATGTCAAACTTTGTATCATAACCAACTAGTGGAATACCCAGTTCGCGTCGTACTTTTGCCTGGGTTTTGTCGGATATCACTTACATGCTATTCTCTATTAACGTGATGATGGTCTTCGGTAGCAAAATAAGTATTTAACGTAAACAAAACATGGTTTTAGTGAATTTCTATTTGAGTTAGCAACGAAAACTGTTATTTTAGTTACTTTAAAATATCAGTAACACTGACTTGGCCAACATTGTATCGCCTGCAAGTCATTAAATGACGTGTTAGTTTTAGTTAAACTTAATTTAGTATTATATTACCATAATAATAGCTGAAGTTATAGCAGTCGGTCGAGAAATGTGTGACAACAAAAGCTCTTGATTGAATGTATTTTATTGAAGTACACTCGGATTTACAATAATTTTGGTTTTTTTCTCTGGGGCCAAATATCGGATGGTACAAGAAGAGATAAGGAAGTTACAAATAAATCGGAGGGTTTTTGAAATTGTGAGCAACCCACAAAGAGCTGTTATTGGGAAAACTATGAATTTACAAATATAAATCCAATTATTTAAAGATTTTTAAATTTTTGTTAGCAACCAAAATGTGGAATTATCTCATTGAAATGCTTTAATATAATATAGAAAATCGTAATTTTATGCTACTTTCATACTTGAAAATACATCTTGAAAAGAGTTGTTACATCGTCGGGAATAGGTTTTGCTAAAATTCTAGCTCTATTTTATACGTTAATATTTGTCTGCCAAAATAACTAGTTTGGGGTTCACGTACCCCTGTGCCCCATCTGGCAACGCCCTTTAGCCGTACTGTGCCAGAAATCTTCCCACGAATGTACTGAACAATTTCCCGGTTTCATAGCGATCGGATAAATGGTTTAGTAACACATAAGGCTCACTCATACCTAAATAGATACAAATATTAATTTATATATATATATATATATATATATATATATATATATATATGTAGATTACAATAGCTATAAATAAAGTAGCATAACATAAAATAAAATTATGCATTAAAACATTTACGTAACCACATTATATCAGCTGTTTTGTGATATCATGTTATCACTTATTTTAGGCCAAGTTTCATGAAATAAATTTATTGTATATTTTGCCCGTTTTTTGAAATCTTTCCCCACCATATAAAAATATAATTAATTAATATATGTAATTAATAAAATAATACTTTTAAATACTGTATTAGCATCAAGTGTCACCCAATACAAGTTTAAAAAAATGTATTTGATCCTGAGAGCTTCGGTGGCTGAATAAAGAGTATTTTATTAAGGATTGAAAGTATATATATATATATATATATATATATATATATATATATATATATATATAAGGAGCGTATAAACTAATAGGAGCTGAGAAAACAGTTTTGAAAAATCTTTCGTCTCTTGAATGAACGATTCATCCCTATAAACGAAAGAAAATGTTTTCGCTCTCTGACTTTTGCATTCAGATGTATTTTCAATTATAACTTGTAAATTGAATATTTTAACCGTAATAACTGAGGATGCCGTTGAAACATATTTAGCTAATATTGTAATGCTCGAGTATATTTTAATATAGTTATTATTTTAATAACGAACGAAGAGCTCAAGTCTAAATGAAAAGAATAAGTTGTTTTATTGTTATAGAAAATGTAAAGTTTTCTTATGGCCTTTATAAAAACGATTGGATATTATTACATCAAATAAACCCTAGATATAAATACACGTGTCTGTGGCTTACATAAGGTAGTGTTTGTCATCCGTCCGTAGATCCGTGTGGTTTGTTCAGTGGTAATCCGGGCTTTGTCTTAGGCATTAACAATGCGCTGGTACACATAATCCCTATATAGGAGTGACAGTTCCGTGGTAATTATGATACATATGTGCTACATACTTTGGATAGATTTATTGTGCGAAATGTAATTGCCGGTCGCTAAGCCCGCTGGGAGCTTTCGGTATTCGGGTTTCGTAAGTCGACTATATCGGAAAGCAATGATGAAAAACTTGTTTAGTCTCGTGTACTTTCACCTTTATGAGGAATTTATCATGTTTTTGGCAGTGGCGAAGTACTTTTCCCCTTAAGCTATTACATTGCTATTACATTCGTTATTTTACTGTAGTTTTTAAACCGAAAATATTAATAATAAACCGAAACGATTAATTGGTTGCTATGGAGACAGGTACGTGAAAGTTTTATTAGCTGTGATGTCTTTGGACAAAAAATGTACATTTTGAATACAATAGCTAGTACAATCGGAACTATATTTGTATGATTCAAGAGCTGCGCTAAGAGTTCTTTTCCATTACAGTGAATCATACCGTGAATATTTTTTATGTTCATTTTCATGTAAACATTTTTATTATTATTAATATTAATTTTCAATTAACATCTTTCTCTTACAGCAAAACAGTTGCACACGTGATCCGTGTACCGAAAACCAATGGAAACCTGAAATCCATAGCGTTGGGAAAACTAGGTATTAAATTAAAAATAGTTTTAAAGGCGGCTCTAAAACTGATCACTAGCGAGTGCAACGAAATACCATTTTCAAGGAACATCTAGTAGTTTTGACCATTAGGGAAGAGGAACATAACAGTGGTAGGTTTTGGAGCAAATCAGAATTTCAATTACGATATAATCAATAAAATTTCATAACTAATTGATTAATAACAGTTTAAAAAATACATAAGCACATGACTCTCTTTAAAACCGAAATAAAAGTTGCGGTAGTATATTAAAATTTAGTCACATAAAGGATTCTAGTTTTAATTTTCAAGATTAGTATCAGAGTTACCACTAGCCAGTTAAAAAGAGGAAATATTTAAATTCATTTGTAACATACCTTAATTAAATTCAGCCAATCAATAATTATAATCAATTACTAAAGTTCGTATAACTTATTTTGTGTTCATATCAAATATATTGAGCAATCAGAATCAAATTACTGTAAATGTAAAACTAATATAAATTAGTTTTTCGTGAAATTAGGATCGGAAAAGAGTATTTCTTCTGATATCTGTTTGGGCTCACAGATATAAATTAAAATAATTTAATTAGGAAGTGATGTCGCCTAATACTTCTAAAAATAAATTTATGGACACAAAATAAAGTTGTAATAGTTGTAATCAAGTTTTACTTTAATATGTACGTCATTTTATGTGTGTAATTTTAGGTACACACACACGTTTCATTTTTCCTTTCTACATTTTAAAGAACTATATTCATATTATTGAGTTTAAGGTTAATGAGAAATTACAGGCCAATTCATTCTGAAACAGGTGGGCTACACTCTTTTTCGATTTTATATACGAAAATCCTTTCAAGATTAAAAGTTTTAATTATTTAATATCGTCCCATACTTACATTCTTAAACAATACATACAGCTCCTATTAACATCAAATAATTCTCTACTCCTAATAAATAATAACATATATGTCTTATATTAAATTGATAAACTTTAAGCTCCTAAACAGGATTATTTATTAAAAATCTAAACGTAGGGTGTCCTTATATTAGAATGAATTGATCTGTGATCTGTCATTAGCCTTAAACATTAGATAAACAAAAACATAGACATTAAATAAAGTTCAAATATATTCTATTTGCTTCATAAATAGTATTGAATAATGGAGTTAAGATATTATTATAATCAATGATATAGTTCCAGTTTACAACTAGAACGCCATCACAATTGTCGGAAGTTTTTTGCATTACACAACCTGAACACAAACTTTGAAAGTTATTTCAAAAGAATCAAAGCCTTTTCCAAATAACCTTCCGTTAATGGTAAAAGAGACTTGCCCTCGAAAATCTAATTTAAATATTATATTATCACCGATCAGGGATTATCTTCAAACATCTCCTGACGCCTCGTTAAACCCATTAATTACGCCGTGTGAACAGGAAAATTAACCATTTCAAACCCTCAGAGAGTTTAATGAAAGCCAACAAACGCTTAGCTGATTTCTTATGAAATCTCGACTCTTGATCAGAATGAAATGAAGATCAAGTTCAAGACCGATTGGTGCGATATACACTTAGTTACGGATGATTCGTTTCTAAAATAGGGCGTCTTTATTGGAAACTCTTTTTAAATACAAACCTTAACTAATGACTACACGGTTGCACTTATCTTACACTCAGAGAGTTCTCTTAATACCACCATATAAACTATTTAACAAATGTAAGCAAATTTATTTAATTCAATGGAAAATTTGTTCTAAACTAATTACCTTGTTAGCAATGCAGTTTTGCCAAAGCTATGTTGTTTAGCCAAAGTTCATATGGTTGACAAAAGTATGAGGCCAATTGTTTCTGGTATAAGCTCCCCTACTTATCGGATTGCTAAATGGTTGGTAGCAAGTTTGAATAGAATAAAACCGGCTTCGACTTTTTCAGTAAAGAACAGCATTGAATACATTAAAATTCTGGAAAATGTTAGCTTGGTTGAGTTTGATTATATGGTATCCCTTGATGTTGTCGCTTTATACCCCTGTGTTCCAATTAAGGAAACTATGTGTATGATAGAGGAGTGGGTCAAAGACAACAACCTTGAGGAATCTACTATTAAAGAATATCTCCTCCTTTTGAACCTTTGCATGGTTAAGAATAGTTTTCAGTTTAACACGTTTTACAAGCAGGAAAACGGTACCACAATGGGGAACCATCTGTATTGTTTCTTGTCAAATTTCTTTATGAGCAGGTTTGAGAATAAACCTAAGGAGACGATGAAATTTTGTCCACGTGTCTGGTTCCGGTATGTGGATCATGTGTTTTTTATTTTTGATGGAAAGAAAAACCTTGATGAATTTTGTCGCGAACTTATGGATTTTTTCCTTCTATAGAGTTTACCACTGAGTTAGAAGCGACGAACAGCATTGCATTGATGTAATGGTGACGAGAGCAAACGGTAGACTTTCTTTTGATGTTTATAGGAAGACTACGCAAAGTTTCAAGTACATCCCATATGATTCACACAACACTAAAGAGCACAAATTAGTGACATTTCGTAGTATGTCTAACCATTTAGATAATTTCCTATTATCAAGAGAAATATAAAATTAGTTCTCCCTAACTAACCTCTAATTAACTAAATGTTTACCTTTGTAGCAATTACAGACTAAAGCATTTATAAAACAAAAATGAACATACAAACGTGGATTGTTTTTCTTATTGAAGACGTCGTTTCTCACGTTAAAAGAAGGCATTCTTTAGACTAACTGACAGATATTTTTATTTCCGATAATTTTGACCTTCTTAGTCAATGTTTTCCTCATTCAACTCAGTGCGGAGATGGAGTCAGTGTCAGTAAGGTCTGAGTGAGTTTTAAAAAATTACTTTAAAAACAGCATAAGATTATGCAAGGTTTAAAATTACTGTCAACATAAATGTTTCGTAAACGTCATGGCAACAAACCGCAGCGAATTAAATAATCAGTGAACTGCCCCACAGAAGTGAATTCTTCAATAGGAGAATGTACTTAATAGACGTTTTAATAAAATTTATTTAATGTAGTTTATAATAAAAAAGTGTAGTTAATAAATATTTTGTATTACACGTTGACAAAACATTTCTAAATCAAAATTTTATCATCGAAAAATGTTGATAGTTTTTAACAATTCACATCAAACTATCATAAACTTAGTGTTAAAAAAGCTGTTCTACCCCATAACCTGTAACATAAAATCAGCTGTTGCATGAAATCATACGTTTACTTTTAATTGCTTGTAACTTATTTTTAATACATTATAAATATCGAAGTGCTTATAGTCTATTGCAAGTGTCGCGGTTTTTCTTAGCAGAAAACATATACCATCACTAATCTCTACCTTTAGCTCAGTAAATAAGTCCATTAGTCCAATCAACCTCCTACGTTACTATTTTCAATAAAATAGAAAATCACTGTTGTTATTTAAAAAAATACAAATTTACGAGTTAGGGGTCTAGGGAGTAATTGTAACCAAAAACATAGATGTAAATATAAAAGTCGTTAACCTTTTGTTGCGAAGTTTTCAGCGGGTTCTTCGTTTTTGAAAATAATTGCCAAAGGTTAACTCGTGGTAGATAATTCCCAATTAAGCTTCGTGTTGGCCACGTTACTTAACCGTAGAGAGTTATGTCTAGACAAACAGCACATATCTACCTTGGAGTTACTACAAAACTAAATAAGTCGTTTATTACTATAATTAATAGAGCGTGAAATTAAACACTCTAATAAAATGGAATTTGTCACCGATCTCCACTAGGTATTTGGGTTATTCATTTCGTCAACAAAATGTTATTTTTTAACGCCAGGAATGTTTTACAAATGTAGGAACGATTTCACGTTGGATTATAAATACGACTGGATTATAAATAAATAAAAATACCTCACACGCATACGTACAAGTTACTTGTTGATATAAAACGGCTAACAAGTGTTTGGCAATGGCAATTTGTACACACTGCTCACTAGTCCGACGTGGGGAGGTTAGATAAGCCATACAAACTTTACTGGAGGGAGGTGCCGGCAACTACAAAAATTTTAAAACTGCACAATTCAGTAGAAAAGTGTACAATAATAAATTTGTATCCTTAAGTATATTTTGACAAATTACTCATTCGTTGTAAATTTAATCAGAATATCTCTATCCGGCCTAATAAAGTATGAACAAAAATTAATATATTTTTTATTAAATACCGTAAAGGATAACAAAATAGTTTTATTTTATTTAATGTCTGTTAATAATTATTAATTTTTTAATGTAGACTAATGACAGATCACAAATAATTTTGCTTTTTTAAAATACTAAAAGTTTCGAATTTCTTTCCGAAATTCCTTGACAAGATCTCAATTTTCATTAAACTGTACAACATCAATTACTAATTATAAAATATGAATTTGTATTAAAAGTTTTATAATTTGTTGATTTTTATTATGTTTTACATAATGGTATGAACCTTTTAAATAGTAATTTATGTTGAATGATTACTTAATTAACATTGAGCCCTCAAAAAGGAATTTCGGAAAGAGATTCGAAATTTTGAGTGTTTTAAAAAAGCGAAATTGTCTGTGATGTGTCATTAGCCTATATAAAAAAACATTATGGCTTTAAATGTGCACATGTACATACCTCCATTTCTCACCTCTATTGTATATATTATTTTAAAAAAATAATTAATTGTTTCAAATTATTTTATTAAAGCACGCGTCTTTCATTCACGCCTACAAATGGTTAAAATAGTGCTACCAAAGACAGATAAGCAAAACTGGTATTTCAAAGTTACACTTGGTTGCTGAGTTAAGTAACAATGACCTAAGGGAATTTTTACGAGAATAGCATTTTTATGACCTACGCCACTTATAAATAAAACACTATAGCCTACTGTAACGATAAAAGATTTATTGTCATCTCTATTTTTATCCATTTACTTTATATTATTCTTATACCAAATAAAAGTAATACAAATTTGATATATATCTATCTATCTGCCTCTCTTTCTCTCTCTCTCTTTCTCTCTTTATATATATATATATATATATATATATATATATATATATATATAACAAACTAAAAATATTTAATAAACAAGAATACTTTTAATGAATATATTTATTCAAGAATAAATATATTCATTAAAAGTATTCTTGTTTATGATATATTTTTAATTTATTAACTATATTACAAGAAAACGTATCACCATATTTAATATATATATATATATATATATATATATATATATATATATATATATATATATATATATATATATATATATATATATATATATATATATACAGCCTGCTAACAATACGGAAACCATACATTGGTCATTTTGCATTCAAACTGGCAGCCGTATACGGCTGCCACATAGTAATCCATGATAATGTAACACCCTTTGACAATAATTGAAATAAAAATCATGTCAATAAGTGTAATAAGAAGTGTTTTATTGGTGGTAATCTGTATTTGGAAGTTCTATGGTAGTTCGGAATTTTTAAAAAATAATTTGTAATAACCAAACGGTACTCGTATATATAGCATAGTGAACGGGATTTGTATATCACAATGTCGTAACATTTCCGGCAGGGGCAACATAGTCGCCTCCTGTATATAAATTTACTGTATATTTCAAACATTCCCTAACATTATGGCAGCCACAAACTTGGCAACATTGCTGGCATCCACATAGATATCAATCGTACTACATAACGTATATATTTGAATTGGACAGAGAATCGCTGGAAACTGACCACTCGGGGGTTTTTGAGGAAGCTGAATTCAATGCCGTCATCGAAAGTCACCGGGGATGTACTGGTGAGGCTAAACCCATGTACAAAAGGGGTTGAATTATGGTAAAAATGTCAGATGTCCAAAAATCGCGGGATAATGACTATTCGGGGGTTTTTGAGGATGCTAAATTCAATGGCGTCATCTAGAGTCACCGGGGATGAACCGGATGTGACTCTACGTAAATACCAAAGGGATGATTTGGGATAAAAAAGTCAAAAGTAAAAAAATTACTAGAAAATATCCACTCGGGGGATTTTGGTAAGGCGGAATTTAATGCCGTCACCGAAAGTCGCCGGGGATGCACTGGTATGGTTCCACGCAAATACCAAAGGGGTGAATTGCGGTGAAAACGTCAAAAGTAAAAAAATCGCTGCAACATAACCACTCGGGGGTTTTTGAGGATGCTGAATTCAATGCCGCCATCGAAAGTCACCGGGGATGGACAGATGAGACTCTACGTGAGTGCCAAAAGGATGTTTTGGGGTAGAAATCTCAAAAGTAAAAAAAAAATACTAGAAAATAAATACTCGGGGAATTTTGATGAGGCGGAATTCAATGCCGTCACCGAAAGTCGACGGGAATGCATTGGTGTGGTTCCACGCGAGTACCAAAGGGATGAATTGGGGTGAAAATGTCAAATGCCTAAGAATCGCGGGAAAATGACCGTTCGAGGGTTTCTGAGGATGCTAAATTCAATGACGTTATCTAGAGTCAACGAGGATGGACGGTTGTGACTCTACGTTAGTACCAAAGGGATGATTTGGGGTAAAAAAGTATAAAAACAAAAAATTACTAGAAAATAACCACACGGGGGATTTTGATAAGGCGGAATTTAATGCCGTCACCGAAAGTCGCCGGGGATGCACTAGTATGTTTCCACGCGAGTACCAAAGTGGTGAATTGGAGTGAAAAAGTTAAATTTCAAAATAATCGCTGGAACATAACCACTCGGGGGTTTTTGAGGATGCTGAATTCAATACCGTCATCGAAAGAGACCAGGGATGGACAGGTGTGGGCTCTACGGGAGTAGCAAAGGGATAATTGGGGTAAAAAGTCAGAGGCCAAGGGATCGTTATAAAATCATCACTCGGGGTTTTTAATAATGCTGAGTATAATCCTAGCACCGAAGTTGGCCATGCAAAATCCGAGATGGGACTGCGGGTGTCGCTGTGGGTAAATTTAGGTAAAACTAGCCAGAATCTAAAATATTGCCCAAACATTGCATTCGAAGATTTTTGTAGCTCCTAGTCCTACGTCATGAAAATTCGCCGGGCATGTACGGGATTACCAAGGGCTGATTTGGGGTAATATATCCCATTAACAATAAATCTCCCAAAATTGGCATGTTTCCAACTATGCAACATAACCAGCAGAAAGAGTCGGGTTCGTGACCTTGTCTTGGACAGAAGTTATGCTACATCTATTTACAGAAATGTTTGTGATATGAAAATATAAACAGGCGTCACACCGATAGAAGTTCTAGTACGTTTGTTTACGTCATGTCTGTCAAAGTAATCTTTATAACTTGAAGCAGTGTTTCAATGCAGCCTGTCCATGTGCTTTAAACATTTTAAAGACTGTGTGCTTGAACGATTCACCTTGAAAAGATAACTGTTTGTCCCAAATTGATATTTTTTTAAAAATTAATGTATATATTTAATTTTGTTTAATGTATTTTGTCTACCTAATTGTCATATATTTTCTTTCCATTTTTACTTAGAATATCTAAACATTTATGTTTGTTTTCTCATTCTTCGTCGGGTAATTAATTTTCTTCTCTTTTCGTGTTGTTTTCTTTGTACTCTTAAAAAGGATGGTATCGTTAGCGAGGGCAGCGGAATGACTTTTCAGCCATCAGTTAATGTAAAACGTCTACTATAACCGTAAATTGAAAAAAACTATAAATAAGTAGACCTTATATTTGTTCAACCTTTATACAACTTAGAATAAACGACAAAAAAGGGAAATTTTTGACCCACATCATTTCATCGACTTATCTTTATCAGCTTATATATCCAGAAAACCTATTATGCCAATGTCTACAAATTCCAAGCTTAATCTTTAACTGCCGTCATCGTGCATGAGCATCAGCAACGGGTTATCCGAAGAAGACAGTGATTCAGGTGCTGTATCTAATGACCAACTTTTATAAGGCATCAAAGAGAATAGGGGAATTGTGCAACAGAGTGAAGAAGTAATTGAGCAAAAGGTCATGATACCGAATCTCAATGAAGTCCATCAGACGATGAAGATGATTTCGAAAAACTGCAACCTCCAGAAATTTACAAATTTTTCTATTTGTATAGATAAATTGTTATAAAAAATGTAGAATTGGTCCAGCAACAAAAAATAGAAAGACTAGTTACACTTTGTAAGCTGTCTTTGTACAGTCAATATGTCTAGAATTTTCTGAGCTGCTGTGTAAATACTGCTGTCAAAATTGAGTTATTATTTGTAATGCCAGTTTCCATAAATAAAGCTTATAATGTGTCAAATGTTATCTTGTATTAACTAGTGTTACCATGTTTGCAATGTTACGAAATTGTAAGAATATACAGCAAATAATAGTCACTTTTAGATTCTTAAAATCTGATAGAGATGCTACGACAATTAATTTGAAAAGCAAGTTAAGTTAAAAAATAAATACTTTATCCATCTTATAGTATCTAAGAGCACCAAGGGAAAAGAACGAGATGCATTGACCGGAACATTAAGATAAGTTTGGTCATCAAGTAAACAAACGCGTCAGAATGGCTTTCGGAGTGTCGGCTGTTAATGTTTCCATATCAAAATTGTGTCTGTAAATACATAGCATAGTTCTCTCCAAGATAAGTTCGCGAATCCACAGCTGTATGTTCTAAAATAGCATGTTTACAAATTCCTGAAGTACTTACATCGAGGACTCTAATGAAACACTTGGCAACAATATCTCAACTTTTCCAAATGAGTGACCAAGGTATTAAAGAGCTAGCGTTATTTATAGGCCATACAACATCATTTTTATCAATAATAACATTATATATATTTTTTTCATCCAAATACTCAAAAATAGTTTGAAAGATATAAATAATGTAGATAAGAAAGAACACGTGGATGTAGACACACATTCTATGACCATAAGGGCAAAACATTTGAAGTACTTATTTAAGGATACATGTTTCATGGGTGTTAATAAGCCAATTAAACTAGAAAGCAGTTCAGGCGGTTTAGGCAATGGTAAATATTTAAAATTCTTTATTTCTACATCTCTGAAGATTATATGTAAGGATATAGTTCTTCCCAATGTGTATTGCAGTGTAGCTAGGAATCAAAACGTTTTCAGAAAGCAATGTAATAAATCTATTATGTTTATCCTCGATATTCTAGTCCCAAGAGTAACTTTAATATCAATGGGATTTTCACTCACTTTAGAGTTGCATGAAAAACTGGTTCAAGTATGGTGATCATTGGTACGGAAAGAAATACAGTAGTGCATGGATAATTCGAGGTAGATGGCACCGAGACACCGTCGGATTACCGAAAACTTGGATTACACGGAAATAGTTTCCTGTACACTAGAAAAAAAACAAGAGTTATAAAAAAGAACCTTAATACTTTAATTAAGAATACACAAAATACGGATGTAGAACTTTATTGATTACATTACCTGCATAAATTAATGTTGCTTGGCTCTCCAAGACCACTGTACTGAATCTTGCTTGCAAGGTTACTATACGATATGAATACCATACTAAGTATCGGCAATTATAGCTAGAAAATAGCCGATGCCCGTTGTAAACTTTATCAGGACGCCCAATGTTTTGATCGTAGATAGTCTTTTTGTTCGCCTACCATAAAAATAAAACTAGATTATCAGTAAAATATCAGTAAATCTGAAGTATAGTGAAAAATTACCGTGATCATCGGTAGTAAATATTATGAATATCAACGTCTAAAGATTGACTACAAAACGTTTTATAAGCACTTGGTAAGGGTTGCTTAACTGAAGTAATTTTCTATCAACGAAGAATAGAGAATATTAGAATTGAAATATTAAGTTTGTAATTTGGAGTTTTTTATTAACTGGTATTGCTAGTGATAGGATACGTAAAATATATAACAAAGGAGACAGTTTTGAGAAGTGATTGAAAGTGATTGAGTATCAGCAGACTTTGTCTTGAGATCAGACACAGCCGAACGAACTAAAATCATTCTGATTCTAACTATAAAAATGTATGTAACATGTCGACCGAAGAACGGAGAGATTTTTTTAAAGTGAAAATAATCTACAAAACAGTAATTATCATTTACGTCTTGTTTTTTTTAACAAGAAATACCATCATAGTGACTAATTTCATTCTGTCACTCTGCATAACGCTATTTTACAGCTAGTTTTTAAAGGCGGGTTCCTCAGCTATATTCGCCAAAATATTTGTAATTTTTTTCACCATAATAATAATAATAATAATAATAATAATAAATCAAATTGTAGATATGCGAGCCAGGAGGGATACGGTTAAAGATAGAATTAAAAAAGAAGATTAAAATATATTTAAATCTTATCAGATATATTTTCAGGTGCATTCAACGTGTCTTGATGAAAGTAACATCACAATCAAGGTGAAATGTCATCCTTTCGGAAAATATCTAAGGGAGGAATTAAATAAATTTTTTAACCTGCCAACAACGACTACCAGGAAAATTTAATGAATGTAGTTAAAGAAGAACTTTTAGAAAAAATAGGTCTTTACTCAAACAGAATTGTACCTATAACAACCTATGACAAATCAAATATGATGGATAAATAAAATAGATGTATTACATTGCTTACCGAAATCGTTTTTCACCGTGATGTCTACAATGCATTGGGAATAACTATATCCTTACATACATTCTTTAGAGATGTAGGAGAGAATTAAAGAAGTTTAAATATTTACCATTGCTTACACCACCTGAACTGCTCTCTAGTTTTATTGGCAGAAAACCACCTATGATGCATGAATCCTTATATAAATACTTAAAATGTTTTGCCCTTATCTTGATTTAATATTTATACTGATTGGTATTGGGACTAAAATGCCACATCTTCGTGAAATTTTTACTCCTTGTTAGAATACTATATGCACCCTTATAAAGCATATGCTCACAGAAAAATAAAACAGTTTTTTGGTTACATTTGGCTGTCGTAAGTACAGAAATACTATTATTTCAATGTTTAATTTTTTCACCCGAAAATGGTAATTTGTGCTCGTTTGAACCTATAAAATATGGACGTGTTCGATGGGCCTACGTGACCAAGAAATTAACATTAGATGAGGTTCGACCAAATAAAAGCCTTCTGTTATTTACAATGTACAATATAGTTAGATTTTTCTGGTTACCTACCTGAGGTAAAGGTGATACAATATTTGTTGTTTTTCTACTATAGGCCTAACTTTTAAAACTTACTGTAAATAAACTTTATGCCAACCCTTTACTTATCCTTTAATATTTTTTTACAAGCAGTAAAAACTTAAAATTGAAATGTTCATTATTTTTAATACACTGAGGAAGAAATGTTGAGGAAAATTCGATGTATTAGTCTAAACATTCTGCAAAATCTTTCATAAACTGCAAAAACTCTTAAAAGATTGTAACACGAAAGAAATAGAATTTAAAAATTGTGGCAGAAAGCTCAATGAGATAAAATAAATTAAATGAGAATAAATGTACTTTCGTAAAGTAAAGGATATAAGAGAAGTTAGTGTACTAACTCTAACACTGATAATTAAATGAGAAATTCAGAAGAAAAAAGTTGAATTCGTACTTGGCCTTTATCCCGTGCAGTACACGCCTGGAAATCTAGATTGAATATTGTTAAAGATGAAACCGTTCATTTAGTTGCAGATCTGTTGAGGGTTTTGAAAACATGTAACCAATCTAGAGAATCGATGGATACCGGTCTACACCTAACCTGCTGATTCACAAAACAATCGTCTACTTGCACTCCTGTATTTTTTCCCTGGAGAACTATTCCTAATATTCAACAGAGCATTGAACACCTTCAATCTCATTGATTTTCGATCTCTGAAAGGATGCCCACATCATTCAGTTTTATCAGTTTTAATCTTGTGACAGGGACCATTATAGTTACTTCATGATAGTATCTGTTTACTTCAGCTAGTTCATTCCCTCCAAAGGATAAAAATACCAAAATAAAATCTTATTTGGTTGAATGTTTCACTTTACAAGTCATAATATTCTACCTCTATTTTACCTTCTCTTCTCACAATTAGGTCTATACTGTGATCATTATATATATATTTTTTTGCCTTCTGACAATTTTACCCCAAATTAGCAATTTTCTACTCTCGTAGAGCAACACCCGAGCATCCCTGTTTAATAATGTAGACAGTATTGGACTCACGCTCCAAAACACTACGATTGATCATTTTCTATTTTTTTTTTTGCCTTCTCACATTTATACCCCCAATTCATCATTTGCTACTCTCATAGAGGGTCACCCGTGTATCCTCATTGACGTTCGATTATGGTAAACGACTCAGCACCATTAAAGCCCACCCGAATGATCATTTTCAATTGTTTTTTTGACTTCTGACAATTTTACCCTAATTTACCCCTTTTCTACTCCCTTAAAGCCACACCAGTGCATTCCCGATTAATATGGAAGACGGTATTGAACTCACCAACCTAAAAAACACTACGTTTGATCATACTCTAGCTTTGTCTTGCCTTTTCAGATATATACTCCAATTCATCATTTGCTACTTCCATAGAGGATCACCCATGTATCCCCATTGGCTTTCGATAACAGTAAAAGACTCAGCACCTTTAAAATACCCGATTGATCATTTTCCATTGTTTTTTTGCCTTCTGAAAATTTTATCCCAATTCATCCCCTTTCTACTCCCGTAGAGTCACACCTGTGCTTCCCATTATAATATTGAAGGCGGTATTCTACTCAGAACCCTCCAAAACTCTACGATTTATCATATTCTAGCTTTGTTTTGCCATGTCACAATTAATTATACTCCATTTCATCATTTGCTACTCCCATAGAGGGTCACCCGCTTATCCCCATTGACGTTTATAACGGTGAAAGACTCAGTACCATTAAAACCCACCCGAATGATCATTTTCAATTGTTTTTTGCCTTCTGACAATTGTACCAAAATTGTACCCCTTTTCTACTCCCGTAGAGCCACATCCGTGCATTCCCGATTAATATGGAAGACGGTATTGGACTCAGCTACCTCCAAAACACTACGATTGATCATATTCTAGCTTTGTTTTGCCTTATCACATTTATACTCCAATTCATCATTTGCTACTCCCATATAGGATCACCTGTGTATCCCCATTACGTTCGATAACGGTAAAAGACTCAGCACCATTTAAACCCTCCTACTGATCATTTTCTACTTTTTATTGCCTTTTGTCATTTTGACCCCAAGTCAAAATCCTCCTTTATAACTCCTATAGAGCCCCACCCGTTCATCCCCGTTTAATTTTGTTCACAGTAGTGGACTCAGCATCCTTAAAAACATCCCAATTGATTATTTCCTAGCTTTTTTTTTGTTCCGATATTTTACCCTAATTGATCCTTTTGCTACTCCTGTAGAGGCACACACTTGTATTCCCGTCAGCTTTCGATAGTTGTACACGTTTACGAAAACTAACAACTAAGACTTATGCGAGTTGAGTAAATAATTGGCCAGCTGAAATGAAGAAGTGCCATACTAATGTTTGTGTTTTTACCGTAATTACACACACGTGTCTTAGAGTCTAAACATTTAACTAGTCAGATAGTAGCACCATAGTGGCAACACTGTTGGTTCTCGTATAGTTAGTAGCGTGGGAATAATATACACACCGGCTGCCATATTGTTATTAGACTGAACGAAAATATACACTGGCTGCCATATTGATGCCTAAATGAAATGCTGCCGTATTGATAGTACAATTTTGTATTTTTAAGATTTTATAAAATTAAAGTACATGGAGTAGCATCCTGTTTATTAGAAATAAATTATACACGACGAAAAACATTTATACTCATCTCTTTCAAGTGGCTGCCACATGGTTGCAAAATGAAATGCTGCCATATTGATAGCGGGATGTGTGTGTGTATATATATATATATATATATTAGGGATGGGCCGATTCCGATTCTCGATTCCAGGAATCGTCGATTCTAGGTAGTATCGAGGAATCGTCGATACTCGATTCTTCATTCATAAAAGTGTCGATTCCGATTCCTATTTTGTTAACTATTAAAATATGCGTGTGGAGTAATTTATTACCAAACAAAATTTATTACCAAAATTTATTATATTTGTGTGGAAAAATAATTAATTACCAACTATGTCTTATTTATGTATTAATTGATTTGAATGAATTAAATGATTAAAGTAAACGAAAATATTATTATTTATGAAGCAACAGCAATCAAGATCGTAACCATTTCTGGTCGTTTTACATCGCTCGTCTCTCTCTCTCTCTCTCTCTCTCTCTCTCTCTCTCACTAAATGTCAGAACAAAACACAAAAAAGTACAGTAAAAACTCGATTAACCGTCACCGTCGGAACCGTGGCCATGACGGTTGAGCGAATAGACGGATAACAGAAACACTGTATTATTCCTCCGAAACTTAACCTTAATAAATTATATTATAGACAGATATCACTCTCACGGTAGATGGTTTTGTGTAGCCTATTACATTAAAACAGAACTTTTAAAAGGTTTTGCCATATGACCAAGATGTTAACTAAATTAATTATTAGAGAACTAGCATGTAAGCTAATATAACTTGAAAGAATCGAGAATCGAGAATCGACTAAAGAATCGAGAATCGAAAGGAAAATTTTAGAATCGGAATCGGAATCGGAATCGAAAATTTTAGGAATCGGCCCATCCCTAATATATATATATATATATATATATATATATATATATATATATATATATATATGTGTGTGTGTGTGAAGAACTAAGTCAAAATACAAGTACAAGAATTATAATTGAATTTACAATTCAAAGCTTTTCATTGGCTAAGAGTACGAATATCATCAGGAATATTTATATTTAGATTCCTGATGATGTTGGTACTGTTAGCCAACGAAAAGCTTTGAATTGTAAATTCAAATATAATTCTTATATTTGTATTTTGACATATATCTTTATTAATACACATGAATACATATTGCGATATATATATATATATATATATATATATATATATATATATATATATATATTTGTGTGTGTGTCTGTGCGTATATATATATATATATATATATATATATATATATATATATATATATATATATATATATATGTATGTTGTATATATGTACAATATATATTGTATTGGACAATGTTGCATAGATTCAAGCAAAAATGACAAAGAACAAGGAATAAAATACTTTACCAGGATTTTAGTTTTTTTTCTGACTGCGCGTTATGTAACGCCCCGGGGAAATATATGTAGCGGAAGATAAGTTAGGCACGTATAGGCCTACACTTATACCTCGAGGGCTGTTCTATTCTTTGGCACTTACAAGGATATGGAAGCCAATTTTCGTTCTTCGTTATCATTTGTTTAAACTTGCAATTTCTAATATGCACGTGAATATATATATATATATATATATATATATATATATATATATATATATATATATATATATATATATAGCTATCGCATTTTACATTAGTTTGGTAAGAGAAGAATAAATCTCTTAGTGTTCAAATTCACCTACAGCATACGTGATTAAAACTATTTGATAAGTAAACACATTTTACCCTGAACATACCCAGGTCATATTTTATAGACTAGAAAACCTCATTTACAACTGCAAAGATGCAGTTATTTATTGTTTCTCGCCATTGATACCTTTAAATTGAAAAAAAAAACATGCAATTGTTAAACATTAGTTTAATGCAGAGATACGTTTAGTAAAGGTAAAGGTGTTGGTTACTTTATTTTTATGCATATTATATTTACTTTGTACGTTTTATTTCTTTAAGAAATGTTCGTCACACTAATGTTGGTGCATTTAAGGAACATGAATATCGGAGCTACTTGTTCATGATTTAATGCAAAGTTCTTCTTGTCCCTGGCCTAAATATTTCGTGGTTTGAGCATGAGAAAATTTCTTCAAACTTATTTTGAAAAGAAACACCCAATTGTTTACAATCGTAAGATTGGGTATATGGTGGGAATTTTGTGTTTTATGTAAGGTAACCCTCAAGACGAGAGGGTGTTTATAAATTTCATTAAAAGAAGTTTCAAAGTTATGTGGTACAATGATATGGATGTCTCAATAACCCATTTATTAAATATTAGGGCGTCTTATAATGGTGTGAAACAGATTCTGACTAGAACCATATTCAAAGTGAAAAAAATGTTAAAAATTATGTAGTGACTTAAATAAATGTTTGTACATTAAGGATTGTATAAGTGTGCTTAGGTAAATATTCGTATCCCTAGGTGTATGTGTATATTTTGGTATGTAAATGGTTAATTAGGAGTCATGCATATATTTGCATATACGAGAGTTGGAGTATGTAAGTGTATATTTAGGTCTAAAATGTGTATTTAAGTATATACGAGTATATTTAAGTAAATGAGCGAGTAATACGTAGGTAATAACTGTATATTTAGGTATATGTGAATATTAAAGTATACACTAAATACGTATATTTAGGTTTATATGCGTATATGTAGGTATATATGTGTATAATATAGTTTTATGTGTATATGTATGTAAATATACGTATATGTAGTCATATACCTGTGTATATATATATAATGAAGAAAAAACCAAAGAAAAATAAATAATATATCAAATAGCCCCAAAAAATGGATACAATAAAAAACTATAGATAAATCAGAATTTAAAATATTAACTAAATTAAAACAACCTAAAATCGAACTACAAATAACAAGAAAATGGGCCACATTCACATACACAGGATACAACATAAAAGGATAACTAAAACACTAAAAAATAATAATATTAACATAGCCTACAAAAACACAGGAAACATAATAAACAAAATAAACCAACCAGAAGAAATATGTCCCACACTTAATAACGGAATATACAAAATCGAATGCCCAGACTGTAATAAAATATACATAGGCCAAACAAAAAAGAAATTAAAAGACAGATATCAAGAACACCTCAATGCATACATCAAACCTGAAGTTTATAACTCAAACTTAGCCAAACACGCAATCAAAAACAAACACACATTCCCCACATTAAAAAACGTACACCTAGTAAAAAAAGGTCCAAAAAGGCCTCAAAATGACCATCTGGGAACAACTAGAAATTTATAAAAATAAAAATAACATCATTAACGAACAGATACAAATAAAATCAAAAAACGATAAATTATTCAATCTAATATACAATATTAACCCCAAAACGAACGTTAAAAACTCACACAGTGCAGTGAATCTAAAAATAGAAGTTAACGGTACACCAAGGTCAACGGCAAATTCCACGCAGCTCGCAGTCCAAAACCCTGTTCAGTATGCCCGAGAATGGAGACACTAACCAGTCTTTGAAAGTACTCGCATAAATACCAAGTAAGATTCTTGTTTACGTACATAAGTGAAAGTGATATATATATATATATATATATATATATATATATATATATGCTTACATTTAGTTGGCCTAAATATTTGTATATTTAGGTATTATTCGTACACGTGCGTCTATTTAAATATATAGTCTAATATTTAGGTATATATGTATATATTTAGGTATGTATGCATTTATTTAGGTATAAATGTCTATATTTGGAAATAGACATATTTATCTTGTTCCGAACATCCGGTCACTCCAAACTCAACTAAGTTTACCGTAGCGAGGGATGGAAGAGCAGTTGAACTGCCAAATTGGCCGAGTAGTTAAGTTGAAGGGAAACATTTATACGTAAGGTTTACATTGGAACTGAAAATACAAAACCATACAAAACAACACACGTAAATTCTTCGGCGCTACAGGTATCGAACTCAAACTATGAGCATTAGTTTGAGTTCGTAGTCTAGTGATCTACCCACTTGCCACTCTAGTTGGTTTAAAACCTACGTTTTTAAATACACTTACTCCTAATTATAAGAACAATTTTACATTTACTAGTTTAGATACACGAGTAAACTTAGGAGTAAGAAACTATCTATTAACCAATTCGCTTACAACGACAGTGATCTGCCGTCACGGACCAGTTGGCCACTGAGTGAAACGACGGTGAATCGCCGTCCTCCATTATAGCTTGTTTGTGTCGAGTTAGTTCTCTTCAAATCCAATAGATCGCATATGCTTCTTGTTCTGCAGGCTTTGGGCATTCCAATGGTTGTATTTTTATCTTCTTTGGATTGTCTGTTCCCTAAATAATTACGTTTCAATCTGGTGACCGATCAGCTGACATCGTCTGTAATGTTGTGTTTACGTCGTAGTTCAATATGTTTATAAGCTATCCTATTTGTATTTAATTTGTTATTTGTGTTCTTTTAAAGTTAATAATGAGTGGAAATAATATATTATTTGTTGATAAATGTGGGAAGGAGTTGAAGGATTGTGAAATTGAAAGATTTATTTTAAAGTGTGACAGTGATAGTAATTTATTTTTTGAAACATTTGAGAGTGATAATGAAATAAGTAAAATAGGACAGTTGAACTGTGAATCTCAAACAGACGAAGATTTAAGTGATGAATCAAATAAAATGATAATAGACTGTAATATATCAGGTTCACCACATTATGAGAAATGTAATCTGCCTCGTTCTGCAATAAGTAAAAAGTTGCAACTTGAGCAGCTCTCTTGTAGTTATGTTAGGCCTAGGACTCCACTAGATGTGAATAAAGTAATTTCTGATACAAATGTCCATGATAGGCCTAATTCAGATGGTGAAAGCTCACAGATAGCCAACCCAATTGAGATACTCGATCATATATATATAATAAATTAAAAATATTTCAAAAACAAGAATACCTTTAATGAATATAGTTATTCTTAGGAATAAATATATTCTTTAAAAGTATTCTTGTTTTTCAAATATTTTTAATTTATTAACTATATTACAAGAAAACCTATCACCATATTTATTATATATATATATATATATATATATATATATATATATATATATATATATATATATAGGCACATTTAAACAAACATAAAGAGACGACGAAAAGGGGCTTTGCAGTCCTAAATAATGATCTGTGAAACGAAATGTATATAGTCATATCTTTTCTTATAATATAGTTAATAAATAAAAATATTTTGAATAGAAGAATTATTTTAATTAGAATGTTTTAAAGCTGTTCGCCAATAAAAAAAAGTTTTAGTATATTCAGGAAAAACAATAATATCAATTTATATACTTGATTTGAAATATTTTTATTTATTAATAATTATATATATATATATATATATATATATATATGTATATATATATATATATATATATATATATATATATATATATATATATATATGTATATCCCTGATGATAATGGTACTGTTTACCAACGAAAAGCTTTGAATATAAATTAATAAATATTCTTGTATTTGAATAACCTATGTTGTTTAAATAAATAAATATATATATATATATATATATATATATATATATATAGTATATTATTATTATTATATATATATATATATATATATATATATATATATATATATATTAATATTTAAATTAGTATACTAAGGTGGTAAATGTAAAACTTATATTACCTCACTATGTATTTATTCTTCTCTATATTTTACGCCACCATGTATCTCATACTCTTATTAAATACAAGTTGACATTTGTTACAAGTTATACAATAATACTGACTTTTGGATGAACTAGCCGTAAGATATTCCGGACTGTTGTAATCATCAATTTATACATTTTTATTTTTGTAAGAATACATAAACATAACGAAATATAAAATTACTTTAATTTTCATTTCTTTGAAATTTATTTAAATAAGACGAAAACTGTAGTATATAGATCGCCATACAAATATACGTGTTTAAATAGGAGGTCTATTTCTGGATTGAGTGGAATGTAAAAGTGTTGGCTGAAACAAATTGTGGTTCTCTGTCTCCAACCAGGATTTCTTTTACAAACATAATCCGTTTAAATTGAAGGGAATGCAAACAGAGCAAGAAACATTCAATCAAGGAGCACGTTTGGTCAAACTGTCCCTTCCAATTGGTACACAGAGATTAGTCTTCCAGTGTTTCAATTTGTTATCTATATTCTCTTATAATATGATGCATTGAAAATGTTGTCCAAACGTAGGAATATGCAAAAGGTATTTTAATATATATACATATTAAATGTAATGTAGGAGGAAAGTTACATATGCAATCACTATTGTTGAAATTAATAATTAAAAGGAAAACCGGAAAACCAATGGAATTTTTATATAAAGAGAAAAATAAAAACCACTTTTTGAAGCATTTCACAATCCATTAATTCAGCTCTGTAATGCTATTAAACTAACTATGTTCCATTGCAAAGTACATTATTCTATTGTACGAGTAAAAAACTGGCCCCTTTACTTAAATTTATAGTGCAGTGATCCCTCAGTAGGGTCATTTTCTTACTTCATACAATTTCACCCCTGAGTGTTTTGAAAATTAGAGATTATTACCCAAATGTGGGTAGAACCGTTATTGCACCATCTCTCATATAATAAATTAATATATTCAACAATGAGACGCTACTTATTTAATCGTATTATTTCAGTTTGTTAAATACTTGATAAGATTAATAAAGTCCTTATTTTTATTTTTAATATTTTAAATTTATTTTGTATTTATTCTTTAAATTTTAAAAATTCCATTTCCAAATTCCAGGTCCATGTTGAAACAAAATACTTGAAGCTGTAGGGGATGTATATTTACCATTGCTTTAAATATATAAAACGATAGTTTTTCATTATTGTATTTTCACAAACTTCATTACTAAATATATAAATATAGTGGTAAAATACATTATAAATACTCGGACTAGTTATTTTCTAGACGATGATATTAAAACCACTGTAAATTATTAGAAAATGTGTTATAGTTTTTAAAAAATATGATAAATTAAAATGAACACAGCTCAAACTATTGAAAAATTATATGTACTTCCGTTCACAACCGAAAGTAAACTACCTTTTCTTTTAATTCCTACTATTAGGTCACACTGTCCCTAATTATGTTGTTGAAAGTTTCATTCAATAATGAAATAATGAAAAATTCATCCACTCAAGTTCAAATACAATTTTTTATCTTCTAGAGGATGACAATAATTGTTAAAGATTTTTCTAACAAAAATTCATTAATTAAATTTGGTTTTCTTTAGGTTGTATTCGAACTGTCTGATTGCATGTTTAAAATGCAACACTCAACTGCTGGATTTCAAACGTAGCCATACAGTTCGAATTTAACCTTAAAAGCATCAACGTTTTCAAATTAAAAACAAGGAATTGCTATTTGTAATATCTGTATTAACCCTAAATGTCATTCTATATAACATAACCATAACTATGGTTATACATTACATAACTGTAATTGTAGAACAATAATATAAATATATATATATATATATATTAATCAACATAGGTTACTCAAATACAAGAATATTTATTAATTTATATCCAAAGCTTTTCGTTGGTAAACAGTACCAATATCATCAGGAATGTAAATTACAATAATGTAAGCTATAGGCCTAAAACATATGTTAAATTCATATATATATATATATATATATATATATATATATATATATATATATATTGCAATATGTTTTCTTATGTATTAATAAAGAAATAAGTCAAAATACAAATACAAGAATTACAATTGAATTTACAATTCAAAGCTTTTCGTTGGCTAACAGTACCAACATCATCAGGAATATTAAACATTCAAAACTACCATATGTGCAAATTAGATTTTAAAAAAAATTAGATAAACAAACACACACACACACACACATACACACTCACACCTACAGGCACCACGTTCACGTGAATACACACTCACGTATGCACACGATCACACACAGAAATATAAACCTTTATTTTAGATTCGGTCTTTCGAATTGCGTGCCTTCTGAGAGTCGATATATCTAAGTCTCGCCCTCACACTTGGCATTGACAAAGTTATGTAATATAACGTTACAAATGTTAGTAACATTCAGTTAGTCAACTCCAAGAGAGTTTTCAAATAGAACAATCGCAAATGGTTTGCTGGTTTATAGTGTTATTTACTCATCATAACGCAAATGAATTTATTTTCAGTATCCAAATAGCGACTTTACAGCATTGGAATTATATACGATTATTATGGCGTGATTGTTACTATGAAATATATTTATGATAGAGCTAATGGGGTGGCACTAAACATGAGTCGGACATAAATAATTGTGAATTGTCCTCTTTTCTTGGTAATTTTCTATCCATTTTTGTAATTTTATTCGTCGTAACAGTATAGCTAGGAATGGTTTTAGAACCGACATTTAATAAAACTACAGGTTAATACTATAATAAAGAACTAACAAATATAACGCCACTCTATTTGTGTCGTTTTTATTAATCCTTAAAAACTGGTTTTACAGGATTGGAGGATGTACCTTTAAACTACTAGGTCGTACAGCATCTCCTGTCAACTTACTTCAGCTACCATCACCAAATTTCCGTGCTGGGAGTCTTAGAACACTTCCCGCCAATTAGTAAGGGTTAACCTGAAGTGTACCTACAAATGTATTTATCCCCAATGAGTCAGGTAAATTTGCGATTTGATTGAAATACCTGTAAAACAGAAAAACCTTGGTTTCCAAAATGGATTTTTGAGGTAAATTTTGCGTTGTCAAATAAGAAAATAGCCACAAATGCTTTACCATACCCTACTGAACATTATATCCCTACGGTTGGAGGGATAATTTCCGAAACTTCCCCCTGAGTCAAAATTCAAAAATTCTTCCTTAAAAAACTCTGAATAGTAAATGTCCCCGGGTCATGAATGGGTCACATAGCTTTGACGTTATGTAGCATCGAACATAATTACTTATTGACAAAATAATAATTTAAATCTTTAGCTTAAGTAAACTTAGATCTCGTCGGTTGACATCATCAAATAAATACTTATTCTCAGGTATATAAGTTTTTACATATTAGGTGTAACAATTTAATGGGTATATTGAATCTAATTTTATAATGTTTTACAGGGCAGGTTATAATTCGTAAAGGTAAATACAATAATATTATTTATCGTCTAACTACAGAAACAGCATCTTTTACAATTATTTCTATAATATCTCGGTCTTAGAATTATCTAACTTCAAATATTAGTTTATATATATATATATATATATATATATATATATATATATAAGGTAAATACATTTTTACATAATTTAAATAAACAGGTCGCCCTCACAGAATGTGGTATTTAGGTTCACTGTTGGTTTTATATACAATCAGGCCACCCACCCCGCAAAAACAAAAGATTTAAAATAGTTGTGTTTACGTCTGTTACGATAAGCTAGACTAACAATTTAAATCAAAGCACCAATTACGGCTCTATGATATAGTTCTGGAATCGTATAGTTTTAATATTGTCTCGTACTCATTTGTGTTAAAACTCGATTCACAAACTGGAAATTATTGCCCCAAATATGACCTCAAATTTGGGAATATGTCTCCTTTTTAAGTAATATCTTTAGTGCTTTAGACATAAATAATAATAACTTAAACAATTTTAAACCTAAATCTATTTAAACAGGTTAGGATAAGATAATTAATGTAATTTGAAACCAATTAATTTATAACACAATTATTATTTTATTGTAAATTGTTTTATTAGACAACTTATAGATGCCATGCCATGCATCAGCTAACAGTTGCAAAAGTTATAAACTTTTATACCTCCTACTATTGGGATGTCAAGTTCGTCAGACAGATACGGTGACTTGTCAGGTTCTGTACGATTCAAAATAAAAAAAAAAATAGTCAGTTGACTATGTGGCGAGGATGATAACTAAAAGTAAAATTTCAGGGTGTTTTTTATATAATTGGCTTGAAAAAAAACGTTGAGATAAAAACGTTCAGTTCCATTTTCGAAGACACGGTTTATGGGACACCAATCAACATAAAATTATGGCCTGACGAAAGCTATGCAAGAGACATCCAGTTTAACTTAATCTGAACATCTGTTTAAGTTTTGAAATAAAAAAAGCCATCAGTTCCAATTAATGGTTCGATAAATATGCGTAAGTAGGAACCCGTACATGTTTGTGCAAACATTCTGTTTCTCGTAAGTCGCAGAGTGAAAAGCTGTCCGTTCTCGTGCTGTTAGAGCGCCTTTAATGTTTGAGATCATGAAAAAGTTGTGAATAAGAGTTGTTTTGTGTTACCTTCTAGGAGTAATACTTTACAATATATGTATATCATCTGTGACATATTTCCTATTGAATACGAACAATTATAGGCAATAAAACTTAATGTATGAACTATATTTGTAAACTAGGACATCCAAGTTATTATGGAAATACTTGAGTTTAAAGCTGAAAGCCAACGAATGCAAAAAGATTTATGCAAGTTTGTATCAAGTGTTTTCGTAATTTTAATCACGAGTTTTAATCACGTTAAGAGCTCTTTGTTGTCAATCACTCTAAGAAGTAGTTGTAGCAATTATGGTACATTAAATTTTATTTTTCCGGTGTATTGCTTGTAATATTAAATCCAATATTACTATGAGTACAAATGAGTTTATTCAACAATATAAAAGATTTTAGTAGAAGCATAAGACAGTGCAACAGACTATAAATTACAAACGCTATTTGAATAATAATACAGCTCCTGTCGATAAATGCGTACTGTTTTCTAATTTTTTCAAATAATAGCTTCTTTATCACGTACGTTTTGGATAAAAATCTATATGTCATAGATATTTGAGTACAGAAAATAATTTTAACTTTCTTCCGCTAAAAATACAAAGTCGTATTTTCTTTCATTTTTCCTCCTAAAAGTATGTATTTCCCTTCAAGATACTTGGTGTATTATAGGAAGTCCTTATTAATTTGATGCTAATATAGTAATAATAATAATTTTATGCAATTTTAGGAAAACTAAAATTTTGTAAACTTATTTATTTTATAAGCTTTTTTAAAAGTATTATGTTTTATGTACAAAAATAAAGGTTACACTATTTAAAAAATTCAAATTACTGTAAAGAAATTAGTACTGTACTTTCTACTCATTTATTTCATAATTTTAAAAGTTTTTTAAAAGTAATTGCTTCTGAATGTTGAACAATCACATTCTATACACACCTAAATAATATATAAAAACGTAATATATGTGCATGTACATTTTGTATGTAGATAATATTATTGAGAATTTAATGTAGTTATTCTAAACACTTAAAAATACACTCACCTGATAGGGCAAAATTTATATATATGCTGATACGTATTCCTTTACGGATGGAAAAATATGGTGAATAGTTATTATTAGGAGTACATCCGTTCATTACGCAGTACAAAAAATCGCAGAAATCATTTCGCTAGAAAATCATCTAGCATTGACAAGGTGAACCCAACAACAGTTGAAGAGCGAATCAAACGTCGGATCTGAGATTTTATGCACTGCAGAATGAACGGATGTACTCCTGATAGTAACTATTCATCATATATATATATATATATATATATATATATATATATATATATATATATATATATATATATATATATATGAAGAGAGAGAGTTTTAGGACGAGAGAAATAAAGAGAAAACGATAACGATAAAGAGTTTGAGAGAGATATATAAAGAGCAAGGGGGAGAGAGAGAGGCAGGGGGAGGGAGGTAGAGAGAGAGAAAGTGAGTGTGTGTGAGAGAGATAGAATAAATAAAACATTATTACGAATGAATAAAACAACTATATTCATCTCATCATTTCCAAGAACATCCTACTAGTTATCATGGTAAAATTACTACAATATACAATTTCATGATACTTGAACGCCTCCCCTAGGATGCCTGACATTCTTAACGCTAACCACTTTTACATTGCAGTGGTTTTATCAATACTTATTCCACCTTGTTTAAAATAATTGCAATCTGGTTACAAAATTATTGACCTTCTGATAGTTGTAATAAGTTTGTAAGTAATGGACGAAACCAAATCTGTCTAAAAATAGCAAATTTTGCATTATATACAAAATATTCAAATATAATTTGAAATTTTAAAATAATTAAGCCAAAACTTGTGTTATAAACAGCCAGAGGTATGAGCTATGTGTAACAAAGTCAGACGTTTTAAGGGAGCTTATCAGGCTTGTGTAAACAAAGAGGTCAGCAAATTCAGGGGCCTTATCTGTAAAGAAATGGTTTTTACTATAACGGACCAATTTTTTTTTTTGTTAAAAAATGATGTGAAATTAACGAGTTATAATTATGTAATGAAAATTTATTTAAAAAATTACTAATGATAAAACCTCAAAAGCTAAGTTGTAGTGAGTTTGTTCAACTCGCAAAAGTAATAAGTAGTAGAAAAACATTGTAAACAATATAATATTACGAAAATTGAAATAAAATATTGCTATGTATTAAAAATTTTATTAAAAATAAAATTGTAAACAATAAATAGTTAACAGATCTCCTCAAAATTATAAAAGTGTCAAGTGCACGGTGCCAGTAAAGTATAACAAGGGAAGGAAATATTGTTCTATTAATGTATAATTGTGATTTAATAAATACAAATATTTTATACTAAATGAGTTTCAGTTTTATGTTAATAATAACTTTCTCTTATCAATACAAATAATGAAGGTTATAAGCCTAATCTGTGAGTCTCTAGCAAGCCAGACGGGAATAGGTTTGACACTTATCCGTCTTCATTGTTCCCCCGCTTCATGTGTGTGTCGGGTCGCTGCAGTGATTTACTCTCGCCCATCAGAAGTGTCCTTGCCTAGGCATTAACACTGAGCCGGCTGGAACCGTTCTGATAAATGTGACGCGTTACAAATCGCTAGTAATCCAGCTTTACCTGACATTTTTGTGCATAAGCTCACACATTTTAGTATAAAGAGAAATGCCGGTCCATATATGAGTAAATTAAGATTTACTTCAAGCAAACACCGACGTTTCAACAGATAATTATCCTTGATAAAACGTTTAAAAAGTTATCTTCAATTTTTGGAGCGTCCAGTTTCTTGTATGTTAATTACATTATAATTTAGGCCCTAGACGTTTAACATCTCATGATAAAGAAAAGATATTATATTTAATATCTAATATTTCTACCTGCACAAATAACCGATTGAGTGTGTTTAGTTACATTATTTACTTTGCTTTGGAAAGTTGTTACATAGTTTAATGTAACTTTATTGCATAATATTTACGTTTTTTGTTAAAAGGGCGTATTTTTACGAATTACAATGTTTAATTAAACCGAAAATTGTACGTTGAACAAATTATGGAATACTATTAATACTAGTAGTAAATTATTTTTATTCACGAATTTTAATAAATTAAAAATGTTTTTAGTTTTCTGATTTTTAAACTGCGGGGATCTTTTTTAACAGAAACCAGTTCATATATTCTCCATCTCACCCCTCAAAATATGGATTTAAAATAGTACAAGTAAAATATAATTCACTTTTGCAAAAGTGTTATAATACGTATATGTGTATATATATATATATATATATATATATATATATATATATAATAATAAATTTAAAATATTTCAAAAACAAGAAAACTTTTAATGAATATATTTATTCAAAGCTTTTCGCCGATAAAAGAGTATCAGTATCTTCAGGAAAATAATTATCTAATAAAATACTTTTACAAAATTAAATCATATGTTATCGGCGAAAAGCTTTGAATAAATATATTCATTAAAACTATTCTTCTTTTGACATATTTTTAATTTATTAACTATATTAGAAGAAAACGTATCACCATATTTAATATATAATAAATATATTATATATATTTATATGATATATATATATATTATATATATATATATATATATATATATATATATATATATACCTGTATATATATATATATATATATATATATATATATATATATATATATAGAGAGAGAGAGAGAGAGAGAGAGAGAGAGAGAGAGAGAGAGAGATAAGAGTGTATGTGTGGGTGTATTTATAATACTCTTACAAACTCTTAATTCATTGGTTTAGTGTAAGGTTAGCAATTGCCGGGAAACATTATATCGCTTGTCGGTTATTGTGCCAGTCTCTGTGGACATTTTGGTGCGTTTCGTTTCTTCTTCCACCGTTGCTGTCGGATTGGAGACTGTGTTATCGATATATTTTGTACAATGAATATGGATAATGAGGTTGAATTATATATATCTACTCTAACAACGAAAATGGCTACGAGGATAGGTCTGACTCCTTCGACGATGATGACGAGGGGTCTCCAACATGACCACCATATCGGCGTTTTCCCGGAGCATTTCCAAAATATTTGAAGCCTATTTTTGAATAATGTGTACATTAATTTTGTTCCCTTATCATATCCAAGTACGAAAATACGTTTTATTCCAATATATATATATATATATATATATATATATATATATATATATATATATATATATATATAAATCGAAACATGTGTCGGGCCAATAGGGCCATCATTATTTTTAAGGTATTTATATTTTCTTATCTCTGCAACGTAATATTTTTTCGTTTTGAATGTAAACAATAAAAAAACAAAACAACATTTTCATGATCCGCTTACCCACATAATAACCTGACTGGCGAGTAAAGTGATTGGGCGCTTATCACAAAGAGACTTAAACGTATCACTTGTGATTAATTTGTGAGTTTATAAAAATGTTTTATATAGAACTCAAGAGTAAACATAGTCTCTGTCAGATAATTAATGTTTCAGATCCAATAAATACTTCACAGGATATCATAACAAGCAAAAGTTTTGAAACTTAGTAAAGAAATTTACGTTATAATTTACATTTATAGTAAATGTGAGTTTATCTAAGCTGAGTTTTGAAATGGGTGGATGTGGGATCGATAAATTATTTATTTTGGTATTTTTTAGAAATTGATATAAACACTGTGTTAGAACTATTTAGACATGAATTACTTATTGACATTGTGTGTAAAATTATTTTTATCATTGAAAGACATTGTAAATGGCGGCAGGAAGGGTTGTGGGTACATACATTTTTTTGTGATACATTTTCCATAACTATAACTAAGCGTTGTAACCAAGAAAAAGGTTTGTCGGTATCCAGCAACAATAGGGAGAGAAACTTAACAGTGAGAGTCGATTACCATCACCTGAGATACGAGAACCGTCACCCGTTGCAAGGTATGTACATGAACGTACCGGAAATGACGTCACCAAAACTCACGAAAATGAATGCCTAACCAAATTCAGATGACATATTGGGTCCATCAATAACATTTTCAATGCAAGTAATCAATAGAATTTATTCAGCCATTTTGATGCTATTTGTTTTATAGTTGTATAAAACAATGCCGCACTCAATGTGTTAAAATGTTATTATAATATAATATAATGATATTATTACATTTTTTATAGATATAATAACCTAACTATTTTATGTTATAAAAAATATATCGTTTGGTAGATCAACCAAATTTTAAGAATGAAATACAAAGTTTACAGAAGGAATCTGTAACTAGAGTTATTGAAAACAACTTCATAACACAGGAGTAGTGACGTCACATTTAATACCTACATAGAAGTTAGTTGAAGGGAAAATAAAAGATCGAATTAAATTACAGAAAATAATTATAAAAAATAAACTTTAAAAAAGTGGACAGTGACATTGCTTCTTATTAGAAGCACCATCAATCTTACGAACATTTATAAAACACGTTCTCACAGTTAAGCATGGGTATTACTACAGGGGCGGTATAATTAAATACTCGGGAGTTTCTCTAAGCACCATTAACAGTTTTTAGGGTAATTGAGTAAACTCTGGATATAAAGTAGCTCATATTTATAATAATATTTTATCTTATTTTACCACGCAATTTATTTCGACAATTACAACTACCTACCTAATATTACAATTAAAACAAAATAGCTTAAATTAAACTATCATATATTATAAAATAATTAGCAATGTTATTACAGGTATTTCATTTATTATTTATTATTGTTCTTATTTCGTACTTTTTAAGAGGTAATAAAGTTTTAAGTTTCCTATCTCTTGCATGACACGTACGGTAGAGTTCGGAGAGCTTCGGAGATGTAACTTTGAGGGTCAGAGAGTGTTACTTAATGAATACAATCTCTTTTGACAAGTTACTTTAATAATATAAGGTTCACTTTAAGTTTTGGTTTTAGCCTCCATAAATTAAAACTATATATTTAAATAAACATAGTGGTATTCCATTAAACATTTATTAGTACACCAATATCTACATTTTACACTTTTACCAATGTTTATAATTATTATTTTGGGAAAATTACCTAATTATAAATTAAGCTTACGGTAAAATTCCTAGTATAATGGCCTTCATTTCGGTTAGTAATATTGCTGTAAATGTGAATAAATTCCTCTGTATTTTTTTACATCAGAAACAATATTTTTCATTAGCGCATTTCGGTGCATTATCAAAACTTCAAACTAGTCTGGTAACCATCATCGTCCTGATAATTTTAAATTCTTAAAATCATCTCTTGTATGGTATGAATATTGTTATACATTTGAGTACATTCGTCTACTTTTTCTAACGTGAAAATAATATTTATCGTTGACGCATTTTGGAATAGCTCCATTATCAAAGTTCAAACTAATCCATTAACTATCATCGTCCTGCTAAGTATAATTTCTTAGTATAATCATCTGTTTCATGGTATGAATATTTTAATACAATTGAGTTCATTCTTCTACTTTTTTTTAACATGAACAGTCTCTATTCTTCGTCAGCGCAATTTCGGATTAACTTTATATTCAAAACTTTTTTCTATACTCTGGTATTTTAACTAGCACTGTTCACATAGTTGAAATTTCTAATATACTCATCTTTGTTTCTGTTAGTGATATTGATTACTTTTGAGAATATTTTTCTGCCTTTCGTATCATTAAAACATTATTATTCCAAACAAAACTCCATTCTCAAAACTTTAAACTGTACTCTTCAGTTTACAGTACTGTATAAAGTTTTGATAATGGAGTTAATTCGAAATGCGTCAAAGAATAATAATGTTACATGTCACAAAAGACAGAAGATTGTTCCCAAATGTATAGGGATATAATAATAATAAAATTCTCAATTCTTTTTGAAATATACCTACTTAGTTCCATGGAAAACAAAATAAATTTTATTGATATATACAATATATTTTATAATTTATTAAATCTGCTAAATTTATTTTAGGCAAAATTTTGTTTTTACAAAAAGAATTTTCTCCGGTTTTCCTTACTGGATACTTCAACACTTTTAATTGTATTTACATATCTACAATCCCACACTCAACATAAATGGAGGTTATATGAGAAAAGCCCGTATGAAACTTTGATCATTAGGTCATAAAAATATATAACGCGATAAGCATATACACGATTCGAATGTACTTGTATCGCCTGCATCTTCATTAGGAACTTTGTCAAATGTTAACCCAGCCATGATTTAGATTGTACGCTATACCAATCCTCGGCATAACATGCGGGCATATTGAAATGCACGTTAAAAGTTGCCCTAGGGGAATTTTAATTATATTATGTTACAAAATCAATTTGTCGATTCACTTTATCTATACTAATTGAAAATTGATACAAATTAGTAAAGGGACAAGTTTTGCTTACTACTTGTATTCATGTTTTATTAGAATACATATTTTTATAAAAAGGCTTAAACATTTAAAGCGTTTATATAATCATGAAGACTTATGTTATACTTGAATTAGAATCAGTACATAACGCGTATGCTGGAGCTTCGGCCATAGATGACAAACTAATCATGCATGGATTACGTCATCAAGGCAACGACTGTCCGTACATAGAATATCATATTCTGCATCCGTGTCTAAGGAGACATTTCATAATCTTAAAGACATACATAGTGCAAGTTGGAAGTAACCTGGTATTATATTCAAACAAGCATAAAATTTGTGAATCATCAAGGCCCTGGGCGTTGTACACAGTAGGTGGAGCATCTCCGTTCAGCGAAACCTTCTTTTTGCGTTGCATCTGGGCTCTCACCCCAAACCTTAAGACCTAGACTTCATTAAGTAAGCTTTACCATGTCTCTTTCGAGCCATAATAAAGTTGGTATTAGATTATATTTATTACAATATAAACCAATAACTCTAACAGCCTTACCTATATTAAATACGCTTTCAATTCTTTAAAAATATGAAGCACATTTTTACTCCTAATATAATTCACAGATATTTCTTTACTTTATATTTATTTGTACTACCTAAGGCTCATGTTCAAATAATTTTAATATTATTTTCATTTCTAAAATTTCAAAACTTTGTAATATATGTATAATAAAACCGAATCTAATTACTTTGTTTAGGATGAATTTTACTAACAAAAATTTAAGTGAATAACAAGACCCAATTAATAAGGTGATGAACATTTTTTTTAAAACATTTACATTATGTTTTATTATATTTGGTTTTAAAGAGACCTGGGTATTTTAAACAAAAAATTAAATTCAACTAAATATATAGTTTTACTTATTTTTACAAACATTAAAATTTTTAAAAGCTAAAAATATATTAGTAAAATAGTCTATATTGTTAATTTTATTAGTGAAAATAGATTTATTAGTGTTTAATAATAATAATAATAATAATAAAATAGAAGGAAATATTTTATTGATTTTTGTTTGTAGTAAAAAATAAAAACATAAGTTATATTTATAGGAACTATTACTAAGCTATATTTAATATTTATTTCACTAAATAAGAAAAACATACTTCACACTTATTGTCAAAAACTTTTTCATATAATAAAAAACTATAATAATTATCTGGTATCTAATTTTGCAGTTTAATGTTATAAAATTAGCTTCTAATATACATGTTTATGTTAATTTCTCTGCACAATGTCATTAAAATACAATAAAAACCTAATAAAATCTAAAAATGATTGCTATGCCTTGGAAATGTACATATGAACTCAAATGAGAAAGTTTATTTATTTTAGGGAAGAGGGTTTAATTTTATATAAATTAAAAATTAAGTCACGTTTGTATCAAGTTGTTATTAGGCCTATTTAAACATTTTTCCGTACTTATACAAACTTTCTGTAACGTTTATGATCGTTTTAATAACGTTACTGTTTTCGTTCCAGGACGTGTTTACATAACTAAACATTATTGTAACATGAGAAGAATCATAGTAATGTCTTTTGTTTACTTTCTAGTCTGTGTTTATGTTGGTTTTAATGCACCGGTGTAGACACAGGCTTACGGTATGTTGTGTTGCTACCAAGTTCACAGATAACCCGCTTTATAGCAGTGTTACTATGAATAATTACTGCCATAGAAACACGCTTCACCGTTTGTGATGACAGATTTTACATCCGGCTTTTGTCACCGACGAAGACAGAGAACCAATATTTCACAGCTGACTTGATTGCTCGTGACCTCTAATTGCATCAGACAATGAAATTCCATATTACTACTAAGTCGTAAATTGCAATAGTGACGGCAAGATAATTATATAGCTGTTAATATAATATATATTCTAAATTATGTATATTTTTAGTAAACAAAAACCAAATCTACAAAACGTTTATTCTTAAAATATTTTTTTTCAAAATAATAACAAAATTATTTTTATTCATTTCATTTAAGTATACAGATGATTTATCAAAACCGAATTGTTTTAATTTATACATTTT